>CAWUFW010000086.1:2195625-2927500 GCA_963921515.1 Calotriton arnoldi
AACTTGGATGAGTTCTGAGAACTACCCTATTTGAGTGAAAAACAGTGTAGGGTTCCTTACAACATAATGCTTGTATCTCGCTGACTCTACGAGCCGACGTGATAGCAACCAAAAAGCCACTTTCCAAGACAAGTGCTGCAAGGAGGACTTGTGTATTGGTTCAAAAGGTGCGCCCATCAGTTTGGTAAGGACCACATTGAGCTCCCAAGGAGGAGAAGGGGCTCGTACTGGTGGGTATACCTTTTTAACCCTTCAAGAAAATCTTTCACCACTGGCATTTTGAAAAAGAAACCTGTGAAGGTGATTTTCTATATGCCGTTATTGCTGCTAAGTGTACCTTGATAGATGTAAACTGCAGGCCCGACTTAGCCAGGTGTAAGAGATACGGCAAAATGACCTGTTCCTGCCCTCTAACTGGGTCATGACCATTATTCAAACACCATAAGTAAAAACGTTTCCACTTGAAAGCGTAGGAAACCCTGGTAGAAGGTCTTTTCGCTTCCTTAAGTATGTTCATACAGTCCGCTGGCAAGTCTAAGTGACCATACTGCAAGACTTCAGGAGCCATGCTGTCAGCCTGAGGGAAGGAAGGTTGGGGTGAAACACTCTCCCTGGCTCTTGGATAGTAGGTCCGGACGACAAGGCAATCTCTGTTGCGGAACTTCGGAAAGTTGTAGAAGATCCGGATACCACCACTGGCGTGGCCACTCCGGAGCGATCAGAATCATCCTGGAGTTGGACTTGTAGAACTTCGTGATCACTGCTGGAATGAGAGGCAGTGGAGGAAAAGCGTAGAGTAAGCTCTGAGACCATTTTATCAACAGAGCATTCCCGCTTGAACCTGGTTGGTGATACCTGGACGCGTAGACGGGGCATTTGGCGTTTGTTGCATCTGCGAACAAGTCTATGTCCGGCACACCCCATCTTTGAAAGATATCCTGAGCCACTTCGGTGTTTAGCACCCAGTCGTGCGCTTCTACGAACTCTCTGCTTAGGAAGTCCGCCTGTACATTTAGGACGCCCGGCACATGGACAGCCGTGATGGTGAGATGCCGTGCCAGAAGCCACTTCCAAATGGCTTGTGCCTCCTGGAGACAGAATTCTGGACCTGGTGCCTCCCTGCTTGTTCAGATAAAACATCGTCGTGGTGTTGTCTGTCTGAATCAAGAGGGAGTTGGACTGAAGAGAAGGAAAGAAGGATTTTAGGGCTAGTTGGACAGCCCTCAACTCCAGAAAATTGATATGGTATCCCTTTTCTTTGTCCGACCATAGCCCTTGCACTTGAAGGTGATTCATATGAGAGCCCCAACCTTGCAGGAGGCGTCTGTCACTATAGTTTGAGTCGGAGTCTCTTGATGGAAGGGAACACCTTTCATTAGATGTGATAGCCTTGTCCACCACACGATGGAGTCCCTGGCAGACTGGGGTAGAGTGATCCGATCCTCCCAGCTGCCCGAAGCTTGCACCCACTGGTCCTCCAGAGCTTGCTGCAGGGGACGCATGTGCAATCTGGCATTGGGAACTATGAAGATGCAGGAAGCCATCGAACCCAGGAGAGAGGACACTTGTCGGACTGTTGGGTGGCGAATCCGCAGGAGTTCTCTGCATTTGATCCTGATTGATGAAAACCTCTCCGCCGAAGGACACACGCTTGCTTCCGCGGTGTCCAGCGACGACCCTAGGTAGTGAATGTTCTGGGTCGGATTGAGAATCGATTTTTGAAATTGACTCGTAGACCCAACTTGTTCATTAACTGGAGACTGTAGGAGAGATGAGACTGAAGCAGGGAAGGAGTTGCACTCTTCAGAAGCCAGTCGTCCAGATACGGGTAAACAAATATTTTGTGTCTGCGGAGAAAAGCTGCCACCACTGCCATGCACTTTGAAAAAGTCTGTGGGGCTGACTTCAGTCCGAAAGGTAGGACTCGGAACTGGAAGTGACGTAGAGCAACCTGAAAACGGAGAAATTTTCGATGTTTTCTGGACACTGGAATGTGGAAATAAGCGTCCTGCAGATCTATGGAGCACATCCAGTCTCCTTGATGTAGATGGGGAAAGATCTGGTGAAGGGCAAGCATTCAAATTTCTCTTTGCGGATGTATTTGTTCAAGATGCGCAAGTCCAGAATTGGTCTGAATTCTACTGTCGGACCTTTTTTTCTGACCAGGAAATATCGAGAGTATATTCCCTGGCGCCTCTGATGAACAGGGACGTATTCTATGGCTTTTTCTGTAGAAGACCGTTTACCTCCTCGTGTAAAATGTGATGACACAAGCGGATTCGTCCTTCTGGAGGAACCGAAGGAGGTGGGATCTTGAACCGTAGCAAGTATCCATCTTGAACAATGTTCAACACCCATTTGTCGATGGTTATGTTTCTCCACTCCTCCAGATGTAATGCGATACTTCCTCCTACCGGAGTGGAACACGTGTCTAGAGGAAGCACTCCCTCATTGTTTTGATGGTTGCTTTGAGGTAGAGGCCTGCTGTCTATTGGTCCCTCTTCCTCTTCCTGGTCTCCGTTGGTGGAAGTGAGACCTCTGCTGCTGCTGACCCTGAGCCGACCATTGAGGGGTTTGAACCCTCTGTTGGAACGGGCGTTTATCATAGGGACGGGAGCGCCTACGGAATTCCTTCCGTTTTCGAGACCCACAGCTTTCACCGTGTCCAGCTCTGCTTTCATCTTTGCCATTTCTTCGTCCGCATGCGGCCCGAAGAGAGAAGACCCGTTGAAAGGCAGGTTGGTTATCTTCCGCTGGACATCGGGTTTGAGGCCAGTCAAGCGTAACCAAGCAGAACGCCTCGAACAGATACCATGGGAGTATCCGTGGGCAGCCAGATCAGATGAGTCAGCGGAAGCACTAATCACCTGATTAGCCACTAGACCTCCCTCTTGTAGAATTTCTCTAAAGTCTTGCTGGTCCTCTTTTGGGAGTTTGTCTGCAAAACGTCCCAGTGAATCCCACAAGGATCTATCATACCTCCCCAGCAGAGCGGAGGAACTGGAGACCTTCATGATAGAAGCTGAAGTGTTGCACATCCTTCTACCTAAAGAATCCATCAGTTTACTATCCTTATCCGGAGGCGCTGAGGAGGAAGACATAGCTGAGTGCGTCTTTCTAGCCGCCGCCACAATGATGGAATCCGGAGGAGGATCCGATCTAAGGAACAACGGAACTTGGTCCGGAGCCTTGTACTTTTGGCTATTCGGGAAGGAACAGCTCCCACCGTTGCCGGTGTCAAAAAAGTTTGCATAGCAGGTTCGAGAAGGCCTGGGACAAGAGGAAGCAAAGGCCGAGTCGAGGAGCGATGATGAAGAGTCTCAAAAATCACTGAGGAGGTAACAGTCGGGACATACATAGAAATGTTCAGCTTATTCGCTCCTCTACAGAGAACTTCACTAAAAGTGCTGAGGTCATCGATTGGAGAAACTCTTGACGGAGGTGTAGCTGTCAAAGTTGGAGAATAGTCTCTGATAGAGGACCTGGTGGAAGAAGACCGGGTGGGAGACCTATGCCGCCTTCTCTTCGGAGAAGAATGATAAGAGCGAGATCTGTCCCTTGATCTAGCATGGAGAGCATGTGAAGATCGTGATCTGCTTGGAGTCCTCCTTCTGGAAGAAACCACAGTCGGTGATCTTGATCTTCTAGGCGTTTTAGGGGATGGAGAATCCCTGGACAAGCGTGAAGGAGAATAGGTACGGGAAAAATCAGACCCCGGGCTACTGAGGGCCCTAGGCTTCCTGCGCCGTGCATCTTCACCAACCACCGGAGAGCCTTCCGGGGAGATCTGGACAATATGCAGTCCTGGAGAAGATCCAGATTTTGACGATAGAGATGCAGCTCTAACCTCATCCGAGGCAACAGCAGGCTCTTTAGCTCTCGACGTCGAGCACCTCGACGTCGACCTTTGTTTTTCCCTCGACGTCGACTTCTCCCTTGACGTGGGATGATGGCTAGGAGGAGTAAAGGACTTCGCTGCCCTCGACGGTCACCTCACCTCCCTCAAAGGTGTCCTCGACGTCGACCGTCTACTCAGGGACTTCGACGTCGAACGCACTCGCCTCCTCGACGTCAATAGCCTCGCCGTCTTCGACGCCGACTGGTCTCGCGGCACCCTTGCCGTCGGCAAACTTCTCGACGTCGACCTACGGGAGGTGACGGAGAGTGCCTTGACGTCGACGGATGTCTCGACGTCGATGGATGTTTTGACGTCGATCGGTCTTTGCCATGGCTATACCTCGAGCCCGAGGTAGCATGCTTCGACGTCAATACCTTTCTCGACGACGGAGACTCACGCCGTCTCAACGCCCGGAGATTGTGTCGGTCGCTTCTTCGACGGCGGCAACGACGTCGACGTGCGAACAGTCCGGAATCTGCCGTTTCCTCGATGTTGAAGAGGCAGAATGATGCTGGCGTCGATGTTCTTGAAGAGAGGAGGGCTCTTGACACGCAAGGCCACTTCCCAGCCGGGTTTTTCCTCTCTCGATCACAGCCTGAAGGCGAATCCTCTCCCTGTCGCGAAGAGTCCTCGTAGAAAACTTACTACAATGGTAACAAGTGTCAGGCTTGTGACTGGAAGGAAGACAGGCGATACACACAGAGTGTTGATCAGAGATGGCCATCTTCTTTCCACAGGATGGACATTTTCGAAAAGAGCTGGCATTCTGACAGAAAAAGTTTGAAATTTTGTCAGAGAATGATAATAAAACACTGCCAGCACAGGAAAATCGCAAAAAACCAAAGAAGAAAACAATTCCTGACAGAAAAGTCAGAAAAACTGTCGAGCTCAAGCTCCAGGATCCTCATAGAAGGAGCCGGAAAAAGAACTGACCTAACTGTCACCTGTGGTGCATGATGGGAGCAGAGGGTCTCCTGGAGGCCTTAAAGGCAAAGTGTCCAAGTTCTTGGAAGCCTTAAAGGCAAGGTGCCAGTGTTTTACTGTACGGTGATATTTATTCAGCTATGCAGCCTATGGGCCAACTGCCTGCTATTACATGTTTTCTTCTCTGAAAATAAAGGTTTTTCTTGCATAACACTATTACAGTGTATGTTCTCTATTACAGAGTGTATATAGGAGATTGTCTGTACAGGGAAAACCTTTGTAATTTTGGCATTTTGCCTTATTGGAATTTGTTAGGCTGCATATTTATGTATTTATATACATGTATATATGTATGTCGCGGAAGTGCTATGCACTTGTGATCCCCCAACATACTCATATATATATGTATATTTCTATATGCTCCGGGATCCCGCAGATGGGCGGGGATAATTCAGTGCTTATGACTATTGATGAGTATCCCCTGGAAGAGAACCCTCCCTTTAGGGTGACGAGACCATGGATGGACCCTAGCGGCAGGTACGTGGGGGTACAGGGCCAATGGGGGCCAACTGACATCACCCTGCTGAGTGAGTATGAACCACCTAGACTGCCTACCCTAGATAAAGACAAAAAGAACAATTGATGGACAGAATGCAGAACATTGTCATACATTCACCCCAGTACAGAGATCTGGGCCTAAATCCATCGTTTTTTTGCTCACCATGCCATTCCAGTTTGGACCCAGCCATATGCAAATCAGTCTTGACCCTGCGCCCAATGGGAACAGTCCAGCCCGAACTGCCAGGCCAGGTCCTCCCTGGACTGGAAACAAGCATCCTAGGACCGGTTTCGGGCTTTCAGCCCTCATCAGCCAGGATAGCTTGACTCCAGTGGCATGGAGAGCACGGGACCCACGTCTGGGCATACCCGTCCCACTCGGGGTGACAAATGCAAAAAGAACAATTGATGGACAGAATGCAGAACAATGTCATACATTCACCCCAGTACAGAGATCTGGGCCTAAATCCATCGTTTTTTTGCTCACCATGCCATTCCAGTTTGGACCCAGCCATATGCAAATCAGTCTTGACCCTGCGCCCAATGGGAACAGTCCAGCCCGAACTGCCAGGCCAGGTCCTCCCTGGACTGGAAACAAGCATCCTAGGACCGGTTTCGGGCTTTCAGCCCTCATCAGCCAGGATAGCTTGACTCCAGGAGACTTTAACGATGTAATGGCCACGGACCTTGACCGATCCGGGACCACTGTGACACCCTCCCAGGAAACACCTCTCACAAGGTTTGATGCCACAATGGGCATATCTGGCATGCGGTGAGGTAAACATCCAGAGGATACATCTCATTCCGATTTCTTCGGGGCCCACAGGGACTTCTCTAAGCTGGACTATGTTTTTGCCCCAGCGTGGGAGGTTGGACTATAGAACAGGCGTAATATATGGCGAGCGGTCTGTCAGACCATTTCCCCCTTCTAATTACGGTGGGTCAGAAGAGGAAGCAAGGGGGTGCTGGTTGGAAGCTGGATGCCTGGGACTTGCGAGACCCGGAGGTAGCTTTAGAATGCCAAATAGATATGGAGCGCTACTTCGAAGAGAATGAGGGCTCTGTAACATCAGCAATAGTACTATGGGAAGCCTACAAGGCGGTCCTCCGAGATAGGGCTCAACGCTCTTCAGAACACATATTACCATATCCCGCAAGATACGTTTGCCAAAATAGAGGGGGATCTGAGGTACCTACTATGGAACAAGGGCCATTCTAGAGTAATACTTAAGACGATACAACGAAATGCCTACAACGGAGGGATCGCCCTCCTGCATATTAAGGCCTACTACTGGGCAGCAAATCTGATAAATATAAACTATTGGAACTTTGCTTTTCAGAACCACTTGACCTTTTGATTGGAAAGAGCGAAGCTCCAGACACAAACGCACCCACACTACCTGTATGGTGGGTAAGAAACCCGACAGTTGGTGCTGGCAACCCAAGTGGCATTAGACGCATGGGAAAAAGCTACTAAATGTATTGGCTGGGCAAGTAAAGTCACCAGAGAAACGCCACTGTCGGTGGGAACTTGGCTAGGTGAAATGGGGAAACTGCGACGAGAGGCGTGAGACACCACTGGAATCTCCTAAGTTGGAGATCTACAGGAAAATGAGGACCTCATGCCTTTCCTCTCCCTATAGCGAGAGTATCTCCTGAACCCAAATCAATTCCTGACTCAATTGCGACACGGCGGAGGTGCTGGAGGAGATGGAGATCCCGGAATATGCTCCCTTGGAACGATGAATTCTTATGGATGAACTGGGGAAGGGGGCAATTTCTCTTACATAAGAGACGCTGAACAATAGCATGCCAGACACATTACGCAAGCTGAGAAATAGATGCGAGAGGGACATAGGAGCGATGGAAGACATTGATTGGAAGGCGGCATTGATGCACTCAAGGGAAGTGGCAATGAAGTCGAGATTAAGGTTAATACACTTCAAAATATTACATAGGGTCTATTATAGCTGACAGACTGCATGGTATGGAACGGGCGGAATCCCCTGCATGTGTAGGGTGCAATGAAGACAGAGGGACCTTCCTGCATACGCTGTGGAGCTGCCCGTTCATTCAAACATACTGGGCTGTGATCACACAGGAACTAAGCGCCATCCTGGAGGTCAACATTCCACTTGATTCCTGTTCAGTGGCCTCGGCTTGGTAGTGGCTTGGCAGTGGCTAAGAGAGATGTTCACTTCAACATCACCTTCTCACGGACCTCAGCCCCCAGTCTGACCAATGCCCCCACTACAACGGGAGCAAAGTCCCAAAGGACACATGGCTCAATGCCCTCAACACCATCCACCCGATCTCCTCCAACAACCTACACCAGAATGCCAGAAACTTCAACAACTGGATCACCAACTGCATTGACGACGTCGCTCACATTGGCAACAAAACCCACAGAAGGTCCACCAAGCAGGCTAGCTGGTACACTGAAGTCCTCAGAAGCGCTAAACAACACTGTAAACAACTGGAAAAGAGATGGCACACCAGCAAGAACACGACCGACAAGACTGCCTTCAAGAAAGCCCTCAAACCCTACCACAGACAGTTTAAAGAATCGAAGACCCTAACCTAACACATCAAATCATGCTCCAAAAATAGCAAAGAATTCCTCAACATCATCAAAGAATTCTCCAACCCCTCAGCTGCAACCAATAACATTACCCTCTCACAGGAACTCTGTGACAACCTTGCAAACTTCTTCCACGACAAGATCGCCAACATGTACAGAAACTTCAAACCCCAGCCCAAGGCCACCAACTTCTTCAAGCAACACAATGACCCAACTATCACCACAGACATCCGACTAACCGAATGGAGCCAGCTCGCCCCTCAGGACACCGCTTCCATCATGAACTCAGTCCACTCAGAGGCACTTAACCTACCCATGCCCTTACCACATCTTCAACTTAGGCGAATCCAGAATCAACCATTTACTCACCACCTTGTTCAACGCCTCAATTGCAACGGCCACCTTCCCCGAGGACTGGAAACATGTAGAAGTCAACGCCTACTAAAGAAACCATCGGCAGACCCCAACAAACTCAACAACTACCGACCGATCTCCCTGGTCCCAGCCAAAGTATTAGAAAAAGCAATCAACCAACAACTCTCCTCACATCTGGAATGGAGCCTCCAACTCGACTCCTCCCAATCCGGATTCTGCAGCAACCACTTCACAGAGACAGCCCTCATCATGGCTACTAGCGACATCCGAGCCCTACTTGACCAAGGAGACACTGTGTCTCTGATTATCCTAGACCTCTCAGCAGCTTTCAATATGGTCTCCTACCACAGACTCATCAACAGGCTGTGCAACATGGGCATCCAAGGAGTAGCTCCCAGATGGGTCACCTCTTTCAGCACCATAAGAACGCAAAAAGTCTGCCTCCCCACCCCCTTCGCCTCCAAACCCAAGGATCCTCGCTCAGCCCCACCGTCTTCAACGTATATGATACCTCTGGCCAGCATCACTAAAACTCACGGACTCAACATCATATTCTATGCTGACGACACATAACTCATCCTCTCTCTCTCCGAATTCACCACCAACACCAAGACTAACTTCCACAACTGCATGACAGACATCGCCAACTGGATGAAGGACAACTGCCTGAAGCTGAACACGCACAATTTTTGATTCTCGAAAATTTTTGATTCTCGGGAAAATCACAAATTCTGATTTTCGGAATCAGAAGCTCCCCATGGGACGCATCTTGGTGGCCCTCAGAACTCAGACCTCCACTGACCACACTAGGAACCTAGGCATCATTCTGGACCCCAAGCTAACTATGATGACTCAGGTCAATTCCATCTCCTCCTCCTGCTTCTTCCTCCTCAGCATGGTTCGTAAGATATTCAAATTGAAACCCCAAATCTCAAGAAGCACCATCACCCAGGCCCTCATCTCCAATCGACTGGACTACGGCAATGCTCTCTAGGTAGGGATCGCAGCTCATCTCCTACAACTACTACGGACCATACAGAACGCCACAGCCAGACTCGTTCTGGACCTCGCTAGATGAACCCACATCGCCCCTAGCTCAGAGAACTCCACTGGCTCTCTGTACAGAAAGGATGCCAGTTCAAACTCCTGACCCATGCATAAAAGGCCTTACACAACTGCAGACCCGCCTACTTAAACCACCACCTGAACTTCCATCAGCTCACCAGACACCTTCCCTCAGCGTCCCTTTCTCTAACCTTCGCCCCCTGCATACGACATAGCAGATACAGAGGTCGCTCCTCCTCCTACCTAGGAGCGAAGACATGGCACAAGCTACCCTTTCATCTACGGACCTCCCCATCTCTTCCAGTGTTCCGAAAGTCCCTGAAGACCTGGCTATTCGGCTAATCAACTGGAACGTGCAATCGCCTGAATACTCTCACGGGTGGCAAGAAGTGCTCTATAAATCTACTGATTGATTGATTGGTTGGCCAGCTATGGGTGGCACAGAAGTTCCCTATCCTTACAAGAATTGAGGAGGGGATGGACATGTATATGGCTGCAGAGAGAGTTACCTATAAAAGCAGGGTCTGTCTCTGTAAATTTCACAAGGTGTGGGGCAGCTGGCTAAATGGCAAAAAACATAACACTCCAAGAAATTCACATTTAAAAAGAAATGAGTACAAAAGTATGATTTCACGAGTCAAAAATAAAAGGATCACAGTATCTCCCAGACCTTTCAGAAATGAAACAGCTAATGAGAGCTAAAAGAGGTAAGTGCAGTGGAAAAGCTCAAGAAAGACTGCTCAAGGCATGTACAAGTGAACCCCATTGGTGAAATTCAAGAGAACATAAAATATATAATTTTTGGTTTGCACTGGTTGCAAAACGTACCGACTGCGTAGTCCAAGTGAAAGACATCATCTGGCAAACATCAATATCCTGAGCATCCCTGGCCTCACATTGTTCATTCTATCCAGTGAACACTTACACAGAAATACCTTTATACGGAGTTGACAACCACAGTTCCATTGACAAACGATACACTTTCAAGAATCCTACTCCTACCCTTCTGCTGGTACAGTGCATCGCAAATGGATTGTCTAATAATGTTTTTTTAATCAAAGTTTTTATTGGCATTTAGAACATACATAAGACTAGAAAGCAGTCATCAACAAGCAGCTCACAACAGGCATATTACCTTAGTCATTGGTAATTTCGACAGGTTTTAGATGAAAAAGAACATATTTGATGACTGTTGAATCGAAAAAGTGCCTCACATGGTAATAGACTTGTACCCCTGCCGTGAGTGCCCTAGCTGTGGTACCAGGATTCTTGGTAACTAGTTGTGCTCATGGGCAAACACAGCCCATGCGTGTGCACCATGACGTAGGCCTGTCTCACGGATTGTGGTCTGGTTAGACCAGGAGGGGCACACAATACGCTACCCTCATAGTGGAGAAGGGCTGCTGCCTCTACCAAGAGCTAAGTAGCATAAGCACAGTGGTAGCAGCATACCATTTTATAATGAGAAATCAAAAGCATGGTAAGGCCACTTCACCATCATCATCATCATGGGAGTGGGGCCACTGGCCCACTCAACTGGAGTTCCGTTGCTGTGCACTTAGCTCGCTCTTGGCCTACCTCAGGGTGGATGGAGGGCTGGAAAAATGTGTGCTTTACACCGCACTTATTATGTATGTGTGCACGTGGAAGCAGTGCGTGGCGGCCATGTATGGCAGCAGTACATGGAAAGCTACAAGCGGAGTTGCATGTAACGCTAAAGATGCACAAGTGCCTGTGAGTGGTACAGTGCATGAGGCCTGTAGGTCCAGATTGAGAACCCCAGGCCTAGTCGGAGGAACATGTGATGATAGGGGATTTTCCACAGACTGATTTGCGGACCGCTGCATTCCTGAGAGCTTGAATGACACCAACTGGAGGAAGGAAGAGCCAGGCTCGTAAGTATACTTCAAATGGGGCTCTGATTCTGAAAGAGGTCACTGGTCAAAGGAGCCTGGGCACATCTCAGCAAGGAGATGGGACTGATAAAAGAAACATAAAAAGTAGGGCTGGGGCACTTTGGTAACGTTTTAATGCACATATTATGAGGCTGACATCCAGGAGTGAACCTATAGACACTAGCATGACTTGTGTTTGGGGCTATCAAGATTGAAGACTGTCCTGCAGTGATAGACTGCTCTCTTGAGGAAGAGAACAAAAGAGGACTGGGCCCCTCAAAATGGTCAGCCCACAGAACATGAGCTTCAAAGACCGAGACACTAAATCATTTTTTTTTTTTTAATTCTTTTTATTGAACACAAGCTTGGCATTACAGGTATTCAAACATCGTTTGAGTATAGTCTCCATGGGAGTGTCAGGGACTCCGTCCACATGCAGCACCGGCTTCATTACAATGTAACATTAACAAAGTCAGCACTAGCCACAGTTTCATACAGTTTCTGAGTTATGAAGGAACGCCCCCTCCCATTGAGTCTTCTATGATCATACGGACCTCTATATGTCATCCAGCGGCCCCAAATCTTATCCCACTTCCCCGGGCACCCCCTACTTTGGTGCACCACTTTTTCAGCTGACAGGACAAATGTAGGTCTTTCTCCCATTCAGTGACCCCCGGTTATTAATTCGCTCCCCACGCCTTTGCTATATTTCTTTTTGCCACTATAAATGCTATCCTTAGCCAGAGTCGAGTATTTGGGCCATCTGTCTTCTCCCGTCACACACAAATATGTGCCACCTGGCCTCCATTGATCGCTCTTGGTCCACTACCTCGGCCCTTACCCGTACTATCTCTTTCCAATATTGCTGAATTCGGGGGCAGGTCCATAGGGTGTAGAAAAAAAGTGCCTTTCTCCCCACAACCCCAGGTACACAGGTTCAGTATCGCTGCGGTCCATTCAGTGTAAGAGTGCCCTTGAGGTGTAGGATCTCTGAAGAATATGTAACTGTATAAGACGAAACCGCACCTGTATTGCCACCTCCCTAGGGCTCTGTGTCATCTCTGCCCAATCATCCTCCAGCATACCCATCTCAACATCCCACGCCTCTAGGAAGGCCCCCAGGAGATCCAGTGTATTGTTCAATATTTTCTTGTATATTAGAGAAGTGGCCTTGTCAGTCATGGGATCAGGTAAAACCCTATCTTCAAGTGGCGTGTATTCCGATATGTGTTCGCTTCTGGGATGTGGCACCTAAGTGCGTGTTTCAGCTGCATGTATTTGTACTGTTCTGAGTCAGACATTTACTATTCCGTTTTAAAGTCTTCAAAGTCGACCACCTTTAGCCCCCTCCATACATCTCCTAAGAAGTCAATCCCCAGTAGTTCCCATTTACAGAAACCCTTCAATCCACCGACCTCCCTTAGGAGGTCACTATCCCACAAAGGATTCCTTCCTGTTAGCTTCCCTTCCCAGCCCAGGAATTTGTTGCTTCCCTCCATATGCGTATTACTGTTTGGGTATGTGGTGGTAGCTAATTCCCCATCCGTCTGTGGTAGAGTGCCGCTGGGTATCCCCTCTGTCCCATCGAGTGGTGGTCGACCCTATAGGCAGGTTCATACCATCCCATAAACACCCATGCATTTTTTGTGACCAGCTGTGCCACCCAGTAGTACTTTCTGATGTCAGGAATGGCCACTCCGCCCTCAAACACTCCCCTCTGTAGTTTGTGCAAGGCTATTATAGGACTTCCCCCATCCCATAAAAGCAGTCTTATTTCACTGTCAACTTTTCGAAAGAAGTCCGGTGGCACTTAATAGGGCGTATTCTGTAAAACACATAAGAAACGTGGCAGCGCTATCATTTTAAACAAGGCAGCTCGTCCTAGTAGAGACAATGGTAACTGTCTCCAGTGTAGCACATCCCTACACAACCTATCTAGTTGAGTTAATAAATTATTCTCCAGGAATTCAGTGTCTGTCCTTGAAATCATTATTCCCAGATACCTAAATTTGTCTTTGATCACTAAAGTATGTGCGCTAGATGGCAGAGCCGGTGGAGCTCCAGCAAGCAGATAGAGAAGGGATTTAGCCAAATTTATCTAGTATCGAGAGTATCTCCCAAACAATTGGAATATATGAAGTATTCGATCTATCGATGACCTTGGGTTCATGGTGTACAACAGTATGGCATCAGCATACAATGATATTTTCTCACCCCATCCATTCCCTCCCGGTATTCCCCATATCAACGGGTCACATCTGACCCACGCTGCCAAGGGCTCTAACGCCAGGGCAAAAAGCATACGCAAGAACGGGCAGCCCTGCCTTGTACCCTTATGTAAGGCCACGGATCACGACACCACCCCATTCCCTCTCACCCTGGCCAGCGGGTTCGTATACAGGAGCCGGTCCCAGGCACAGAACGTTTGACGAAATCCAAACCGTTCTAGCACTGCGAATAAGTACGGCCATTAATGCTGTCAAACGCCATGCGGGCGTCTAACGTCAGTAGCACAGCCTCTTCTTCCGGCCTCTGTGCCGTAAGATGCATTGCTCCATACAAATGCCTTAAATTAAGCCGGGTGCCCCAGTTAGGCATAAAGCCCGATTGGTCATGGTGTATTATGGACGTTGTAGGAGGCTGGCTTAGTATATGGTGCACAATTATTTAAGTGAAGCACCCTACACTAATCCGGACAACACTTACGGTGATTTTAGTTCTCTTAGACAACCATAGAAAACTCTCTAAGTGGTAGCTGTGAAGAGCAGCCTTCAGGCTTAGTGCAGAAGGAGTGTTAAGCAGCATGTTTTTCCAGTACTAATCATGTAGTGTAGGTTAAATGAAAAGAACCACACACATAGCTCACATGCCTCGAACATAGTTATATTTATTATACACATTCACTAACACATTGGTATAGCTCCTACCCGGAGATATAAACACAATACACAAAATATTTCAAAAGGAGAGCAGGTAAGTAGCACAAATACACAGTGGTCTCCAGGGGCAGAACAAACCATATACTAATAAAGTGGAATGCGAACTGCGATCGAGGTCGAGACTTGACCCAGAAGACTTAGAAGAGCTGGGGACCCAAGGAACCACACAAGGTAAGTACACAGGAACCCCACAGAGGCCATGTGCAGAGTAGAAACACAGCCGCGTACTCAATGCAAGTCAACGGGGAAGTCAGGGTTGCAGGGAAACCCCGTGGAAGATGGAAGGTTGGAGAGTCACCCCACCAGTGGATACCCCAGGAACCAGGTTACCTACACCAGGGAAGCCGGGTGCATAGGTGCGAAGTGATGTCGGAAACCGCTGTAGACCACTATGGAGGACTTCAGTGAAAATGCAGTTGGCAAAGAAGGGGGAAGAGTCCGGTGGAATAAAAGGATGGATTCTTGAAGAGGAGTACCTGCAAGCAGAGGGGACAGAGTCTATGCCACTTGGGAGTGACCAGGAGGCACGGAAGACCAATGACCACGGATGACGGAAGATGCAGGAGAGTTGACGGTGACCTTGTCACTGCAGCTGTGAGGACCAGGCGACGCTGTGGAAGACCAGGAGCCGTTCACGAGCTGATCCAAGTCGGAAGTTGAGAAGCAGGGGGTTGGTGTCCGGCGGGAACACCAACAAGCCTTGGCAGCAGCAACAGACGTGGAAAACGAAGAAGGGGAAGTGTCAGGACCAGCAAGGTCCAAGGGACTCACCAAGTGCAGGAGAGTCAGAGCAGGCCCCGAGCAACCAGGCGAGCCCACTGGAGCCAAAGACCCTCAAGAGGACCCACAGGCCGAAGGCACAGGAGTCGCAAGAGGACCTCAAGCAGCTCACCAAAGATGCAGTCCCACGGTGCAGAGGATGCGGTGAGTACGAAGATCTTGGCAGGAAGGGATGCTGGAGGCTGGAGCTTCTTAGAACCCGAAGATCTCTGGACAAGAGAGTCAACAAGCCTTGGCAACGGCAAGTCAACGCGGTGCACAGGGGTGCTGTAGTAGCGGTTCCGACGAGGGATACTGGCCTAAAACTCGGTGAGACGACAGTGCAGGCCTCGAGGGAGTTGCAGAACCACCACCTGTGTTGCTGGGCCTTTTGAAGTCCAGAGGGTGTCAGGAGGAGCAAACCGGTCAGTTAGTTGTGGTGCCTGCAGATGCAGGGGAGTGATTCCTTTACTCCAAGGGAGATTCCTTCGGGTGTCTTTGATGCCCACAGGCCTGGAGAAGAACCTGGGTGAAGCACAGATGGTAGAAGTAGAAGTGGTTTCGGATCTGAATCTTGTCCCACGACGAATCTGAAGAGCCACCCACAGGTAAGCCCTTAAGTACCCAAAGAAAAGAGTTGGGACAATTCAGGGGTACATAATTAACTCAACTTTGTAAAAGTACATGGTTAGGGTGTCAGGAGGAGCAAACCGGTCAGTTAGTTGTGGTGCCTGCAGATGCAGGGGAGTGATTCCTTTACTCCAAGGGAGATTCCTTCGGGTGTCTTTGATGCCCACAGGCCTGGAGAAGAACCTGGGTGAAGCACAGGCACATAAGACTGGCAGGACGACGAGACCAGGAGCAGCAGGAGTCTTCCCAGATGCAGTCTCGGTTCCCAAAGCGAAGTCTAACCAAGTCCAAAAAGTGCCCAGATGGTAGAAGTAGAAGTGGTTTCGGATCTGAATCTTGTCCCACGACGAATCTGAAGAGCCACCCACAGGTAAGCCCTTAAGTACCCAAAGAAAAGAGTTGGGACAATTCAGGGGTACATAATTAACTCAACTTTGTAAAAGTACATGGTTAGGGGTCCTACCAGGTGACCTCAGAGGTGGCATGTCTAGCAACTCCTTTGACGTTCACAGACTATTTGAGAAATAACAGACCAATCAGTGTTTCTCATTTACGGACAAACCTGAAATACCAACCTTGTGCCAGGAAACAAAGGGATGATCCCCCATTTCCATATGAGCACTTATTTTAAGAGATATTGAAGAGAAGATGGATGAGCAGTCAGCAACTAGTGGCAGGACCATCTTCATCTGAAGGAGGGGCTGAGAGTGGAGAAGAGGTGGTTTGCTTTGGAAGGGGGGGGAGATAATGAAGCAGGGGAGAATATCACAGGACTCCTTCGCCTATTAATCTTTCTCTCACTACAGGGGTGAGAAGAAGCCCAATGCCCACACTGTGAATGCAAGCTCTGCGACCAGAAACTCAGCAAAGGACACAAAGGACTCTACTCATTTGGCACATTACCATGTGAAGCCACCTCAAGTCTAAGCACTGAGAATGAGGAGACAATGTGTTATTGGGAGAGAAAGAGCAGAGATCGAGCAGAGTGGCATTCTACTGAGCGTGCCTCAGGAGAACTGCCAGGAGGATGACATAAACATTGCATGAAATACAAGGTGCGCAGCTGGTGTGGTGAACCAAATAAAAGAATTGGGGAAGAAAAGATGGAGGAGCCCTACAAAAAATGTCAGTTTGGAAAAAAAAAGAACTTAAAGTGGCTGTTTGTCACAAGAGTTTGAACAAAGTAAAAACAAAAGAAGTCAAAAGAAATTCAAAACTTTTTAAAAAACTATCCCCCAGCTCCAAAAAGAGTTTCTTGAGAGTATCACCAAAAAAAAAGAGCTTGCTCTGCAGCCAACACCCCACTTAGCATGGCCTGAAAGCTGTGCACAGCTGGGGTTGGATGCCCGTAATGTGTTTTGTGCAGAACTTGGCCGAAGGCAAGACCCTGCATTAAATTCCTGCAGAGCACACCCTAAAAGCCTTGCACAACAAGGATTGGTCGACTGTTGTGGGTTGGGCCATCCAGGCCCTACGAAAAACCCTTTGTGAGCACAGGCGAAGGCTCTGCACTGGCTGGTTTGAACACCTCTGTTGAGTTGTACGCAGGGCCTGGGAGAAGGCCAGGGCTTGTGACTAAAGCCCCAGCAAACAGCCAAAGGTTGGGTGCAGCATGTCAGTCAAATGCAGTGGGTGTGCCAAGCCGTCCTGGCTAGTCCAGCTGAGCACAATCAGCCATGCGCAGCTGGGGTTGGATGCCTTTTAAGGGTCCGGTGAATGACTGGACAAAGGCTTTGTGCAGCAGGGATTGCAAATGATGAAACTGTTTAACCATTTTTTATAAAAAAAACAATGAAATTCACTGGAAAAAAAATTCAAAAACTCAGTGATGGTTTGAGCTCAAATGCGTTATTGCAGGTGTGTTGCATGTGTTCGTAGCCATAACTGGTGCATTTCAGTGGTTTGTCGTGTTTGAACCAGACCCATAACTCAGTTTCTCAGTGTTTAAATGTGTTTTTTTCACTGAACATCTTGGCAAGTTGTGCATTTTCTTTTATTGTATACTTTTTATGGTTTCAATTGAAAACACAAATAAATTACTGCTGATACTAGATTAAATAGTTTCAGAATGGAAAGAAAAGATACACATCTTGCTGTCAATGGAAAGTTGTTTTGTAGAATTATATTACTGCCGATAATAATCTTTTCTACTTTACCGGAGTAAACAAAGGCAGATTTTGATGTACTCTAACATTGCTAGAATCTCTCACCTTCTTAATAAAATAGTAATGTGGCACTTCAATGCCCAAGAGGGCCTGGTGAGTGGCTTGTCTGGGGAAGCTGTCCTGGAGCAGGAGGCCATGCTCTTGGGTGCTGAAGAATGACATGATCCATTCATCCACCTACAAAAGGGACAATAAAAACAGTCAGGGTGAAAGGTCAGCAATCTCTTTCAAGGCAGATTAAGGGCACTTTACTGGGTAAGGGAGGTCACAATTTATTACAAGTGAGATTTTATGACAGATCAAGACATGAATGCGAGGGAAAGATCAAATGAAAAAAGTACTTATCTTTAAACTAATTCTCCAGTGTTATCTTTCATTGACTCAAATGCAATTGTCCACTACTGCCTTTTGCTCTGAGGAAAATGATTTAAAAAAGGATTGCATATGAACTTACAAAAGGGTCTGTCTTTGAATGATAATCAATATAAGGCAGTTAGTTCAGCCCATCCTTGAATTGGACAGGGTATGTTGGTTAGATGATGAAAAAAGTTAATTACCTTCAGCTATGTATTATTTTATGGATACTTTATGGCCAGATGTATGAAACACTGGTTGGAAAATACTGGTTGCAAATTACGACCAGGGTGGAATTTTATGAACCGAACTATGTATTAATAGGTCGGTTTAAAAATTGTAATCTGACCTACCTCATCAATATTAATGAGGTAAGTCGCATATTGGGGATCGCTATGATTGGTGGCCATCACAGGTATGGTGGCCTGCTGGGTATCCACAGACCACCATGTCTGTGACTGCTTTTAAAAAATATATATATATGCAGTCTGTTTTCCCTAAAGGAAATGGAGCTGCATTAAAACAAAAACAAAAACTTTTCAAATGTTTTTTAAAAGTAGACAGTGGTCCACTGGACCACTGCCTACTCTTCAACAAACTTTTTTTTGTACTTACATTCACAAAGGGTCCAAGGGGATGCCTTCCTTTTTGTGAATGGCTAACCACCCCAATTGGAAGTCGGTAAAACTTCGAAGTTTTGCAGCTGGATTTCGGTCACAAAAAAATTGCTACATATCATTAAAAAATTACTATTTGGGAGAGATGCCCTAAACATACCACTTTCAAATAGTGATTTGCTATGCCCTTCTAACCCCATCTTTCAATTCGGTAACCTGTTAGTGAACTGCAAAACGGGTTTAGTACAATCCAAAAAGCAATTACAAACACTGTGATTTAGGGAATTGCACGGTTTGCAACACCTAAATGGCTTTGTACAGCTGTCCTTAAGTTTCCACAGGTTCATCACCTGGAACAAAAAAAAGTAACTCCCACACTACGCAAAAATACAGAGCATAAAATTTCAGTTTTGGGTGTTAGGTGACAGAATAATTCCAAAAAGTCACCATCTTAATTCTATGATGTCAGTTTGGCTCGGGGTTCTAGTCTCCACAGAGGTTGTGGAAAGATGATAGAGCTAAAAGAGTACATACAATAAAAACAGTCAATGAAAGGTCACAAATCATCAGAGAGTGGAAGCGGGAGGCCACGGATGAATTTGTAGGAAACCAGAGAAGTCATAAGAAAACCTCAAATGAAGGCATGGAGCTTGTTCAAATAGGTGCATCTTCCTGAAGATTAGTCATCACCTGAAAGACATATACAGAATGATTGCAAATAGGGGACTGTGTGAAGAACAGCTGCTCTTGCTAAAGAGGCTCATCACTACAATTTTTTTTTTCTTAAATCGCAGCCAAAGCAGGCGTTGTTCCTAGAGGCAAGGTCCAAGCGATGATGCTTCAAGAACGAAGGTACAAATGCAAAACTTGAAAAATGTCAGAAATTACAATCTCTATGAAAAGAGGGGATGTCAATATTGTACCTTTCACAGAGTGAGCCATCATTTTCTCTGGGAGTGTGGATTTGCTTCTTCGAAAACTCACAGACAGCTGCAAAAAAAGTCTAATCACATGATGCTTCGAAAGATCTCTCATTTTCGTTACAGAAAACCCATCAATACGGTGGTTCCACTCTTTCAATCAAGACACAAAAAACAGAAACATTTTAGGGTCAAATCTATGAAACGCCTTCCACAATTTGGTAAGTGGGGAGAAGGCTATGAGAGAGATTTTCTGAGATACACGAAATTCCAAGATAAGATGGAGTAAACAGGAAGGCCCGGCCTGAAAAACAATCTTGAAAGATCAACTCACAGTGACTAGGTTAAACTCTACAAACCACCGTTATGGCATCTAGAAAAAAAGTTTCAAAGAGGGGAGCTACAGAAGGCAGAATACATTGTCTCAAACTGCAAAGTTATCAAAAATGTGGGAACCAAATTAAAGCCCCAAGTTGGCGGAACATCATATTTGTGGGTACATGCACTGTGAAGATCTTTCAAGTATGTAAGAACTTATGGAATCTAAAAGAGAGAATTAGAGCACTGGAGCTCAAACATAGTGGTGGAATGTAAGCATTGATTGTGCTTACATTTAAGTCCTCCTTAACCAATAAGATAAACATTTTTAGCATAAGAGGGATCCTACAACTGTGGGATACCATTTATGCACAAGAACTTTCATAAAGCACCAGCCAAGTGGTCAGAAGAGACATACACTTTGCAACCTTCATTGCATAGCCAATTTCCACTTCTTCAAATTGTTATCAAGGACATAATCTATGCAGCTTTTCTTAAAATGATGGTAGGTCCAATAACGCACATCTGGATGAGCTTTTTGTGGCACGGCTTGATGCAATCAGTCTCAAGGTAAAGGGGAAGGAGTGACTGAGAATGATTTACTGATCCAAGGTAACTCACATCCACTCTCCCAGAAAGAGCACCATTCAACATCCAGCTGATGTCTTGGTCTCTGCCAGACAAACACATTAAAACAATGTTAAAGCTGCCGCAGAAAGGGTAACAAAGTTGTCTGGCCTTCCCTAAAGTCACAGATTTGTTTCCTGCAAATGGTTGGAATAGTCGTTGCTGCTGTAGCTGCTCTGTTCCCTTTGCTGGAGAAAAGAATGTCTATAGCCTCAGAACGTGCAGTAGCAGAGGTGGAAGAAGCATGCATAGGCAGCCAGACAGACCTCTCCCTGTGGTCTGCTGTTGCTTAAATATCTGCAAGATCTCAGAATTTCAGCTGAAATGTTTCTCCCCATCAGAAGTGATGTCTATCAGAAACACCTGGATATTCTCATTGGAAGGGCGCAATACACATTCAGTTATGCCAGTACTACTTTAGTGGCCATGGAGTGAGCGACCACATCCACTGAGTCCACAGAAACATTCAGAAAATGCTCTTACACATCCATACCCTGAGTTATCTCGGACAAATGCTAGCTTATTCCAGTAGCTATATTCTATAAAGCTTGTAAATAGCAGAAAAAAATAGAGGCTGCGTTCTAGGTATGATGAGCAACACTCCTTAAAGTGAAAAACATTTCTATCCCAAATATCCAATTTTCTGACTCTGTGAAAAGGGTGGATAGAAAGGAATTTTGTCACAATTTGACTGGCATGACCTGCCCTTCAAGGCTCTTAGGAAGTGGATGCACTCTTTAAAATACAAGGTTGACAGGAGATGGATATTGTCTACAGGCAACTCCTCATGAAACACTCAGGCTGAGAAAGATTTCTGCTATTGTGGCAGATTTAGACAAGGAGTGGCTCTAGAGAAGTAGATGATGGTTCCTTCCCAAATCAATGTTTGTGTCCCTTTGGTACAAAGGAGAAAAGTGACTCGACAGCCACATCACAAACATCTTCTAAATTACAAACCATATTCATTTTTATGAAAAGATATAAAATAAATCAAATTTACATTGATGTACAGAGATATTTCAATATTTGTGTGTATTAATGACAATCCAGTGAGGGACAGGAAAAGTTACTTTCCTGTAAGAAGTGCTCTGTACCTGTCATCATAGTTCTCTTCAATATAGTCATAAGAAGTGAATTACCCACCCATTCGCAGGATCCCGGAGCACTTAAAAAATCTAATTTTTAAACAAACATGCATAATTTATTTTAATTCTTAGAAAGCTATACTGGTCAAATTTAATTTCTTTTAAAAAAGAAGCTGATTATAAATAAAAAGTATCACTGAGTAATTAAAGTGATGACAAAACGTTTCACAAACCTTTTTTAAAAAGAGAAAAAAAGTTAAATAGGATAGTGCAGACTGGATATAAAGCGTTGGAACACTGAAACTTCTCCTTCAAGGGACCGCTTGCCACCAGTGTACCATCACTCCTGGTCAATGAGAGTAGAACCTGTTGTACGAGTTACTTACCTTCGGTAACGATGTATCTGGTAGAGACGTTGTCTAGCCGCAGATTCCTTAACTTAGAATATCCCCAGGCGTCAGACTGGATCCGGAAAAATTTTGCGCAGCAGTACCTCTGCGCGCCGGGGGGCGGCGCCGCCTGGCTCCGCCCTGACGTCGTCCCCGGACATGACGTCAGTGGAGCTATATAGGACCCCCTTGGCGCGCTGACGTCAGTTTTCTTCGGAGGAACTTTTCCGCGCCACAATGCGGAGCCCCCAGCAAAACTGTGAGAGTATGGGAACAGTGTGCGAATAAAAAAGAAAATGGGTGAGAAGGCACCATGAACAACAGTGGGAAGCACTGTTGACTGAAAGGTGTTGAAAAGGAAAGAGCAGAGCAATACACGGAGAAGCTATTTCGCATAAGCGAAGTGAATGTTACCCCTAAGGGAAATAGATGTATAAAAAGAAGACCGAGGCAGACGACAGAAAGTCAGCACTTGATGAAGGGAATGAAAAGCAACCCCACAAAAGCGACAGAATGCTCTCTCCTGAGGCAAAAGAAGTAATGAATTGAGCCAACTGCGACAAACAAGAAAGCCCCAACCCATAGGGTTAAAGAAAGAAATAGGGAGACTGTGTCCCATATGATAGAACCATTGGACTGAGGAACAGGCTAGAAAGACCTCAAAAGCAATGGGTTGTAGGAGTGGCAACGGAGAAGGTGGGTGGGAGGGTAGAAAACACCAGTAGGCTCCATACTGGAGGAAACTGATGTGAGAAACGCAGAAGGACACCTGAACCTATCGCCCAAGCATGAGATTGGGAGAAGCAGAACAAGCAACGCCAGAATAAGCCTAACTGGGAGGGTGGCGAAAGATACCGCCCCGTAGAAGGATAAACCACTCCAAGGGAGTGAATGTAGAAAACCCCACCTGAACAGGTCCTCGCAGATCGGGGAGGATGGGTGGGCGTTAAGGAATCTGCGGCTAGACAATGTCTCTACCAGATACATCGTTACCGAAGGTAAGTAACTCGTACATCTGATAGAGACATCTAGCCGCAGATTCCTTAACTTAGAATAGATACCAAAGCCATACCCCATAGGAGGCGGGTCTGCGAGAGAACCTCACTAAGTTGTTAGGGGAACAGAAGTGTCAAGCAGCCGGCTAAACACAGTGGGGGCAGAACTGCCAGAGTGGCCAACACCGGAGTACAATACTCCATAGGGAGTGGCCAACAATGAGAGGCAATGGCATTAAAGCTGCCGAGGGCGACAGGAAATCCCTGTTGGTGAAACAGAGGAGAAGTGAGCACAGAACCAGAAGGGCAGTGCGGAATAAAAGTGGATACTTTCCGAAAAAGGAGAGGAACCAAGTGTATAATATGAGGGATCCACATGATCTGATGGACTTGGAAAAGAGAAAGGTGTAGCTAGGGTACAAAAATGGACCGAGTCCGAGCAGGCAGGACGGACATGCAGAAGCACAGTGGAAGTGAGAACAGCAGCGGAAGGATGCTGATGACTCCCAGGATGAGGCAGTGTTAAAGGAAACACAAGACCGGCTAATGCACTGTGGCCCATGCACCGGACATGTGAAAGGGCGGGCATGAGAAGAATGGCAACAACCAGCACCACGAATGTGGGGAACAGAAGTACACAAGAGAAACCGTATTTACCGCCAGAACCACACCATGGAGAGGAGAAGGCCCTATAAAGCGCCACGAGCAACAGCTGAGACACGAGAGACGCACTAATAGGGGTATCGTGTGAAAGCGAGCCGGCAAAACTAACACACATCGAAGACATGCGCTCACGAAAGTGAGGAACAAGACCACAGCCACCGCAAGGAAGAGTACGCCAGCAGGAGGTCTGGGTGTGTGTAGTACGCCGGACAGGACTAAAGAAGACAGGGCCCAGCACGGTGGATGAGTTGAGAAAGAAAAACCATGATAGCACCAACAGCTACGTAGCAGTGGTACTGGCCCAGAGCCAGACACAACAGCCACAGGCGGTAGAAAAGACCCACTGGCTACCGTGAGACAGACAGGGAGGCCGAACAGCACTGGAAGGAACAAGAGTGGATATACGCTCAATACTGCACCAGAGAAAACACTGCTGGGAGGAGAACACCCCCGCTGAAAGCAGCAACCGCAGCTGGAAGGAAAAACAGGACAACACCTGCGCGGAATGCAGCAGGGAAATAGAAAGCCCTGGTAGGGAAGTGGCCAAAAAAGCAAGGCACAAGACAAAGACAGCATCAAGGTCTGGGGCCAGAATGCCGCCACGGAGAGCGAAGTCCAAACATGAAAGGACTACGCAGCACGGGTATAGGAGAGTAGAACTGTACAACGGAAAGGTGCCGGAAAACGCACCAGCCTGTGAGAGCGAGCATACTAGGGAGCAGTCACTGTACGTAATAGAACACAGCGACAGGGTCCTGTGATAGGCAGTCCAGAGATGGAACGGCAGCAGCGAAAGAACCAAGATGAGACGGCAGGGACCTGAAAGCCCATCCGGCCTCAAGAAATGGAGTAGTGAGATGCAGGGAGTGCCGCAGACCAGCAGCAGCAACTATGAGAGAGCCCAACAAATGGACCGCAAGAAGGCCCCGGAGGGTATGCAGCAGCAGTAAAGCGCACAGGCACAGCTGCCGAACAACGTAGTAAAAAGGGCCCCACAGAAGCGTAGAAAGACTGCCGTGGGCAGAAGGCAGCTATACAATAGCTAACAAATACCCCACATAGGGTAAGCATCAACCCGCAGAAGGGGCACCTCTTGAGCGTGAGCCCACAGACAGAGGACGTAAATTGGGAACACAGAAACCACAGGTTCCGAACATATAACCCTTGTAGTAGGGGCGTGCAACCTGAACCACTAGGCCATAGAGAGTCAGAAAAAATAAGCAGCTGACCTGCTGCATGAAAGAAAGCAAATACGGCGAGAAGCCGCTTAGGCCGCTGAGGTATTACCAGGAACCCAGGGCCAACCTGAAGCAAGACACACTACGGAAGGGTAGACAGAAGGCGGTGAACCGCAGAGTCTGCATGTGCGTCAAACAGGGACACACCATCAAATGGTAAGTCCCGGAGACTGTCACGGACATTTTCGGGGAAACCCCCGTCGCATAGCCAAGCATGGCGGCGCAAAGCAACGGACCTCGCCATCGCCCGACCCACCGAATCGGTAGTGTCAACGGCGGACCGAACGGTAAACCGCGCCATTTCTCGGCCTTCGTGAAGAAGACGAGCTACGTCAGCGCGAGGACACACGGGGAGGGCAGGCAAAAGACACTCCACCGAGTCCCATAGGGCAGAAGAAGCCCGGGCAAAGACGCAAGCCGTGTTTAGAGCACGTAAGGCTGAACTAGAGGACGCAAAAATGCCGCGTCCACACGCTTCCAACCAACGAGACTCCCTAGTAGAAGGCTGCAGAAGAGGTGGAGAGGGAGGTTGCGTGGCCAAAGACACCTGCACTACAAGGCCATAAGCCCCAGGTTGAAGGGACAAACAGGCCGGGCTCTCAGGAGCCGGACGGTGCCGGTGTGCTACAGCCCTGTCGACAGCATCTCCGGAAGAGGGCTGTGCCCATGTCCCGAGAAGGGCATTGAACAATAAGCCGCTAAAAGGTAGCAAGGGCTCAATATCTACCGCACCCTGGTGGAGGAGATCCAATAAAGGGTCGGAAGACAAGGACACAGAAGAAGGGTGCAAATGTAAAACAGCTGCAGCCCGACGAACACCCCTCAAAAACAAACCACCAGCTTCAGTGGGCGTGGTGGGGGGTGACAATAGCCCATCTGTAGGAGATGGTTGCAAGCTGACACGTCCCACAGGAGGAGGAACAAGGGCCCACTGCCCCCATTGCATTGGAGGCAACTGGCGAGGAGACAAGTCCGGGCCTACCCGGCCTGTGTCCTCCGGAAGCGGAGAACCGACAGGTGCTGGCGACGGCTCCGGCGTCGAACGACGCCGCTCCGATGCCGTAAAGGCGTCGAACCCACCATGGAGAGGCGCGGAGACAGAGCCTGAGGACCAGGTGGCGACAGGCACGGCGCCGGCGGCGCCGCTAATGCCGAGGTCGACGCAGGGAGCCGCCAGGGGCTATGCGGAGACAGGGCAGAATGGCTCGGCGGGGGGCTGTCTGAAGCCGGCACGACTCCGGAGCCGGAGTCGAGGCACTTGGCCGTCGGCGCCGATGAGGCCGATGTCGACGCAGGGAGCCGCCAGGGGCTATGCGGAGACAAGGCAGAATGGCACGGCGCGGGACTAAAACGCCCATCGGCGTTGGCACCCGACATCGGCACGGCTCTGGAGCCGGAGCCGAGGCACTCGGTCGGCGCCGAGGGCGAACCCGCCGGCGGAGATCCGACCTGAATGCCTACCTCTACTGTGGGACCCGAAGGCGCGCCAGGGAGAGGAGGTGACCCGAAGATGGAGTGCAGAGCCTTGTAGTAGGCTTCCATCTGGGGCCGAGTCGCGCCAGTACCTGGAAAGGGCGGGCAAAGGGCGGCTGACTCCGGGGCGCACGGCTCCGTGTGGGAACGGGAACCATGGCCCCCATCGTCACGTGGAGGCGAGGACCTCGACTTCCGTGACTTTTTCTTCAACTTACCTGTAGAGCGACGTTCGCGGGATCGACTCCGGGAGCGGAGGCGGAGAGAAGACCCAACCGGAGAACGTCGGGGAGACGCCGTGCGGGTAATCCGGGCGGCTAAGAGCTTCATCCGACGCTCCCGTAGGGACTTCGGGCGCATCTGCCGGCAGGCGTCACACTCCACGGAGTCATGGTGCGACCCAAGACACCACATACAAATGGCGTGCGGGTCCGTCGCCGACATCTGACGTGAACAAGTTTCGCACAATTTAAAGCCCGAAGGCATCGCACACTGTTCCCCGACGCCAAAGGACGTCGAGAAAGGGCCTGAAGAAAAACGGGCCAGATGAACAGCTGAATCCCGGATCCGCATTGGAACGCGGAAAAGAAGGAAACTGACGTCAGCGCGCCAGGGGGGTCCTATATAGCTCCACTGACGTCATGTCCGGGGACGACGTCAGGGCGGGGCCAAGCGGCACCGCCCCCCCGGCGCGCAGAGGTACTGCTGCGCAAAATTTTTCCGGATCCAGTCTGACGCCTGGGGATATTCTAAGTTAAGGAATCTGCGGCTAGATGTCTCTATCAGATTATTTTCATAGAAAGATACGCACCCTGGGTATGAAGCTACTGGAAAACTCTACTCCAGAAGGAGGGAGAGTTGCTTATGACTATAATGAAGATTTCCTTTGAGAAGAAAGAACTAGGATTTCAGCTATGTAACTTCTCCTTCCCCTCCAAGGAATAACTATTAGTCATATTCACTGAATAGAGTAGCAAACCCATCCACCATAAAAAGGTGGAAGAAAAGTAAGGAGAATGTAGTCTATCCAAAAACAATTCTCAGAGAAGCCTGACCAACCTGAGCATCAAGCTTTTGAATCTGACTTCAGGCAATAATGTCCTGCGAACATACACACAGATTACCAAGTAGCAGCTTTACAAATCTCTGAAACGAACATTTCTTAATAAAGAAGAGTCGAAGCTGTTTACATTTAAGAGAATGGGCTTTAGACCTTCCTGAAGAGTCCACCTTGAAATGGATTATTCCGTAATGGCTAAACAAGTTTGAACATGCCTGTAATTGGCAAGTAGGTGATCTGACTTCCTAAGGTCTTTAGTCTTATCAAGAGTGTGAAGGAATCCTTCTGCGAGAGAAGATGAATTCTGAAAGAAGGTTTGTAAGGAAATGGGCTGACAAACATGGAAATCTGACACATCTGTAGGCAGATAACCTGTATGAGTACTCTTAACCACTTTGTTCTTCCACAGAGTAAGACTTATGGCAGGGAAGAGTTTGTATTTTACTAACTCTGTAAGCGAGCCTAATAGCTACAAGGAAAGCAGCTTTTAAAGTCAAATGCTACAGGGATATTCTATGTATTGGCTTAAAAGATGGACACAATAGCTTAGAGAGGACTATGTTAAGCTCCCATTCTCCTATGTTAAGCCTCGTTGTGGGATAAGGACTGGAACTTAGAACTTTCCAATACCCTCTAAACAGCTTTGACCATTTGACCATTGGCACTTTGGAAAAAAGAGGCTTGTGAAGGACTTTTTCTAGGTGGAAACAGCCACTGGGTCTCCCTTAATCGAAGAAAGGTGCAACTCTGATTTACCTAAATTGAGAGGAAATATTGATTCTTCTTGGCTTTTGTAAAGATTAAAATTATTCTGCATGCACTAGATTCAAAACCTCTTCCATTAAAAAAATACATTTTGGTTGATGGACCCTTTACATCTTGTAGAATGCTCATACAGTCTTTCGAAAGATTTGAATGTCCACACTGAAGGACTTGAGGCGCTATACCACAAAGTTCAATGATGGAAGGTTGTGATGCAGAATGTAGTCACTGAACTTGTGCAGGAGATCCAGCCAGTACAGTAGCCTCTTTTGCTGGCCGTTTTGTCAGCTGAAGAAGGTCAGTTAATCACCACTGGTGCGGCCACTCTGGTGCCATGAAGATCACCCCTGGCCTTGTAGTAGGGCAGCTTGATAATTAAATCTAAAATCATGGATAGTGAAGGTATGGCATATGGCATACAGAAACATCCCTGCGTAGTCTATCGAAAGGGCATCCCCCTTTGTCCCTAGTTGATAATATCTCAAGGCAAGGTCTGGAGATTTTTAGTTTGCTGTAACTGCAAAGAGGTCTATTTGAGGACAGCCTCAATCATGGACAATATCTTGCAGCACTTTGCTGTGTAACATTCATTTGTGATTTTCTTGGGTTGTTTTTCTGAGTGAGTCTACTTCTGGATTTTGAACACCCGGTAGATGGAAATCTGTAATTTGTAGGTTTCTAGTTATTACCCGCTCCCAAATCGATTGAGCTTCCTGTTATAGGCTTTTGTAATGTGCCACTCCTTGCCTGTTTAAATACGACATTTTGCTTGCCTGCATCAATAGAGCTCGTCTTGACAGTTGGGCGAAATAAATCGAGAGACAGATGGAAAGATCTCAATTCTAGAAAGTTGACGTGATAAAGACACACCAGCGCTTGAAGGTGATCCATGTGCACACCTCAACATATGAGAAAGACATCTGTCATAAATTTTTACATCAGAATATCCTGATGCAAAGGTACTAACTGAAGAAGGTATTTCGATTGGCACCACTCATGCGCAGGATCCCGGAGCACTTTAAAAACATCCTATTTTTAAACAAACATGCATATTTTTTTTTAAACCTATTTCAAAGCTATACTCGTCAAACTTAATTTTGTTTCTTTTATTCTAAAAAAAAGAAGCCTATTATAAATTAAAAAGTTTCACTAAGTAATAAAAGTGACAGCAAAATATTTCACAAACCTTTTTTCAAAGAGAAAATTGTTAAGTAGGATAATGCAGACTGGCTGTAAAGAGTTGGAAAACTAAGATGTCTCCTTTAAGGGACCACTTGATTTGTAAATTGAGGTAGTGTGATTGTGTCTTCCCAGTTACTGGTGAGCTGGCAACACTGAACCTCTAGAAACTACTGGAGAGGCCCCATATGCCGTCTTGCATGAGGTACTAGGTAATTTTAAAAAAATCAATTGATCCCAGTAAAGACAATATCTGACGTGCAGTTGGATTTACAGTCTTTAGAAGACTGCTACAATTCAGACAGATATGTGATAGCTTTTCGTCAGATGAGTACACTTTTCTTTTTGCCTAACAAATTTTATTGGATTTTTGCCAACAAAGGGACCCAGACGGTCCTTGTACATACATAGGTCTCTGCAGGATGAGACCCCAAAACATGTAAAACACGAACAGATGCACAAAATGCCCTCGACCACTCCCCTACCCCAAAGCAGTGTCTAAAATCTTATACAATTGCAGATCCTGATCTCGCCGCATTTCCCTGTATATCTTGGCCATAGTGTCTGATTTCAGCATCCAGTTGCAGTTCAGCAGTGCCAACCGGCTCCAAGAAAAAGCCCTAATAATCTGCCCATCTCTGCCAGATCTTCTGATGTTTCTGGGTCATCCCCTAACTTAGAATACTGAAATTTCCAGCCCCATACAGAAGTCCATCCCACACTTCCATGCCCCCCAGGGACAGTGGTACACTGACTTTGCACTGTCGAGCAATATCCCTTTTCGCTAGTGTTAAGCCCAAGAAATAATAAACTGCATTTAATTCCCTCAGTGCTGTGGAGGAGAAGCAATTTCGGGACAAATGGAATGACCCATGCAAGAACCTCACCCAGACAGGACACCACCCCCTTCCAGAAGTGTGCCAATGCAGTGCAGCTCCACACAGTATGCATGAACGTGCCTTCCTCAACCTCGCAACGTAGACACGTGGGAGATTCTATGAGACCCATACGCCACAGGCGGTTCTCGTATAGTATGCTCTATTTTAACTGAACCAGTCTCAGGCAGGAGGATATCGCCGCTCCATGAGGGGCCTCTAGGGCTTCTGTCCAATCATCTACGTCTATGTTGTCAATGTCAGCTTGCCATGACGCTCTGAGGGCAGGTAGTGTAGCGGAGCTGTTAGTAACCAGGGATTGATAGATTTTGAGAATGTTATGACTATCTAAATCACCCATTAGTAGCTTGCTCTCCAGCGGACTGAATTCTGAGAGATCTGAAAGGACGGAGACATAGCATGGCGCAGCTGCAGATATTTATAAAATTGGTTGCAATGCATCATGTATTCAGATTGGAGCTCCTGAAACGATTTAAGTGTGATGCCATGCATTATGTCGCCTAGTGTAGAGGGGCCAATATGATCGCACTCTGGAAGCCCCTAGGCTAAGCTACCTGTGGGAGGAGGGTGCCCCGCCACAGCGGCGACTCCTTCGACAGGTGCCCCCACCAGACCATTCTGCGAAAGGATATTCTCCATACCTTCACCACTACTCTAGTCGCTGGGGGGAGGGCACCCATATCCGTCCCGCTATAAAGCATGTCGAGCACAGAGGCGTCAACATCACCTATCTCTCTGTGGCATATGCGGGATCATCCCGTGGGCTATAACACCAGTCGTTAGGAATCTGCAAGTGAGAGGCAGCATAATATGATTGAACATCTGCGGCGGCAATGCTGCCGCAAAAGGTAGACTAGAAGCAAGTTTGAAGGGCTATGCAGGAGGCGCCTCCACACCACAAGACCTGACCCAGGAGTACATTGATCTGTCGGAACCATGAGGGAGGGACAGTTTAGGGGTAGTTCAGGAGTTGGTATAGAAGGCGGGGTAGTGAAACCATCCTAAAAATGGCTAATCTGCCAAGGAGAAATAGAGGCAAAGTGGACCAAGACTTAACGTCCTCCTTAACAAGCAACAGCAATGGGGCCATGTTGTGGTTCAAGGAGATGGGGGGGGGACATGCAAATGGAACACCCCAAGATATTTAAACCCTCCAACTGCCAATGTCAGTCTCGACACCCATGTCGTATCGCTCGGTGAACCACCCAATGGAAACAAGACAGCCTTGCCAATGTTCATATACAATCCGGAGGTCTCGCCAAAGACCCGCATGATTTGTAGAATTCGAGGTCCCGGCGCTGCGGGGTCCATCATGACGTACAAGGCATCATCAGTATATAGGATAATTCTGTCTGACAATTCGGCTGACCATTCGAAGCTACGCACCAGGCGTCAACCTTGACTCAGGCAGCCAAAGGCTCCAATACCAGGGCAAACAATAAAGGGGACAATGGGCAACCCTGCTTGGTGCCATGTCGAGTAGGGAATGGAGCAGATACCACACCTGCCACTCGAACCAAGGCAGTCAAATCAGTGTACAGCAGTCGTATAAATGAGAGGAATCGAGGCCCAACATTTAGTCGCTGGAGAAGCACAAATAAGTACTCCCAACTCACAGAATCGAAGGCCTTATCGATGTCAGCCAATAACAATGTGGCAGGTCAACCAAGTCGGTCTGCCAAGGCCATGGCATTTTTAGGCCCGTTGTATATTATGACAAGAGGCTCGATGAGGCATAAAACCATCCTGGTCCGGATGAACTAGTGCGTCATCAATCTATTAGCCAGGGCCTTAGTGAGAAGCTTGACCTTGATATTAAGAAGGGAGATTAGGCGGTGCAAAGAATGAGCTTCCGGTGGGTGCCCTGGCTTAAGGAACACAATGATTTCAGCGTGTCTCCAATCGGAGGGGAGCTGTGTCTCTTTAAGCGCCACTCGGATCACACCCATCAGGTGTGCACCCAGTTGCGGCATATAGGCTTTAAGGAATTCGCTGGGAAAACCATTAGGTATGGGGACCTTCATGGGCCGCAACTCTGCCAGAGTAGCGGCTAGCTCCTCCTCTGTAAGCGGGTCGTCCACATGTGTGCTGGCAGAGGTGGACAGGGATTTGAGGGACATGGCTTCGATAAATTCTACTATTTGGTCTGCGTTCACAACCTTTCTCTGGGCACATAAGTCTTTATAACACTCCGCAAAACTCCTAGCCACCTCCCTGGGGCCCGAAAGCAGTCCCCCCTGCTCATCATAAATAACTGGCACTGGGGCGCCCGCACAGAATAACTGACATAACCTATGGAGCGTTGCACTGGATTTATCACCCCATTGGTATATGCGGCTCTGAGATACCTGCCAGGCGCGCTTGGCCTCCTGCAGGAGCATTTGTTGGTATCTGTGTTGGGTCAGACATAGTTGTTGTTGCGATATTCTGCCACCCTCTCCACAACCACGTTCCTCCAGGTCCAACATCCGCACCTCGAGTTGAGACAACTCCTGGGTCCTGCGCCAGCGCTCGCAAACACGAAAACTTAGACCAACACACCTAAGAGTGGGCTTCATGGCCTCCTAAAGAACTATCTCAGAGGAGACGGTCTCAGTGTTAAGGGAGAAATGTTCCAATACAGCACAATATAACAGCGCCCTGTAGAATGGCTTTCTCAAGTGCCAGGGCAAGAGCCACCATCTAAAGGGAGGGCACCGCAGAACCACATGAAGCCATAATGCCACTGAGGAATGTTCAGATAGCCCTCTAGGCAGAATGTCTAACCCAGATACACGATGGATGAGGCCAGTGGGCACCAGCAGATGGTCCAGCAGGAGAAGGAGCCATGGGCTGTAGAATAATACGTGTAGCCAGCGTCAGTGGTATGATAGGCTTCTCCAAGTATCCACCGACGCCAGCGCAGCCAAAAGAAACCTCAGACTGGACCCCTGGGCTCCTACGCCACCTCCCTCCGCACGCCATCTATCTACCTCCGGGGACATGACATCATTCCAATCACCACCAATTACAGCCAGACCATTCGGCAATTCTCCCGACAGGCCAAGGATGCGTTCCACAAAAAAGATTGCCCTAGTGGCGGGGGGCATAAACACTGCCAATGGCAAGGGATTCCCCGTATACTGTACCCGCTACGAATATATCTCTGCCCAGTGTATCAACCCATGCTCTAATGGACCTAAAGGGAACCCTATGGTGGATAAGGACAGCAGCCCCCTGTGATCCCCTCACAAACCCGGAATGAAATGTTTGTGTGTATCCAAATTTAGCCAAACACTGGACTTTGGACCCCAGGAGCTGCGTCTCCTTTTAGAAGGAGAATGTCAACTTGTAACCTTTTAGCCTGTCTAAGCACTGCTCCGCGCTTCATCTTGTCTAGGACTCCACAGACATTCCATGTTAATACACGGAGTTGCCCGACGGGGCCGGTGGGATCTGTATCAGCCATCCGGATCTGGGATAGAAACAGCAGGGGCCAACGGTCAAGCGGGCGCCAGGCCTGTGCATTTCAACATATAACAAAGCATTAGAACAAACCCTCCCTTCCCTCTCCCCTGCACCTCACAAACATTGAAGTATCTGTCAAAGAAAAGGTCCATGCCCGACCCCAACGGAGGCTGAGAAATGGGTCCATATCCCACTAACAACCAAGAGTATTCTCTAGAGAATTGTAGTCCAAGTTACTCCAGAGTTGCAGCCTAATAAGACGTGCCCACATCGCGGTCACACAGGGGGCGGTATTCAGTCCAATGTACAAGACAGTGACAGCTCATGAGCCGCAATGGAGTGCAAACGGTGCTCTCATATCGATGGGGATTTTTCAGAGTTCATCATCGCGATGCTTGTTCCACCAGGATGAGCGAGATCAGTTCTGACATTTCCTTGCGCGCAAGCGTCTGTCGCTCAAAGACGAATCAGTATTGTGGGGGGATATGGGGTTTTACAGACACATTCTCATCCGTCCACGCAAAAATCTTCTCCGGGGTGTTGAAAAATATGGTTTGAGAGTTAAAGCCCATGCGCATGCAAGCAGGGAAGAGTAGCATATATGGTATTTTGAGGTCTCGCAGGCGTTTCTTTACAGCGACAAAGGATTGGTCCTGTTGTTGCACCATTTTAGTATAGTCCGGAAATATCATGATGTGGTGGGATTCGAAAAGAAGCTTGTCTTGACTCCGTGCAAATTTCAGGATACTGTCTCTATCGAGAAAATTAAGGATTTTAGAAATAACTGGTCGTGGCTGAGCACCTGGAGGAGGCTTCTTCAGCAGCGCTCTCTGAGCCAGTTCTATTACAAAACAGGAAGAAAGGGACTCTGGAAGTACAAGTGACCGGATCCATTTGGCAAGGAATTTGTCCATCGACTCACCTTCACAGTCCTCGGGAAATCCCACAAACCATAGGTTGTTGCGGCGAGCACGGCCCTCCGCATTCTCAACCCAAGCCGACAACTCCATGGTCATGGCCATGAGTGTGGCGACCTTTTGCTGAAGAGATGTCAGCCAGTCAGTCAAAGATTCTTTATTCAGCCAGTAAAGGCCTTAAAAGCACACAAGTAAAAACATTTGTACCAAAGACACTTATAAATACAAAAGCTTAAAAAGAGTCAATAAATATATAGCAGGTCCAGTTAACACATATAAAAATATCTGACACTATTTATACAAACAGGTAAAAATAAGACTCACTGTTAAAAAGATAATGCAGAGGACAGCTCGAAATATAAAATTCAGCAGATAAAGTGCAAGTGTGACAGTGCACTGGCGTGATCAGGAAGCAACTGATTCAAACCATGCAATGTACCATCGTAAGATAAGCACAAGTAATGCCCAGGGAACACTAATCGGTTTCAGGCTTACTGGATATTGGGTATCTTCTTCCCGAGTCTTAAAGCTCCTGACAAGAAACTTGCAACCCCGAGACAAACCATAGGGGAGGAAAGCATTTGTAAATACAATAATGTAGGCCTTACTTGGACAAATTGGCCAGATCTAAGGAGTGGAAGGATGAATTTTTTTCCGCAGGGGGTCATAGAATTCGCAAAAGAATGTAAAATGCGAACTGCAACCAAAGTCGGGACTTGGTTCAGGAGACTCAGAGGACCTGGGGACACAAGGAACCACCCAAGGTAAGTGTCCAGGAACCCCACGGAGGCCATGTGCAGAGTGGAAACACAGCTACGTGTCCAATAGAAGTCAACTGGAAAATCGCAGTTGCAGTTTTGAAGGAGAAGGACCCTTACCAGTGGACCCTGAAAAAATCCAGTGGAAGACAGAAGGTTGGAGAGTCACCCCACCCATGGATACCCCAGGAACCTGGATACCTACACCAGGGAAGCCGGGTGCATAGGTGCAAAGTGACATTGGAAACCGCCGTAGAACACAATGGTGGACTTCAGGAAAGATGCCGCTGGAGAAGACTGTGTAAGAGTCCGGTGGAATACAAGGGTGGATTCTTGAAGTGAAGAACCTGTAAGCCACTCAGTAGTGACCAGGAGGCAAGGAAGAGCAATGCCCACTATTGGCGGAAGGTCAGAAGAGTTGACGGTGACCTTGTCGCTGCAGCTGTGAGGACCAGGCGATGCTGAGGAAGACCAGGAGCCGTGCATGAGCTGTCCCACGCCAAAAGTCGAGAACCAGGGGTCGGTGTCCGGCGGGAGTACCAACAAGCCTTGGCAGCTGCAACAGGCGTGGAAAGTGAAGAAGGAGCAATGTTGGGACCAGCAAGGACCAAGGGACTCACCACAAGCAGGAGAGTCAGAAGGACCCAAGCAAGCAGGGGAGCACACTGAAGCAGGAGAAGACCCTCAAGAGGAACCACAGGCTGAAGGCACAGGAGTCGCAAGAGGACCTCGAGCAGCTCACCAAGAAGGAAGGCCCACGGTGCCGAGAATGCAGTGAAGATGCTGTACTTGGCAGGAAGAGATGCTGGAGGCTGGAGCTTCTTGTAGCGCGAAGATCTCTGGAGTGCTACAAGGCGTTGATGGGGCACAAAGGGGTTTGGTCCCAGCGGTTCAGACGAGGGATACTGGCCTCAAAATTGCAGAGAGGACAGGTCAGGCCTAGAGGGAGTTGCAGAACCACCACCTGTGTTGCTGAGCCTTTTGAAGTCTGTGGGACGTCAGGAGCAGCAGACTGGTCAGCTTCGTTGTGGTGCCTGCAGATGCAGGGGAGTGACTCCTTCACTCCAAGGAAGTTTACTTCGGGTGTCCTTGATGCCTACAGGTCTGTTGAAGATCCTGGAAAAAGCACAGACACACACGACGAAGAAGACTTGCAGAACAGCTAGACCAGGAGCAGATGAGGCTTCCTTGATGCAGTCTTGGTTCCATGTCCAAGTGTCCGGACGGTCGAAGAGTAGCGTAATTTCAGGCTTGAGTCTTGTCCCATGGCTAATCTGAAGAGCCACCCACAGGCAAGCCCTTAAGTACCCTAGGGAAAGAGTTGGAACGACTCAGGAGGGGCTGGACAAAGGGGAGGATACTCCCATGTCCTTTGTCCAGTTTCGCGCCAGAGCGGGAGCCAAGGTCTCCCAGAACTGGTTCCAACTAGAGTATGCAAGGAGGGCACCAAATGTGCTCTTCAAAGCAGTCTGGTGGCGATGGCAAGCGCCCCCACCCCTGTCCAATATACTAAGTCCTGTCTGGGAGGTGGTCACACCTCCATGCGACAGGAAACCTATTGTTCTACCTTCCCCTGCCCGAGCTTGGCTGAGCAGCAGGAGGGCAGAATCGTGTCTGTAGTCGGCAGCAGCACTAGCTTGCTGTCAGACCCTGAAAGGCTACAAGGGGCTACCCTAAGGGAGCCCCCCCAGTATATGGGATCATACTTTCAACACTGGAATCGGTGTTGGGGTATGATTTCAACATGTTGGATACCAAACATGACCGGGTTAGGTGCAGCCACTATATAGCTAGACATCTCATAATGACTGATGTCCGCTTTATGTATTAAAATGGCTGACCACACTTACAAAGCCTGGAGAATCGACTTCGGGGTTTGTAGGGGTGTCCTGCTCATGTAGGGGCACCCTCACACTTATAACCAAGCACCCTGCCTTCAGTACTGAAAGGCCTGCCTGAGGGGAGACTTATAGCTTTTAAGTGTAGTGGCCTCAGATATAAGGAAACTTATATCTGTCGTGAGAGGTATTAGCACCAACTCACACAGGCTGCAATGGCAGGCCTGTAGTCACAGTTTGAGTGGTCTCTCATGGGTGGCAAACTACATGCTGCAGCCCATGGGAGGCCCTCGGTGTACCTATATCCTGGGTACCTTAGTACCATATACTAGGGACTTACAAGGGTACACCAGTAGCCAATTGTGAATGTACAACAGTACTTGCCATGGTCAATTTAGGGAGGAAGCACAGTGACTGGGGTCCTAATTACCAGGATCTCAGTCAGACTAGTCAAGAAAACATACTGACACCAGCAAAAAGTGGGGGTAACCATAAAAGCAGATCCAACTTTCCTACAGTCCAGAACAGCTCTTATCAAAGGGAGCGCCTGAGAAGGAGTCAGGTGTGACTTTGGCATGTTTATAGTGAACCCTAGCGAGTGCACCACCTGGGGTGAGCCCACCCTTAACAGGCAGTCGTCGAGATAGGGGAAGATTGACACTCCTGATCTCCGCAGATGAGCTGCAACCACCGCCATCACCTTGGTGAACACCCAAAGAGGAATGGTAACACCAAAGGGGATCACGGTGTACTGAAAGTACTTGGGGCCTACCGTGAACCACAGATAATGTCTGTGGGCAGGCAGGACGGGAATGTGGAAGTATGCGTCCTGCAAGTCTAACACTACCGTCCAGTCTCCCGGGCAGACAGGACTTGAGTTAGCGTGAGAATTTTGAATTTCTCCTTTTTCAGGAAAAAATTGAGAGGGCGAAGGCCTAGTATAGGACGAAGCAAAAGACACAAAAATGATGGACGGAAAGCAGAACAAATCAAAACATTCATTCTCAGGCAAGAGATCTGGGTTAAATCCATCGTTTTTTATTTTTTTATTTATAATTTTTTTAAATTAAACTTACACAGCTGTAAACAGTAATAAACAAGCATTGAGATTACAGCAATCAGAAGAATAATCGGAAAAAAAAGGAGAGACAACAAATGGTATTATAGCATTGCCTCCTGCTAGGATACCAAGATCATTCAGATGTCATGCGACTTAGTCCTACATACAAGCCAGCAGTCTATGTTTGAACTTAACCAGTTGACTCTCAATCATCACTCACCTCGCCAGTATCTCTTATCATTAGATATAGTTTATACATTTCCCAGAAACTTTTCGGGCGGCACTGCGGGGGCATTAACTCACTGTATGTTTCAGACTGCGTGTTACAGAATATCATATCTTTTTCCCATTCAGATTTTGTACGGGAGGGGACCACGTGACCAGCGCATTGACACTCTGCGCTTTGCCAAGAGCAGACCCAAACCTACGAGTTTTTTAACTTCTTTCTTTAGGGGTTTGTGTATCCTAAAAGTGCTGTCAAGGTATCCGGGGAAAGCACCATTCCCACTATACTTCCTACCTCATGGAAAATTTGACACCTGAAAGCAGCTATTTGGGGGCAAGACCGAGCGACATGGAAAAAATCTGCACCGCTTAAACCGCATCTATCACAGCAGTCCGACGTATCTTTGCAGACGAGTCGGAGTGTAATAAACCCTGTTGAGGTACTTGAAGTGGATCAATCTATGTTTGCCGTTTAGGGATACCTTCTGCGTAACCTCACAGCAGTATCTCCATTGCATGTCGTCTAGTGGTGCACCCAGATCAGCCTGCCATTGCATTCTAGCGGTGGAGTATTGCGTGCGCCTGAACTCCTGAGACAACATATATATTGGATACTAATTTACACGGGGTCCTTGCGCGCAGGAGAAACGTGAAGGAGGGAAGAGCAGGAGGCTCTTGAAGATCATCTCCCAACAAAGCCAGTATAGCATGACGTACCCTATAGTGAAATTGCGTGAGTGCAGAGGCGGAATGCACACCTACAGACGCCTCCTCCCAAGTAGGGACCCTTCCATCTGAGAAAAGATCACCCATCGTGTGAATACGAACAGCCTTGAGCGACTGTACCATAGCACTCTCCGCACACATCGGGAGCCATTGACACCAACTCACTGGTAGCAAAGGGGAGTATAGTAGTGCACCCGCTTGTCTCTTTAATAAATCGTGCCATGCATGCAGTCGAGTTTATAGAGTCCAAGACTCCACACTGTCTGTTAGGAGGCCGAGTAAGCCGCCAAGGGAGCAGGGAGGGGTCAACCGCTATTTTCTTAATATGAAGATGAGGGAGGGTGTGTGAGCCATGGCACCAGGAGTAAGCGTGTGAGCTCTGAGCCGCTCTATAATATAATTCAAGATCTGGGGCTCCCAGTCCACCCATAGAATATCGAAGTGTAAGCGTCTCCATCTTAACACGAGGGGACTTCCCCGCCCAGGCCAATCGAACCATCAGGGCCCTCATCCTCTTGAAAATATGTTTTGGGAGTACTATTGGGATATTAGTAAAAATAAATAATACTCTGGGCAGTACAATCATTTTCATTAGAGAGATATGGCCAACAAGGGAGAGTGGTAGCCTTATCCATTTATCAACATCTTCCTCTAGTTTACTGATTGCTTTGCCATAAGCACAAGTTACTAACTTGTGTAACGATATATCTGTAAGAGACAGTAGTTAGTGACAGATTCCTTACCTTAGAATATCCCCAGGCGTCAGGCTGGATCCGGAAAGTTTTTTGCGTAGCAGTACCCTTGCGCGTCGGTAGGCGGCGTCGTGCAGCTCCGCGTCCGTCGTCGGCGTCGTGATCGCCGGGATGACGTCGCGGGCAGTACTTAGGCGCCGCCCCTGCGCGCTGACGTCAGTTCTGTACACGACTTTCCGCGCCAGGAACGCAGAGCCATGCAAGAAGCTGACACAGGTGTCTGAAAAATACTAGGGCCCTGAAAGGGATGTCCTTAACCCTAGAAATCAGTTCGCAGAACGGGGAGGATGGTGGGCGGTAAGGAATCTGTCACTAACTACTGTCTCTTACAGATATATCGTTACACAAGTTAGTAACTTGTGCATCTGAAAGAGACACGTTAGTGACAGATTCCTTACCTTAGAATAGATACCCCAGCAATACCAACCCCGGTGGTGGGTCTGCGAACAAAGATCAGACAAGGAAGTCCTGGAGGACAGAACGGCCAAAGAAGCCGTCCCTCCGGACCTGACTGTCAAGGCAGTAATGCTTTGTAAACGTGTGCAGCGAGGCCCACGTAGCTGCCTGACAGATAACCGGCAGCGGAACACCGCGGCCTAAGGCCGTGGTAGCAGCCGTTGCCCTGGTGGAATGGGCACGCAGCCCAACAGGAGGCTCCTTCTTAGCCAAAGAATAGCAGGTCTTGATGCACAAGGTAACCCAGCGGGAGATGGTCCTCTTGTGCACCGCCCGACCTTTTTGGCGCCCACGTAGCCAACAAAGAGCTGGTCATCCACCCGGAAGTGTTTTGTGCGGTCAATATAGAAGGAGAGCGCACGTTTTGGGTCCAGACGGTGGAGCCTCTCTTTCTCTCTGGAAGGATGCGGAGGCGGAAAGAAGGTGGGCAAAGTGATGGTCTGCCCAATATGGAAAGCAGTAACCACCTTTGGCAAGAAGGACGGACGCGTCCGAAGAACAACCTTGTCTGGATGAACAGACAGAAAGGGAGGTTTGCAAGATAGAGCCTGGAGCTCACTCACCCGCCGAGCGGAGGTGATGGCCACCAGAAAGGCTGTCTTTAGAGTGAGAAGACGAAGAGGACAGTTATGTAGAGGCTCAAAGGGAGCGCACATTAAAAGGTAAGAACCAAGTTCAAGTCCCACTGAGGCATCACAAACGGAACAGGAGGGAAGAGGTGTGTAATGCCTTTTAAGAACCTGTTAACAACAGGGGACTTGAAAAGGGAGGGCTGATCAGGGAGCCTGAGGAAGGCCGAGATAGCACAAAGATAACCCTTGATGGTACCCAGGGCAGAACCCTGTTGGGCCAGAGAGAGAAGGAACAGAAGGACCTCAGAAAGAGGGGCAGAAAGGGGATTCACAGCCTTTGCTGTGCACCATGCCACAAATTTGTTCCACCTGCAGGCGTATACCACCTTAGTGGAGGGACGCCTGGCTGCCAGAATCACATCACAAACTTCGGGAGGCAAGTCGAAAGGAATCAACTGCCGCCGCTCAATCTCCACGCAAGCAGGTGTAGACTGGACAGGTTCGGGTGGAGGACCGTCCCCTGCTGCTGCGACAGAAGATCCTCCCGAAGAGGCAGACGGATCGGGGATCTATGCTCATATTGAGTAGCTCGGGATACCAAACTCTTCGAGCCCAGTCCGGAGCCACAAGAATGACTTGGGCCCGGTCGTGCCGAATCTTCTTCAACACTCTGGGTAGAAGTGGTATAGGCGGAAAGGCGTACAACAGACCGCAACTCCACTCGTGACGAAAAGCGTCGCCGAGCGAGTGCCGCCTTGGAAATTCCAACGCGCAGAACTGATGACATTGCGCGTTCTCTTCGGTGGCGAATAGATCTAACCAAGGCTCTCCCCACTGTAGAAAGAGTCCTTGCGCCACTTCCGAGTGAAGACGCCATTCGTGATCCATCATGCACCTGCGGCTGAGGTTCGTCCGCCCTGGCGTTCAGCGAACCTGCCAGGTGTTGAACCATCAGGAACATGCCCTGATGTTCCAGCCATGTCCAGAGGCGCAGAGCCTCCTGACAAAGGGTCCACGACCCCACCCCGCCTTGTTTGTTGCAGTACCACATGGCGGTGGTGTTGTCTGTGAACACCTGCACTACCTTTCCTTTGACAGAGGGAAGGAATGCCTTGAGTGCAAGTCGGATCGCCCGGAGCTCCAGAAGGTTGATATGGAGCCGGGACTCCGCCCGGAGACCAGAGGCCTCTGATCTCCGCCTCTCCCATGTGACCGCCCCATCCCAGAAGGGACGCGTCCGTCACAACTGTGTGCTCTGGCTGGGGAAGGGAGAGGGATCTGCCCATGACCCATTGCCGGTTCGAGAGCCACCACTGCAACTGTTTTGCAGTCCCCTCCGAGATCTGGACGTGATCGGGACAGGTTGCCCTGGTGCTGCGCCCACTGGAACTTCAGGTCCCACTGCAGAGCCCGCATATGCCATCTGGCATGATTGACCAGCAGGATGCAGGAGGCCATGAGGAACAGCAGCCTTAGGGTCATCCGTGACTGAAACCCAGGATAAAGGCTGAAAGATTGGAATCATAGCCTGAATATCCCGGACTCGCCGTTCGGGAGGATAGGCCCGAAACTGCGTCGTGTCCAGAACTGCTCCGATGAAAAGGAGCTGTGGAGAAGGAATCAGATGCGACTTCGGCACATTGATGGAGAACCCCAGCGAGTGCAGGAGTTCGGCCGTAGTCTGGAGGTGGGAGACGACTGCCTGGGACGAGTCCGCCTTCAGCAGCCAGTCGTCGAGGTAGGGGAAGACTGAAACCCCTGCCCGGCGCAGATGAGCCGCGACCACCGCCAACACTTTCGTGAACACCCGAGGGGCACTGGTAAGGCCAAAGGGGAGCACGGTGAACTGAAAATGCTCGGGGCCTACCGTGAACCGAAGGTAACGCCGGTGGGCCGGCAGGACGGGGATGTGGAAATATGCGTCCTGCAAGTCCAACGCTACCAACCAGTCTCCAGGGTCGAGGGCAGTCAAGACCTGAGCTAGGGTGAGCATCTTGAACTTCTCCTTCCGGAGGAAGCGATTGACGTTCCGGGAGGTCCAAGATAGGACGCATGTCCTCCTTGTCCTTTTGGGCACCAGGAAGTAGTGGGAGTAGCAACCACGCCCTACTTCTGGGGTCGGAACATGCTCGATGGCCCTCTTGGCCAAGAGGGCCGTGACTTCCTTCTGCAGAAGCACCAAGTGATCCCCTGACATGCGGTGGATTTGAGGTGGCATGGCTGGGGGTGGACTCGAAGGGGAGGGAGTAGCCCTTCGGACAATGTCCAAGACCCACCTGTCCGAGGTGATGGTACGCCAGTGGGGAAGGTGATGGCGGACCCTGCCCCCTACTGGCGTGCTGTGCACCTGAAAGGAGGGACTAGGAGGGTTTGGAGGCCGCGGACGGGTTGGAGGTGGTGGCCTGACCCGCACGCTGGTTGCCCGATCCGCCACGGCGGAATCCACGTCCTCGGCCACGCGAAGACGCCTGCTGCGCGGGCCGGTGGCTGGGCTGCTGACGTGAAGGGGCGCCCCTACCGTGGCCACGATAGGGGCGAAAAGCAGAAGTCAGCGGAGGGCGTGTAGCAGAAAGGCCCAGGGACTTTGCAGTAGCCCGTGAGTCCTTAAAGCGCTCCAACGCATGGTCTGCTTTGGACCCAAAAGACCGACTCCATCAAAGGGCATGTCCATGAGAGTATTCTGGACATCCCCTGAAAAACCAGTGGTTCTCAGCCAGGCGTGGCGTCGTAGCGCCACCGTCGTTACCATAGACCTGCCCAGCGAGTCGGCGGTATCAAGGCCACATCGAATTGTATATTTGGCCGCATCCCTTCCTTCCGCAATGGCGCGGGAAAGCAGTGTCTGGACCTCCTCAGAACACTGGGGCAAAACATCCGCCACCGAATCCCACAAGGAGTGGGTATATCGGCCCAAAAGGCAAGCGGTGTTGACAGACCGCAAGCCAGCACTGGAGGAAGAAAAACCCTTCTTCCCAAATTGATCCAGTCGTTTGGATTCCCTATCCGGAGGGGCGGTAGGGAAGGCGGTTTGGGAAGCGGAGGCTTGGACAACCAAGCTCTCAGGGGTGGGGTGGACAGAGAGAAACAGGGGGTCGCCCGGAGCTGGGCGATGGCGTCGGGACACGTTCCTATCCACAGGAGCCCCTGTGTTGGGCTTGGACCAGGCGCCCAAAGAACGTCAGTGAGGGCGTCGTTAAACGCAGCACAGTCTCCGAAGAGGAGGCTGCCGGCTGAAGCACCTCTGTCAAGATATTAGTCTTGACCGCCACAGTAGGGAGTTGGAGACGTAAAGCCCCAGCCGCCCTACGCAACACCGTTGCAAAATTGGCTCCCTCCTCCGTAGCCACGGGAGGAGATAGCATGCCAGTGTCAGGGGAAGTATCTAGACCACTAGCATCCCCTAGACCCTCTGTCCAGTCCTCATCGTACTGACACTGTCGTGTCAGAGGGTCATCAGACCCCTCCCAGTCCTCCTGGTCCTCCTCAGGTTCAAAATAAGGGGGAGGAGGGACATTTGGGATCCAAGGTCCCATCGGCGCCGGAACCGGCGTCAAGCAACGTCGGTCTGGGTCCATGTCCGGAGCCGGAAGGAACTGGGGAACGACGCCGCTCGGAGCCCCAGGCGGCGTCGAGAACGGCACCGGAGACATCGGCGCCGGCGGAGGTGTCGTTGGGGGTTGTGGAGCCGGGATCGAGGCCGGGGCCGAAGCCGGAGCCGGGATCGAGGCTGGAGGCACGGGCGACGCCGGGGCCGGAGCCGTCGGCAACGCCGGAGCAACCCCATCAGGGCCCGCGGGGCCCGAAGGCGCACCGGAGGGACCTTGAGGCCCGAAGAGGCGGGCCATGGCCGACAGGAATTCCTGCACTTTGGCCGGATCCGCCCCCGAACCCGGGAAGGGCGGGTACGGCGGGGGCGACTCCACAGGCATGTCCGGGGCCGCGGGGACGGTGCCGGGAGGGGCCCTCAGCCGAGTCGCGAGACCGGCGAGGCGAAGTCCTAGAGCGATGATGCTTTTGGACTTTTTGTGTTTCGACTAACCGGACGAAGAAGACTTCGATGCCGACGACCGGTGTGGACTCCGCGATCGACCCCTGGACCTCTCACGCGACCGGGGCTCTCGCGGAGCCGAATGCCGGGCCTCGAGGAGCTTTCGAGACCGCTCTCGCAAAGCTTTCGGGTGGAGGGCCTGGCAGTCGGCACAAGACTCCGTGTCGTGGCCTCGGCCGAGGCAGAAGAGACACTCCCAATGCGGGTCGGTGACGGACATCATCCGAGCACAGGCGCCGCAACGTTTGAAACCGGGCATCCCTACGACACCTTGTTTGAAAAACAGTGAAAAATTCACCAAAAAGTATGGTCAAAAAATGACCAGGGCACTGCTCTTCCCGGATCTGCGCTTGCTGGCGCGGAAAAAGAAGAACTGACGTCAGCGCGCAGGGGCGGCGCCTAAGTACTGCCCGCGACGTCATCCCGGCGATCACGACGCCGACGACGGACGCGGAGCCGCACGACGCCGCCTACCGACGCGCAAGGGTACTGCTACGCAAAAAACTTTCCGGATCCAGCCTGACGCCTGGGGATATTCTAAGGTAAGGAATCTGTCACTAACGTGTCTCTTTCAGATTTGTCCCGCAGGACTATATCTGAGTCAGTATGAACTTGTATTCCCAGGTATCGGACTGAGTCAGTGGTCCACTGCAGGGGAAATTCTGAGTCGAAATGCGTCATGGCAGGAGTTAATGGAAAAATAATAGACTTATCCCAATTCATCTTTAATCCAGAAACACCCCCGAATCTAATCACCTTGCGAATCAATGGGGCTAGGTTAGTAGCTGGATCCCTTATGTACAGTAGCATATCATCTGCATATGCCGACATGATGAGATTGTATTTGGGAAAACGAATCCCCTGAGAAGCGTGGTACTCTCTAAGAGAGCATGCCAAAGGTTCTGGCACTATGGCGTACAACAGCGGGGACAGGGGGCAGCCCTGTCGGGTACCTCGAGATATACAAACGGGGGATGTGACATGACTCCCAGTCCTAACTCTAGCCATCGACTGGTTATACAAAACTGAAATCAATCGGAGAAAAATCTCACCAACTCCATTTCTTCTTAATACTGCCATCATGAACGGCCACTCAACCGAGTCAAACGCCTTTTCCGCGTCTAGGAAGACTGCTGCAGCTTTGACATCTGGTCTAACATGTTGAATAACCCCAAACACTGTCCTCAGGTTTTGGGTCAACGCGCGCCCCGGTACAAATCCTGCCTATTCAGGTCCCACAAGCGTTGGGAGGAGTGGGGCAAGCCTATTAGCTAATATTTTGGTGAAGATTTTCGTGTCCACATTAAGGAGTAATAGCGGCCTGTATGAAGAACAAAGCTGTGGAGCTTTACCTGGTTTCAGGAGAGTAACTATGAGGGCCTCCCTCATTGTTGGCGGCATTATGCCCAGTTTGCCAATTTCCTCGTATAGCCGACTCAGGTGAGGTACCAGTAGGTCCTTATAAGCCTTGTAGAAGGTGACGGTTGGTCCGTCGTGCCCTGGAGCGCTTCCGTCTTGCATAGAATTCAAGGCAACCTGAATCTCAGTGGAATCCAGTGGCCGCATTAAATATTCCCTGTGCCCATTCGAGAGCCAGTGTAATTGCACCTGTTCCAAGTATTCCAACAGGGCGGCATCACTCACCGCACTCTTAGAACTGTACAGGTCTTCGTAGTACTTACTAAATCTATGCGCTATATCAGAAGGGTCACTCAGAATAGTGCCATCCTCCTCTAGTAGCTCTGAAACCCCTCCTGTATCTCTTTGGCGCCGAGCCAGCGCCGCCAGCACGGCTCCAGGTCTATCCCCCTCCCCATAAGCTCTAGCAATAGCATACTTCCCCATGTGTTTAAATTCACTGTCTGCTTCCTCTCTATATTCTTCCAACGTTGTCTTCAGAGCGTGTGCCACATGTGGGTCATTGCCCTTAAGGGCCTCTAGTTCAAGCCTGCCCAACTGCCCCTCCAGAGTCGAGAGTCTGCCCCTAATGGAGCGAAGAACTCCCGCATGTTTACTTATGGCCACACCCCTTATGTACACCTTGAATGCCTCCCAGACAGTAGAGAATTGGTCAACTGAACCGATATTTATATCAAAAAAGTCGGATATTGCTGTAGCCAGCTCTGCCTTAAACACTGAGTTGAGTAATGAATAAGGAGGGAACCTCCATGTGAACGGGGCAACCCCGCGTGGGGGAATTGCAACCTCCATAAGGACTGGAGAGTGATCTGAGAACGTGCGGGGTAGCACCATGCACTCCCGGACCCGAGGGAGGCGAGATCTCGACATAAGCATGTAATCAATTCTAGTGTGTATGTCGTGTGGGGCAGAATAGTGTGTAAAACCCCCCGCCTCTGGATGCCTAGCCCTCCAGATGTCAACCAGACCCAGCTGCGTGGCTATATCATCAATAACTTTAGCAGCGGCCGAGGGGCGCCTAGGCGGACCCCCGGATCTATCTAAAAGCGGGTTTAAAATACAGTTTAGGTCGCCTCCCCATAATTGCGGCAACGTAGGGTGGGCCGTTGTATGAGCTGATAAAGTCTTGTAAAACAGAGGGTCATCATAATTGGGTCCGTATATATTAACTACTTGCAAATCTAGGCCATTCCCCGGCATCGAGAGATGGTGAACCTACCATTGGGATCTGTCTTAAGCTCAGTTAGGGAAATCCCCGATCTAGGATCAACCCAAGTCAACACCCCTCTGGCATGGGAGGAAAAACCTGCCGCCTGAAACTCGCCTTGTAGCCTCCGTTTGTTGAGCATGCTGTCATTAGGGGCAAGATGCATGTCCTGCATTAAAGCTACATCTACCTTGTGACGTTTGAGATAGGCAAGTATCTTTCGTAGTTTCCTGAAATCGTTTAACCCCCTTAAGTTCCAGGTCATAAACCAGACTTTACCCATACGACCACGCTCAGTATCTCCTAGCATCTATAGCAATTTGTTATACTCTATCACCTGCAAACCATTATCTTGTGAACTCTCTGTCACTGACATCATGATACATGTATACATGAGCTGTGTTAACAAAACTATAACCCCTCCCACGCAATGCAAAACCCAACAATGCAACTGCGAGCAAACTCCCACTCCCCCATCACAAAAATGAACGGTCCCACTGTTCATGCAAATCATGGAACTGGCACATACAAATAGCCAATTCGTATTAACCCACTGAGTCCCACAATAGAAGAGGAAAAAAAGAAAAAAAAGGGGAAGGAAGTGAAAGGAGAGAGAAAGATGTAATCAGTCGGAACCAGCTCCCAATGCTCATCTTAGTAGGCAAAAAAAAATTGGTACGTTATTATACATATCCAAGGATGATATGAATCAGCATTACAATATTAAGCAAAACTCGCACTTTGAGGTTAATCATTTTCATCCAGACTACCAGCCGCACCAGATGCACCATCCCCGGCACCAGGGGCCTGCCTGAGGGTTCCGGCAATATTCCACTCTTTCATGGCTTTTTGAAGAGATTTAGGATCCGAGAAAACTTTAGTAGAGCCATTCACCACAACTCGCAGTCTAGCGGGATACAGCATAGCATATTCCAAATTGAGTTCTCTCAGTTTGCGTTTCATTGGAACAAATTGCCTCCTTGCCTCCTGGACCCTAAAAATAAAGTTTGGAAACAGCGAGATGGAGGAGCCCTCATACCTTAGATCGCCCAGTTCTCTAGCTTTTTTCAGCGCAGTGTCTCTGTCCCTGTAGTTAGGCAATTTGGCAATGATAGGACGTGGCGGAGCGCCAGGAGCAGGCCTGGGGCCCAATGAGCCGTGAAGGTTTCAGCGCCCAGCAGAGTAGTAAGCAATTTTTCAACAAAAATTTCCATGACCCCAGTTGCAGTGGATTCGGGAAGGCCAGTAATGCGCAGGTTGCTGCGCCGCGATCTAGCCTCCAAGTCCTCGGTTTTATCCTGTAAAAGGGACAAGGCTTTCTCCATTTGCTTTTGGGTATTGTGGGCATCTGTTTGCGCCTCCTCTACCTCCGTGATACGCCGCTCAGACATGTCCAGACGCTCCGCCTGCTTGTCCAGTCTTTCGGACATCCGGTCCATTCTATATGATAGGGAGTCAATTTTGCCGTCTATGGTGGCCTAACTTGTTTGCATTGTCGCCAAAATCTGTTTAATGTCTCCACTCGTTACCTCAGACTCTTCACTCGATCACGCCGTCGCCGCTTCCGATGATTTATCCCTGTGCCTAGATTTTCGTTGTTCAAAGCTCAATTTTGGCTGGGATTTATCCGTTTTACCCATCGTGCTAATATAATCCAGGGGAACAACCAAATTGCAGACAACATGGGCCCCAGGAACCTTCCAGCCCTAGAACCTTGTAGGCGACGGCGTCATCAGCGGCACCCGTGTCTCAGGTACAGGGATAGAGTCTGCCAACCCTATATATAAGACGAGACCCTGGTTGGCAAATCGCTTCCGTGTGGGAAAGGCCCAACGGCAGCACGGTGCGGTCCGCTACAACCCACTGCAGTGTGCAAGGCCAGTACAGTAGGACGACGACCCCATGAGGCAGGAAACACAAACTGCGCTGATCCAGCAATGGGAGTAGGGCGTCGCTGTAGTCAAAGCACATCCGCGTCACAAAGGGAATAACAAGATTCAAGCAGGCCTCACGCCCGGACACCCACCACGCCCAAACTGAAATAGGTCATGAGGCCCACACCCCCAATCAAGTGTACGACAGGGGAGGCCTTTACTCAAAGCTGCAGGGGGACGGGTGGAGGACCACGACTTAGCGCAGCAATACGAGCCTCTCAAGCTGAACTCCTCCCTCAGAGTTCATAACGGGCAAGGCATGAAGAAGAGCACCGGCGTTCAACTTACCAGCAATATAATTAAGATCTGGGAAGCTGAGTGAGCTAGCCGGATACAAGGACCAGGCCCTCTGAAGCGTGCAAAGACCAGGGCACCGGTGTTCTACTCACCGGCAATGCAGTTAAGATCCAGGAGGCTGAGTGAGGGAGCCGGATACCAGGATCAGGCCTTCTGATGCGTGCAAAGACCCGGGCAGGTCATCCCTCGAACACAGCTCCCAAACGCACCAGTCAGCAGCACAGCGTCCCGGCGAGCCCCTGCGCTCCAAGCGCGAAGCCCAGACCGACACGCCACTAATCAGGGCAATCCCCAAGGAGCTGGTCTCAGTGGCAACGCAGTAAGCGGATGGGCTCCAGGGCCGCAGATCACAAGTCGGGCCTCCCAACTCACAGCACGAGCGCGACCCAAGACGGTCGCGTCTCAGCGCTCGTATTCCCTCAGCGGCAGCGGGTCCCAGCGGCACCTCAGGCGCGACTACCAGCCCGATTTTCGTAGCGCCGGGCAGCGCCGCTGTTAGCGCATCCCACCATCGGTCTCACAGGCTGCGGGCCCCGGGTGGAAAGGATATAATGCCGGATATTTCCAGACGGCTTGCGGAGCAAGCTCAATCCACGGCCATCTTTAAGCCTGGCAAGCTCCGCCCCCCAAATCCATTGTTCTTTTACTCACCATCCCACCCCTTTTATTTTTGCATTTGTCGCCCTAAGTGGGAAGGGCATGCCCAGACGTGGGTCCCGTGCTCGCTACGCCACCAGATTCAAGCTAGCCTGGCTGATATGGGGTGTTACCCCAAAACTGGCCCGAGGAAGCTTGTTTCTGGTGCAGGAAAGACCTGGCCTGGCAGTTCAGGCTGGACTGTTCCCATGGGGAACCGGGTCAAGACTGATTTGCATATGGCTGGGTCTAAACTTGAATGGCCTGGAGTTGCGTGCAAAAAACGATGGATTTAACCCAGATCTGTGACTGGGGGTGATCGTTTGTTTAATTCAGCATTCCGTCCATCATCTGTTCTTTTTGCATTTGTCACCTTAAGTGGGAAGGGTATGCCCAGACGTGGGTCCCGTGTTCACTACGCCACCAGATTCAAGCTAGCCTGGCTGATGAGGGTGTTACCCCAAAACCGGTCCCAGGATGCTTGTTTCTGGTACAGGGAAGACCTGGCCTGGCAGTTCGGGCTGGACTGCTCCAATGGGGAACAGGGTCAAGGCTGATTGGCATATGGCTGGGTCTAAACTCTTTTTTTTTTTTTGTGTGATTTTTATTGAATCATTGTAGTTACAGAGACAGCATCAAAGAATACAGTACTATGAATAAACAAACCTCAACAACCCGTGGCTGTAATGCAATCATACAGTGGAAGATACAAATCTGATCGGTACAATTACATAGATTTTCTTGCACATATGGTCACAAAAGTCATGCTTACGGTGAGGTGTTGTCGGGGCATCATTTAGAGCAATGGAATGCAAATATATCAACAGGGGTTCCCAGATGTCATTAGGCCTGGAGGAAGTAGGGAGTTCCTCCGCATAGAATATTAGATTTTCTCTACAATAAACCAGATCTCTGAGCCACTGTTTAGATGAAGGGCTCATCGTGCTCTCCCATGTCATTGCCACTCGCCTTTTGGCAATAAGCAAAGCCACCCTCGCCAGTTTGCCTGTGGTGCCCTTGGCACCAGGCCCAATAGACACACCTGCGGGGAGCACTGTACATCAACATTGAGTATCTTAGACAATTTATCAATCACATCAGTCCAGAACGCCAACACTCGCCTGAATGCCCAGGCTAGGTGCCAAAAGTCCGCTCCCAAAGTCCCACAGCGTTTACTGGCATCAGAGTCTCGGAGCCCATATTTGAACAATTTGTGCGGTGTGTAATAGATCTGATGAAGATATTTAAAGTGAATGATACGCAGATTTCCATTTGAGGTCAGGGCACCGGTCAGTTGGCAGCAGTGTTCCCATTCCTTCTGTGTGAGCTGTGGATCTAAGTGCGCATTCCATCTCTCCAAGCTCCTATTATGTGGGGGAATCCTATTGTCCTTAGCAGCTTGATAGAGCTTGGTGACAAGCCTGCATCGGGTGGGGCTTACAAGCAATGTGTGGAGGGCCTGCGTCGTCTGTGGTTCCGCAGGAAATGTGGGAAGGTGTGCCTGCATCGCTTTTTTCAGCCTGTGAAACAAAAAAATAAACAGTGGAGTCTTGTTCTGTATATAGCTAATGTCATCGTCCGTCAGAAACGTGCCTTTAGGATATAGGTCCTGCATTCTATAAATCCCTACCAGGGCCAGTGTGCACATGGCGCCTGCCTCATGTGTAACCGATATGTCTGAGTGATAATTGAGCGGCAACAACGGGGAATACAGTGGTAACTTCCCAGCCTCGCGGCCCAGTGCCTGCCAGGCTGCAATTGTCGTGTTGATTTTGTTACGGGGTGTGGTCCTGCGCGCATGTGTTAATATGGAGTGTAATGGGAAAGGATGCGCATCCCAGTGTTCCACCGCTACATGCGGGATAAAATCATGAGGGCTGAACCAATAGTGTGCGTACTGTGCGTGTGTGCAGAGGTAGTACAAGTATATGTCGGGCACACTAAAGCCCCCGTTCTTGTAATGTAAAGTGAGGGTCTCCCAATTTACACAAGCCTGTTTACCACCCCAGGTCAGTCGAAGCAGCAGAGAGCGCATTGTTTTGAAAAAGTGTTGGGTAAGCGATATCGGTATGTTACTAAAAAGATATAAAAACTTAGGAAGCACCACCATCTTTATCAGAGCAATACGATCCGCTAGAGACAGCGGGAGCCTCACCCACCTATCCACATGCCGTTCGAGTTCTGCGGTAGCAGCCCTGTAATTCTCATGGATAACTACTTCTGGGTCCCGGTGAACCCATATCCCCAGGTATTTAACCGGTTCTGTCGACCATATAAGAGGGAATTCAAGCTCATGTGAGAGTGTGCACTCAGTCAATGGTACCACTACAGATTTGGTCCAGTTAATATTTAGTCCAGAGAACCGACTGAATCGGATATATTCCCGCAGAACCTGTGCCAAATAGCTGTTTGGTTCCCGTATAAAAAGCAGCATATCATCTGCATATAGAGAAATTATAACCGGTCGATGCTCAAAGGTGAGGGCCGCAGCTTTGTGACATTGCCTAATAAGGCAAGCCAGAGGTTCCAGCGTCAGCGCAAAAAGAAGCGGCGAAAGGGGGCACCCCTGCCTGGTCCCCCTGGTGATCTGTATAGGGTCTGAAGTGCAGCCCTCCACACGGACACGTGCTGTGGGAGCAGCGTATAGCAGACGCACCCAGTTGATAAAAATGGGGGAGAGTCCCATCCGTTGTAACACAAAAAAAAGATAGCCCCACTCTATGGAGTCAAAAGCCTTGGCGGCGTCGAGCATGACAGCCGCCGCCTGGAGTCCAGGATCTAAGGTGTGAAACATGGCAAAAAGCGTGCACAAATGATGAGAGGTAGATCGTGCGGGAATAAATCCGGACTGATCCGGAAGTAAAAGGTTCTGCATGAGAGGTTGGAGACGGGTGGCCAGAATTTTCGCCAGGATTTTTGCATCAGTGTTAATAAGCGACAACGGCCGGTACGAGTCGCAGCAAGAGGGCGGTTTGTCTTTCTTAAGTAGCGTAATGATCAGCACTTCACGAAGAGTCGGTGGCAGCACTCCCGATTCATATGCCTCTGCATACATATCTAATATGTAAGGGGTGAGTTCCTCCGCATAGGCCTTATAAAATTCACAGGGGAACCCATTGGGGCCAGGTGCTTTTTTATTAGGAAGGGTACTTATCGCCGCTCGGATATCCTCCGCTGTAATCGGTTGGCTAAGAAACTCCCTCTGGCCATCCGACAGCCACGCGATTGCCACCCTTGATAAGTAGGTGTCAAGTTCCGTGGTATCCGTCGTACCCTGCGAGGTATACAGTTTCGCATATGAAAGCCTGAACTGGGCAGTGATGTCCGGTGTACTATAGAAGTCTCGGCCTGTGTCATCGGTAATTTTAGTAATGGTGTGCTGATCCATTCGATTTTTAATCTTGGTGGCCAGACAATGTCCCGGTCTCTCACCCTCCCCGTAGGCGCGGGCTACATAGCGTTTAGAAATGTACCTCATCTCCCCCTCTGCCAGTTCATTGTGTTTGAGTATGGAGTCCTTTATGGATGCTAGTGTCAACTCGCAAGGCGAGGTTTCGTATTCCCGCTCAAGCTGCTGCAGGGTAGATTCCACCATGGCTAATTGGCCTTGCAAATCATTTAATATGCTGGCCGATGTGCTTATGCATGTGCCCCTAATGGTAGCTTTAAACCCTTCCCAGAGTATCCCAGCACTGTCTACGGAGCCTTTATTGTGTGCAAAGTATTATGTAATGGCCTCGCGTATTGTTTCTAAATAAAGAGAATCTAGCAGCGCCTCCGATCGGAAACGCCACATGAAGGGTCTAGGGGCAGGTTGCGGTATGTGTAAAGTGAGTTGGACGGGGTTGTGATCCGAGAGTGTGCGGGGTAACCCCTCTACGGCAGACACCCAGCCCGCCGCCCTCTCACTCATCAGCCAGTAGTCCAGATGGGACCAGCTACCATGTGCCATGGAAATATGTGTGCTCTCTAACTTCTCCCCGTGGCGGTGTCGCCATATATCAAGCAGTCCCAGTTCGGCCATCCCTTCATTGATAACACGAACCGCACAAGGGGAGTGTCCCTCCCTGCCACTTGACTTATCCCTGCTGGGGTCCAGGTGGGTGTTGAGGTCTCCCCCCCATACAATCACGGCTTCAGGCCAATCTCGCAGGATAGCAAGGATACGCTCATAGAGAGCAGGATCGTCTATGTTGGGGCCATAGGTATCTACAATGGTGATGAGTACGCCCGCTAGTTTCCCATGCACTATGGCATACCGACCCGCAGTATCGGTACAGGTTTTAATCATGGTGAAGGGAAGGCCTCTTTTAACACCTTGCCTGCGGCAGGAATTCCAGCCCGGTGCTGGACATTCCAATCGCGGGCGTGGTCGTGACGGAACCCAGCCGTCATGCGCACAGGCCACCCGTGGCTCATGACGGCTGGGTTCCGTCATGAGCATCGAAGGGGTTAATAAGTGTAAGTACCCCACAGCTGTATGCTGAATAGGAGGAGGCCAGTCGGAAGCCGGCCCAATGTGCCCCAACCAGCATTTCAGAGTGCTTCGTCAAATGTGTTTCTTGTAGAAGGGCAATTTTTGCCCCTTGGCGGTCCAAATGTGCCAGCACCTGACGAATCTTTTTCGGTGAATTTAGCCCCCGTACATTCCATGTTAAGCAAGAAATTAACATTGCATCAGGATGCACAAACCTATGAAATTATGCATGCACCGTAATTGAAGATGAGTACCAAACGCTCTCATTCCAGCCTTCTCAGTATATAAAACATTATCAGCCACAGAAACCCATCCCTCTGCCCCCACCCTCCCCCTTCCACCTCCCACCCACTTTAGCACCCCCAAATTGCTAAAGCCATCCCAAACTTCCCAGATCAGATCCCACGTAAAACACCCAGTAAACAAACAACTTTGGGGAACACCCATGTGGGGAGCGCCAGAGCACAAATACCCTCCCGGTATCAAAGGAGGTGGCCGAGCATATTTAACAAACCTTTCCTGCCCAGATCCCTGAGACATCTGAAATAAACAATACGAGAGGTTGCAGATAATGAAGCATAATACAAAGTCAAGGAATAGAGGAGATCTTATCTGGATAGTTCAAGTGCAGGTATCCCAGTCACTCCACCTGAGTCTGCAATTTCCGCATACAGGTACTCATATTGCAAATTCCCTGAGTTCACAGTCAACTCTGGTGCTAAGCATCACCAGGCACACCCACTGGAGCACGTATAGGATCAGTCAGCTGTCGCCTCGCCGGATCTCCCCTCTCCAGCATCCACGACAGAGGAGGGGTCGTGACTGCGCCGCTTGAGAGACTTTTAATCATCATAGGTCCATTGCCGACTTAGGGGTGGTGAAGATTCTGGGTTTCCCGTTGATTTTGATACGCAGACGTGCTGGGTAGAGCATGGCGTAAGGTATCTGCGCAGCAAGGAGAAGCTTCTTAGCAGGCTGATATTCTCTCCGTGCCTCCTGCACAGCCATCGTGAAATCAGGATAAAATGCAAGAGTATTGCCTTCATGTGTGATGGTACCTTTCTCTCGGGCCAAGCGAAGAGCAACGTCCCAATCTCGGTAATTTAACAAACGGGCTATCATAGGACTCAGAGGGGTTCCCGGGGGAGGACGGGCCGCCAGGGAGCCGATGGGCCCGCTCCACAATCAGCACCTGTGAGAAGTGTTCCGCCCCACAGATTGTCCGAAAAAGATTTTCCACATAGGACTCCAGGCGGCCTGTGTTTGTGGATTCTGGCAGGCCCATGACACGGATATTATTGCGCCGGGACCTGGCTTCCAAATCTTCGTTTCGTGCCTGTATGACCGCTAGTACTTTTTCCATCGAAAGCGTCTTGGAAGTCACCTGCTGCAGGCCGTCTTCAGCATCGGAGATGTGCGTTTCTGCTTCCCCCAGTCACATTGCATGTTTGTCCAGTTTGGTGGACATGTGATCCATGCGCAGGTTCAAGTGGTCAATCTTCCCATCAATGGACTGTAGACTAGCTTGGACCGCCAGGAGAGTCTTTTCAATGTTCTTGAGATTATCGCCGGGCGCCTCAACCTCTGAGTCCGAAGCCGCTTGTTGTCGGGCTTTTCCTGACTTACGAGGCTCAAACGTAAGGCGCGGTTGACCCCGCTGCGTCTTCCCCATATTGAGCTGTAGGACTGATGTACTCGGAGGTCAGCCGGTATGCTGATATAGATATGTCCGCAGGTAGTTCAAGCGTGTGCCACGGAAAAGCGATAAACCCACTCTGGGATGGGAAGCAACGGGGGGGGGATACTCCTGTAGCTGGTGTGGAGTTGCACGAGAAAATTGCTAAGGTATCCAGTGATCACAGTGATAGGCGCAATTCCACGCGCAGGCGTGCAAAATCGACCACTGGTGGTGGGAAGTGTCAACGCGCAGACACCAGCACAGGTAAGTGATGCGGTCCACGCCCTCAACAGCCTCAATCCACCCGTTGCACAGGCCAATGGCGATGATCAGACGCCCAGAGAAATGGCCCAGCCGCCTAGAACAAACACACAGCGTAATGGAGCTGCCTCACTTAGTGGGGGAAACAAGGGAGCCAGTACAGTCTATTGATTGAGCAGCAGTGTAAATATCAATGCTTATCAAGCCTATCCATGTGCACCACAGGAGTCTCAGGGCACCCTCAAGGCACTGCGCACACGTAGCGAACCGCTCCAATAATTCCTCGTTGTCTCCCAGCAGAAATCTTCGTAGTCACCCCCGCGGCAGCAAGGGCAAGGCACCTTCGGGGACAGGCGTAGGAATCTCTTTCAGCCTCTCGTCACACCTCAGCACTCACCGCAGTAGTCGAGCCGGTCGCAGAGCCAGATCACTGCAGCAGCGCCACGGGCAGGCACGCACTCCAGGCCGATGGGGAGGCCGCGCCATGCCTAGCGGCCCTCTCCCGTACTCCACCCAGGTCAGAGACGGAGGTAGGCCCACTCCTCCGGCGGCCGCACCAGTGCCACCAGATCGACTGTCCCCTTCTTCGCAACTCCCCAGAGACACACAGGACAGGGCGCCGCCACGCGAACTCCCGGCAGCACTCGCGGAATGCCTCAGGCGTCACCTACTGCTCGCCGCCGCCCCGAGCTCCGGCTCGGCTCAGGCCGCCATGCGGAGAGCGCCCGATCAAATCTGCAGTGGCCTCGTGTAGCTATTGAGGCAGGCAGCCGTGTAAAAAGAATATCCGGAGGTGCCGGAGGTGTTCAGTCGCCCGTACAAGTTATCAGGGGGTCCACTCTGGTTAGGAAAGCAAGGATTATTTACGGATTAATGGCTCGGCCGGCGGAGCAGCTCTACATAGAGGCCATTTCGCCGTGCGCCCTCTAGCGCCCCCCTGGCTGGGTCTAAACTTGAATGGCCTGGAGTTGCGTACAAAAAAACGATGGATTTAACCCAGATCTGTGACTTGGGGTAAATGTTTGTTTAATTCAGCATTCCGTCCATCATCTGTTCTTTTTGCATTTGTCCCCCTAAGTAGGAAGGGTATGCTCAGACGTGGGTCCCGTACTCGCTGCGCCACCAGATTCAAGCTAGCCTAGTTGATGAGGGGTCTTACCTCGAAACCGGTCAAGGATGCTTGTTTCTGGTCCAGGGAAGACCTGGCCTGGCAGTTCGGTCTGGACTGATTTGCGTATGGCTCTGTCTAAACTGGAATGGTGAGGCGTGCAAAAAAACGATGGATTTAACCCAGATCTGTGACTGGGGGTGAATGTTTGATTAATTCAGCATTCTGTCCATCATCTGTTCTTTTTGCATTTGTCGCCCTAAAAGGGAAGGGTATGCCCAGACGTGGGTCCCGTGCTTGCTACGCCACCGGATTCAAGCTGGTCTGGCTAATGACGGGTGTTACCCTGAAACCGGTCCCAGGATGCTCGTTTCTGGTCCAGAGAGGACCTGGCCTCGCAGTTCGTACTGGACTGCTCCCATGGGGAACTGGGTCAAGACTGATTTGCATATGGCTGGGTCTAAACTGGAATGGCATGCAAAAAACCGATGGATTTAACCCAGATCCATCGGTTGACTGGGGATGAATGTTTGATTAACTCAGCATTCCATCATCTGTTCTTTTTGCATTTGTCCCCCTAAGTGGGAAGGGTATGCCCAGACATGTGCCCCGTGCTTGCTACGCTACCAGATTCAAGCTAGCCTGGCTGATGAGGGGTGTTACCCTTAAACCAGTCCCAGGATACTTGTTTCTGGTCCAGGGAAAACCTGTCCTGGCAGTTCTGGCTGGACTGTTCCCATGAGGAACAGGGTTAAGACTGATTTGCATAGGGCTGGGTCTAAACTGGAATGGCGTGGCATGCAAAAAAACAATGGATTTAACCCAGATCTGTGACTGGGGTGAATGTTTGATTAATTCAGCATTCCGTCCATCATTTGTTCTTTTTGCATTTGTTGCCCTAAGCGGGTAGGGTATGCGCAGACGTGGGTCCCGTGCTCGCTACGCCACCAGATTCAAGCTAGCCCGGCTGATGAGGGGTGTTACACCGAAACCGGTCCCAGGATGCTTGTTTCTGGTCCAGCGAAGACCTGGCCTGGCATTTCGGGCTTGACTGTTCCCATGGGGAACAGGGTCAAGACTGATTTGCATATGGCTGGGTCTAAACTGGAATGGCATGGCGTGCAGAAAAACGATGGATTTAACCCAAATCTGTGACTGGGGTTGAATGTTTGATTAATTCAGCATTCCGTCTATCATCTGTTCTTTTTGCATTAGTATAGGACGAAGGCCTCTGTCCTTCTTGGGCACCAGAAAGTAGTGGGAATAGCAACCACAACCTACTTCTGATGCCAGCACCCTCTCTATGGCTCAGTTGGCCAAGAGAGACGCCACTTCCTGATGGAGTAGGGAGATATGGTCCTCTGTCAGCCTGTCGACAGTGGCTGGCATGGGTGAAGGGGTAGTCATGAAGGGGAGGGAGTAGCCCCTTTGGACGATCTGAAGAACCCAGCAGTCAGATGTTACCGACCTCCAGTGGTGCAGGTGATGGCGTATCCTACCTCCCACTGGGTGCCCATGATGGTTGAAAGGCAAACTAAAGAGGCTTGGAGGGTGTGGCTGCGGTGGTGGTGGTGGGGGGTGTGGGGGGAGGAGTTTACTGGCCCAAACTCTGGCTACTGACCCATGAGGTCTGTGGGCACCGCGTCCTCAGCCACGCAGGGGATGGGAAACTTGCATGCTGGGGTGGCTGGGAGGGTAGAGACACGGCTGGGAGCCCCTTCCGTGGCTACGAAAGGAGCGAAAGGCAGACTGGTGTTGGCGAGGGCCCATGGAAAGTCCCATGGACAAGGCCATACGTCTGCTGTCCTTGAAGCGCTCTAGCGCTGAGTCCCCCTTGTCTCTGAATAGACAGGAGCCATCAAAGGGCATGTCCATGAGCAAGGCCTGGGCATTCTCCGAAAAGCCAGTGGTTCTCAACCAGGCGTGGCACCTAAATGCCACCGACAATGAAACCGCTCTGCCTAGTGAGTCAGTCGTATCCAGCCCACAGTGTATAACAAATTTAGCTGCGTAGTTTGGGAGAGTATGGCTCAGGCCTCCTCCGAGAACAGAGACAGCCCCTACGGAACCGAGTCCCAGAGCGAATGGGAGTATCCGCCCAAAAGTCAAGCTGTGTTTATCAACTGCAGTGCCACGCCGACGGAAGAAAACATCTTCTTTCCCCAGGTATCAAGCCTCTTGGATTCCCTGTCCAGTGAAGTGGTAGGGTATGTGCCATTTATTTATTATGGAAGTGGAGGCTTGGACCACAAAGCTCTCCGGGGTGGGGTGGTGGATGAGGAAAATGGGGTCCCCTAGGACGAAGCAACAGCAGCAGGCAACTGTCTTTTCACAGGAGCCCCTATGCAGGGCTTGGACCAGGCCCCAAATAAGATGCTTGTGAGGGCATCATTAACTGGGAGAAGCAGTTCGGAAAGGGTGACTCCCGGCTGAAGCACCTGTGTCAAGACGCATGTCTTGACTGCCACGGAGGGCAGCTGAAGGTCCAGGACCTTGGCCGCCTCCTTAGAATAGGCCACGTTACATCGCATGCGTTTACAACGCATGCCATTACAACGCGGTCATTACAACGACCGCGTTGTTACATCGCATACCATTACAATGCAAGTCATTACAACGACTTGCTGTAGGGGGGAGCTGGATTTTGGAATAGTATAATTTACTATTCCAACTCCAGTCTGTGCAACAGTAGGGAAGATGTTGGAGTTTAAATATTTTTCAGGGTCCAGTGGCCCCTCCCATTCACCCCCAAGTCCTGGCCCATAGAAACAGGGCATAGGCTCCAGCCTGGATGGCATGGCTCCAGTCCGTGCAGGAGTCGGTGTCAGAAGACGTCCAATCGGCTCCGTCGGAGTCGGGGATGAGAGCGGGGGCGGCGCCAGGGACGTTGGCTGTGGGGCTGGCGCCGGGGAAGGTCAAGGTGGCCTGACCGGTGCTGGTCCGGATCCAAAGGGCCTGAATGGCACCGGGGCCGTACCCGCCAGCCAAAGACCAGTCCCCTCCTGAGCCTGCGTAGTCTGAAGGCACCCCAGCGGGGACAGGCCACCCAAATATGAGGTGCATGGCCTCATAAAACTCTCAGAGATGGGTGGGGTCACTCCGGCTCCCGGAAACTCAAGGAGGCCCAGAGACGGCCCATGCACAAGCTCATCTGCGGAGACAGGCCTCGAATGCGGACGCTCCCTCATCCAATGACTTCGACAGACGGGGCAGAGTCGAAGACCTCTTTGACTTCTTGTTCTTTTTATGCTTGTGGGACTTACCCAAACACCTGGATGACTTCGAGTGTGACGACTAGCGTTTGGAGTGGCTCCGCGAGAGATCCCGGGACCTTCCTCTGAACCAGGATTGAGACCGTCTCGGCATCACACATTGAGCAGCAAGGAGCAATCCCTTTATTTTAGGTTTTTTTGTATAGCGTAAACATGACCCGTCTGGGTATCAGGGCGCTGTACAAATAGCAAAACAAGTTAAACATAGAAAACACTGGTAATAAACAGATAAAAACAAAATACAGTTAGGGTATGTTGTGCAAATAACAAATACATTGTAACAGCAAAAGCAAAAAAGAACAGGCAATAAACAAAATATATACAATGAGAAAAAAAAATAACTGGCGACTTAGAGTATTCAGGATACAGAAATGTATAAAGGCAAGATAGTCCGAACTTCGTGAGATTAGGAACTACTGCTGAAGGAATCCATTAAGCAACAACATTTTAAATTATTTTTTGAAGGATGTGGTCACAGGATTAGATCTCATCTCATGCCTTGGGGTGCATGGCACGACTTTTGACACAGGTCTTGGCGTTGTGGGCGCGCCTGAGGCACCAGAGGCGTGGGTTAGTCATTGATATTTTCCAGAGACAGGCGCCACAGGGCTTAAAACCAGTCTTCCTCGCGAGCATCCCTGCCACACCAGGAGACAATGTCTCAAAACATTTTCAACAAAAGGTCGAAAAAAGGATCAGCCAAGAAGTGACTGGGGGTAACTCTTCTCCGGATCTGCGCTGACCGGAGCAGAAAGAAAAGAACGTACATCAGCACGCTAGAGTGGTGCCTATATAAGTACTGCACATGTCACTACCGGTGCGGACGTCGGCGCAAGTGAAGCCTAACAACACCTGGGCATTAATTCTAAGGTAAGGAATCTGCGGCAATATGACTCTCTACTAGATACATTTTTCAAGATAAAGGACACCTACGGGCTATTTTAAATATTGATCCCACAATAATACGAACAAAGAGCTCAGCTGCTAAAGCAGCGTAGACCCCACCCAGATACACAAGTATAGTGGGTGAGGACCTGAGGATGAGACATGCCACTAGTGTTACTGGTGGGAGAGGGTCCTTTTAAACAGAGAGAATTTCCCCCACTACTTGCTGGTAGAGAGGTTAGATCAATTAGCAATGAGTTCTCTCTCTTTGGAGTTGGATAATAATTACTCATGGACTGCCTTACATCTCCAGACTCCAAATGTAGAAAATCGTGCACACTCCTGTCAGACTCACTGAAAACCTGAAGAAATAAAACAACATCACCCTGTCCCTGAAAGGCTCTTTACTAGCTACATATAAAAACCTGCTTCTCTTCAAAATCTGCTACATCACTTATGAGGGAGCAACAAACTTCTTGCTTACCTGCCTTACTGAATAACACAACATCTGGCAAGGTCAAAGAAACGTTTAATGCCATGGCATTGAAATCAAGAAGTTTATTAAAAAAAATTAATCAGCCCTCTCAAGTTACACACCAAAGCTATGTAACAATTCTCTTACCTCCTCTCTCACCCATCCTCTAACTGCCTATCATTAATTTTAAGTTCTCATTTAGTCACTTTCTCTATCAAATTCTCTTTTGTACCCTTGTTTCTCCCTGTTTCTTTTTTTTTTTTTCCATTTCTATCTTGCTCTCCCATGCTGTCTGCTCCTTGCCTTCTTGCCTCTTTGCTATATATTTCAAATCCCTTTTCCTTATCCTTCTTTATACAACTGCTTTCCATGCTACTGTTCCCACCCCTCTAGATTACACGCACACATTCTCTCCTCCTCTTGCCCTCATGTTTCCACTCATGCTCTTGAAATACTGACCCCACTGTGTTTGCATTATGTATTAAACACTTGGGGCTGGAAAGAGCAGCAATATCATCAAAGGCATAAGTACCATGTTCCCAGTCCTTTCAAGATTCTTCTCATTTGCGTGTCTGGTGTGCTTCTCTTCCTTTGTGCCTGGGACTGCCAACTCTGCTTCACAGACAATCAGCCGTGGTTCACTCTGATCCCAGAAGTGACTGATAGGTATGCGATGCAACAGGTTTGTATTCTCCAGTTCATTTCTACAGATAAAAAAATTAAAATGTTAAAGGAGAATCTTGGTTGTAGACAACACTGCAGAACAACAAACCATCAAGCGCTTCTCACACTGACAAGGCAGTTGTGGCCATGGAGTAACAGTATAGCAATGAATGTCTGCATTGCCTGTGATGCCTTTTCCTGGGGTCCTGGGGCAGTTAGAGTATTGTGTGTTTACCCTGGAGAGCCTTAGGTTCTCAACACTCTTGCACCTCAATTGGAAAACCATTTTTTCCTCTTTACGTAGTTGACTCTCCAAGGTTAGCGAGGTTGAGAAGTCAAGACTTATCTTAGGAGATGGCAGGGATAGAAACTCAAATACAGCACGAAACAGTAGCTAACGTTGAAACTCAATAGGTAGTTAGTGCTAAATCTTCTACAACTGTACTTTTTATTTACAGGTAAGTATAAAGAGAACACTTAAAAATAGGATAAAAAGGACAATATAAAGTGGTAGTTATGTAAAATGCTAAATGTTCTTTATTGGTCCCCATGGTCACTGATATCCTATAGGACTTCATTCCGGTTGACTCTGAAACATCTAGACTTATCAAGTTTTTTATTATACTATTTCCAAACAAGTTCAATTAGAAGGCTGAGGTGTCAGACAGAAATGATACAATGTGGCAGTCTTGCTCTGACATGTCTGGCCCTCTGCTTCAAAGGATCTGGATGCAAGAACAAGTTTGTGACTGTAAGTAGTAGAGTTTTTGGTCTCCAAAAATACAAAAAATTCCTGGACCCATCCCCCCTACCCCCTGAAAAAAAGTTAATACTCACTTTTTGTTACACTATTTCTGAAGTATAAGTCACCTCCTGCATACATGAAACGTCTTCCCACATGCTAGACTGGCCCTTCAAAATTTTTCCACTAACAGCAAACCACTTACAATAGATGGCACTCTCACTGGCGAAGCCAAGGGACTCCACTGGAGCTCACCTCAGAAGCCATATATAACGTGCAATAGAAGCTGGTAACTTCACTTTCACCTGTTTTTTCCGGTGCTCCAGTGGAGTCAAACATAATAATAATAACCAAAAGGAAAAGATACTTAGTTGTAATCATATCTCTTCATAGGAAAATTAATTAAAGTAATTCACACTGGAATAGTCTTGGCTGTGTGCGGAATATTGGTACAAATTTTTCTATAAATATTTTATTTGGAAAATATATTTTTAAATACAGACCATTTACACCTTCATCCTATCAGAGGCTACATTTACCTATCATCATATGTCTTATTTGTATGCTGAATTTCACTTAGATAACCTTTAAAATAAACCAACATGGGGGCAAATCCAAGATGGTGACAGATTGAAGACTCTTTCTCCCCACTCCATGCCATGCCCATTTAGCGCCGATTTCCGCTGCCTCCCTGGGGCCACCAAACATTGGATTGGAGTAGCTGAGGATGGCAGAAAACGGCCAACTGCCTGGAAGCACCCGAGGAACCCTAGGCTGCAGAGAATTCGGCCTCGCAGCCGGTGAGGTGGGTAGACCACACAGAGGAAAATAGCATGCACACTGAATGTCGGCGACCGCTGGGGGAAATTCGTGGTCACGCACGTACTTCTGAGGTCAGGAAGAGAGCAGCCCCCTCCCCTGGACCACAGACTTAAGAGAGCACTATGGAGATGGCAAGCTGGACCACCGCAGAGACTGGCCAGCGGCGGGAGGAAAGAGCCCCCCAGGGAGTGCATTCCTTGCAGGACCCTGGGTAGTGTGAAGATGACGAATCGTGTCTGCAGGGCACACAAGGCAGTAGAGCCCATCACTGGAGGACAGTGCTGCCAGTTAGCGGTGAGATGGCGGCCAGGGGTAAGAGTGCCGGGGGACCATTTAGCCGATTGCCTACACTGTCTCCGGCTCTTTAAACTTGGCTGGGGAAGAAAGGGCTGATGAGAGCGGGAGGACACGTGGTGATGCCAAATTGGAAAGCAGAAGCATGCCCACCCCCATAAAACTTTGGGAGGTGCTTTGGACTCCAACTGCACTCAGTGGGCGATATATCGACCAGTGCTGAGGTGTGCAAGCCCGGCAGGGGGCACCCGCGAGAGGAGTAGTGAGACTGAGATATGGGACCTAGTAGCTGGTGGCCTGCCCTGGACACCTCTTTATCTACATGAATAGAGGTGAACGGGGGCTTAGAACTAAGAGCCTGACGCTCACTAACCCTACTAGCCGAGGTAATCTCAATCAGAAAAAGCGTCTTGAATGACAGGAGCCTCAATGGACAACTATGTAGATAGAGGCATAAAGGGAGAACCCATCAGGAAAGTAGGAACTACATTTAAATCCCACTGAGGCATGATAAATGTAGTGGCGGAAACCTATTACTGAGACCCTTAATGAATCTCATGACTTTAGGAGACTTAAATAAAGAGGGTTGGTTTGGCAAGCAAAGAAAGGCAGACAAATAGCCTTTAACAGTTGCTACAGCATAATCCTAATGAGCCAAGGAAAGAGCGAAACTCAAATAACCAGATAAATGTGCCTGCAAAGGATCAATTGATATCTCTCCACACCATTTAACAAACTTGGCTCTCCTACCAAAATGGACAGATTTGGTGGAGTGTCTTCTGGCCGATAAAATAACATGCACCACATCCGGTGGGAGAGAGAAAGAATTCAGGTTGCCCCGTTCAATCTCCAGGCATGAAGTTGCAGACTCTGGAGGTGGGGGTGTAGAACCTGCCCTTGCGACTGTGAGAGTAGGTCTGTCCTGAGAGGGAGACAGAGCGGAGGGTGCGATGAGAGGCAAAGGAGGTCTGTGTACCACACCCTTCTTGGCCAATCCGGGGCATTCAATATTACTTGGGCCCGGTCTTTGCGAATCTTCCTCAAAACCAGAGGAATCAAGGGTATGGGAGGAAATGTGTAAAGAAGCTGAGAGCCCCAATACAAATGAAACGCGTCCCCCAACGCTCCCCGCATTGGATACTGGATACTGCAGAACGACAGGCAGTGCGCGTTCTCGTGAGTAGCAAACAGTTCCAACCAAGGATACCCCCACATTCTGAAAATGTGATAGACCACCTCCAGACGAAGACGTCACTTTTGATCGGCTGAGTACTGCCGACTGAGACTGTCCACATGCACATTCAGCACCCCGGCCAGATGATTTGCAATCAAGCAAATCTGATGGTCCTGAGCCCAGGACCAGAGTTGCAGAGCCTCTCTGCAGAGACTACACAACTCTACTCCTCCCTGTTTGTTTATGTACCACATCGCGGGAGTGTTGTCCGTCAGGACCTGAACTGACTGACCGCGAAGGGAAGGAAGAAAGGCCTTGACAGCCAAACGCATCGCCCACAATTCTATAAGATTGATATGAAGCAATCTTTTCTCTGGAGACCAAAGACCCTTGATCTCCAGATCCCCCAGATGAGCACCCCCCACCCTAGAGTGGAGGCATCTGTTATCACTGTGGCTACCGGAGAAGGAAGTTAAAACAGCTTCTCTTGAGACAGATTGCCTGGAACACTCCACAATAACAGCTCCGCTGCAGTGTCCCTGGAGATCCTGACCACCACCCTGAGATCTCCGTTGTGTTGAAACCACTGCCTGCGGAGGCACCACTGGAGTGCCCTCATGTGCCAGCGTGCATGGTTGACCAACAGAATGCAGGAAGTGAACAGACCGAGCAGGCGCAGAACCTTCAGGACTGGAACAGCCGCTTCACTTTGAAACAATGGAATCATAGCTTCGATGTCTGGAATCCTCTGAGGAGGCGGGAAAGCATGACTCACAGTAGTGTCCAGTACTGCCGCTATGAACAGGTTGCGCTGAGAAGGCACCAGGTGAGATTTGGGTACATTTATCGAAAAACCCAAGTCGAACAACAGCAGTGATGTTACCTGCAGATGATGCGACACCATCTCTGGCAACTTTGCTTTCAGCAGCAAATCGTCCAGATAGGGGAAAACAGGAATCCCCGACCTTCTGAGATGTGCTGCTACCACCGCCATAACCTTTGTGATGACCCTTGGCGCGGATGTAAGACCGAACGGGAGGACCGCAAACTGATGGTGTTGAAACCCCAACATAAAACGGATAAACTTCCGGAGCGACTTCAGGATGGGAATGTGAAAGTACGCATCCTGTAAATCGATCGACACCATCCAGTCTTCCTGCTGCAGTGCCAGTAGAACCTGAGCCAGGGTCAATATCTTGAATTTCTCCTGTTTGAGGTACAAATTCAAGACCCTGAGGTCTGGGATCGGTCTCAATCGCCCGTCCTTCTTGGGGATCAGGAAATACCGGAAGTAGCATCCCTGACCCCTTTCCTGCTCGGAACAACCTCTATCGCACCTTCCTATAGTAAAGAAAGTACCTCTTGTTGCAGGAGCAACAGATGGTCCTCCAAACACCAGCCCTGACGAGGGGGAAAAGGAGGGGGGAAACTCCCGGAAAAGAAGGGCATACCCATTTTCTACAAGATTCAAAACCTAAAGATCTGATGTAACAGATTTCCAATTTTGTAGACAATGGGACACCCGACCTCCCACTGGTCCAACATGCTCTAAGATGGGGGATCTAGAGCTGCTCCCCTGCGGAGCCAGTTGGGAAAACAGGAGAGGAGGAGGAGACTTGTTGGCGAGCAGATCCTCGCAGACAAACTCTTCCCTTCCCTCTGTATGGTCTATACAGCGGGTTCTGTTGCTGCTGCTGCTGACGGGCCTGAAATGGAGCAGTCTTCCCAAATCCCCGAAATCTTCAGTATCCAAAACCCCTAGGCTGAGATTGCAAACCTAGAGATCTAGCGGTAGCTCTACTATCTTTAAAACGTTGTAGTGCTGAGTCCGCTTGGGTCCCAAAGAGTCTAGAGCCATCAAAGGAAAGATCCAACAGTGTGGACTGAACATCTGTAGAGAAACCTGATCCTCTCAACCAGGCTTGCCTCCTAGTTGCCACTGATGAGCCCATCACCTTAGCAACGGAGTTAGCCGTGTCAAGTCCGGACTGAATAACCTGAAGGGCTGCAGTTTGAGTGTCCGCCAGCACCTCTGCGAAGTGGCCCTGGACATCCTCTGGCAATTTAGGAATCACATCCTTAGCAGAGTCCATCAACGCATGGATGTAGTGTCCCAACAAGCACGCAGCATTAGTCGACTTCAAAACCATACTGGCCGATGAGAATACCTTTTTAGCCGACTGTTCTAGGGTTTTTTGAGTCCCTATCCCCCGGAGTGGACGGAAAGGAACCTGAGGATTGTTTAGAGGAACATGAATCTTGAACCACAAAACTCTCGGGTGAAGGGTGTGTTGATAAAAACGCTGGATCCCCAGGCGCAACTTTGTATCATCTTGCCACTGTCCTGGATACAGCTGGGGCAGACATAGGCTTTTGCCAAACTTCCAAGATGGGTTCCGTCAAAGCTTCATTGAATGGAAGCAAAGGTTCCATCACTGATGAAGGTGAGTGAGGAACATTCGTCAAAATGTTTGATTTGACCTCTGCAGTGGGCAACTGTAAATCCAGAAGGTCAGCAGCCTTCCTTATAACAGAATGGTAGGAATAAACCTCCTGAGAAGGAAGAGCTTTGGGAGAAGAGAGTTCCCACTCTGGTGATGTATACAGCCCACTAGCTTCCTGAAGCCCTTCAAAATCATGCATGGGATCCAGTACCTCCCCTTCCTGTTGCTCCTGGAATTCCTCCTCTTCCAGAAGCCTCTGAGCCTCCATTCTTGATCGTATCTTCCATATTGGCGTCAGCGGTGCGAGACGCGACCTCGGTGACTTTGGAGCCGGCGTCGATGGAGGCCCTTCAGGGACGGCTGGAGGCGCCTCACGAAGTCGAGACGGCACCGGACCGGAGCCCGACGTCGCCGGAGAATAGTCCATCCTTCCCTCCTGGGACGGGATCTGCATTGAGAATCTCAGCGTCGGGACAGGCCAGGACGGAGTCATTGGCATGAAAGGCATGAAGAGTGCCTGGGCATAATGATAGGGTATGCCCATGTTGAAGGAAAGCAGTCCCACGAAGCCACCTGGTGCACCGGATAAGTGAACCGCCCTGGCAAACATGCCATACATTGCATTTAAAAAATGCGAAAGAGCCGCACCTGGAGCCAGAAAAGGTGGGTACGGATCCGGAACCACCTGATCTGGAACAGCCCGAGGTCGCAAGGCTGGTTCTGGCTGCTGCGCCGGAGACACCGCAGCCGGGGGCGGAGAGGTCGGAGGTGAAGGAGTCGCTTCCCTGGGTGCCGGAGAGTCCCTCAGAGTCGGAGAATGCACCGGAGTCACCTGCGGTGAAGGGGAAGGCGAGATGTCATCCTTCCTGTGACGCAGCAAGGTTGGGGACCCCGACTTCGGCAACCTGTCTTTAGAAGAGCAGCGCTTGGACCCATGACGCCGCTTCTTCTTATGTTTCCTCAACGACTTCGAGGTGTGTGGAGTTGGCGACTTCGACCTCGACTTTGCCCTCTTCCGACCCCTCTTCTGCTTCTTCGCCCGAGCCATGAACAGTTTCGCTTCCCTCTCCTTGAGGGCCGTCAGGTTCATACGACGACACGAAGAGCATCCCTCGACGTCGTGGTCAGACGACAGGCACCAAAGGCAATCATCGTGGGGGTCCGTGATGGACATATGATCCCCACATTCCCTACAAGGTTTGAACCCTGACTTTTTCTGAGCAGCCATTGTACTGCTACAATTAAAGATCGACTGTAACAATGTTAAACGCACAAAGAAATAAAGAGTACTAGAAAAACCGTTATGCGTCAACGGCGCAAAAAAAAGGGAACTGACGTCAGCACGCCGACAAGGTCTTCTTATGGCTCCGATGAAGTCACGCGGAGTCGCGAGCGGAGCCGTGCCATTGTGACGTCGTCGACGTGGGAGAGCTGTGAAAAAAGTTTCCGTGGAATGCTGGGCATGGGGTAATTTAAAAGGTGAGGAATCCACAGGCAGATGTATCCATCAGAAACTGGGAATACACACTTGAGGGACAGAATCGGCAACTCTATTCCACATGGTAAAGATATTGAGCTTTAATGTTCGAGGCCTTAAAGCTCCAGCAAAATGTCTGGCGCTGCTCACGTTCGTACGCAAGTCAGGCTGTGATGTCTGCCTCCTACAAGAAACCCACCTCAACAAACAAGACTGGTCCAGGCTCTGATTCCGCTGGTTCACCAGGCAGCTTTTCTCTTCTGGACCTAAAAACACATCTCCAGATTGTGAAATCCTGGTTGGAGGTGGCGTAAACCTAGTGATGGACACTGTGAAAGACTGGTCAGCCTAGAAGGTGGGACAACTGGGCTCTCTTCAGAGGAAGTTTTGCCTCGATTTGAGATCTAGGGCTAGTAGATTTCGGGCGGGTATTAAACCCTACACAACAGGATTATACTTTTTTTCTTAGCATCACACCTAGCCTATGCAAGATTGGACCACTTTATTGGCATGATCCACACACTTGCCATGACCCAGACAACAAGCACTGAGACATCTGCTCTCTTGGATCACTCACCTATTGTGATTGAGCTGCAAGACTACCATGCTGACCCTTCTATGCGAACATGAAGGCTTAATAACAATTCATTGAAACACAATATACTTACAGAGCAGGTCACAAAAACGATTACAGACTACATACATACTAATGACTTAGATGACATGCCGATCTCACTCTTGTGGGACACGCTAAAAGGAGTGATAAGCTGGGAATTTATTTCACAGGCCTCATTCTCTAACAGGGATTGACCGGACAAGAGACGAGAACTGGAGGGGAGGGTCAGAGAAGTTGAGGAGATAAATAGGCAATCCGGCTTGCGCTGTGTCTGGCACCAACTCTCACTCACTAAGCAACAATTGAAGGCTTTAGATATGGATACTGGATTCAAGATAGCCTGGCTGATGAGGGTTTTGAACCCGAAACCGGTCCCAGGATGCTTGTTTCCGGTCCAGGGAAGACATGGCTTGGCAGTTCGGGCTGGACTGTTCCCATGAGGCACAGGGTCAGACTGATTTGCATATGGCCATGTCTGAACTGGGGTGGTGGAGTGAGCTAAAGAATGATGATGGATTAAACCCAGATCAGTTGACTGGGGGTGAGTGTTTGATTTGCTCTAGCGCTCCTTCCATCATCCCCTTTGGTATCGCTTTGTTCGCCCTAAGTTGGCAGGGTATGCCCAGACGTGGGTCCCTTGCTCACTTTGCCACTGGATTCAAGATAGCCTGGCTGATGAGGGTTTTGAACCCGAAACCGGTCCCAGGATGCTTGTTTCCGGTCCAGGGAAGACATGGCTTGGCAGTTCGGGCTGGACTGTTCCCATGAGGCACAGGGTCAGACTGATTTGCATATGGCCATGTCTGAACTGGGGTGGTGGAGTGAGCTAAAGAATGATGATGGATTAAACCCAGATCAGTTGACTGGGGGTGAGTGTTTGATTTGCTCTAGCGCTCCGTACATCATCCCCTTTGGTATCGCTTAGATATGGATACGGCTGCGCTTGCCCTCCTACACCTTCTGCAACAATATTACAAAGAGGGCAACAAAGCAGGTTAGCTGTTGCTCTACAAACTATGGGCTAAACAGCAAAAAAGCGCAGTAGAGCAACTGGTCGCACACACGGGGAGCCAATCTGGGTCAATACAGATATACCTAGTATGTTTCGCCCCTACTATGTGGACCTCTATGGAGTGGATGCCCTTACTTCCACTAACATACAAACCTATCTCGATGAGACCGCTCTGAGCTACCTTACAGCACAATAGCAGAAGTCTTCTCCGATCCTGACGTTGTTAAAACAAAGAGAGGCAAGAGGTATTTACTCTTCAACCATCCTCCCAAAATACAAAAATACTACACACCTAAAGGTTGAAGAGATTCAGCTTTGAAGTGGCTACCCTTTCTGGAGTCCCTTCTTATGGAATAAAAATGCCCTCTCCCACTATTAGTGGCATGCTTCATCATAGGGCTGCTAATACACACCTTGTCTCATCATCAGCAGGAGTGGAGCAAAGAGTTATTTTCATATTAATCACATTAATTATTAGGGATCCAGTGATATAGAGTGCAGTTAAAACTACCTTAAGGATACCCTGTTCGTCTGTTCATTTATTCTGGGTTCCTCAGATAAGGTTAAAAACCAAAATGGATAGTCTCGGGGTATTATCACCCTATTACCTCCATGATTGATGTTGTCTACATGTTTCGGCCAATCATTATACGCCACTAAGGGTCGACGGCGTTCTTGAGGACTATGACATCCCTGTCTTTTGTCAAAGTCATCGTCACTCAGTAAGTCTAATTAGTGAACAGCAGCAATTGCAAATAATATCATGCAGTGACCTTACTTGTCACCTCTTCTTTTGACGTAGTGAGCTATTCTCCAAACGTCTGTTTTATATTTCCTAACCTGGGGTGAGAGCGGGGTGTCGCTCTGTAGTCACACATTCGTCAAGGGACTCTTGCATGGCATTTATTTCTTGTCCTTGAAATACAGAGAACTTACATGTCCCCAATATTTAAGAATACTTCATCAGACGATGGCACAGGTATCCTAACCCACATTGATAGAATCAGGGTCACTACTAACTCATGCTAACAGAAGGGTGGTAAAGCAGAGTAGCTACACAGCACATAACCTCCTAAAATGAATCAAGGAGGGGAGGGAGGATGAGGGCACATGATAGGGGGAGTCCAGGGAATTGTCTTGCTTGATATTACTGCCTAAATCTGCTATTCGCTGCTTGGTTGAAAGATGCTAAGACAAATTTTAGGCAAGTGAATCTGTGTAATACTATAACACTGTATGCAACTGGTCCTCTTTTCTTTTGCACAACATGGCTTGCTTCCTAATTCTATTTTGTAAGTAACAGATAAAAATTCAGTCAGATGGGCAGATGCCACGAATGCAGATTAAAATAAACACTATTCCTTTAGGGGACCAGCAGTGTGTGTTTGTAGGCCTTGTACTGGCAGTTGCTCCAGAGCTTCAGTTCTTTTTTCAGCCCCATGTAAGAAGATGCCTGAGTGCAGTGCTAAGGTGAATTTCAGCCTGTCTTTTTTTTTGTTCTTACATCATTTGACATCATTGCTCCTCTGAAGTGTGAAGGTAAAACAGATGCCTATGAATCCTAGTGGATAAGGATATGGTCTCTACTAGGTATGGAAAAGTTAGCGGATAAGACTCGCCTCAAAGAGAAAATAATCATGAATATTTGCGGCCCATTGGCGACTTACCTATCCAAGGACTTGGGCAACTTAGGAGCTCAAAAAGACTGCAGGTGCTACAAATAATTGATGTCATGATTCATAAATCCCTGCTAGACGTCACTATGTATCTAGGACCAAATTAATGCCAAGGTTACACTATTAGTAAACAGATTTTTGTGATAGTGTCACTCTGTGATGTTTTGAGGTACATCTAGCAATAGCTTAATCTCACTATAGTACTCTGTGTGCTCATCATTTCACATAGGAACCGCTTACTTTAACCAGCGTTAAATCACCAAGGGAATTACAAATAGATGGGATCTTGATAGGCTCATGAAACCATTTGACATGTGTTAAGATGGCTGGCACTGTGTCAATAGTTTTTGCTTTTGAGTACACTTTGTGCGCTTGGCCCAATTTCTAAACTCCAATATGCCGAATTCGACACAGCAGGAAATAAGCTTGTCACTATCCAACCTTCACTGACAGCGTGTGCTTATAATTCGTCCCTTGCCACCGTATGTGAATGGGTGTGCATGGGGGCGCTTTGGCTTTCCTACCTCCGCAGGAACGTAGCTTACACATAATGCTGTGCTGTCTTCTTCATCACACAGTGACTGGGTGTAGGAAAGTAGGATCTGCTTCTTATGGTTACCCCCACTTTTTGCTAAATGTAATACTGTTTTTGACTAGTCTGACTGGGATCCTGCTAATCAGGACCCCAGTCTATCTGCTTTCTCCCTAAACTGTTATGTTATGTACTTAGGTACACTCCAGATTGGATACTGGGGTACCCTTGTCAGTCCCTAGTATATGGTACCCATGTACCCAGGGCATTGGTACCCCCAGAGGCATCCCATGGGCTGAAGCATGTATTATGCCACCCATGAGAGGCCATGCAAAATGGAACTACAGGCCTGCCATTGCAGCCTGTGTAAGTTGGTGCATGCACCACTTACTTTAGATATAGGTTTTACTAAGGGTCACTGCACTTAAAACCTATAAGTCACCCCTCTAGCAGGCCTTTACAATCCTGAGGGCAGGGTGCTTGGTTCTAAGTGAGAGGGTGCCACTGCATGAGCAGAACACCCCTGCAGCCTACGGAGTCCATTCTCCCGGGTTGTCAGTGAAGCAGACATTTACGACATATAGAGTGGCATTATGCGACTGCGTGATGACCAACTCTAAAACGGCTGAAACAAACCCTATCGTGTTTGGTGTCAAACATGTTGGAATCATACCCCACACCGGTAACCAGTAACCGGTGTGGGATGTAAGATTCCACCCCTCAGAAGCGAGCTTCGTTGGGTCCCTGGTGTTCCCGGTACCAGCCTTCTAGTCCCAGACAGCACAAAATGGTTGCTGCCGACCATAGACACATTTCTGCCCTCCTGCTGCTGAGCCAAGATCGAGCAAGGGAAGGCAGAACAATAGGTATCCTGTCACAGGGAGGTGTGACCACCTCCCAGACAGGATTAGGTGTATTAGGGCTGGCTGGGTGCGCTTGCCAGCGACTGAAAGTCTGCAAGAGGGGCACATTTGATGTCCCTGTGCATAATCCAGTTCAAGCCAGTCCTGGGAGCCGTTGGCTCCCGCTCTGGCGCGAAACTGGACAAAGGACATGGGAGTAATCTCCCCACTGTCCAGACCATCCCCTGGGAGGGTCCCCTGAATCTTGCCAACCCTCTTCCGTCGGTACATAAGGGCTTACCTGGCTGTAGGACCTTAGATTCGACGTGGACAAGATTCTGAACAAGAAACCACTGAACTTCGACCGTCTGGACACTCTGGACTTTGCTGGACTTCGTTTGGGCCCGACTTTGTCTCCCTCTCAGTCTGAAGCATCGTCTGTGCCCGTGCACCATACAGGATCCGTGCAGGACCTGTGGAGCATCAAGGACAACCGAAGATATCTTCCTTGGAGTGAAGGAGTCACTCCCCTGAATTTGCAGGCACCGCAACACTGCTATCCGGTCTGCTGATCCTGATCTCCTACGGACTCCGAAGGCTTCAGCAACACAGGAGGTGGGTTTCTACGTCCCTCGAGGCCAGAGCTGCCCTCTCACCAAGTTTGAGGTCAGAATCCCTCGTGGGGGCTGCAATACCCGAACCCCTGTGCACCGCGTACATTTGCAAGTGCATATGCTTGTTGGCGTTTTCCGAACAAGTGCATTGGGCTCCGAGTAGCCCCAACCTCTGGCACCATTTCCTACCAAGAACTTTGACCTCCTTGCACCAAGTGCTTCGTGGGGCTGTTGTTTAGTGAAATCGCTCGAGGTCCTCTCACGACTCCTGTGCCTCCGGCCTGTGGGTCCACTTGAGGGTCAACATTGCTTTTCTTGGGTTCCCCTGGTTGCTCCAGACTTGCCCTGACTCCCCTGTGTTTGGTGAGTCTCCTGGACCTTGCTGGTCCGAACCGTACACATCCTTGACCCTCTGCGTGGGTTGCTGTTGCCAAGGCTTGTTGGTGCTCCCGCCGGATGCCGACCCCTCAGTACTCGACATCCTACGTGGGACAGCTCATATCGGGCTCCTGGTCATCCTCGACGTCTCCTGGTCCCCGTAGCTGCAGAGTCAAGGACTCCATCAACCAACCTGAAGCACCCGACATCGGTGGGCATTCGTCTACCGAGCCCCTGGTCACTCCTAAGTGACCCAGACTCTGTCCCCTCTGCTTTCAGGTACTCTTCGACAAGAATCCATTTTTGGATTCCAACTGACACTTTTCTTCCTTCCAGCAGCGGCTCTTCTTCGAAGTCTTCCATTGGGTTCGACGGCGGTTTCCGACGCCACTTCAGACCTATGCACCCGGCTTCCCTGAGATAGGTAACTTGGGTACCTCGGTATCCACGGGTGGGGAGGCTCTCCAACCTCCGATCTTCCACGGGGTTTCTTCGAAGTCCACTGGGAAGGGTCCTTAAACTCTAAAACTTAAACCGCGACTTTCCCATAGAATTGTACGGAGCACGCGGTCGTGTTCCCACACTGCACCCGTCCTCCGTGGGGTCCCTGTCTACTCACCTTGGGTGGTTCCTTGGGGCCCCAGCGATTCTACGCCCTCTTGACACTGTCTTGACTCGAGTCGTGGTTCTTATACCACTTTCTTACTATATGGTTTGGTGTCCCCCTGGAGCCCACTGTGTATTAGTGCGATTTACTGTCATTTCTGTGCTTAAGTATTGTGTGCTTTGTGATTATCTCCGTGTAGGAGACACTGTGTCGTGCTAGATAGTGTTATACTAATAAATATATATTTTTATAACTACTGTGTGGTTCTCCTTTCATTTAACCAATACTACAAGGTTGCATTCTGGTAAAACAAGCTGCTTAACATTCCTTCAAGACTAAGCCTGAAGGCTGCTCTCCACAGCTACCACTTGGATAGCTTTCTAAGGTTATCTTTGACCTCTTAAATCACCATACGGGTTGTTTGGACTGGTGCAAGGTGCCCACTTTAATTAGTGGACAGCATATACCAGCCCAACTTCTCACACTGGGTACATGTTAGGGCCTCAGCTATCAGGTGTACACCATTACACTCCGCTGCCCCTGGAGATGTCTCTCTTTGTAGTCGCAACGCATGCTGGTGATCTTGCTCTTCTATGTTTCCGATTTCCTGCTACGGCCTTTTCAGAAACACCTCATAGGTTCAATATATGTAGAACAGCTGACTAATTCTATTATTGATGGTTATTTTATCTCCCAAATAGACACCGACCCTTAAGAAAGTGTATGCTAAAGTATGGCTCTACTACATTGGCTTGTGGGACACTAGATATATGAAACGCTCATGATACATATTTTCTTGCGGCTTACTGAGTCTGCATGCCTTTGATTGATTAAAAAATGTTCACAGGAGGCCTGTCAAGAAGTTTCCCTGAACCATTCGTAGGCTATCACATTAGTGGGTGCATGGCAAATATAAAACCTTTTGACTTCAACTTATTAGTACTTAACTAATAGCACATAAACAAGGTCCTGCTTGTTTTTTACCCTCCTTTATTGCATGTCTTTTTATGCAGGTTTGCAGTGTTCCTTGGCTGAAAAGTTGGTACTCTGGCCTAAATGAAATTGCTCCTTGGTTGACAAGATCTTACTCTTGTCCGGATAAAACATGCTGGCCTGATGTAAATAATAGGTCGTATCATGCACACTTATTTTTAGAAATATGCTAAGTAAACTAGCTCAATAAATTTCACAGGTTATCTTGGACTAATTTACCTGACAGAGATACCTTAAAACTATCCCCAGGAGTCAGACTGGTTCCGCCGGAAATTTTCCTTGAGAAGTACGCCTGCGCGCCCGCAGAAGGCATCGTTCGGCTCCGTATGGCATCGTCCGTGCCAGAAGTGACGTACGCGATGTCTATATATGAGCCACTCCAGCGCACTGACGTCAGTTCTTTTCTTTCCATGCCAGTCAGCACACATCTGGGAAGAGCTACCCCTAGTCAATTTTTGACAAAAAATTTTCAAAATTTTTTCAAAGGGTTTTGAGGTATTCTTCTCCTGGTTTGGCAGGTATATCACGCAAGAAGGCCGTCTTCAAACCGTCCGGTGCCTATTACTGCTTGATCTTGGTGACAGACCTGCACCTTGTATACCTCTGGTGCCTTGAGTGTGAACATGACTCGAAGGCATGTTCCGGTTGTCGCGCCATGCACACCAAGGCCTTGAAGGAGCGATCCCTCAATCTCCTGGTGGCTCGACATGTGATGCCGCAGCGGTCCAGATACCAGTTGAGAGGAAGGTCCCATGAGCGGTTGCGGAGTCCGAGAAGCTTGTCGCACTCAAACTCGTCCATTGGCTGACATGAGGGAGCATCTCTCGAGGCCTGGCTCTGCGGTTGAGCCAGAGCCTGGGTCGGCTCCGCACCTCCCCGAGTTTCCGGGAGCCGGAGTGACCCCCACCCCTCATATCTGGGTGGCCTGTTCCCTTCGGCGCACCTTCGGGCCCCATGGGTTTGGGAGGGGCCCTTACCGGATCCACACTGGCGGTTCTGGCGCCAGTCATGCGCCAGGGATTCAAAGATGAATCCGGATTGGCGCCAGTTGTGTCATGTCGAACTTCCCCGGCACCTGTCCCAAGGCCGACGCTCCTGGTGGCACCATCCCCATTTATGTCCCTGATTCCGACACGGAGCCGGAGGGGCGTTGCACTACGCCAGCGCCGTCTGGAGCCATGCCTTCCAGGCCAGGTTCTGAGCCATATTCCTAGCGGCTAGGTCTTGGGGAGGAATCGGAGGGAATTGCTGGACACTGAAGAATACTAGCCTTATGACTGCTTTGATGGTGTGATGATCTGGGTAAAGCCAGTGGACAGGACACTTCTCCAGATACTAGCATGCTTTCTCCACCAACTTGGCTATGGAGGAGGGAGCTTCATTCGCAATGGTGGTGCGGAGGGCAGCTGAGGTACTGGACCTTAGCTTGCCCTCTGTGGCAGTCAAGACTAATGTCGTGACTAAAGTGCTTCAGCCGGGAGTGTCCCTTACAGAACCGCTTTTCCTATTTAACGAAGCACTTACTGATGTCCTGCTTGGGACTTGGTCCAAGCCCAACACAGGGGCTACTGTGAACAGGACAATTGCCCACCGCTACTGCCCCACTCCAGGGGACCCGAAATTCCTCACAGAACACCCTCCCCGGAGATCGTGGTGGTCCAAGCCTTCACTTCACATGTAAATCCTGGCGCATTCCCAAACACACCGACGGATCAGGAATCCAAAAGGCTGGACAATTAAGGCAAGAAAATGTTTTCTTCCAGCCACCTGGCATTGCAGTCAGTGAACACTGCATGCCTTTTGGGATGCTAGTCCCACAGGATACGGTTGCGCAGTCGCTGCCTACGGTCCCGGAGGAGCCTCAGGCCGTGCTCACCAAGGCTGTTGCTGACGAGAGGGATGTAGCTAGGTTCACCATTACATGTGGACTAGAAACCACTGACTCACTAGGCAGAGCGGTTTCGCCGACAGTGGTCCTGCATTGTCATGCCTGGTTGAGGACCACTGGCTTTTCTGGGGATGTCCAGACATCCTTCATGGACATGTCCTTTGATGGCTCCAGTCTCTTTGGAGACAAGGTGGGGCTGGAGTGCTTTAAGGACAGCAGGGCTACGGCCAGGTTCTTGGGCTTTTCCTTGGCCCCTCGTCATCCTCAATCCGCCTTTGGCTCTTTTCGTGGCCAGGGAAGGGGCGTACAGCTGCATCCTTACCCACACAGCCACCACGCACGCAAGCTTTTTAGCCTCTGTGTGGACATGGAACCTACCAACCCCATGGGTCGGGTAGCCAGATGTCAGGTCAGCCCACCCCTTCCACCACCAGCAACCGCAGTCTCCAAACCCTCCTAGGCTGTCCGTTTACCATCATGGGCACCCAGTGGGTGGCAGGATTCGCCATCATCTGCCCCACTGGCAGTCCATAACATCAGACAGGTGGGTTTTGCAGATTGTCCGTAGGGAATAACCCTCCCCTTCGAGACTGCCCCTCCCTTGATGCCACCTACTTACGACAGGCTAACAGAGGACCACCTATCCCTTCTCCGCCAGTTAGTGACAGCTCTTTTGGTCAAAGTAGCCACAGAGAGAGTGCCAATGCCAGAAGGAGGTTGTGGTTGCTATTCCTGCTACTTTCTGGTGCCCAAGAAGGACGGAGGACTCTGTCCTATCCTCGACCAGTGCTCTCTCAATTTCTTCCTCAAGAAGAATGCCCACTCCTGCTCAGGTCCTATCTGCCCTGGACCCAAGAGACTAGACAGTAGCATTGGACTTGCATGATGCATATTTCCACATTCCAGTCCTGCCTGCCCACAGCTGTTACCTGCGGTTCACGGTGAACCATGAGTACTTTCAGTTCGCTGTGCTCCCCTTTGGTCTCACCAGTGCCACTCAGGTGTTAACCAAGGTGATGGCAGTGGTTGCAGCTCATCTGCAGAGTTCAGGGGTGCCAGTCACCTTTCTTCACTACTGGCTGTTGAAGTCGGGCTCGCCCCAGGCTGTCGTTTCACAACTCCAGGCTACAGCGGACCTCCTGCATTCGCTGGGGTTCGCTATCAACATGTCGAAGTCACACCTGACTCCCTCTCATACGCTCCCTTTCATCTGAGCTGTTCTGGACATGGTGCAGTTTCTGGCTTATCCTCCCGAATGGCAAGTCCAGTATATTCAGGCTATAACACAGATGTTTCAGCCTCTGTCCTGGATTTCGGTGAGACAGTTGACTCTGAGGCTGCTGGGTCTCATGGCCTCTGGGTGACGCATGCCAGTTGGTATATGCGGGCTCTGCAGTGGGACCCGAAGTTCCAGGGGGCGCAGCATTAGGGGAATCTCTCCGACATGGTCAAGATTTTGGAAGGAACTGCAAGGGACCTGAAGTGGTGGCTTACAAACTGTGATTTGGGCAGTGGCAGACCCCTCTCCCTTCCCCAACCAGATCTGACAGTAGTGACAGATGTGTTACTCCTGGGATGTGGCGGCCAGCTGGGAGAGGTGGAGATCAGAGGAATGTGGTCTTTGGCGGAATCCAGGCTCCACATCAACCTGTTGGAGCTCCGAGCGATCCGATTGGCATTGAAAGCCTTTCTACCCTCAATCTATGAAGGTTTGTGCAAGTGTTCATGGACAACACCACCGCCATGTGGTACAGCAACAAACAGGGCGGGGTGGGGTCATGGACTTTTTGTCAAGAGGCCCTGCATCTCTGGACATGCCTGGAACAGCAGAGCATATCCCTGGTGGTTCAACATCTGGTGGGCTCTCTGAATGCCAGATCAGAGAAACTCAGCCGCAGATGCCTGACGGATCACGAATGGCGTCCTTCCTTTGGAGGTGGTGCAAGGTCTCTTTCAGCAGTAGGGAGAGCCTTGGTTAGATCTGTGCAATGTCAGCAGTTCTGCACGCTGAAGTTTCCAAGGCGGCTCTCGCTTGGAGACGCTTTTTGTTTCGAGTGGAGCTCAGGCCTTTTGTATGCCTTTCCGCCCATACCACTCCTGCCCAGAGTTCTCAAGAAGATCAGGAACGACCAAGCCCAAGTCACCCTTGTGGCTCCTGACTGGGCATGGAGAGACTGGTATCCCAAGCTGCTGAGTATGACTATCTGTCCTCCGATCAGGCTGCCCCCTTCAGGAGGATATTCTGTTGCAGCAGTAGGGGCAGGTTCTTCACCTAAACCTGTCAACGCACTACCTTCTTGCGTGGAGATTGAGCAGCAACAGTTGACCACTTTTGACCTTCCTCCCGAAGTCTATAATGTTATCTTGGAAGTCAGGCGTCCCTCTACCAGGACAGTTTTCGACTGCCGTTGGGGGTAAATTTGTGGCATGGTATACAGAAAGAAAAATTGATCCCCTTTCTGCCCCACTTTCTCAGGTTCTCCTTTTCATCCTTTTCCTTGCCCAGCAGGGCTCTGCTTTGGGCACTCTGAAGGGTGATCTTTCTGCCATTTTAGCTTTTCTGAAGTTGCCTTATCAGCCATCCCTCTTCAAATCCCCTACTGTAAATATGTTTCTGAAAGGTTTGCAACATTTCTTTCCATCTTCTCCCTTTATAATGCCCCAGTGGGACCTCAATCTCATCCTCACTTTTCTTTTGTGCGCTCCCTTTGAGGCCCTGCACAATTGTCCACTCAGGCTCCTTACCATCAAGATGGCCTTTCTCGTGGCTATAACATCTGCTTGGAGGGTCAGTGAGCTTCAAGCCATGCCATCCAAGCCTACTTATCTTAAGATCTACCCAGACTAACTGGTGTTTCGTACGAGAGCTTCCTTTCTCTCGAAGGTGGGCACTCCCTTTCATGTAGGCCAATTCATCACTCTGCCTATCTTTTACGCTCTGCCTCATCCCTCCAAGGAAGAGAAGTGACTTCACCGTCTGGACCCAAAAAGAGTGCTGTTGTTCTACCTTGACCGCATATGAGAGTTCGGGGTGGACGACCAACTCTTCGTGGGGTATGCTGGAGCAAAGAAAGGACAGGCCGTACAGAAATGGACCATCTCACGATGGATTGCGTTAGCACGTGCAGTTCTGCTCCTTGACATCTGCCAGGTATCAACGTAGGATTCCCTGCACACGTTTATCAAGCACATTTTGCCCGTTCAGTCCTGAGGGACTTCCTCATGTGAAATTGGTCCGCAGACTCACCTTCGGGGAGGTATTGCTTGGGTATCTATTCTAAGGTAAAGAATCTGAGGATAGAAGTCTCTATCAGATGTACAAGTTACTTACCTTTGGTAACGACTTATCTGGTAGAGACTATCTAGCCGTAGTTTCCTTACCGAGCCACCCATCCTCAGCATAGTGGGGGGGGGGGTGAAACAACCAACATCTGGTATATAATGATGTGGGAATCGAGTGATCCCAGAAATTAGAAGGTATACAAACTACTGACAGACAAACCAGAGGACGGCTAGCAAGGTGGGGTGAGAAGTAAAGGGAAAGGGTGTGGCAATGGGACAGGGTTCTCTTTTGGCTTCTTTGTCTACCTTGCTCACTACTTGCATGGTGATAGCTGTCAACAACGAAGTGTTAGACACTCAGCCTGTAAAGCAGAAACCATATGTTACACTAATAAAAAATTATCAGAAAGTAAAGCAGACAGTTTTGCTGGTTTTACCTCACAAAATGTAAGAAAATAGATTTCCAATTGGTGAAAATTAGAGGATTACCACCATTCATATGTGAGAGTACGGGGGCTTGAACAGTAGTTCTGAAGTCGATTTCTGGAAGAAACACTCACTTTCTTTAGAAGAGAGAGCTGGTACCAAGCCGCCTTTGTTTACTGGCATTGTGTTTCTTCAGGGCGAGGATGGTGTCTTGGCTGAATCCAAGTGGCTTGGCATTCAGTGAAAGTTGTGGTTCAAAGCTGTCAAAGTTCATGTCATTGATCCAGCTTTCTAATGTTTGTTTTTTGTGGTTCTTGGCAAATAACAGGAATTCTGTCTTGGTTGGAGTGAGCATCAGGTAGGGGCTGGACTTCTGGGTCTGGAAGATGTGCAGGCAGTATTTTAGGCATTGGATGTCTGAGACAGAGAAGACTTTTAAAGCAGAGTTAGGTACCACCTGCATATTGGTGAATCGTAATGCTACTTTCTGTGAGTAGAGCACCAAGTGTCTCCATTTAGAGGTTGAAGATGACAGGACAGCATGGAAGCCTGGGGAACTCCACAGGTGATAGAGATTTTTTGGGACCTGGAGGTGCCCATGTGAACAAACTAGTGTCGGTTGGAAATGTAGGAGGAGAGAAGTGGAGGACATTGCTGGTGAATCCCATTCGAGACTCCAGGGTGCATATGAGGATAGAATGGTCGACTGTGTTGACGGTATCAGCAGTCAGGAGAGCATTGGTTACTATGTGTACGGTAGCAGTTTCCATGGTACAGCAGGGTACTGCATTCAAGGAAGCAGTACTATACCCTATTACCAATAGATCAGTTAAATATTATGGGGTCCATATGTCTCCTTCAATGAACCGGGCTTTACGTGGTCAATATCCCAAAACAGGTCTGAGAGATAGGCGGTGGAGATATCTTTATACTTCCTGGCCGGGTCAAATCTCGGAGTTTAAGTTGAATATCACTTCAAGATTATTACTAGGCCTGGGCGTGGAATTCCGCTCCGTTTACGGAGTTTTCCCCGCTCAGCGTAGCACGCGGAGTTCCGCTTGCGAGCGTGAGCGAGGAAAATCTTACTCCAGACCACCTCCTGGTGAGATTTCTCAACGCAGGGGGTCGCGGAGGGTCGCCAAGGCTCGCGTTGAGAAACTTTCAGTCCGCGTTGAGGACGCTGTCGCTTGAGTAGAACAACTCCTCGAGTGGCAGAAAGAAGCAGTGCTCTCTTGCGCTGCATGTGGTGCAGTTCGAGCTGATTTTACAGAGCGGGACAAACTAACCGGCGCTACAAATTAGCACGAACGACGCGACTTAAGGCACTCCGTGTAGCACAGCACAGTTTTTAGGTCATTTCGCAGACTCCGCCCAGGTCTAATTATTATACAGTTGTGCTGGGGATGTTTAGCCATAATGTGATCTTGGATCTGAACTTAGACTGCTTTTTCAATGATCTTGCAGATGAATGGTGGGTGAGTGAAGGGTCATTAGTTGACAAGGTTATCAGAGTCTAGTGTAGGTTTCTTTATGTGGGGACAGCTCTGGCCTGTCTTGCGAGCAACCGAGTAGATGTCTTGAGTGAGGGAGGCATTGATAATGATACCTACAGGTGAGAGAGCTTTGATGAAGGACAAGAATAAGACACTATCTTCATAATAGGTGGCTTTGGGGGAGTTGAGTATGTTGGCTAGATCTGCAAGAGATAAGGCCTTGAAAGTTGGCCATTGTGGCATTCCCCGGGAAGGGGTGAGCATAAGAGATGAAGCAGGCTTGGTGAAGAAGGCAAGAGGTATCAGAGTAAAGGCCAAATAGAGTGCTCAAATGATAGACGGGTTAACTGATCTCAATGGAAAAATGGTATTTATTGTTAGGAAGAAAGCAGGCGTCTCCTTTCTTTTACTATTTAATCTTTTGTATTTAAGGTGTTGCAATAGACATTCTGAACCAGTTGCAATTCCACTAACTGATGGAGGCACAGGTAATGGAGCTGAGAGCCCAAACAAATTTATCAAAAATCCAAAAGACTATTAAAGTTATAAAATTAAATAAAGTTCCAGGCCCAAACCATTTTACTGGGAACTTTATAAGACTTTCTCATCCAAGCTGACCCCCTTGATGAGAGACTTATTCTACTCCTTTGGGGGAGGATACTGATATAGTAATTCCTAATCTGGAGAAGGACTCCTTCATTTGGGTCTTGATACAGGCATATAGTCGTACATATTGTTCACGTGAAGTTCTATATGAAACTGTTGGCTAACTAACCTCAATTGGCGCTCCCGTCTTTGATCCAAAAGAATCATTAGGTTTGTCAAGGTTTTTCAAACTTTCAATAATGTTTACAGACTTCTCAACAAGCTAATAAGAAAAATATGATGTTGACCTTACTTTCAATTGACACAAAGAAGGACTTTGACAGGGTGTGGAGGTTCTTATGCAGTGTTATTGGACAATTTGGGCTCAGTGAAGGGATCATTAACATGGTAATGACAGGATATCAGGAAACCAGAGCAGGGGTTTAGTTAAAACGTTTTTCTCCAACCTCCACTCCTTTTTTCATCTAACAAGGGGCATGAAGAAGGGCTGCCTTTTGACTCTTTCTATTGAGCCACTTGCTATGAAAATCCGCTCATTCTCATAGAATAAAGACATTCCACTTGGGGGTCTTGAACACAAGATATTGTTTTTCTCAGTCGATGTGGTGGGGTCCTTGAATAACCTGCTGGGCTCCGCCATAATCATAACGGAGATACTTGGAAAACATGGGGACTTTCCAGTTACAAATTAAATTCCAAAACACTGGCAAAGATACTCATCAAGCCGCATCTGCATTAAAGGAAACAGTACTATTACAACATTGGAATGTTGAGCGCTCCATTGTAGACAATGGAGTGCTCCGTGCTTCTACTGGCTGGTAGAAGCCCAGAGAGCAGCTTTCCAATTTTCATTTCACAGCTGTTAATGTGAAAAAAGGCTTTTCAGAACCGAGGGGATTTAAACCCCCTCGGGCTCTGAGAGGCCTTTGTTTTTACAAATTAGAACATTCTGCCCTCTAGGGGCGGAATGTTCTAATAACCCTAGAGCTCCCCGTAGCGGGCTCTAACAGCCATTAAAGGCCTGCTCCCCTGTTACAGGTCCTCACCTTCGGCTCGGGCTTTTAACGCTGGAGCGGGCCTTTAATGGCCGGTAGAGCCCGCTACGTCGGGCTCTAAGGCTATATTAGGGCCAGATCGGTTAAATATGTAGGGGTCCATATGACTACCTTCGAAGAACAGAGCTTTACGTGGTCAACATCCCAAAACAGGTCTGAGAGATATGAGCTGATTAATAAAGGAGGAGATATCTATATACTTCCTAGTTTAAAAAAATATATATATATTTTTGTTTTTTTAACAAACAATGCAGCAGTTATTGATACATAAACATCATCTGCACAACACTTGGTGTCCGCAGGCTAACATTCTGCCAGATATAATATTTCACATGACAATGAGGGATGCTTAAAAACATTACAATCTTCACATGTATGCAAGAGGGGGGCGCACAACCTTTCCGCACACACCCATTACAGCCCCAGCCCGTTCTCATCTCCATCCGTTCCACTCTTGCACAGCTCAGAGTTGTGCTGATCATTCTTTGAGTCACCAGAATTGAGGGCAGAGTTACAGAGTTCCGGCCATTCAGTTAGGTCTGTCTAGAGCTTATCATTTTTCGATATAGTTTCATATGGATTTCTTCTGCTAGGGCCCATTCCCTCACGTCCCTAAGCTATGTTGCTATGTCTGGGCTTCTTTGTCCCATCCAAGTTATGGCCACTCTGTGCCTAGCCAGGGCCATCATCAGCTGCAGCAGTCTGTGCGACATTTTCCGTTTCTTGGGTTTTCGTATATAGCCCAACAGGCATTGTATTGACTCCTCTCATAAGGGGAGACCTGTGCTTGCGCACACCATTGCCACAACTCGAGCCCAGAACTGCCGCAGCTCAGGACATGCCCAAGCCAAGAGCAGGAAATTTGACATCTCCGATAAACATCTGGGGCACGTGTCAGCGTGGCCTTGCCAGATACGTCGTAGTTTCACGGGTGTAAGGTAGGTGCGGTGTAAGAAGTTATAGTGGATCAACTTGAACTTTGCGTTACAAGAAACTGTGTGTGTAAGCGTGCATATGGCTGTCCAAGCTTTGTCATCAATTCATTAATTCAGGTCCCCCTCCCATGCCGCTCTTGCCCACGGGGTCAGGGCAGTTGGATCTAGCCTCATAGCTTTGTATAGGAGCGATATCAACCTGCGCCCGGACCCGCATGTAAGCAACAGGTCCAGTGTGTGTGTCGGTTGTGGAATATTGGGGTACTCAGGCCAGGTGATTCTGGCAATCTCTAAGATCCCCATATAGTGTAGGTAGTGAACCTGACCTAGAGCGAAGTTGTCACAGGCTTGTTCATATGTTATAAACGTTTTGTTCGGGTAGAGGTCCGCTAGGACGTCGCATCCTCCATCCTTCCACGCCTGGAAGGACATGTGTGCACTCATATCTCTTATGAGGGCTAATATCCATATGGGGAGCTCCCTGTGAAATGGTGCGTCTCAATACCTTTTCCAAGTATTGTTGCCATATATTCGCAGTTTGGCATACTCTATGGCCGTGCAGCGTGTTACGAGGTGTCTAAGCTTTTCTGTTGCGTGTGGATCTTGTTGGCTGCTGCTGCACGCTGCACTTTATTTTGCACATCAACTCCCCAATTAAATTTATTTTAAATTGTTTTTAATGCTGCTTGAATATTTTAATATTGGATTTAAAATGAGGCGCTCTTACCGGTTCATCTGACTTCGCAGTGTCCGTCAGTTAGAGCGGACCCGCCATACTTGGAGGTCAGCATTCTAGTTTTCCCCCCCCATTCACCGATAAAAAAGACACGCTGGCGTGGCCGCGCAGCGTGTTACGAGGTGTCTAAGCTTTTCTGTTGTGTGTGGATCTTGTTGGCTGCTGCTGCACGCTGCACTTTATTTTGCACATCAACTCCCCAATAAAATTTATCTTAAATTGTTTTTAATGCTGCTTGAATATTTTAATATTGGATTTAAAACGAGGCGCTCTTACCGGTTCATCTGACCTCGCAGTATCCGTCGGTTAGAGTGGACCCGCCATACTTGGAGGTCAGCATTCTAGTTTTCCCCCGCATTCACCGATAAAAAAGACACGCTGGCGTGGCCGGGCAGCGCGCGCGCCCAGTGGGCGCGCGGCCGGCGCGCCAAAGGCGAGCCCGTCTGCGTCCATCTGCGCACCGACTGCGCACGGCGCCAGCCATGCTGCCGGTTTGGGGAAGTATGAAGCAGGAAACATGAGGTACTGCTACACAAAAGAACAACTATGTGATATTGGGGAAACTGGAGGCAGGATGGGCAGGTACAAGTTAGAAGAGACCGCAGGGCCTGAGCTGGATTTTGTTAGAAGTGGCAGCCTTAGGTGCGGTTTGCTCAATGTTAGATCCCTGTCTAAGCACCACTTGGAAACTCAACTGTTACTGGAAACCTATGACTTAGATGCACTGTTTATCACAGAAACGTGGACACACCCTGGATCAGACCTGGAACCAGGTTTGGCTTGCCCACTGGGTTATAAAGTTTTCCACAAGCCACGAACTAGTGGTAGAGGAGGTGGAGTAGGGATTATTTTTAAAGAAGTATGGGATTTTGCCCCATTGGACATTGATGAGATAGAGGGCATTGAACTTTTGGGATTTCTATTAAAGGATCCCAAGGGACAAGTGCTGACCGGCATAGTTTGTTATAGGCCTCCTGGGACAGCTAGCCCTCAACTACAGCAGGCGCTGATTGAGCTCCTTAGTAATTTGGCGCTGACCCACTCTAGATTGCTCATTGTGGGAGATTTTAACCTGTGGCCTAATGGGAATTTGGACTCGGGTTATAATAATCTCATTCAATATTGTGAGAATCTAAACCTGCAACAATGGGTTACTGAGGCTACACACAAGGGGGGACACATATTAGACCTAGTCTTTTCTGAAAAGCAGACTATAGGAATAGTAGACGTCCTGCCGGTGGGTTGGTCAGACCACCACCTGATTGCATTTCAGGTATATAACCCCAGGATGAATACTCCGATCATTAGGGAGGCTAGGAAGTTTTTAAGTAGGGACTGGAAGGGACTCCTGAAAAAGGCAATGATATCTCCTGTATTTCTTATCAATGAGTGTTGTGATGTAGATAAGCAGGTAGAAGAGAACTATGCAGCACTCTGTGAACAAATAAACACTAGGTTGGACCAGATTGCTCTGTTAAAAAGTCATAAAAAAACAGGTAGACCGTCAGCCCCATGGTTTAATGAAAAACTGAGAAACCTGAAACAGGGCTGTAAGCAAGCGGAAAGGAAATGGCGAAGGGAATATGCAGACGAAGATAAAACCGTCTGGAGGGTGGCAATAGCTAACTATAAAAAAGAAATTTTTATAACAAAAACAGAGTACTTCGCAGATATTATTCTGAAAGCGCCAAATAGCACTAGAAGTATCTTTAAAATAGTAGATGACATTGCCAACCCGGACTGTTCAAAAAACAAGATTCTGCCTAGTCAGGATCTATGTGACAGTCTAGCAACCTTTTTTGAGGACAAGATTAGAAACATAATTGATGGACTCAAAACGGGTAATATGCCTGAGGAATTATCGCTTGCGAAGAGGAAGAGACAGGTAGGGGGGATAAATTGAATTCCTTAGACCACTTCGAGATACTCTCAATGGAGGATTTCAATAAAGTGGCACTGGGTGTCTCCTCAGGATCCCCTATGGATCCACTTCCACACAAAATCTGGAAGGAACTGGCTCCTGAACTCATTCCGATACTTCGGCAGATTTGTACTCAATCTTTGTCTAGTGGATCTGTGCCAACTTGCTGGAAACAAGCGCTGGTGACACCTCTTCTGAAAAAAGCATCGCTTGATCCAGCTTGTCCTAAAAGTTACAGACCGATCTCTCTTCTACCCTATCCGGTCAAAATCCTTGAACGTCTAGTTAGTAAGTCACTCTCCCATTTCCTAGAAACCAATAACATACTGGAAGATGTGCAATTTGGTTTCCGCCCTGGACATGGAACGGAGACTGCTCTGATGACCGTCATGGACGATCTACGAATGCGAGCAGACAGGGGACAATCGGCTATATTGATTCTACTTGACCTGTCTGCCACATTCGACACGGTTAACCATGAGGTCCTTCTGACCAGACTCGAAGAGGCTGGGGTTGTGGGCACTGCCCTGAAGTGGTTTCAATCGTATCTATCTAATATACAACAGGCAGTGGCCCTCCCCCCTATCGATCTGAGTTCACCAACATTTTGCACGGTGTCCCGCAGGGATCTGCGATTAGTCCAATATTGTTCAACATCTATATGAGCCCTTTACTTGCTGTTATAAGGGCTCACAACATCAATCTCGTGAACTACGCAGATGACACACAACTTATTCTGTCCTTAGAGGGAGATCAGTCCATATCTCTGGAAGACTTCCATGCCTGTATGCAGGACCCAGCACTTTGGCTCAGAGAGAACTCTCTTCAATTTAATGCCGATAAGACAGAGGTCCTGCACTGTGCAGCTGGAAGGATCCCTCCCATACTCCCTACTGATTTTTGGCCCATTCCCACAGCCACCCCATTGGTCTCTTCTGAGACGGTGCGCAACCTGGGAGTCATGTTCAATAGTAAACGGACTCTTGAAACTCATGTGAATAAAATAGCTGGGAGCTGTTTTTCCCTGATTAGAGTACTTCGGAAGATCCTCCCGATGTTTTCAAAACAGGCCAGAGGATTGATAGTAAGAAGTACTATCCTGAGTAGGTTGGATTACTGTAACGCCTTGCTGCTGGAGTCTCCGAGATATTTGATTGAGAGACTCCAGAGAATACAGACAATGGCGGCTAAGCTGGCACTAATGAGGCCACGATGTTCCTCCACCTCTCAGGCACTTTCAGAGTTGCATTGGCTTCCAGTATCGCAAAGGATACAATTTAAGTCGCTTTGCATAGTGTTTAAAGCTCTGCATGGTGCTGGACCCAAACCATTGCAGGACAAATTTGCATGGTATGCTCCCACCCGAAATCTACGTTCTTCCTCCGCCAAACTGGTGAAGGTGCCCAGAGTTAGAACCAAATCAGGAGGCAGGGCCTTCAGCACCGCAGCTTCGCGACTCTGGAACAAACTCCCACTTCAGATCAGACAGGTGGATGATCTTTTCCAGTTCAGAAAAAGGATAAAGACATGGCTATATCCTAGAGTCTGTCCTCCACCACTCTCCTAATCTTTTCTTCTGCTAATCTCGCTCCACTTTCATTTGCGATAAGCTGGGCACACGTATCACAGCGCCAGGGTACCCGTAGGGTGATAGTGCGCTTTATAAGTATCGATAATAATAATAATAATAATAATAATATATGGCAGGTCCTCACTGACCTCCTTACCCTGCATCAGCGCCACTGGGAGTTTATATGAGTGCACTCGGCCAGCAAGGAGTCGTTTTTCCAAGTGTCTCTTTCTCCAACCAGCGGGACGCATGTTGAAGCTGCGCGGCAAAGTAGTATAGGTCAAAGCGTGGCGCCTCGAAACCCCCTTCTTCATATCTGCGTGTCAGCGTATTCAGCGCTACCCTACTGCATCTACCCGCCCACAGTAAGGAGACGAGGACAGTGTTCAGTTGTTTGAAGATTCGAGTAGAGATCAGGCAAAGTGAATTCTGGAGTGCATAGAGGCAGCATCACAATTTTGATACTGCGAGTCTGCCCATTTATGAAAGCGGTAGTATATTGTCGAAGGTCACAGAGCATCTCACGGCGTCTATGACCCTGTCCACATTCAGAGCTATTAACTGGGCATTGTCTAGTGCTATCTGGACTCCAAGGTACCGGAAATGTGCTCGTTCCCATCTAATTTCTAGGTTTGGGAGACCTTCTAAGGGGATTGTGGCCATGTGCGCCAGAGGGAAAATCAGAGATTTATGTTAGTTAAGTCGCAGTCCAGAGACCTCACAAAATTGTTCCAAATGCTGCAGGAGCCTGGGTAGGGCCTCCAAGGGGGTTGCTAGGTAAAAAAGGGCATCATTTGCGGAAAGGGAGATCACATGAGTCGTGTATCCCACCCGGATACCCCATTGCCCCATCTCCGCCCGCATCCGCACCACCAGGGGCTCAATGGCCAGGGCAAAGAGGAGGGGCGAGAGCAGGCATCCCTGGCACGTGCCTCGCCCCAAGACCCATTCCTGCGAGCGAGTCTTTCCCATCCGTACTCGTGGCTCTGTGTACAGTATTTTAACCCAGCGGCAGAAGTGGGGCCCAAACCCTATTGCTTTAAGGACCTCAAGTACGTAGTCCCAGTCAACTGTATCAAAGGCCTTTGCCAGGTCTATTCACACGAGTGCAAGTTCTTCATCTCGGTGTTTCACTTCATGCATAATGTGGGTTAGTCGACGCATGTTCATGCCAGTGTAGCGTCCAGGAATAAAGCCACATTGGTCCTCGTGTATAAGGTGTGGTATTTGTGGTCCAAGGTGAGATCCGCAAGGAGTTTGCACAATATTTTTGCGTCCGTATTGATCATGGTAATTGGGCGATAGGAGGAAGGTTCGCAGCTGTCTCCGCCCGGTTTCAGTACCATACAGATTTCGCCTTGTCTCATGGTGGGGGTGGGGGGGTGGGAGGAGGATTCCTTCAGCAAAGGCCTCCTCATAAACCTGCATCAGTGCCCGAGTATGCCCGGTAGAACTCAGGCGGGAACCCATCTCCCCTCGGGCCTTTGGCCCCTGGGAGCACTAATAATGCTGCTCATATTTCCTCTAGTGTCAACTGAGCTTCAAGCTCCTCTGAGGCAAAGGCCTCCTCATAAACCTGCATCAGTGCCCGAGGATGCCCGGTAGAACTCAGGCGGGAACCCATCTCCCCTGGGGCCTTGGCCCCTGGAAGCATTAATAATGCTGCTCATATTTCCTCTAGTGTCAACTGAGCTTCAAGCTCCTCTGAAGCCTGCACAGGGAGGTGTGTCAGGTTCGTGGCTCGCAGGTATGCGATGTATCGGTCCTCCCTCACTGCCGGGTCCACAGTGTACACTGCCTGGAGATGTCGCTGCAACTCTTGCAAGATTGCACCCCTGGTGTGTACTACCTCGCCTGTGGGCGTGCGAAGAGCAATAATCGGGGCAGGGGTCTGTTCCCTACATAGGATCCACGCCAGGAGTCGTCCAGACTTGTCACCCTCTCTATGTAGGCACTGTCGATAATGACCAAGTGTATACTTGTCTAGCCTGTCCCAGATGTCGCTTATGCGCGCTCATATTTCCCATTCTTGGCCCGCGTCTGTCGGATCAGCCTGATCCTGGGCCTAAGCCCCTGCCAATGCCGATTCCTCTGCTTCAAGGTGCACGTTGCAGTTGCCTGCGGACCCCGCATGTCAGACCCACACAGGCCCCTCGTGTCACAGCTTTTAGTGCCTCCCATTTCGTAGCTCTAGAAATGTTCGCCCCTTCCCAGCTTATTGTCATATAGTCAGTTAAGACACGCAATATGTTCTCCCTTCCAACTGGGTTTTCTAGGATGTCTGACGGCATCCGCCACGTTCTAGGGAGGTGTGCTGGGGAGCCCCAGCGGACCATGCAACTAATTGGAGAGTGGTCGGAGAGGAATCAGGCCTGACGGGTCACCTCAACGCTCAGGTCAGTCTCCCCTGCCGAGATCAGAACCATGTCCAGCCTGCTGTGTATTATCAGTGGAGGAATAGCAAGTGTACAACTTCTGAGTCTGGTGGGTATCCCTCCATATGTCTTGTACTCCTAGGTTGCTTATTATCTCCCGGAGGCTCTAGGTCATTCGTGGCTTAGTGCCTGGTTGAGGAGGGTGCCTGTCTAGGTCAGGGTCTAATATACAGTTGAAGACTCCCACCCAGAGAATCGGGGCATCTAGGTCCAAGGTTAATACGTCTTGTATGAACTGGTAAAAGTCTGGGTCATCTACATTTGGAGCATATATGTTCAAGATAACCATGTCTCGACCATCTAGTTTAGCCCTAAGCAGGATGTATCGACCGTTGATGTCGGCTTCCATGTATTGCAATGCAAACTGCGTACCCGGGGCTACCCATATAAGCACGACCCTTGCTTAAGTAGAGTAGGAGGAATGAAATATCTGGCCCCTCCACTTTCTGGCTAATCTATGAGCCCCCATATCGTCAAGGTGGGTTTCTTGTAGACATGCCACGGATACGTGCTGCCTCCGGAGAAACTGCAGCACCCTGTAGCGTTTGGTGCATGTGCCCAGCCCCCTTACATTCCAGCTGATGAACTTAGTCCCCATTGTCATGGTAATGCTCCACAGATTTGCTCTCAGGCCCTTTGTACTGCAAACCAATCATACTTAACATATGCTGCGTAAAACAACTAGAAACGTAAAATGAAAACAGTCCCATGAACCCCCCTCCCCCTCCCATGGACAAATGACATGCAACAGTGCATACGGCTATGCCCTCCCCTTGCTTGTGCCAGGACGTGCAGAGCTTATCCTGAGGACCAACTGGAGCGTCTCCCCAGATCTCCAGCCACTCTCATGCCTCCTCAGGGGTTTCAAAGAAGTGGGCCTTCCCTTGTGTGATTGCCTTCAGCTTGGAAGGGAAAAGCAACATGTACTGCAGGTGCATGTCACGGAGCTTCTGCTTCACTCCTAAAAAAGCTTTTCTTTGCTCCTGAACCAGACTGGTGTAGTCAGGATATATGGCCACTATATTGTTCTCATTGCACAAGTTTGGTGTCTCCCTCAATGCTCACAGGATACAGTCCCTGTCTAGATAATTTAGAATTTTAGTGAATATTGCCCAGTGGGGGGGGCCCAGGGGCAGAGGGGGGACCAAGGCTCTGTGCACTCTCTCCACTGCGAATATGTCAGAGAGGCCCTTTGGGCATAGCTTGGTGCGTATCCAACGTTCCAGAAAGGTTTCAGTCCTGCCCTCCTCGGCACGCTCAGGGATCCCCAGGACTCTAATATTGCTACGTCGAGCGCGGCCCTCCGCCTCCTCAGCTGGATGCTCAAGGGCCGGCAGGGATCTGGACCGTGTCTCCGTCTCGCGGGCTCCACCCTGCCAGCACAGGCCTCAGGGATGAAATCGCCTCTTGGTCTTGCCCGGAGGGACACCCGAGGCTCCCCGGACCAACACGCCCCGGGGCGGCCAGAAACCAGGATCTTTCTCTGACCGGAGCCAAGCCGGCCCCGCGGCCGAGAGATTTCCTTCTCCACTCACCCCCTCCAGGCAGGGGAGGCTTGGGGCCTCCCTCAGCCCCGGGGTGTCCGCTCGGCCGCGGCCCACAAGGGGTTGTCGGTTCCGGCAGGGTCTCTCTCCACTCCGTCAGGTCCAGACTGGGGCCAAGCAGAGCGGATGAGGAGCACTTGCGGCCCGGGCTCACTGGCAGGCAGGGCCGTCAGCATGGTCTGGGGCAGAACCCACAGTCTCGCGGTGGGATGCCCCTCGTGGATCAGACATCGTCCCAGCCGCCGGGGGACGTCTTCAACTTGTCTCAGACCCCCAGGCGAACTCTCCAGACTGGGGGCGACACGGAGGTGAGCTGGGTGGTATCAAAGGGTGCAATTGGACAGGATTAATCAGGATTATTTGGCGGGCCGGCCGGGAGCTTAGAGGGCTCACATCCTGTCGGCCATGTTGCTTGGCCACCCCCCTTTTATACTTACTAGTTAGGTCGAATCTTGGAGTTTAAGATGAATATCACTCCACGATTATTATACATTGTCCAAACCCTCCCAACTCCTATAGAACAGGTCTTCATGACAGTCCCAAAACATCTTTGTCATTCAGACACAAGAATCTTATATACTTCGATTTGAAAAGGGCTGCACAGGAACAGAAAAAAGGATTGCTACAAGTCAAGAAAGAGTCACATTCTTTAGGATGCAAGGCTTACCTGTGGTTCCCATCCCAGCAGAAAGTAAAAAGTCAAGGCAAATCACACTCTGCTAAAGCAGTATGAATCAGCTGGAACATTTTCCAAGGTAGTGAAAGTCTCTTAAGTGAGGAGATGATGCTGGTGTGGACACTGGCACAATTAAAGTGTTTGCTTCATAAGATTTGATGAGATATACTGTACAACAGAAAGCTGGAAAATAGGTCTACAGTGCATGACATCTTAAAGTTATGATGTGATTTTGTTCCTTTTCTCTCTTGTGATCCCCTCATAAGGAGGTTTATTTTTAGAACATGATGTGGCTGAAGTCACTTTAGGTGAATAGCTCTAGGACTGAAATTTGATTTATGTGTGTTGTATAACCAGCACTAAAATAATTAAACAATATTGAATAGATGAGGCTGTAAGACCACGAGCTGCATAAAATTATATAGCCAGGCCCCCAACAACAGGCGCTTTATTCAAAGGAGTTCCAGGAGACATATAGGTTAAGCCATTTAAGTGTGAGGGTTCTATCAGCCAAGTCTTCTGAGGAAAACATATGGCAGTGTCGCTGGTAAACATTATACTGTTGACACACTGTAACCAGCAGGCAGAGCCAAAAATGTTCCAGGACACCAGAGGCACCTCTTCAAGCCCCTGAAATTCATTAGGTGTGATCAACGGACAGAAAGTTAATTTCTGAAGAAAGACGGTCAAACTGGTTTCATAGAGAACAATCTTGGACACTTCTGGGAGTTATAGAACTATCAGCATAGCACACACTTCACATGCAGAAACTATTAATCTGGTCTTTATATGTACAGCCAACATCATTTACTGTTCTCTAGGCATTACTGGTAGACTCATTTAAAAAATACAGTGTTTGCATAACCTGCTTATGTGCTAATCCTTTTCCCAGTCTGCTGCCCTTGTACGATTTCAGTCTCCTCAAGATTAATATTAACTGACCACAGTACAGGTTCCACTGCTGATGATAGAAGTGTTTTAGGGTACTTATTTCTAGCCCTTACTGTCATCAGCCCTAAAGGGTGCCGAACCAATGCTGTAATCTGATGGGAGTTACATGCAGATTCAAGACGCATAACCTTTATTCAGGCTTGCAAATGGCGAGCATCTACCACTGCCCCTAAGAAGTGAATACATAATGTCAGAATGAGCCAAGATATCTTGCTCTATGAGAAGACATACTAATATAAAGGAATAATTGTATCAAACAGGGTTGTCTGAAGCAGCTCTGGAGAGAACACTCTTTGCAACCAAGTGTCTAGGTAAGAGAAGATTAAATGTCCCTTATGATTTATGTGGGCTACACCGCTGCCATTATCTGTGCGAATACTCTGGAAAATTAGACCAATCCAAACAAAACTGCAGCAAATTAAAAATGATGATTCACAACCTCAGGTATTTTCTGTCTTAAGGGAATAAGGGGAGATGGGGGGCTAAGGGTTGTTTTAGAGTAACAGATATGTTGCTGGCCCTATTTAAAGTGTACCCTTGTGCACTCTAAATAGGGCCAACAGGACATCTGACGCCTTTTGGTTGATGTGGAGCATGCCCTAAACTCTAAATAAGGTCCTAACATCCTGAAGGGCCGGAGAAACCAACCGTTTTTATTTCTCAATTTCTTGCAGGACCTACATAGCTATTTTGAACTTCTGTCTTTTTTGGAATTTGATCAAGACACTCAGATCTAAAATGAGGCATTACTCCCTCTTTCTATAGTATTGCAAAGTGTCTAGACTAACAACCCTCCCCAACCACTGAGGAAGGTTCAAGATATTTATGTCACGCGTAGAGGGTAGTATAAGGAGGGCGGGAGTTGGCCTCCTACATGAACCACTGGTCCGAACTTCTATCTTTCCACTTCTGAAAGAAAGCTGACATCCATCCCCAACCCTGAGACTTCTGCAGCAGTATCTACGCATCACAGTTTTGGAGTTGTTGATGTGGAAAAGGAGAAAGGAGAAACCTTGTATATCTACCTCTTACCTCACTGTTGCCTCTGTATGGACCAAAACAACAGCTATTTTGTCAGGAGTTGCAAGTAGCATTGCTGTCTAGCAAATAGATGGGTATTGCTTCTAAATATGTGCGTTCCATAAGGACCATTTTCGATCCCATTTTTCGAAAATGGTCCTTATGAAACGCACATAGAGGCGGGATATGCCTGTCCCCTACAACTGAGCTTAATCGCAGGGTGGATGGGTCACAGGATTTGCCAATCGAAGAAGGTTAATTGACAGAAATATTGTATATACACGTATTAATATATGTCTGCTTCAATGTAACTATACTGTGCTGGATTATGGTCATCTGACTACTGCTTGTACTGTGCTATTCCCGTTTTGTTCCAATAAAAAAAGAATATTAAAAAAAAAAAAAAAAAAAAAAAAGAATATAGGTGGTAATAAAGCCACATTTAGACTTCTATGAGGAAGAGTCTGTCTTCTCTCTAAAGAGAAGCAGCCTATTGAGTGGCATGTCGAGCAATTTGCTTTTACATCACCTGAGATGCCCATGGTCCTCATCCAGGCTTTGCTGTGCAGTACTACACAGGAAAACATGGAACTGAATAGTTCATCAACTGTGTGCAAGACAGTCTGAATCACCTGTTTGATATGTCCATACCATCGTCAAGCAGTTCTTGAAAGGACGTCCCTCGAAGTACTCTCGGGGTTGGTAGATGTCCAGTCCCCACTGGGCTACCAGTCGCCCAGCACAGCGGAATCAGCTGTTTCCTTCTTTTGACAATAATTCTTCTTTTGAGCAACCTAACTGCACTCCAACGACTCTCCTGGGTCCAGCAGATTTGGGTGCAACTTTTGAGCATTGGGTCCTGGTCTCTTAGGCTACACAGCGGCGAGGAGTGGCGATCCAGTGTTCTAGGCTACCAACTCACTCCAGCAGGCTTCTTCAGCTTTTGTGGCTCGGTGCTGCAAACAGGAAGTAAGCCAACTGACTCTTGGAGTCTCTGCTTCTGGCTTTGCTCAGGAGACGCCTTTTGCATGAGCAAGACACAACAGAGACAGTCCTTTTCTTCGCTAGCCCAATGAGCAGTAGAAGCAGTCCAACTTGGGTGCAGCCTCTTCTTTGCCGATTCCAGGGTCAGCAAGACAGTCCTTCTTTGGTCCAGTCAAGCGAGATCTGAGTTCGGGGTGCCAGGAGTGCCGCTTTTATGCCCAGAAAGTGCCCTCAGAGGAGGTTGCGGTCACTGGCCAACGGGCTAATAGCTTCCCTCCTGCCTAATGACAACTTCCTGTGAAGTGTGGCATCTAGCTATCCTAGAGTGCTCTATTCTGCCCACTCCCAAGATGTCGGCAGTGCTTGGCACCCCTCTCTTGGTGTATGGAGCTTGGTAGCCAAACCTAGGGGTATGGTTACCGCTGGGCTACATGCCCAGGGAAAAACTGGTTTGGCAACAGTTTTCCATCTCTGTCCCTGCTGCCAGCTTTTCTATCTAGACAAGAGAGCAGCCCCTCCTGTGTCTGTACACTACTTCCCTTTTAAAGACTGCTTCCCCTTTGAAGCTTGCTTTTTAGGATAACCCTTGTGGGGCTTCCTGTCACGGAGAAGTAACACGCTTTCCAATGGCAGGCCTCTATTGTTCCCTGTCCTTGGAGTCGTTCACACCTTTCCCCAGGCGAGGAAAAGGTTAACTTGAAAACCAGTCTCTGTGTACAACGGTAAACGGGCACTAGAAACCTTGAGCAACAAAGTAGCAACTTACTAAAGTTGCACTTTGCCCACTAGTGACGTTAAATTTGATTTAACCATTAAAACAAATTTAATGCACTGATTGTTTTGATATCTTGAAGTACCAACTTTAGTAGTCCCATTCAGGAGTTAGCACAGCTGAGATGTCAGCATGTAACCCTGTACTTGCCAATGGGGCTACTAGCCTGTCTCACAATAAAAACAATAGTTAAGGCTTTTTATTGTCAGAACACGCAAAACACCTATTCTACTCTTTAATATATTGCACCGTGCTTTAGGACTCGGAAGCCCTGATTCAGGGCTGACATATATATTAAAAAGGGAGGTTTGGGTTTGTCATTGAATACAACAGAGAGGCAACACACAAATTCATTCCAAACAACAAGAACACAAAAACTTGGGTCTTCGGATGCAGTTTCAAATTCTTCTTTATTTGCTTGAACCAGACAAACAAGCAGCAAACGTGTTTCTCCCTAAACAGGGCTTCATCAGGTTTATCACAACACCACCAACCGGTACTTATTTGTGGTGTAGATAGTTGCTTGGTAACACTGTCCCACTCGAACTAGGTGGTCTTTTATGGGATCCGTAGTAGAATTGAAACACACTACAATCAATTGGTGCTAGGAAGACGCTTAAAGAGACGTCGTATATGAGTTCGGTTCCGTGAAAAATGTGCGTAGACACTCCGTACTCCCCCACAAATGGGAGTCATAGAATACTGCTATCCTGGACGGATGACTTCTTAGTGAACTACGGGGACCGAAATCATAGCCGAACACGGCGCACACCAACAGTATTCTATGACTCCCATTTGTGGGGGAGTACGGAGTGTCTACGCAAATTTTCACGAAACCAAACTCGTATACGACGTCTCTTTAGGCGTCTTCCTAACACCAATTGATTGTAGCATGTTTCAGTTTTACTACGGACCTCATAAAAGACCACCTAGTTCGAATGGGACAGTGTTACCAAGCAACTATCTACACCACAAATAAGTACCGGTTGGTGGTGTTGTGATAGCCCTGATGAAGCCAGGTTTAGGGAGAAACGCGTTGGCTGCTTGTTTGTCTGGTTCAAGCAAATAAAGAAGAATTTGAAACTTCATCCTAAGATTAGATTAGATTAGATTAGAATACTTGTAAAGCGCATGGCTGCCTCGGCAATGTGGCGTCCCAGCGCTGAAGCAAGACGGAGTAGGGAGCAGCGAGGAGTTAGAGTTGAGAGAAAAGCCAAGTCTTCACAAGCCGTCTGAAGGCCTGGTGATCAGAGTTGCTGCGAATATGTAGAGGAAGAGAATTCCATAAGGCGGGAGCCAGTCGCCTGAAAGAGCGCCCACCAGATCTGGACCTTCGTATACGTGGGATTCGTGCGAGCATCTGGTTTGCCGAGCGCAGCACTCGCGATGGAGAATAGAGGGCGCACAGGTCGCTCAAAATATCTGGGCCGATGCCTGTCAGAATCTTATGCATGGTACAGAGCGCCTTAAAACGCACTCGATATTCAAGGGGCAGCCAGTGCAGGCGGTGGAGGAGGTTGGAAGCATGGCTGTGTTTGGGGAGGGCGAAGATGGCACGTGCTGCAGCGTTCTGGACCCGCTGTAGTCGGTTCAGTACGGATTTATTAGAGCCCAGGAGGAGCACGTTGCAATAATCCAATCGGGCCAATATCGAGGCCTGAATGATCAATTGACGCGTTTGGGCGTCAAATAGACCAAGTATCGGTTTAAGGCCACGCAGTAGCCCAAAACATTTTCCGGCCACTGATTTGGCATGCGTCTCAAAGCTGAGATCCTTATCAATCATAAAACCCAGGTTTTTCACTGCAGGTTTAGGGGCTGGAGGGGCTCCAAGGGCCGATGGCCACCAATCATTGTTCCAGAGATGGGAGTCTTTGCCAATCAGAAGAATCTCAGACCCAAGAGTTTGTGTTCTTGTTGGTTGAATTGAATTTTTGTGTTGCCTCTCTGTTGTATTTCTTGTATTATTGTGTGGTCTATAAGCAGCGGACCTTAGAGGTGGGTAACAGTTGTTTCTGACACTATTTTTGCAAGTATACATTTGAGTGACATTCTGGGCTGTGCGGCCTTAATTTTCCCTTGCTGCTTAGTTTGGTTGGAAAATTGGGTTTGTCATTGCTTTAAATGGCAAAGTCAAGCTAGCAGTTGACAAATGCTCTGCCGCCAGCAACAGTAGGCTGGGAGTCATGCTTTTGTCTTGTCACACTTGTGGTGGCACAACGAGTGCTGGAGTGTATGAGAGACACTTTAAGTTACAGGTCGTAGGTACCCCTAGTACCATATTCTAGGAACTTACAAATAAGTTTAGTTACGTCAATTGGGGGTAACCCTATTACACATAGACATTTAAGGGGCCAGGGCACATGTACTGAGAACTGATTAGCAGGACACAAGGCATTTCAGAGCCATTACACCAGTGCCTAGTAGTCAGAAACAAGAGCAAAAAGGGAGGTAAACCTGTAAAAAGCACATTTGGCTTGGGATTGTCCAGGGGTACGTACCTTCTAGAATAATGTCTTCAGGATTCTTTCCAAAATGCTGGGCTGTGAGTTGTCAGACGCCACTGGTCGCATTATTGGGGTTTGACAAACAAATACCGAAGGGAGTGCGTAAGCTGGCAGCTCTTGGTCTCCTGTTGGCTAAAAGGAGGGTGGCCATGCGATGGATGAGAGGTCCCTTGCCCACTACTACGGAATGGGAAAAAGATTTAGCATACTGCTCAACCCAATCTGATAATTATAATGCTTTGATGCCTGTACGTTGCGCACCCAAGGATATATGGGGTCCGTATCGCCAAAATCTGCTGGGTATAGAAGAGGCCACAGACTCACAGGACGAACCTGACCGCACTGGGGTGGGGTGAGAGAAATGTATGTGCTAGATGCTATGGTCTCGCTATTGTGATTCGTCAAAGACTACTCCATTATCGATATGTTCTCACTAACGGGGTAAATGAAAGTGGATGACGCTCAAGGGCATGGTATTATTGTACTGCAGAATTACTATGTTATTGGAATTTTGAAAGTTGGCCTGTATCTGTACCGATCATTATGTGGGCTCCATCAACCCTGTGGAATGTATATTGTACTAATTGCTGAAGTGCATGTTTTGAGTAATGTTTGTTATTCATTGTGAAAAAATAAGAAATAAAGTTTCAGAGAAAAAAAAAAACCTGTAAAAAGCAAGTTTCCTCACAAGCATAAATTAACTTCAGAGGCCCAACTCTGCTTCTTAGGGTTTGGTAACAATATTGGTAACTGCACCAATGGTATTGTATTCAAAGGTGGAGTAACAAGTGACAGACTGCTCCACAATTGATGTCAGACCAGACTTCATAAGCGGCGTCAGTACTGGCTTCAAAGCTGAATGTATCGGAGTCAAAGAAACATCCACAGGCCGTTGGTACCATGGCAAAGTCAGCTGGTGACAAAGGAGCCGAAATTACTGGTGATTCCCACTTACCTGTGGGATATGGCAGCTCTGGGATGGGACCTTAAGAAGAGGAAACCCACTTTTTTGAGCTGTTCTGTTTCGTGTGAGACAAAAAGATACAAAGCTCATTTTTCTGATTTTTATGTTGATAAAGAGAATAGTTCCGAGACCAGATTTGAAAGGCAGTTCTTACTTACAAGAAGATCTGAACTAACACTTCAGGTGGAACATAAGCTATTTAGTCACACTCCCTCTAATAGACTTTGGGTGCATGACGGCACAGAGATCACATAACACAGTATCTTTTGATTTACAGAGGCACCAGAGGCAGTTGGCATGTGGGTCAGTGACTGACATAACTCTGCAAGTTGGTATGCAAGACTTGTGGTTTGGGGATTTAGAAGACATTCTTCACATAAACGTCCAAAAATAAAAAAGACAAAAGATTACCAAGTAAACTTAGCGTCTCTACATTGTACCTCTCTGAAGACACAGAAAAAAGGAACAGATGACACTGGCTCATATGGCACATTATATATCACTCTGCATGTAGTATCTCTACTCTACAATCAAAATTTCAGTCTGGTACCTGGAAAGAAGGTTCAAGTAAAGAGTTTGCAGGAGAACTGGATCTTTAGAATTAGAACAACAAAAAATTAAACCTCAGTAACATCAACAGGTAGAGACATGGTTTAAATTGCTCAAAATCAGGATAGTCAGCGCAATTTACTGGGCCAGTCCCTCTGTTGAAGGTGTAAAGGCATAGAACCTCCAAGACTTTCCGAGACTTGAGCTGGTGGATACAAGATGCTACGGTGGAGTCTTGAACGGTGCATGCTCACCAGTGATGAAGTAGGAAAGCATCTCTGTAGTGCCATGACTGAGGTAGTTCTTATCTATGAGCACAGTTATGGGGAACCAGATGGACTTTTATAGGGGCGAGACGGCTGCAGTTTACCTACAGAGGTACAGGTAAAAAGGCCTGTGCCTCTGGTATACAATCATGCTGATACCACCAACACCAGCCATTTTGAAGCACGGAAGGAGGTAGCAGTAATGAGAGTCTGAAAACATCTATAGAGTTCTAAAACCCTGCACTGTTTACATGTTTGGCAACCTCTGCCAAAGCATTAACACCTCGGGAACAGATGGGTAAACAGGAAAGCAAAACATGGTGCAACACCAGTGTATTCACAGTTTGTGATAGTCACTGGAGAAAAACATATGGCAGGCCAAAATAAAACATACGAGGCAGGATGGCACAGCTCTCCAAAGACACATAGATGACGGATTACCATTCCTTAAGTTTCATGAGTATTTTTAAAGCTTCTCAAACATCTCAATTAAAAAGATTTTTCTAAGGCAAATTAGTCTCAAGTCATGAGGACAAGTGGATGCTCAATTCTCATTTTACAACAATTAACAAGCACAACATCCACTATTTCTTTAAAAAAAAAAATTCACCCTTAAATCAATTTACAAGTTTAGAAATCTCAAGACCCAGCTAAAGAGAAAAACATGACCCCTTACATCCTGCCCTTATGTTTAAAACATGTTAAAGACAGATGCTCTCTAAATATTTGCTATAGAATTTCACAGAGTCATGTTTAGAGTACTCTCTGCTACAATATGTACTGAAGGAATTAAAACACACTCTTTTAAAAACGACCTTTTATTGAAAAACTACTACATACAATACATAGACTCAAAATAAAATTGCTTGGAGGTCTACCAACATCACAGACATTAGCCATTTAATTGGTGATTTTTACAATTTTTGTTTTTCAACACAACACTATTTTTTCCAACACATGAATGAAAACTGTTGAAAAACACACTACGACAAGATGTACTTGCACTGAGTTCAAGGTAACGGTCCACCCGCCAAATTTAGATGCGGGCGGACCTTAGGTATAACCACAGTGGAGACAAATTTGTCTCCACCATAATTAAACCCTTCCGAGAGCGGAGTTAGGGCTGTCAGAGGCAGACCTCTCATTCCACCCATCAAATTTAGATGGGAAGAATTAGAGATCAGTTTTCAATGCCAGTCACCGCCAAGAAAACCCTGGTGTTAAGGGGCAGTATAAATTGCCAAATGCTCCCATCGCCATGGGAGAGGACTCCTTTGGCTAGGGGAGCCTTTTCCTTTTATTTTCAAAAAGAAAATCCTGCTTCAGGACTTTCTTTTGAAAAGAAAAGAAAACAGTTTATTGCAGGACTCTGTCATAATGACAGAGCCCTGCAACAAACTGTAAACAGCATTGTCAGGAACCGCCTTGAAGGCGGTTCATGCCAATGCTTTAGAAATTACCACAAGCTTGGTGGTCATTTCTAAATTTGGCGGGAGGAGTAGTCTCGGCCTGGCACTAGCAAAGGGCTGGTGGATGTTAAGTCCTCCACCAGGCCAACAAAGATTACTCCGTCTGCCAAAGTATAAATCGGGACCTAAGTAACTGAGAAAGTGGAGAAATCCCATTTTCCATAACACTACTGGTGAGAATCTAAATGGAGAACTATACGACCTCTGTAAGTCGGACTGTCGGATTAAATATTTCCACAAACATAGGGTCCAAAACAGATTCAGGTTATCATTGGGGAGTTGTAGCTCCTGAGGAGATGATAATATGAGTATGTGCTGTGTCTGGAGGAATTTACTCGCTAGAGGGTTCCAGGAAAGTGCTGACAATGGAACCCTCCCTTGAAGATGCAGAATGTCACAGTTTACAGACCTCAGAGATGGTACTCGTGAGGGTGTCTCTATTTGCATGGCTGTTGTGTTGTGAAGCCTAACAACAGAGAAGAGTTACATTGCCTTAGAGGCATGGAGATTCTGAGGCTGTGTCACAGAAACTGTAGGAGACTGTTCTCGTGTACATCAGCAACTGTTGCACGATAACCCGTGAAATCCAGAGGTTGCCTTTACTAGATTTGTCTACCTGAGGTTTTTATAGTCCATAACAAAGTAGAAATGTGCAGAGCAAGTACACTTCAAATCGGAATATATAACAAGCCAAAACAGAGAAAATTGCCACCTTCTATATTTTCATCAGTTTCCCATAAGTAAATTAAATCGCAGAATTTGCATGCTAGGAAATGCACCTCGGTGCAAAAAGCTGCATCCCTATCCCAACAAAAGACTAATATCATGGCTCCATTGAGAGTTGACTGTGTGTAAGTTTTTGTGAAAGACACTTTTGATTGGCTTTGTTTTCAGAAGTTCTGACTGCATTGTGATAGAAATGTACGGTCTGCAACATTGTGCTTCTTGATCAAAAAGTGGCAGCTGACTGCTAATACAAATTTTCTATAATTTTGCTGCTGTCCATTAGGAAGAAGAAACTGTGCCCATCAGAAGATTGGCTACAAATTATTTATTCTCTCACCCAGAAAATAGAAAGGAAACATAAAGATACAGGGAGATGTACATTGTAGGTGCCAGGTAAACTGATCTGGCAAGGGTACTTGGGCAGTGATTGTGCATTGGGTATTTCTTATGGATCACTGCTACAGATTGGCCTGTTTGCTCGCTCTGCATGAGGCTGCAGGGATGATTTGAGGCGGAACATCTACAGTTCAGCCACTATGCATATTTTATATTACAATTGTTTATGACTGGGTCAGATCAACTGGGACTAAAGAAATATACAAGTGCTATAAAAAAAGTCGAGATGCAAAATAAAAGAAATCCCTTACTTGGAGTCTGGCTCTTGCCCAGAGAGGGATGAGGCCTCCACACCATCCGCCCTGCCGCTCCAGAAATCGAAGAAGGTCATTGTGTCCATCTCCACATCATAGAAATACATTTTGGAGTCCGGTGTACCTTCAGCCTGACAATAAGAGAACATTAATTACAGCAGCTGTGCGTGGATGGCAAAAACTAAGACATGAAGCCTACGACAGTCACATATAAAAATTAAAAGAGAAGAACCTGATTGTAACAATCACCGGGGTGGCAGAAAGTCTTTACAAGGTTTCGCACCATACAGAACCTGCAGGCTAAGGAGTAAGGTTGCGACCTAGTCAGTATTTTGCATGCATTTTCATGTCATAGCCAGTAAAAAAATGGGAAAGTCAACAAAATTCAATATTTTTCCCCTAAGAAATATAAGACTGAAAAAAAAATTAAAAGAAGAAATTGGTGTTTCAGGTAGGGGTAGCGAAAATATTCCTAAATGATTATTCATGTAAAAAGAGATAGAATAGCTATGATAGAAAAAAGAATACAGAGGCTTTCACAAAAATTATTTTTCAGACACTGGATCCTGGCCAGCCTAGAATCTCAAAACATAAACAAATGGCTGGCATTTTCTTCTGAGGAAGATGGCAACCCTAAGGCATTGACATGCACCATTAAAAGTTCACTTGGGTGCACACATAATGATTGGCTAAGGGCTCGCAAGACGAGGCCAGCAGTAACACCAGACCACTAGCAAATGCCACAACCAGCAGACTGAACACTAAAGACATAAGATTACAGGGGCTAGGGAGATCGCATGTCCTAATTCCCATTGGAAACCACCCAGACTTTCACAAAAAAAAAACAAGAGGCAATTTCTTTATGCACACAAGTAGCACAAACACAGACTCGCAAAACCTAAAAGAAGCACATGCCCCGCCCCCTGAAAAAAAAGCTATTTGAATCACCACTGTTGGGGAAAGCAGCTACTAGAAGACACTGTCTACACCGAGTATAGAATACACATATAAAAATCTCAAGACCCACCAGCCTTGGGAGTAGTCCTCTCTAAAACTCCAAAGAATAAGTTAAATCCTTCTCTAATGATCATTCTGGTGGATACTCTAACTGTAGATTCCGGACCTGTCCCCAGGCGTCAGACTGGATCCAGAAACATTTCAGCAGTACCTCTGCATGCTGACAGGTGGCATTCTTCTCCGAAAGTGACATGCGAGGTCACAGGTAAGTGGCACCCATGTACCCAGGTGTTTTCTAGGCCATCTGTGCCCCCAGGCGCAGAGCCCAACAGCTGGTTGGCTTTGACCGGTGTGCAGATCTCTAGAATTGAGACCTTATTAGATGGAAAAGGAGTCTGGTTCACAGAGCGAGGAGGATGGCATATTTGATGAGGAATCTTCGGTTACATATAGTATCCACCAGAAAGAGTGTTGCTGAAGATAAGTAACTTGTTCTTATGATGGATACTTCTAACCAAAGATTCTTCACCATTTGAAAAGATGCCAAATCTTTACCTCACGGGTGTTGGGTCGGTGAACTGGCCCATACCATACCAAAAAGTCCTGCAGGACAGCACAGGCAAAATTCCCTTTTCTATGGACCTGGCCGTCCAGACAGTAGTGCTTGGTGAATATATGAAGCAACCCCTAGGTAGCAGCCCGACAGATGTCCAGGACAGGCACGCCGCTTGACAATGAAGTGGATGGAGCTTTGTACCTGGTGGAATGAGTTCACAAACTTCTGGGGGCGGTTTCATATTCAGTACGTAGAAGATTTTGATGCAGTGAATGATACAGCGACAGATGGTCCATTTCTGCACTGTCTTGCCTTCTCCACTCCAGCGAATCCAAAGCAGTCCAGCAACCACCACTGCTGGTCTATTGCAGTCTCCTCCAAAATCTGGCCATATTCGCACAGATCACCCTGGTGCTGTGCCCACGGGAACCTCAGATCCCACGGCAGAGCCAGCATATGCCATCTGGCAAGCTTCACCAGCAGGATTTAGGAGGCCAGTAGATCCAGAAGCCTCAGAGTCATTCACACTGAGATCCAGGACAGAAGTTGAAACATCAGGAAAATAGGCCTAATGTTCTAGACTCTTCGCTCAAAGGAAAGCCAGGAAATGGCAACGTGTACAGAATAGCTCCGATGAATGGGAGTGGCTGCAAAAGGGTCAGGTATGACTTCAGCATATTGATAGTAAACCCCAACTATGTTCGCTGTGGTCTGGATGTGGGTGATGACTGCCTGGAGTGAGCCTGCCTTCAGCAGCCAGCTGTCAAGGTAGGTGAAGACTGGGACCCTGACTGCTGAAGATGGGCTGCCACCTCTGCCATCACATGTGTGAACGCACGAGGGGCACTGGCGAAGTCATAGGGGAGCACTGCAAACTGAAAATTCCATTGCCTCACCATGAACCTCAGACAGCGGCTGTCTAGGCCTACAGGACAGGGATGTGGAAATATGCATCCTGCAGGTCCAGCGCTACCATCTAGTCTCCATGGTCGTGGGCAGACAGGACCTCGGCCTGGGTGAGCATTCAGACTTTTTTCTTTTCACAGGAAGGCATTGAGAGGGCATAGGTCTAGCATAGGACACAGGCCTCTGTCCTTCTTTGGAACCAGAAAATAGCAGGAGTAACAGCCAGTGCCAATTTCTGGAGCAGGGACCCTCCCTATGACTCCCTTGGCCAAAGAGCCTGCACTTCCTGCTGTAAAACAGACAGATGGTCCTCCATCAGCTGCCTTAAGGTTGGTGGAAGGTGAAAGTAAATGGTAAGGAGTAGCCCTATAGACAATTAGCAGGACCCACTTGTCCCAAGTGACTGCTCGTCATCCTGGGAGAAAATGCTGCATCCTGCCTGTGACAGAGTGGCTGTGAGTCTAGAAGGACACACAAAAGTATGTTTGTGGTGGCTGGAGGAGCGGGACTGGACTGCATGCTGCCCCTGCTGTCCACTGTGTCTGGGTGATCCAAGGCCTCGCCCACAAAATGGCTGTGGAGTCTGCTAGAGAGGGATGGGGGCCGGGACAGTTGATCTGCTGTGAACTCTGCCGTAAGGTCCTGAGTTCATTATCTTGAGGTGGGGGTATCCCAATTATCCTCTCTCCAAGCAGTGGCAGCGATTCTGAACCTGTGCAGGGACCCTTTAATCATCCAATGTGGCACGGGGGTCCACAATCATGACTCGCACCTGGCTGCCTTAATTTGCCGCCGACCATGAGACCGCGGTCTGAAGTAGCAGGCGATGCTGCTGCCCTGGTTGCACAGCGCGTCAATTGAGACTACAGGGACCAGACACCCTGAGCTGCAGTGGGAAGGAAGCTGCCTAAGGAGACCAGCAGGGTGACTCTGGGGGCCCTCAGGGGCATGGCCTGCCACTTTGAAGGACCTGGAACATGGGGCTCGAGAATGCCTCTGCTCTTTTATCCCCCTGAACTTTGTGGGTCCTCAGTCCGGCGTGGGACGATCTGGACAGATTTCGTGGCTGTCTGTGAGCTGGACCCTCGGTCGATCTGAACCTGCATGGGGAATGAGGAGTGTTACCTCACCCCCTCTCAGGTACCTGTGTTGCTTGATTCTGGATGTTGCATCAGGATTTCTCAAGGGGCAGAGTGGAATCTCAAGCGCTTTTTTCACCACCCACCTCCTCCCCTAAGCTTTGCCTATATTTACGTGCTAGGGTATAGTGTCTGGGGAAAAGAGCACTGTTGCTGCCAACTACAGGGACTGGTGATCCTCTTTAGTGTGGTACACTATTACTGTAAGAAGTGACCAAGCACACGCTGACTGAGACATCCCTCGCCTCCAACCAGGTGGGCTGTTGTTACTACGGACCCAGAATTTTGGGAGTGGCACTGTGGTCCGCAGGAAGACAATGGTGGTATCTGTCCCCCCTCGACGCAGTAATGAACAGTTACTTCAGTTATACCTTATCTAGTAGGGATACGATCTAGCCGCAGATTCCTTACCTTAGAATATTTTCCAGGCATCAGACTGGATCCAGAGATTTTCGAGCAGTACCTCTGTGTCGGTAGGTGGCGTTGATCGACTCCGCATCAGTGCTGGATGTGACCTGTGCGGTGCCTATATAAGCCCCAACCCAGCACACTGACATCAGTTTCTTTTGGAATATTTCCGGGCCACAAGCACGAAGCCACACAGAAAACCAATTAACCAGTGTGCAAGCACAAAGGACCTACAGGAGTTTTCTTAATATAATAGAGAATCTGTTCGCAGAAACAATGAGAATGGGAGGATCAGAAAGGATACTGCGGCTTGATTGAGTCTCTACCAGATAAAACTTGTTTGATAGAGACTTAGAGTCACAGATTTCTTACATTGGAATAGATGCTCAAGCAAAACCTCCCCGAAGACAGGTCTGCGAATAGATAAAATCAAGAAGCCCTGGAGAACTGAACAGGCAAAGTGCCAGTTGCGAAAGACTTGAGTTTCAGGGCAGTGTTTGGTAAACGTGTGCAGAGATACCCAGGTGTGAGCCTGACAGATGTTCAAAACAGGGACGCCGTTGGTTAATGCAGTGATCACAGCCTTGGCTCTGGTGGAATGAGCCCACAAACCCTCAGGGGGTTGTTTCTTGGCCAATACGTAGCAGATCTTAATGCAGAACACAATCCGTCTGAAGATGATCTGATTCTGCACAGCTTTTTCTTTCTTTGCTCCGGCAAGCCCAACGAAGAGTTGATCATTCCCTCGGATTTCTTTGGTGCAATCAATGTTGAACGAAAACACTCTTTTCGAGTCCAGTCGACGGAGCCTCTCCTCTTCTTTAGAAGAGTGAGACGGAACAAAGAAGGTCAGCAACATGACGGTCTGGCCGACGTGTAAAGACATCATCACTTTTGGTAGGAAGGATGCATGTGTACAGAGAACCAGTTTATCTGGGAAGAAGTTGGTGTACGAAGGGTGCACAGAAAGTGCCTGAAGTTCACTGACCCTCCTAGCCTATGTAATGGCAACTGAGGAGACTCTTTTGATGGTCAAGAGGCGTAAAGGACAACTGTGCATGGGCATGAAGGGGGAGCACATGAAAAACGTTAGAACCAAGTTAAGGTCCCTTTGGGGCATAATGAAGGGTTTCAGAAGAAACAAATGTTGGAATCCTTTTCAGAAAAGGATCACAACTTGTGACTTAAACAGGGAGGGTTGATCCAGCAACCGTAAAAAATCCAAAATGGCCGAAAGATACCCCTTTATTGTGCCCTAAGCAAATCCTTGCCAGGCTAAAGACAGAACAAACAACAAGACAGCGGACAAAGGTGCAGAGAGGGGATCAACATTTTTGTCAGCGCACCAAGCCACAAACTTGTCCCAATGGCAGGTGTATAAGGTCTTAGTTGAGGGACGCCTGGCTACCACGATGACATCACATACTTCTGAAGGGAGGGCAAAGGCTGTCAGCTGTTGCTGCTGAATCTCCATGCATTAAGGCGGGACATGAGTAGGTTCGGGTACAGAACCCTGCCCTGTTGCTGCAACAGCTGATCCTCCAGAAGGAGCAGCCTGATTGGAGGACTGATACTCATGCTCAGAAGTTCAGGATACCTCAGGAGAAAAGTCGGAATCTACTCCAAAGGAGATGGGGTTCGGGAGCAAGACCGGACAGCACATTTACGCCCTTGCACCGTCTCAGGCGGTTGAGAGCTGTCGGAAAGGGTTGAGCCCCAAATGGCCCACTTGTGATTCTTTTTTGACTTACCTGATGACTTTGACCACGACTAAGATCTGCCGCAGGAACAACTTTGGGAGCAGAAACAGTACTTTCCTCTCGACCTCGACTGATCACAGCATTGAGTCTTTTGGTGTTTGGTGACATAAAGCTTCCACTCATGGGCCCCTAAGGCCTTCGAGTTCATCTGAGCATAGTCACCGCGGGCCTTGGAGTCATTTTCCAATGCCAAGCACCAAAGACATACCTGATTGGGATCTTTCACTGCATGTTTGCGACAGTCCATACAAGGCTTACAAACTGTATTTTTAGGGGGGGGGCATCTTCTTTGCACACAGGTATTGCTTTTGTGATAAATTCAGATAGAACTGTCTCAATCAGAAACTAGATGTAGCTCCGGATCCGCATCTGGTGGCGCCAAAAGAAAGGAACTGATGTCAGTCAGTGCACAAGGGTGGCCATTATAAGCCGCCCCGCATGTCACTTCCCGGAGCAGAACGACAGCGGTTCGGACGCACACAACACCACCTGTGGGTGTGCAAGGAAGTTGCTGAAAAGTTTCTGGATTTATTCTAACGCCAGGGGGACTATTCAAAAGGTGAGGAATCTGCAGTTACAACTATCCATCAGAAACAGTTGAGAACGTTCTGCATACTGAAACACTAACAGAGACATCTTAAGGGCCTTTGGGACCCTGGGCACGCATACACTTCGAGGCCTATGAAACAAGGCATAAAAGTAAGTGGTAGAAAATGCACAGAAGTAGAGGACAGACTAGACTGTCCAAACGCATACATGAAATGACTAAAATGGCATAAATGTAAAAGTTAACGTTAAATTTGTATTAATTTTGGCAAAATGTGGGCTCTACCATCTGCTCCTGAAGGAACTTTGTATATGTTCATAAAACATACGGTACATTGTTAACCATTTTAGGTAGAGATGACTTGTTCTAAGAAGCCAAGTAAACGGCAAATGTTGCACTGCTTGAAAAGCCATACATTCAGTTTTAAATAGTGGTTACTCGAAGATGATGTGGGATAGGTTTTGATTACAAAAAAGTCGATTATTTAGACGTCCCAGCGTGAATCATTTAAGAGAATGTGCAGACGAACTGTACTTTTTACTTTCAAACAACTGCACATTTGGATACAGTGGAAATGTATTGGGTCTAAGATCTAATAAAAGTTTGCGGCGCACTCTAGCGGCCGATGTGTGTATGCAACCAAATTCAGACTCCCAATGCAAAACGAAACTTGCGAAACACTCTAAATTTGGTGCATTGTACTTGTTGATCAATAACGACCCCGAAATATCGATACAGACATGACATATAATATTGACTTCCGAAATATCATAAAGTAAGTGTATTTTTACAGTTAACACCTTCGCCTTGCCGGTATTTCGGCAATCAAAAATAACTCTAAAATCTCGAAATTTCGGTAGTTCTATATTTCAACGGCAATATTGTGGGACAACGCCTGTCGAACTATCAAGCTGCTCCTGGACGATGGATAGGTTCTCTTCCCTCGCAGAGTAAAGCCAGCGACCTTACAAGATGGTGGGTATATATCGTATTAACAAAATTCAAAACACAATTTTTCTCAACATCAGCACTTCTTTCAGAAAAAGGGAATTGTGTGATATATAAATGACTATACAATAAAAATGAACTAGAAAACATAACCCAAGACAAGCATTTGCAATGCAATAGGTCTCGGATTTACGCAAGTTTGAGCTATTTACATTGTAAATAATGCCTTTTCTTTTTGTTTTCGTTTTTAAAACATAAATAAAAGGCATTGTGATTTACCATGCCAATAGCTTAAACTCGCGTAAATGCGAGACCTATTGTATTGCAAATGATAATGCCTTTTATTTATGTTTTGGTTTATTAAGCATAAATAAAAGGCATTGTCATACTAGGAGCTATTGGCTCTTGTAAATGCGAGACCTCGAGGTGTTCGCCACGGACGGGCTGCTTGGAAAGTGAAAGCGCGCTTAGCGCGCTGAATGTTGCAGGAAAGCATGTTGTGCCTGCAGTAGGGGAAACGCATTAAAGAAAATAGTGCTTACAGAACTAAAAAGAGGCTGCATTCCACTCTTTTCTTTTTTGCTCAGTGTCATTACAGACCAGGAGCAACCGTGCACAAATCAGTCTTGAGGCTACCCCAAAAGGGAGAGGGGTACAATCCAGTGCAAACAACTCGACCTCTTTGGTGGTAAAACTGCTATGAAGTTTTAGTGGTGGCTGAGTGATGCATAGAAGATAAAGGCCTTTAACCTGCATACCAGCTTCGAGGATTTCTTCTTAGTGTATTCGAACAGTTTGTCTTGACTGAGCCCACGCTTCCTGCATAGCGAGAAATGTGTGCAGTGTGTTATTAGGAACAGGCTGTAAAAAGGCGGGCTGCCATGTTGAACAGGACAGACATTTGTGAACTTGTCTCTCTTTGTCCCCACACATTTATTTGCTCTGTTCCTTCTCCCTACACACGTCGGTTCCTTCAGCACCAACAAAATGACGTAGAGCACCACGCCGTGGGCTTATTTCTTCTTATTTAGCCGTCTGCAAGCCTCGGAGATGCTGCACAACATAGTTTAAAATCCAGTGACTAAACTAACAGATCCCAAAGTCGAGTCCCACTGGCTTTGTCAGAGCTTGTTAGGATTCTCGCTGCACTGTCTCTGGATGCTCACTGCACTATAGCCCTGTTAAGGCCCTGGGAGAGACGCACTCTCTCGTTATGTACGTTAAACTCACTCACCCACCCACGTGAACTGCACTCTTTTTACCCTTGTTGTGTTCCGATTGGATCCAACATCTGGCTAATACAGTAAAGAAATCACGTGAATCTTCACACATCTGTGCAGAGTTGTGGGTGTGTGTGTGAAGTAATGACCCCAACTCTCCTCCCTCCCTCTTAGTCTGCGTGACTTCCTCTCTGCTCAAATCAAATTTTCCAGAGCACACTTCCTCATACCAGGTGCATAAAATACTTCTGGTTGGCGATCACAGGAGTACGGGGGGAGAAACCGTGAAAACAGAGAGACCGACAACCGTATGAAGGCAGCAAGCAGGAGTTCACAGGATAGCCGCACCGCCACCGAGTCACTAAACGGAGGGTCCCTTTCTGTCCGTCGGTCTCATCAGTGCAGCCTTTAGTGCAAGATTGTCTCATTCACCGGTGCTTTCAGGGTCCGTTTCTGGTACACACACTTGTACTGTCTCTAGTGCAGTGCTGAGTGTCTCTTAATAAGGCTGCATCATGTCACCGTAGCTGACGCACACTTCTTCTCACTAGTTCTGTCGCTGGTTCTACCTAGGTTTTTCTTTGAGACGGCTGCTCGAATGCCTCTACGTGGCACGGATTTGGTGTTGTCTGTGTGTGGGCGTCTGCGCTGCGGTCTGTGGCTTTCTCAGCTCCACGGTCATGCCACTGGTGTTTCTGATGCGTCGCACTAGTGCTGCCCGAGGACACGTGTAGCATAGGTGGCTCCTCTAACTAGTGCTGTTTGGAGATCGGCGAACTTTGGGATTTCCAAACAGTAAGGACCCCCCTCCGCCCCCTTGAGCGCGCCGATCTACAGGCTCACTGCAACAATCTCCCCATGAATTCGGCCATAAGAAAAGTGCGTTTAAGCACTTTTTCTGAAGGCTGTTTGCGCCCATGTCTGCTCTTTGTGTGTGTTTTTTCCTTTAATAGCGCTACCATATTTTGCCCCCTTCACCTGCTCCATGCTACTCGAAACTTTCAATGCATTGACAATTAAAGAGGGCGATTGGGAGGGGGGCAAATATGGTTTTGTCCAGGGCTCTCCAAGCAAAGGCTGCTATCCTACTGTTGCTGCCTCCTTTTGACCACCCGCCCTCTCACTTGCCGCCTGTTTTCTGGAGAGTGACAGCAATAATTTTAGTTGTTTTAGTAATTACAGCAGTTCTGGCACCAGAGTCATCTTTGTGCATAGCTGCATTCTCCTGCTTCCTCCATTCTCTCTTGGCAGAGAGGAATAGAGTGCAAGAGTGTTCGTGTCCCCAGATTGGATAAACTGACAGCATTGGACCGCCCGAAGTCCACACCATATGGCTTATAGGCTAAAACAACATACAGACTCCAGGCACTGGCACCTCGTCTCGGCATCAGAGAGCGAGTCCGAGAAGAAGGGCTGGTACCAGGCGCAGCGTCCATATCGGGCTCCCGTAAACAAAGTAATTTACAAGTATCAAGCGGCACCGGCAGTGAAGCAGCATAGCGCGTGCAGAAGTGCTGCGCTGTACAAAACGAAATAAAGGCGCATGGTTGCTTAATGAGAAAGCAACTAAAGTAACTAGGCCTTTGGGGATAAAAGCACGTCTTCCACGGTACTCTCTGCCTCAAACAAGCACGGAATCGAAACCAACGCAGGAATCGAAACCAGTGGTGCGCGCGCACCACAGAGGAGCGGGGGGGAAGGGAGCGCGGCAGCGAGGCGAACGCGCGCTGCTGCACGTGCTAGCCACCGATGGGAATGGGCGGAGCAAAGGCGGGACATGCGCCCGCCTTTGCCCAATTGCGTGCATTACTTTTTTTTTTAAAACACGCTAAAGCCAATGGCAGCCGGCGAAAGCAAAACCACACGCACGAGCGTGTGGTCTGCTTTCAAAAACCCATACAAGAGGTCTTGGGCTGCGCGAGCAGTGCTGCGCACTGCAACGCTAGGTCCGAGACCTAAAAAACGGACTACCGTGTGTCGTATATTCCTGGTATCGCCTGAGTGCTCCTTCGTTGGGTGCATCTCGTGCAGAGCTGAACCGCGGACCCAAAAAAAAAAAAAAAGGTGCTCTCACATTCACAGGCACAAACTCGTCAAGTTTCCGCATGGGCCAAAGAGAGTGCAGCAGTGAACGACAGAGGGGCGGTTTCAAAACCACCGCTCCGCCATTCACTCCAGGAGGAATGGGGTCTGTAATGACTTTTTAACTGGTACTTCTGTCACACACAACCAAATGCAAATCTTGGACTGATTAAGGAATTGTACGAGAGCAAACTATAATTCACAATAATGAAGTCTAACCGCCTAAACGTCAAAGCGCTTTCAGAAGTGTGGATCAAAAAGCTTTAAAATCTTTACATTAAAAAGGATGTTAAGCATTTACATTCTGAATCTTTTTGCAAATGCTGGGACACTATCTTATACTGTGCATAATATATATTTTTAAACTTCAGCAGCATATCTTACACTGGGTACAATACGTTTTTAATCTGGTGACTTACATATTCATAGCACTTTCGCAGACTGGGACCTCATAGCACATACACATCCACCAACCAAGATTCAAATCAGTGACCCTCCGGTTCCACATAAAGATATCTAAAAGGATCACGTTAACAAAGTGACCTTACCTACCAGATCAGTGCATTTCCCCCAAATTAGTTGAACTTGCATATATTTTTCATTTTAGGTGTGTGGATTATATTTTAAACACAGCTGAATGTAGGTGGAGGGGCAACACAACTGAGAATGTTATTCCATGAGGGCACGTGTCAGACCTCACCCACACTCACTGCCCCCACCCTCAATGTACTCTGGATCATAGCGTCTCCATTTTTTCTGCACTTTGACTGCTGCCTGCCCACCCACCATTGCTCATCAGCCTTTTGCCCCTGAACTCTCTACAGCCCTGGTCTCACCTCACCAACACGCCTGACTGCTTTGCGCAGTGTTGCTTCCAAGAAGAAGGGGCAGGAGAACTTCCTCAAAGCTACATCCTAATTTAGCACAGAGGGAAAAGGAGAGGCTGCTCCAAGTTATGGATTGGTGCTCTCAGCCCTCGCCCATTAATCCTGCCTCATCCTAATGGTGAAGGTCACATTCGTTTCAGAGGAATGGGGCTGAAGTATGTAACCACTCAAACACCACCCACGTCGGGCTACCACAAGGTTAGTGAGTGCAGGGAAACTGCAAGGTCAGGTCTACGTGCACCCTATGGGTACTGCTAAGCGGGCCAGTGAATGTAGGCAAAAGGGATCAGAGCAGGGCATGAGGCAGACAACAGTGTGTTTCCAAGATGGGACAATGCGCAGAATCACTAGTGCTGCGGTATTAGAGAGGAGAAAGAAAGGGGTCAGCTATGAAGAATCTTAGCGATGGACTGGATTCTCTTTCTCCTGTGACTGTAGAGTGGAAGCAGTACGTCAAGGGAGGCCTGACCCTTTTATCTACTGTGCCTCTCTCCTGGTTCTTTTACCTGCACCTCTCTCGTCCTCCCGTACTGTCAGAGACACCACAAGGAAGGAGGGTGCGAGGGACATGAGGAGACAAAGGGGCTGCTAGGGTGAAAGGGCCCCGAAGACAACATGGAAAAGCAGGCCAGGGTCTGAAGAGGGAGGTGCACCAAAGGGAGAGTGATATTCGTGGCAGAGGTGTCTAATGTTAATAAGGCTGAGTACTGTGCTGGTCTACACATGACTCGGGTCCATACCTCCAGGACATGTCGTGTGCTGGCTTCCAGTCTCCGTCGAAATCCAGCCAATATGCTTTCCAGCTCCTGATTGCAGGACTTCACAAAGGTGCGGAGCTCCCTCTTTGGCTGTTCTCTGCCATCAATTGCTAAACAACTGGGCTGTACCAACTGCTCTAGTGCCATGGCTCAGAGGCTTCCAGCACCACCAATATTTACCAAGACTCCTTGCCAGCTAAGGAGCACAGGCTGGAGGAAGCAGGGCACGAGGTCTGTAGGAGAGGAGCAGGGACAGAGGGATACAAAAAAGAAGATAAAAGAGGTGTAGGGAACAAAGTCTTCAAGAGGAGAGTACTTTGGGAAGCTGGGCAGGAGGTCTGTAGGAGTGGAGCAGGGACAGAGGGATACAAAAAAGAAGATAAAAGAGGTGTACGGAACAAAGTCTTCAAGAGGAGAGTACTTTGGGAAGATGGGCAGGAGGGCTGTAGGAGTGGAGCAGGGACAGAGGGATACAAAAAAGAAGATAAAAGAGGTGCACGGAACAAAGTCTTCAAGAGGAGAGTACTTTGGGAAGCAGGGCAGGAGGTCTGTAGGAGTGGAGCAGGGTCAGAGGGATACAAAAAAGAAGATAAAAGAGGTATAGGGAACAAAGTCTTCAAGAGGAGAGTACTTTGGGAAGCTGGGCACGAGGTCTGTAGGAGTGGAGCAAGGACAGAGGGATACAAAAAAGAAGATAAAAGAGGTGTACGGAACAAAGTCTTCAAGAGGGGAGTACTTTGGGAAGTTGAGCAGGAGGTCTGTAGGAGTGGAACAGGGACAGAGGGATACAAAAAAGAAGATAAAAGAGATGTACGGAACAAAGTCTTCAAGTGGAGAGTACTTTGGGAAGCTGGGCAGGAGGTCTGTAGGAGTGGAGCAGGGACAGAGGGATACAAAAAAGAAGATAAAAGAGGTGTACGGAACAAAGTCTTCAAGAGGAGAGTACTTTGGGAAGCTGGGCAGGAGGTCTGTAGGAGAGGAGCAGGGACAGAGGGATACAACAAAGAAGATAAAAGAGGTGTAGGGAACAAAGTCTTCAAGACGAGAGTACTTTGGGAAGCTGGGCAGGAGGTCTGTAAGAGTGGAGCAGGGACAGAGGGATACAAAAAAGAAGATAAAAGAGGTGTACGGAACAAAGTCTTCAAGAGGGGAGTACTTTGGGAAGCTGGGCAGGAGGTCTGTAGGAGTGGAGCAGGGACTGAGGGATACAAAAAAGAAGATAAAAGAGGTGTACGGAAAAAAGTCTTCAAGAGGAGAGTACTTTGGGAAGCTGGGCAGGAGGTCTGTAGGAGTGGAGCAGGGACAGAGGGATACAAAAAAAGAAGATAAAAGAGGTGTAGGGAACAAAGTCTTCAAGAGGAGAGTACTTTGGGAAGCAGGGCACGAGGTCTGTAGGAGTGGAGCAGGGACAGAGGGATACAAAAAGAAGATAAAAGATGTGTGGGGAACAAAGTCTTCAAGAGGAGAGTACTTTGGGAAGCTGGGCAGGAGGTCTGTAGGAGTGGAACAGGGACAGAGGGATACAAAAAAGAAGATAAAAGAGGTGTAGGGAACAAAGTCTTCAAGAGGAGAGTACTTTGGGAAGCAGGGCACGAGGTCTGTAGGAGTGGAGCAGGGATAGAGGGATACAACAAAGAAGATAAAAGAGGTGTAGGGAACAAAGTCTTCAAGAGGAGAGTACTTTGGGAAGCTGGGCAGGAGGTCTGTAGGAGTGGAGCAGGGACAGAGGGATACAACAAAGAAGATAAAAGAGGTGTAGGGAACAAAGTCTTCAAGAGGAGAGTACTTTGGGAAGCTGGGCAGGAGGGCTGTAGGAGTGGAACAGGGACAGAGGGATACAAAAAAGAAGATAAAAGAGGTGTACGGAACAAAGTCTTCAAGTGGAGAGTACTTTGGGAAGCTGGGCAGGAGGTCTGTAGGAGTGGAGCAGGGACAGAGGGATACAAAAAAGAAGATAAAAGAGGTGTACGGAACAAAGTCTTCAAGAGGAGAGTACTTTGGGAAGCTGGGCACGAGGTCTGTAGGAGTGGAGCAGGGACTGAGGGATACAAAAAAGAAGATAAAAGAGGTGTACGGAACAAAGTCTTCAAGAGGAGAGTACTTTGGGAAGCTGGGCAGGAGGTCTGTAAGAGTGGAGCAGGGACAGAGGGATACAAAAAAGAAGATAAAAGAGGTGTACGGAACAAAGTCTTCAAGAGGGGAGTAATTTGGGAAGCTGGGCAGGAGGTCTGTAAGAGTGGAGCAGGGACTGAGGGATACAAAAAAGAAGATAAAAGAGGTGTACGGAACAAAGTCTTCAAGAGGAGAGTACTTTGGGAAGCTGGGCAAGAGGTCTGTAGGAGTGGAGCAGGGACAGAAGGATACAAAAAAGAAGCTAAAAGAGGTGTACGGAACAAAGTCTTCAAGAGGAGAGTACTTTGGGAAGCTGGGCAGGAGGTCTGTAGGAGTGGAACAGGGACAGAGGGATACAAAAAAGAAGATAAAAGAGGTGTAGGGAACAAAGTCTTCAAGAGGAGAGTACTTTAGGAAGCTGGGCAGGAGGTCTGTAGGAGTGGAGCAGGGACAGAGGGATACGAAAAAGAAGCTAAAAGAGGTGTAGGGAACAAAGTCTTCAAGAGGAGAGTACTTTGGGAAGCTGGGCAGGAGGTCAGTAGGAGTGGAGCAGGGACAGAGGGATACAAAAAAGAAGATAAAAGATGTGTGGGGAACAAAGTCTTCAAGAGGAGAGTACTTTGGGAAGCTGGGCAGGAGGTCTGTAGGAGTGGAGCAGGGACAGAGGGATACACAAAAGAAGATAAAAGAGGTGTACGGAACAAAGTCTTCAAGAGGAGAGTACTTTGGGAAGCTGGGCAGGAGGTCTGTAGGAGTGGAGCAGGGACAGAGGGATACAAAAAAAGAAGATAAAAGAGGTGTAGGGAACAAAGTCTTCAAGAGGAGAGTACTTTGGGAAGTAGGGCACGAGGTCTGTAGGAGTGGAGCAGGGACAGAGGGATACAAAAAAGAAGATAAAAGATGTGTGGGGAACAAAGTCTTCAAGAGGAGAGTACTTTGGGAAGCTGGGCAGGAGGTCTGTAGGAGTGGAACAGGGACAGAGGGATACAAAAAAGAAGATAAAAGAGGTGTAGGGAACAAAGTCTTCAAGAGGAGAGTACTTTGGGAAGCAGGGCACGAGGTCTGTAGGAGTGGAGCAGGGACAGAGGGATACAACAAAGAAGATAAAAGAGGTGTAGGGAACAAAGTCTTCAAGAGGAGAGTACTTTGGGAAGCTGGGCAGAAGGTCTGTAGGAGTGGAGCAGGGACAGAGGGATACAACAAAGAAGATAAAAGATGTGTAGGGAACAAAGTCTTCAAGAGGAGAGTACTTTGGGAAGCTGGGCAGGAGGGCTGTAGGAGTGGAACAGGGACAGAGGGATACAACAAAGAAGATAAAAGAGGTGTAGGGAACAAAGTCTTCAAGAGGAGAGTACTTTGGGAAGCTGGGCAGGAGGTCTGTAGGAGTGGAGCAGGGACAGAGGGATACAAAAAAGAAGATAAAAGAGGTGTACGGAACAAAGTCTTCAAGAGGAGAGTACTTTGCGAAGCTGGGCAGGAGGTCTGTAGGAGTGGAGCAGGGACAGAGGGATACAAAAAAAGAAGATAAAAGAGGTGTAGGGAACAAAGTCTTCAAGAGGAGAGTACTTTGGGAAGCAGGGCACGAGGTCTGTAGGAGTGGAGCAGGGACAGAGGGATACAAAAAAGAAGATAAAAGAGGTGTAGGGAACAAAGTCTTCAAGAGGAGAGTACTTTGGGAAGCTGGGCAGGAGGTCTGTAGGAGTGGAGCAGGGACAGAGGGATACAAAAAGAAGATAAAAGAGGTGTACGGAACAAAGTCTTCAAGAGGAGAGTACTTTGCGAAGCTGGGCAGGAGGTCTGTAGGAGTGGAGCAGGGACAGAGGGATACAAAAAAGAAGATAAAAGAGGTGTAGGGAACAAAGTCTTCAAGAGGAGAGTACTTTGGGAAGCAGGGCACGAGGTCTGTAGGAGTGGAGCAGGGACAGAGGGATACAAAAAGAAGATAAAAGAGGTGTACGGAACAAAGTCTTCAAGTGGAGAGTACTTTGGGAAGCTGGGCAGGAGGTCTGTAGGAGTGGAGCAGGCACAGAGGGATACAAAAAAGAAGATAAAAGAGGTGTACGGAACAAAGTCTTCAAGAGGAGAGTACTTTGGGAAGCTGGGCAGGAGGGCTGTAGGAGTGGAGCAGGGACAGAGGGATACAACAAAGAAGATAAAAGAGGTGTAGGGAACAAAGTCTTCAAGAGGAGAGTACTTTGGGAAGCTGGGCAGGAGGTCTGTAGGAGTGGAGCAGGGACAGAGGGATACAAAAAAGAAGATAAAGGATGTGTGGGGAACAAAGTCTTCAAGAGGAGAGTACTTTGGGAAGCTGGGCAGGAGGTCTGTAGGAGTGGAACAGGGACAGAGGGATACAAAAAAGAAGATAAAGGAGGTATAGGGAACAAAGTCTTCAAGAGGAGAGTACTTTGGGAAGCTGGGCACGAGGTCTGTAAGAGTGGAGCAGGGACAGAGGGATACAAAAAGAAGATAAAGGAGGTATAGGGAACAAAGTCTTCAAGAGGAGAGTACTTTGGGAAGCTGGGCAGGAGGTCTGTAGGAGTGGAGCAGGGACAGAGGGATACAACAAAGAAGATAAAAGAGGTGTACGAAACAAAGTCTTCAAGAGGAGAGTACTTTGGGAAGCTGGGCAGGAGGTCTGTAGGAGAGGAGCAGGGACAGAGGGATACAAAAAAGAAGATAAAAGAGGTGTACGAAACAAAGTCTTCAAGAGGAGAGTACTTTGGGAAGCTGGGCAGGAGGTCTGTAAGAGTGGAGCAGGGACAGAGGGATACAAAAAAGAAGATAAAAGAGGTGTACGAAACAAAGTCTTCAAGAGGAGAGTACTTTGGGAAGCTGGGCAGGAGGTCTGTAGGAGTGGAGCAGGCACAGAGGGATACAACAAAGAAGATAAAAGAGGTGTAGGGAACAAAGTCTTCAAGAGGAGAGTACTTTGGGAATCTGGGCAGGAGGTCTGTAGGAGTGGAGCAGGGACAGAGGGATACGAAAAAGAAGATAAAAGAGGTGTAGGGAACAAAGTCTTCAAGAGGGGAGTACTTTGGGAAGCTGGGCACGAGGTCTGTAGGAGTGGAGCAGGGACAGAGGGATACAAAAAAGAAGATAAAAGAGGTGTACGGAACAAAGTCTTCAAGAGGAGAGTACTTTGGGAAGCTGGGCAGGAGGTCTGTAGGAGTGGAGCAGGGACAGAGGGATACAAAAAGAAGATAAAAGAGGTGTACGGAACAAAGTCTTCAAGAGGAGAGTACTTTGGGAAGCTGGGCAGGAGGTCTGTAAGAGTGGAGCAGGGACAGAGGGATACAAAAAAGAAGCTAAAAGAGGTGTACGGAACAAAGTCTTCAAGAGGGGAGTACTTTGGGAAGCAGGGCACGAGGTCTGTAGGAGTGGAGCAGGGACAGAGGGAATATAAAAAAGAAGATAAAAGAGGTGTACGGAACAAAGTCTTCAAGAGGAGAGTACTTTGGGAAGCTGGGCAGGAGGTCTGTAGGAGTGGAGCAGGGACTGAGGGATACAAAAAAGAAGATAAAAGAGGTGTACGGAACAAAGTCTTCAAGAGGAGAGTACTTTGGGAAGCTGAGTAGGAGGTCTGTAGGAGAGGAGCAGGGACAGAGGGATACAACAAAGAAGATAAAAGAGGTGTAGGGAACAAAGTCTTCAAGAGGAGAGTACTTTGGGAAGCTGGGCAGGAGGTCTGTAGGAGTGGAGCAGGGACAGAAGGATACAAAAAAGAAGCTAAAAGAGGTGTACGGAACAAAGTCTTCAAGAGGAGAGTACTTTGGGAAGCTGGGCAGGAGGTCTGTAGGAGTGGAGCAGGGACAGAGGGATACGAAAAAGAAGCTAAAAGAGGTGTAGGGAACAAAGTCTTCAAGAGGAGAGTACTTTGGGAAGCAGGGCACGAGGTCTGTAGGAGTGGAGCAGGGACAGAGGGATACAAAAAAGAAGATAAAAGATGTGTGGGGAACAAAGTCTTCAAGAGGAGAGTACTTTGGGAAGCTGGGCAGGAGGTCTGTAGGAGTGGAACAGGGACAGAGGGATACAAAAAAGAAGATAAAAGAGGTGTAGGGAACAAAGTCTTCAAGAGGAGAGTACTTTGGGAAGCTGGGCAGGAGGTCTGTAGGAGTGGAGCAGGGACAGAGGGATACAAAAAAGAAGGTAAAAGAGGTGTACGGAACAAAGTCTTCAAGAGGAGAGTACTTTGCGAAGCTGGGCAGGAGGTCTGTAGGAGTGGAGCAGGGACAGAGGGATACAAAAAAAGAAGATAAAAGAGGTGTAGGGAACAAAGTCTTCAAGAGGAGAGTACTTTGGGAAGCAGGGCACGAGGTCTGTAGGAGTGGAGCAGGGACAGAGGGATACAAAAAAGAAGATAAAAGAGGTGTACGGAATAAAGTCTTCAAGAGGGGAGTACTTTGGGAAGCTGGGCAGGAGGTCTGTAAGAGTGGAGCAGGGACAGAGGGATACAAAAAGAAGATAAAAGAGGTGTACGGAACAAAGTCTTCAAGAGGGGAGTAATTTGGGAAGCTGGGCAGGAGGTCTGTAGGAGTGGAGCAGGGACTGAGGGATACAAAAAGAAGATAAAAGAGGTGTACGGAACAAAGTCTTCAAGAGGAGAGTACTTTGGGAAGCTGGGCAGGAGGGCTGTAGGAGTGGAGCAGGGACTGAGGGATACAAAAAGAAGATAAAAGAGGTGTACGGAACAAAGTCTTCAAGAGGAGAGTACTTTGGGAAGCAGGGCACAAGGTCTGTAGGAGTGGAGCAGGGACAGAGGGATACAAAAAAGAAGATAAAGGATGTGTGGGGAACAAAGTCTTCAAGAGGAGAGTACTTTGGGAAGCTGGGCAGGAGGTCTGTAGGAGTGGAACAGGGACAGAGGGATACAAAAAGAAGATAAAAGAGGTGTAGGGAACAAAGTCTTCAAGAGGAGAGTACTTTGGGAAGCTGGGCAGGAGGTCTGTAGGAGTGGAGCAGGGACAGAGGGATACAAAAAGAAGATAAAAGAGGTGTATGGAACAAAGTCTTCAAGAGGAGAGTACTTTGGGAAGCTGGGCAGGAGGTCTGTAAGAGTGGAGCAGGGACAGAGGGATACAAAAAAGAAGATAAAAGAGGTGTAGGGAACAAAGTCTTCAAGAGGAGAGTACTTTGGGAAGCTGGGCAAGAGGTATGTAAGAGTGGAGCAGGGACAGAGGGATACAAAAAAGAAGATAAAAGAGGTGTAGGAAACAAAGTCTTCAAGAGGAGAGTACTTTGGGAAGCTGGGCACGAGGTCTGTGGGAGTGGAGCAGGGACGGAGGGATACAAAAAAGAAGATAAAAGATGTGTGGGGAACAAAGTCTTCAAGAGGAGAGTACTTTGGGAAGCTGGGCAGGAGGTCTGTAGGAGTGGAGCAGGGACAGAGGGATACAACAAAGAAGATAAAAGAGGTATAGGGAACAAAGTCTTCAAGAGGAGAGTACTTTGGGAAGCTGGGCAGGAGGTCTGTAGGAGTGGAGCAGGCACAGAGGGATACAAAAAAGAAGATAAAAGAGGTGTACGGAACAAAGTCTTCAAGAGGAGAGTACTTTGGGAAGCTGGGCAGGAGGTCTGTAGGAGTGGAGCAGGGACAGAGGGATACAAAAAAGAAGATAAAAGATGTGTGGGGAACAAAGTCTTCAAGAGGAGAGTACTTTGGGAAGCTGGACAGGAGGTCTGTAGGAGTGGAGCAGGGACGGAGGGATACAAAAAAGAAGATAAAAGATGTGTGGGGAACAAAGTCTTCAAGAGGAGAGTACTTTGGGAAGCTGGGCAGGAGGTCTGTAGGAGTGGAGCAGGGACAGAGGGATACAAAAAAGAAGATAAAAGAGGTGTAGGGAACAAAGTCTTCAAGAGGAGAGTACTTTGGGAAGCAGGGCACGAGGTCTGTAGGAGTGGAGCAGGGACAGAGGGATACAAAAAAGAAGATAAAAGAGGTGTACGGAACAAAGTCTTCAAGAGGAGAGTACTTTGGGAAGCTGGGCAGGAGGTCTGTAGGAGTGGAACAGGGACAGAGGGATACAACAAAGAAGATAAAAGAGGTGTAGGGAACAAAGTCTTCAAGAGGAGAGTACTTTGGGAAGCTGGGCAGGAGGTCTGTAGGAGTGGAGCAGGGACAGAGGGATACAAAAAAGAAGATAAAAGAGGTATAGGGAACAAAGTCTTCAAGAGGAGAGTACTTTGGGAAGCTGGGGAGGAGGTCTGTAGGAGAGGAGCAGGGACAGGTGGATACAAAAAAGAAGATAAAAGAGGTGTAGGGAACAAAGTCTTCAAGAGGAGAGTACTTTGGGAAGCTGGGCAGGAGGTCTGTAGGAGTGGAGCAGGGACAGAGGGATACAACAAATAAGATAAAAGAGGTGTACAGAACAAAGTCTTCAAGAGGAGAGTACTTTGGGAAGCTGGGCAGGAGGTCTGTATGAGTGGAGCAGGCACAGAGGGATACAAAAAAGAAGATAAAAGATGTGTACGGAACAAAGTCTTCAAGAGGAGAGTACTTTGGGAAGCAGGGCACGAGGTCTGTAGGAGTGGAGCAGGGACAGAGGGATACAAAAAAGAAGATAAAAGAGGTATAGGGAACAAAGTCTTCAAGAGGAGAGTACTTTGGGAAGCTGGGCAGGAGGTCTGTAGGAGTGGAGCAGGGACTGAGGGATACAAAAAAGAAGATAAAAGAGGTGTACGGAACAAAGTCTTCAAGAGGAGAGTACTTTGGGAAGCTGGGCAGGAGGTCTGTAGGAGTGGAGCAGGGACAGAAGGATACAAAAAAGAAGCTAAAAGAGGTGTATGGAACAAAGTCTTCAAGAGGAGAGTACTTTGGGAAGCTGGGCAGGAGGTCTGTAGGAGTGGAGCAGGGACAGAAGGATACAAAAAAGAAGCTAAAAGAGGTGTACGGAACAAAGTCTTCAAGAGGAGAGTACTTTGGGAAGCTGGGCAGGAGGTCTGTAGGAGTGGAGCAGGCACAGAGGGATACAAAAAAAGAAGATAAAAGAGGTGTACGGAACAAAGTCTTCAAGAGGAGAGTACTTTGGGAAGCTGGGCAGGAGGTCTGTAGGAGTGGAGCAGGGACAGAGGGATACAACAAAGAAGATAAAAGAGGTGTACGGAACAAAGTCTTCAAGAGGGGAGTACTTTGGGAAGCTGGGCAGGAGGTCTGTAGGAGTGGAGGAGGGACTGAGGGATACAAAAAAGAAGATAAAAGAGGTGTACGGAACAAAGTCTTCAAGAGGAGAGTACTTTGGGAAGCTGGGCAGGAGGGCTGTAGGAGTGGAGCAGGGACTGAGGGATACAAAAAAGAAGATAAAAGAGGTGTACGGAACAAAGTCTTCAAGAGGAGAGTACTTTGGGAAGCAGGGCACGAGGTCTGTAGGAGTGGAGCAGGCACAGAGGGATACAAAAAAGAAGATAAAAGAGGTGTACGGAACAAAGTCTTCAAGAGGAGAGTACTTTGGGAAGCTGGGCAGGAGGGCTGTAGGAGTGGAGCAGGGACTGAGGGATACAAAAAAGAAGATAAAAGAGGTGTACGGAACAAAATCTTCAAGAGGAGAGTACTTTGGGAAGCAGGGCACGAGGTCTGTAGGAGTGGAGCAGGGACAGAGGGATACAACAAAGAAGATAAAAGAGGTGTAGGGAACAAAGTCTTCAAGAGGAGAGTACTTTGGGAAGCTGGGCAGGAGGTCTGTAGGAGTGGAGCAGGGACAGAGGGATACAAAAAAGAAGATAAAGGATGTGTGGGGAACAAAGTCTTCAAGAGGAGAGTACTTTGGGAAGCTGGGCAGGAGGTCTGTAGGAGTGGAACAGGGACAGAGGGATACAAAAAAGAAGATAAAGGAGGTATAGGGAACAAAGTCTTCAAGAGGAGAGTACTTTGGGAAGCTGGGCAGGAGGTCTGTAGGAGTGGAGCAGGGACAGAGGGATACAACAAAGAAGATAAAAGAGGTGTACGAAACAAAGTCTTCAAGAGGAGAGTACTTTGGGAAGCTGGGCAGGAGGTCTGTAGGAGAGGAGCAGGGACAGAGGGATACAAAAAGAAGATAAAAGAGGTGTACGAAACAAAGTCTTCAAGAGGAGAGTACTTTGGGAAGCTGGGCAGGAGGGCTGTAGGAGTGGAGCAGGGACTGAGGGATACAAAAAAGAAGATAAAAGAGGTGTACGAAACAAAGTCTTCAAGAGGAGAGTACTTTGGGAAGCTGGGCACGAGGTCTGTGGGAGTGGAGCAGGGACGGAGGGATACGAAAAAGAAGATAAAAGATGTGTACGGAATAAAGTCTTCAAGAGGGGAGTACTTTGGGAAGCTGGGCAGGAGGTCTGTAGGAGTGGAGCAGGGACAGAGGGATACAAAAAAGAAGATAAAAGATGTGTGGGGAACAAAGTCTTCAAGAGGAGAGTACTTTGGGAAGCTGGGCAGGAGGGCTGTAGGAGTGGAGCAGGGACAGAGGGATACAACAAAGAAGATAAAAGAGGTATAGGGAACAAAGTCTTCAAGAGGAGAGTACTTTGGGAAGCTGGGCAGGAGGTCTGTAGGAGTGGAGCAGGGACAGAGGGATACAAAAAAGAAGATAAAAGATGTGTGGGGAACAAAGTCTTCAAGAGGAGAGTACTTTGGGAAGCTGGGCAGGAGGTCTGTAGGAGTGGAGCAGGGACAGAGGGATACAACAAAGAAGATAAAAGAGGTGTAGGGAACAAAGTCTTCAAGAGGAGAGTACTTTGGGAAGCTGGGCAGGAGGTCTGTAGGAGTGGAGCAGGGACTGAGGGATACAAAAAAGAAGATAAAAGAGGTGTACGGAACAAAGTCTTCAAGAGGAGAGTACTTTGGGAAGCTGGGCAGGAGGTCTGTAGGAGTGGAGCAGGCACAGAGGGATACAACAAAGAAGATAAAAGAGGTGTAGGGAACAAAGTCTTCAAGAGGAGAGTACTTTGGGAATCTGGGCAGGAGGTCTGTAGGAGTGGAGCAGGGACAGAGGGATACGAAAAAGAAGATAAAAGAGGTGTAGGGAACAAAGTCTTCAAGAGGGGAGTACTTTGGGAAGCTGGGCACGAGGTCTGTAGGAGTGGAGCAGGGACAGAGGGATACAAAAAAGAAGATAAAGGATGTGTGGGGAACAAAGTCTTCAAGAGGGGAGTACTTTGGGAAGCTGGGCAGGAGGTCTGTAAGAGTGGAGCAGGGACAGAGGGATACAAAAAAGAAGATAAAAGAGGTGTACGGAACAAAGTCTTCAAGAGGGGAGTACTTTGGGAAGCTGGGCAGGAGGTCTGTAGGAGTGGAGCAGGGACAGAGGGATACAAAAAAGAAGATAAAAGAGGTGTACGGAACAAAGTCTTCAAGAGGAGAGTACTTTGGGAAGCTGGGCAGGAGGTCTGTAGGAGTGGAGCAGGGACAGAGGGATACAAAAAAGAAGATAAAAGAGGTGTACGGAACAAAGTCTTCAAGAGGAGAGTACTTTGGGAAGCTGGGCAGGAGGTCTGTAAGAGTGGAGCAGGGACAGAGGGATACAAAAAAGAAGATAAAAGAGGTGTACGGAACAAAGTCTTCAAGAGGGGAGTACTTTGGGAAGCAGGGCACGAGGTCTGTAGGAGTGGAGCAGGGACAGAGGGATACAAAAAAGAAGATAAAAGAGGTGTACGGAACAAAGTCTTCAAGAGGAGAGTACTTTGGGAAGCTGGGCAGGAGGTCTGTAGGAGTGGAGCAGGGACTGAGGGATACAAAAAAGAAGATAAAAGAGGTGTACGGAACAAAGTCTTCAAGAGGAGAGTACTTTGGGAAGCTGAGTAGGAGGTCTGTAGGAGAGGAGCAGGGACAGAGGGATACAACAAAGAAGATAAAAGAGGTGTAGGGAACAAAGTCTTCAAGAGGAGAGTACTTTGGGAAGCTGGGCAGGAGGTCTGTAGGAGTGGAGCAGGGACAGAGGGATACAAAAAGAAGATAAAAGAGGTGTAGGGAACAAAGTCTTCAAGAGGAGAGTACTTTAGGAAGCTGGGCAGGAGGTCTGTAGGAGTGGAGCAGGGACAGAGGGATACGAAAAAGAAGCTAAAAGAGGTGTAGGGAACAAAGTCTTCAAGAGGAGAGTACTTTGGGAAGCAGGGCACGAGGTCTGTAGGAGTGGAGCAGTGACAGAGGGATACAAAAAAGAAGATAAAAGATGTGTGGGGAACAAAGTCTTCAAGAGGAGAGTACTTTGGGAAGCTGGGCAGGAGGTCTGTAGGAGTGGAACAGGGACAGAGGGATACAACAAAGAAGATAAAAGAGGTGTAGGGAACAAAGTCTTCAAGAGGAGAGTACTTTGGGAAGCTGGGCAGGAGGTCTGTAGGAGTGGAGCAGGGACAGAGGGATACAAAAAGAAGATAAAAGAGGTATAGGGAACAAAGTCTTCAAGAGGAGAGTACTTTGGGAAGCTGGGGAGGAGGTCTGTAGGAGAGGAGCAGGGACAGGTGGATACAAAAAGAAGATAAAAGAGGTGTAGGGAACAAAGTCTTCAAGAGGAGAGTACTTTGGGAAGCTGGGCAGGAGGTCTGTAGGAGTGGAGCAGGGACAGAGGGATACAACAAATAAGATAAAAGAGGTGTACGGAACAAAGTCTTCAAGAGGAGAGTACTTTGGGAAGCTGGGCAGGAGGTCTGTAGGAGTGGAGCAGGCACAGAGGGATACAAAAAAGAAGATAAAAGAGGTGTACGGAACAAAGTCTTCAAGAGGAGAGTACTTTGGGAAGCAGGGCACGAGGTCTGTAGGAGTGGAGCAGGGACAGAGGGATACAAAAAAGAAGATAAAAGAGGTATAGGGAACAATGTCTTCAAGAGGAGAGTACTTTGGGAAGCTGGGCAGGAGGTCTGTAGGAGTGGAGCAGGGACTGAGGGATACAAAAAAGAAGATAAAAGAGGTGTACGGAACAAAGTCTTCAAGAGGAGAGTACTTTGGGAAGCTGGGCAGGAGGTCTGTAGGAGTGGAGCAGGGACAGAAGGATACAAAAAAGAAGCTAAAAGAGGTGTACGGAACAAAGTCTTCAAGAGGAGAGTACTTTGGGAAGCTGGGCAGGAGGTCTGTAGGAGTGGAGCAGGGACAGAAGGATACAAAAAGAAGCTAAAAGAAGTGTACGGAACAAAGTCTTCAAGAGGAGAGTACTTTGGGAAGCTGGGCAGGAGGTCTGTAGGAGTGGAGCAGGGACAGAGGGATACAACAAAGAAGATAAAAGAGGTGTACGGAACAAAGTCTTCAAGAGGAGAGTACTTTGGGAAGCTGGGCAGGAGGTCTGTAGGAGTGGAGCAGGGACAGAGGGATACAAAAAAGAAGATAAAAGAGGTGTACGGAACAAAGTCTTCAAGAGGAGAGTACTTTGGGAAGCAGGGCACGAGGTCTGTAGGAGTGGAGCAGGGACAGAGGGATACAAAAAAGAAGATAAAAGAGGTATAGGGAACAAAGCCTTCAAGAGGAGAGTACTTTGGGAAGCTGGGCAGGAGGTCTGTAGGAGTGGAGCAGGGACTGAGGGATACAAAAAGAAGATAAAAGAGGTGTACGGAACAAAGTCTTCAAGAGGAGAGTACTTTGGGAAGCTGGGCAGGAGGTCTGTAGGAGTGGAGCAGGGACAGAGGGATACAAAAAGAAGCTAAAAGAGGTGTACGGAACAAAGTCTTCAAGAGGAGAGTACTTTGGGAAGCTGGGCAGGAGGTCTGTAGGAGTGGAGCAGGGACAGAAGGATACAAAAAGAAGCTAAAAGAGGTGTACGGAACAAAGTCTTCAAGAGGAGAGTACTTTGGGAAGCTGGGCAGGAGGTCTGTAGGAGTGGAGCAGGGACTGAGGGATTCAAAAAAGAAGATAAAAGAGGTGTACGGAACAAAGTCTTCAAGAGGAGAGTACTTTGGGAAGCTGGGCAGGAGGTCTGTAGGAGTGGAGCAGGGACAGAGGGATACAACAAAGAAGATAAAAGAGATGTAGGGAACAAAGTCTTCAAGAGGAGAGTACTTTGGGAAGCTGGGCAGGAGGTCTGTAGGAGTGGAGCAGGGACAGAGGGATACGAAAAAGAAGATAAAAGAGGTGTAGGGAACAAAGTCTTCAAGAGGAGAGTACTTTGGGAAGCTGGGCAGGAGGTCTGTAGGAGTGGAGCAGGGACAGAAGGATACAAAAAAGAAGCTAAAAGAGGTGTACGGAACAAAGTCTTCAAGAGGAGAGTACTTTGGGAAGCTGAGCAGGAGGTCTGTAGGAGAGGAGCAGGGACAGAGGGATACAAAAAAGAAGATAAAAGAGGTATAGGGAACAAAGTCTTCAAGAGGAGAGTACTTTGGGAAGCTGGGCAGGAGGTCCAGGAGACGAACTGGGACTGGGGGAGTGAGCACAGGCTAAAGGCTGCCAAAAGAGCACAGGTAGTGAATGATGCGCTGGGCTGTGAAGTGGCCTGGGATGGTGTGGCGCAAGAAGGGGTCCGTGAAAGCTTCCAGTGAACATGTTGAGAGAAAACTTATGAGCTGCCCTCCTTGCATGCTACTGCGATCCGTCTATAGCTCCTTTCCTGAGACCAATGCCTCTCATATGGGGCCAGGCACTACCTAATAACTACGATAACTTTCAATTGGATGTATCCGTTGGCGTACGAAGTATTTTGAGCTGCCCAGTCACACATGCAAAAGCTGCATTTTCTTTTCCTTGCCACGCTTTCCCATTTGACCATCTCTCTACTAGCTCTGCAAATAGTTCAGAAATTGAATCAGCACGTCGCTAGAACACATTTATGACACAACATAGCCTTTAGGTTTGCAGTATACAGCCTACAAGACTGGCATGTTGCATGAAAAACAAAACTACAGAAACATATGGGAACATTTTAATTGGCGCTTAAATAACCATTGCCCTGTGTACTCTGCAGAGAGGCCAAGGCAAGGATTAGATGAGCATGTAGTTTGAAACCCTTTTTGACAGCAACAGTCTATTTGTAAACACACACACAGTTTTCAGCCTCAACTTCAGCAGTCAATCATGCCCCATTATAAAAATCCATCCACACTCTACGAAAATGAAAACTACAAAACCACATCGGTAAAATTACAATTGGCATTTAAATGACCATCTCTTCAATGAGACCAAAGAGTACATGAGCATGCAGTCTTAACACCTTTATGATAGTGACAGGGAGAAACTCGCACTGCTTTTAGTTTCATTTTCAACTCTAGAGCTCTTAATCATGCGCTGCAGTAAGCGCTCTACATGGCTCCCATGTTGCATGCAAAACAAAGTTACAGTAAAACATTTGGGGAACTATCAACACATTTTTGCAGTTGTTTTTTTAGATAAGATGATGTCAGAGACTAGCTTCACAATCTGATCTGGTACTGACACTAGCGTAGTCTGCATCAGCACAGTAGGACAGGCATGGATGCTAGAGCCGGCGTGAAATTATGGAGCGCTTCACTGCTTGCCCGGGAAAAGGGCCCATGGTAAAAGTTGGCATTGGGGCAGGGTCCACTGGCTGAAGTCCACCTGGAGGCCCCTGCAGCTGAGCCGGGCCCAAAACGGCACAACAGGGAGGCAGTAGCATCTGGAAAATTTGATATAGGGACTCCTGTAAGTCAGATGGACAAGTTACTTACCTTCGGTAACACCCTATCTGGTAGAGACATGATCTAGCCGCAGATTCCTTACCTTTGAACTTCCACGCGTCAGGCAGGATCCGGAAAATTTTTCTCAGCAGTACCCCTGCGCGCCAGTAGGTGGCATTGGTCGACTCCGCGTGACGTCGTTGGCGTCGTGTTCGTTGTGACGTCCGCGTCGTCAATATAACCGCCACTCTGGCGCGCTGATGTCAGTACTTTTCATGACGTCCCACGCCAGAAGCGCGAAGCCATGAAGTGACTGATCATGGTGTGTTAAAAAATGACTAGGGCCCTGAAGGGGGACATCCCCGACACTTAACAACCAATTGTGCAGTGCAGGGAGGATAGGTGGGTGGGTGGGCAAGGAATCTGCAGCTAGATCATGTCTCTATTAGATAAGGCGTTACCGAAGGCAAGTAACTTGTCCATCTGATAGAGAGATCTAGCCGCAGATTCCTTACCTTTAAACAGATACCCAAGCAATACCATCCCCGGAGGTGGGACTGCGGAACGGCTTAGACCAGGAACACGCCTTCTCTGCGGACCTGGGGACCCAGGCAGTAGTGTTTGGCAAACGTATGCAGCGATGCCCACGTGGCCGCTTGGCAGATGTCAGAGACCGGAACACCACGCTGGAGGGTCGTGGTTGCCGCCTTCGCCCTGGTGTAATGGGCCCTAAGCCCTTCAGGGGGATCTTTCTTCGGTAAGGCTTAACAAATTTTAATACAGAGGATGACCCAGCTGGAAATAGTCCTCTTCTGGACAGAACTGCCTTTCTTTGCACCCACGTATCCAATAAAGAGTTGGTCATCCACCCGGAACTCTTCTGTTTGATCAAGGTAGAACGACAGCGCTCTTTTTGGGTCCAGACGATGGAGACGTTCCTCTTCTTTGGAAAGATGCGGGGGTGCATAGAAGGTGGGCAGGGTAACAGACTGTCCCAGATGGAAGGGTGTTACCACTTTAGACAGAAAGGATGCTCTAGTCCGGAGTACTACTTTGTCCGGAAAGATCGTCAGGTAAGGAGGCTGTGAAGACAGTGCCTGCAGTTCACTTACTCTCCTGGCAGAGGTTATTGCCACCAAAAAAGCAATCTTCATGGTGAGCAACCGCAGAGGACAATTATGAAGCAGTTTAAATGGCACATACATCAGTAAAGTGAGCACCAAATTAAGGTCCCACTGTGGCATGATGAAGGGTGAAGGGGGAAACAAATGGGTTAACCCCTTCAAAAACCTCTGCACTAGAGGAGATTTGAATAGGAAGGGTGGATCAGGCAACTGGAGAAAAGAAGAAAGGGCCAAAAGGTAGCCCTTCAAAGTGCTCAGAGCAGAGCCCTGCTGGGCCAAAGAAAGTATAAAGAGAAGGACTTGAGATAAGGGAGCAGATAAGGGGTCGACAGACCTGTCTGTACAATATTTACAAAACTTGTTCCATCGGCAGGCGTAAACCGACTTTGTGAAGGGATGCCTGGCTGCCACAATAACCTCACAGACTTCGGGAGGGAGGTCGAAAGCTGTCAACTGTCGCCCCTCAATCTCCTTGCAAGGAGGCGGAGAGTGGACAGGTTCGGGTGGAGAACCGTCCCCTGCTACTGCGACAGAAGATCCTCCCGAAGAGGCAGCCTGACTGGAGGATCGATGCTCATGCCCAGAAGCTTAGGGTACCAAAATCTTCGTGCCCAGTGTGGAGCCACAAGAATAACTTGTGCCCGGTCGCTTCTTATCTTCTTGAGCACTCTGGGCAGGAGTGGTATGGGCGGAAGGGCGTATAGGAGGCCTGAGCTCCACTCGCGACGAAAAGCGTCGCCGAGCGAGTACAGCCTTGGAAACTCCAACGCGCAAAGCAGCTGACAATGCGCATTCTCTTCGGAGGCGAACAGATCTAACCAAGGCTCTCCCCACCGCTGAAAGAGACCTTGTGCCACCTCCGGATGGAGACGCCATTTGTGATCTGCAAGGCACCTTCGGCTGAGCTCATCCGCCCTGGCTTTCAGAGAACCGGCCAGGTGTTGAGCCCACCAGGGAAACTCCCTGATGTTCTAGCCAAGTCCAGAGACGTAGTGCCTCTTGACAAAGAGTCCACGACCCCACTCTGCCCTGTTTGTTGCAGTACCACATGGCGGTAGTGTTGTCCGTGAACACCTGAACGAGCCTTCGATTTATTGACAGCAAAAAGGCTTTCAGTGCCAGCCGGATTGCCCGAAGCTCCAACAGATTGATATGGTGCTTGGCTTCTGCTGGAGACCAGAGTCCTCTAATCTCCACCTCTCCCAGATGGCCACCCCATCACAGAAGGGACGCATCCGTCACTACTGTGAGATCTGGGTGGGGAAGGGAGAGGAGTCTGCCCTTGAATCACTCGCGGTTCGTTAGCCACCCCTGCAGGTCGTTCGCAGTGCCCCCTGAAATCTGAACCAGGTCAGTGAGATTTCCTAGATGCTGTGCCCATTGGAACTTCAGGTCCCACTGCAGAGCCCGCATGTGCCACTGTGCATGGGTCACCAGCAGGATGCAGGAGGCCATGAGGCCTCAGAGTCGTTCTCACCGGTATCCAAGATAGAGGCTGAAACATAGGTTTCATAGCCTGAATATCTTGGACTCACCGTTCGGGAGGATAGGCCCGAAACTGCACAGTGTCCAGAACCGCTCCAATGCAAAGGAGCGTCTGGGAGGGAGTCAAGTGTGACTTCGGCACATTGATAGAGAACCCCAGCGAATGCAGGAGGTTCGCCGTAGCCTGGAAGTGAGAGGCTGCAGGACCTCTGTCAAGACATTTGTCTTGACTGCCACTGTAGGAAGCTGCAGGTCAAGGACCTCCGCAGCCCTCCGCACCACCATGGCAAAAGATGTTCCCTCCTCCATAGCCAGGGTAGGAGGTGAAAGCATGCCAGAGTCTGGGGAGGTGTCCAACCCACTGGCTTCACCCAACTCCTCGTACCAGTCCAGATCTTGTTGTTGTTACGGGATTTCTAAGTGATCCTGCTCCCCCTTCCAATCCTCTTCCTCCACTCCTATCCCTTCAGAATAGGGCAGGAAAACGGTATGGAGACGTACGGCTCCATCGGTGCCGGTCTCAGCATCGGAGGACGCCCAACCGGCTCCGTGTCGTCGGGAATGAGGATAGGGGAGGCACCGCTAGTGGGCACTGGCGTGCCGAGGACCTCGGTGCCGGACGTGATGCCGGGGAAGGTCGCTGTGGAGGTGCGACCGGCGTCGGTCCGGACCCGGGAAAGGGTCCACTCATAGGCCGTGGCGCTGGGGCCAGAGCCACCGGCATGGGAACCATGGGGGCCCCTCGATCTTCTGAGCCTGCGGGACCCGAAGTCGCGCCAACAGGGTCAGGCCGCCCAAATATGGTGCACATAGCATCATAAAATTCTTTTAGTTGGGCAGGGGTCGCTCCCGCAAAAGGAGGGAAATGCGGAAACGAACCAGGCACTCGCTCCGCGGAGCGTAGCCTCAAACGCCAAGGTTCCTCCGCCGCGTCACAAGACAGGCGGGCCGAAGTCGAAGCACGCTTCGACTTCTTGTGGTGCCTCTTACCTGAATTTGAGGAAGAGGATTTCGATTCCCCAGAGCGGTGCTCGGACCTTCCTCTGGATAGAGACCTGGACCGGGATCGAGAAAGACGAGGCGACCTCTGCGGTGCAGGAAGCCGGGCCGCGAAAAGCTTTAGGGACTGCTCCCTCAAAGCCTTCGGCACCATGGCCCGGCAGTCGGAGCATGACTTGGAGACGTGGTCGCACTCCAGGCACCAAAGACAGACCAAATGGGGGTCCGTGACCGACAAAGCGGGGTGACAGGTGCCGCACGGCTTGAATCCCGAAGTTTTCTTACTTGACATGATACATCTGCACACCAACGAAGTCAACAAAAAGTAAAAAAAAAGTCTGTCAAAAATTGACAGGAGGTAGCTCTCTTCAACGGATTGGCGCTGATGGTGCGAAAAAAAAAAAAAAGAACTGACATCAGCGCGCCGGAGTGGCGGTTATATTGAGGACGCGGACGTCACGCCGATGACGAACACGAACCCGACGACATCACACGGAGTCGACTGACGCCACCTACCGGCGCGCAGGCGTACTGCTGAGAAAAATCTTCCGGATCCAGCCTGATGCCTGGAAGTTCAAAGGTAAGGAATCTGCGGCTAGATGTCTCAATCAGATATTTCATGCAGGGGTTGGGGTGCCAAAGACGGCCCAGGTATTACGAGCCATGCCAGGGCCAAATGCGAAACTGTCTCATTAAAGATGTAACCGCAATAAAATTAGAATGCTGCCATCTAAAGATTGTGTGCATTTTTTTTTTTTTTTTTTTTTAAATTGTAAAAAGGTTTTAAAAAATAATAATAAATGACCCCTAGAAAAAAATTAATTCATCGAAAGCATAGATTAGACTATCAGCTCTGACATTGAAGTAGGCTACTTTCTTGGTGGATGTGGACATATGAAAGAGAAAAATGCTGTCAGTGAAGAAAACCAAAGGCCCAAGTGGACTATCCATTAGCTCATGCAGGAGGCTGTGGTGGGCAGAAGCATTCTTATTTTGAATAGACCAATGGTTAAAGAGGGCTGACTAAAAGTCTGAGTGTATGATGCATGTATTTGTTTTGGAAAACATGAGTTTGGAGAAATAGCTAAAGCAGTCTCTAAGACAAGCCTGAAAAAGAAACCCACAAGCTCACAGAAAACTAAATGTGCACTATAGTCTTTACGTACAAATAGATGCTCAAAACATGAACTGTGCAGAATTGTGTCCCAATTATATACTATATTAAACAAGAGTGCCCAGTAGGGAGCGCTTGAAACCAGTAATGCCATGAAAACCTTCCATAAACAAAGCTACTTAGCACATGTGTAAGCCACATAATACAATCCAAGAACATGCTTTGCATCGATTCGAGCTTCAACAGTGACTAGTAGAAATGCTATGCAACGTCTTCCGATCAGTGATAATTTAACAGGAACATCTAGATTTAACATGTTACTGGCACTTCTGCAGAGGAACTTCTGAAGTACAATAGCATGCACCTTGGTGACATCAGAAAATTCACACTGCACAAACGATAAAATCAGGCATTAGCAAAAACCTGCTGTATATATCTGTATGACCTTGGATGAGGGGGTCTGGGTGGGGAAGGGTACTCTTCAACACCATTATTTCTTCAGTAGAGATCAAGTTCATGTTTCCTTCAAGTACGGTTGTAGAGTTGATTGGTATCTCCACAAATGTATTGTTTCTATCATGACAGGTAAACTGTGCACTGGGGTGCTTAAGTCCCCATTATCAGGCAAAACCTCCCAAGAGAAGAATTGAGGGGGGGCAAAAGATACACAGAAATCTACCCAGTTTCAACAACTATCTCATTAATATATCCAGAGCCAAGAAGCTAGTGGTGACCTGTCAGAAGAACCAATTTCGGAGCAATTCCCCTGTTGCTGGGCCCACTGGAACTTCAGATCCCACTAGAGAGCTCGCTTATGCCACCTGGCATGGTTGGTCAACAGGATTCAGAAGGCCATCAGTCCCAGCAGCCTTAGAATCTTCCTCACCGAGATCCAGCACAGAGACTGAAACATCTGGATGATAGCTCAAAAGTCCTTGTCTATCCAGTCCCTTGAATAGGTGGGGGGGGTGTTAAGGCACAGAACTGCATCCACCATGTCCAAAATGGCTTAGATGAAGGAGAGCATCTGTAAAAGGGTCAGGTGTGACTTTGGCACATTGTTAGTGAACCTCCACGATGTCAAGAGGTTCGCCGTAGTCTGTAGTTGGGTAACAACTGTCTGGGGTTAGCCTTCAACATCCATTCGTCGTGGGAGGAGAAGACTGGTGCATCTAACATCAGAAGAGGAGAGGAGTTGGCCTAACGGCGAGGGCGGTCGACCTTGAATCTGGGGAACTGGGTTCGAGTCTCGGCAATGACGCTGAACATCCTGTGATTCTGGGCAAATCACTTAATCTCCCCGTGCCTAACAAAAATGAATGTGTCCTCATGTAATGCAACTGGTGCTATGCAAAGCGCTCCGATACCCGATTCGGGTCAAGTTCGCGCTATATAAAACTCTGTAAAAAAAAAAAAAGAAGAAGACGCACTGCAACCACTGCCATCACTTTCGTAAACAGTCGAGGGGCACTGGTGAGGCCAAAGGGTAGCACAACGAACTAGAAATGATCCAGCTCCACTGTAAACTGCAGATAGAGCCAATGAGCCTGCAGGACAGAGATGTGAAAATAAGCATCTTGCAAGTCCAACACTACCATTCAACCTCCAGGGAAAAGGGCCGACACGTCTGAGCACCTTAAACTTGTCCTTCTGGCAGAAGGCATTGAGAGGGCAGATGTCAAAAATAGGACGAAGTCCTCCATCCTTCTTCGTCACAAGAAAGTAGCAGAAAGAACAATCACAACCTTCTTCTGATGATGGCACCTTCTCTATGGTCCCTTTGGCCAGATGGGCCTGCATTTCCCACTGCAAAAGGGACAGATAGTCCTCCATCATCCGTTTTTTCATCATCCTTTTTGGGGATGGTGAAAGATGCGTGCAAGGCAGCAACGAATGGTGGGGGCATAAGCACACTGGACAATCTGTAAGGCCCACTTGTTCAAACTCACCGCCTTGCATCACGGTAGAAAGTGACGGATCCCACAGTGCCTTGACGGACATGTTAAAGAGATTTTGAGGCTGAACCAGTTGGAGAAGACTAAGCTGCACGCAGCCCTTGTTCTTCACGTGGTCTGTGGGTACCACAGCCATGGCCACAAAAGAGATGAGGAGTTTTCTGGACCGGCTGCATCTGCTGGTGGTATTGAAAGCACCTACTGTAGCCACAGAGGGAAACAAAATTGGTGGTGCAGCTAACATGGAGGGGTGGCCAGATCCAACGAGTGTGCTCTGCCCCTACTATCTTTAAAGTGCTCAAGGGATGAGTCAGCCTTTTCCCCAAGAAGAAGAGACTCATCAAAGGGCATGTCCATCAAGGTGGATTTAACCTTGCCGGAAAAGCTTGTGGACCTTATACATGCATGTTGTCTAACAGCCACACTGGTGCCAATTGCCCTACCAATGCAATCCGTGGTGTCTAAGCCACATTGTATATTAAATTTAGCTGCATCTCACCCATCTTGAATGGCTTGTGTGAGTGCGGGATGCAAACCTTCCGGGACACCATGCAAGATTTGAGCAACAGAATCCCAAAGGGCTTGGGTAAAACGCCCCATGAGGCATTTACCAAGTGTAGGGCCAAATTAGTAGAGGAAAATGCGCACTTCCTGAATGTTTCCAAGTGCTTGCGATTCACGGTCTGGTGAGTGGTAGGCAACTCATTCAGGTTGACCTTGTTTGCTGAGGTCTGCACAACAAGGCTTTCTGGCGTGGGGTGGTGAGTCACAAAATAGTGTTGTGCAGTTTGCCTGTGCACTTGAGGTCCGGAACAGGGTTTCACCCAGGCCCCAAAAAGTGTTTCTGGAAGGGCCACACTAAATGGAAGCAATGGCTCTGTACTGGTTTGCCCAGGCTGGACCAACTCAGTGAGGACGTTGGTCTTCATCTCCATTGTGGGCACCTTAAGGTCAAGGACCTCAGCTGCCCTCCGCATAAATATTGCGAAAGAAGCGCTATCTTCTACGGCCAGGCATGTCGCAGAAACTAATTAGAAGCTAATTAAGTGTGTAGTTAGGTGTCCGCTGGCATCCTGGAGATCTTCTTACTAGTTACCGTCAAAACATGGTTGGGCTATTTCTCTCCAGGATCATAGGGGCCAATAACAGAATCCATTCTGAATAAGGCATATAGTGTGTGGCCCTTCCATGAGGCAAGGACATGTATCAGAGTCTGATGAGACACCCAAAAGGTGCAGCCCAGTTGGATCAAGGAGCATCCTTGATCAAGGTTGAAGTGTCACTGACTCGGAGTTGAAGAGCAAAATGGTTTGCACCTTAACAGAGCCCATAGTAGATCCACAGTGCTGAGGATGGACCCATAGGCAGAGTCCCAGGTGGAGGTCCTCATTGATCTATGGGGCCCAGAGGTGCACCAGAGGGAGCCGGTAACAAGAATAGATGCAGCATGTCTTCACAAAAGTCCTCGATTTGTTGAGACATCACTAATGGGTCTGGAAATTAAGGATGGCTTGGACCAGGGGTTGAAATCGGCTATGAAGGGGATGGATTTTGAGAGCAAGATCAAGAACGTTGATGCCCTCATGCCTTCTCTGGAGTTCAAGAGAAGCAGGAAGGGGTCAAGTCCTGCTTGGACTTTTTATGTTTCTTCTTTGACTTACCCAAAGACTTCAAGTGTGATGAAGATCAGCCATGGAGACAACTTAAGGAGCAGGACTGAGTCTGGGACCTTCCCTTCGACCTTAACCAGTCACAGTCAGTTTTCTGATGCTTGGTGACTGGGTTTAGCTTTGCATTCCCGGATAACCTTCGGATTCATCAAGGCGCAGCTGTTGTAGGCCTTAGAGTCATGGTCCGACCTAAGGCAAACCTGATGGCGCTCTGTTATGGACATTTGCTTGCAACAGTCCCTACAAGGTTTGAACCCTGTAGTTTTAGGGGATGACATTTTCCCTAGCATACTGTTTTTTGGGGAAACGTTTTTAAGACAAAACAGTCTCGGAGAGGTATGGGATAGCTCCGGATTCGGATATGGTGGTGCAGAAACAATGGAACTAATGTCATCGAGCATGGGTGGCACTTATATGCGACCTTGCATGTCACCTCCGGAGCGGAAGGATGTCTGTGCGGAGCTGCCTAATGCCACCTGCTGGCACACAGAGTTACTACTGAAGATTTTCCTGACTCAATCCGACACCTGGGGAATATTCAAAAGGTGAGGAATCTGCACTTAGAAGTATCTATGAGAAATAAATTTACGTCTTGGCGACTCTATATCATTCGGGATCCCCCGTTTCACAAATTGAGGCAGCAGGGGCAACTCATAATCTAGGTCTTATCCCAGCTCATACAGTATATTTTACCAGTAGTGCTATATTGTATCACAACTCCAGATTATGTGCACGAAAGTGCTCTCTTCTGTATCACATTTCAGACAGTTTGATGTGGGGGCCCTACCTATTTTGTACAACCTACTCCTTTTGTAGTATACTCTATGGAGGTTCTTAAGCTGAATCATGCATTGCCTCACTGTGACCGCCACTTCCCTAGGGTGCATCAGGTCTTCTTCCCAGTCTATGTCTTCCATAATTCCTATGTCCTCCTACCATTTCAATCTTAAATTCTTTAGCCAATCTGGCATTTTGTTATTAAAGGTTCTGTAAGTCAAGGAACTTCCCTCTAGGCCTAGTTTATTCATAACGATTCTGCTTTCCAGTGGGGCAAAATTTGGGACCTCAGACCAGTCCACATCTTCAACCTCAAGGGCGTGCTTTAACTGAGCATATTTAAGTATGTGATGTAATACCATATTGTATTCACTCTATGTTCTAGGGAACAATTTCACCACACCCCTTTAAAGCATGTCTTCCACTCAACCAAAGAGGTTTCTCTTTTCTCTAATGTTGTCTTGCCATCCCATATATTTCATTGCTGTTTCCCAGGCCACCAGTATTGTCCGAGTTGCTGGCAATAAGCAAGATCTTCCTTTACCCTTGTATGAATAGTGAAGATATGTAGGCCCTAACGGTAGACCTCTCCAGTCTAACTGAGTGATCAACCCTCAGTGCATATATCCAGTCATTTATTGGTAAAACCTGTGATGCCCAGTAGTATGCTCTGACATCAGAAGATCAATACCAGCATTATAAGCTGACTTGGTCAGTGTTGCCAGTGCTATTCTTGAAGCACCCCATTCCACATCAGGGTCTGTAATGTCCTATGTTTCAAGGTGAATAGGTTGCGTTTTGCATGGCGCATTATAACTTTGGTAGCTTAACCATAATAAATATTGTTGCCTTTCCCATAAGCAGGAGTAGGAGTGACAACCACCTACAGACTTCTACCTAGAATTCAGCGAGTATGCTACCTATGTTCCTTACTAGGAATATCTCAAGCTTTGGACTTAGTACAGCCTGAGATATTTAAAGCTCTCATCAGAGATTGTAATTCTGAGCTTCAATTCCCCGTCGAGACCCATCCCTTAATCTCATGGGATAGATCTACTCCAATTCGTTTTTGTATCCTGAATGTTTGCTGATTTTTCTTAACATATGAAAGATTTTAGCTACTGTCATCTGGGCATGTGCCACATAAAGCAGGATATCATGTGCATAAAGGGAGATTTTCTTTTCAACAGGACTTTTGCTTGTTTGGAATCCTATAATCTCCTCCAATGATTTGACCAAACAAGCCAGAGCTCTATACCGAGGGCGAACATGAGCAAAGAGAGTGGACACCCCTGTTGGGTGCCCAGTCCCTGTGGGAACGTAAGAGACTTCTGTCTGTTAACTCTCACCGCCGCTGTCAAATCCTATACAGAAGGGCCAGCCATCTACAAAAAACATCAGGCCAAAACCGAACCTCTGTAGCATCAAAAATAAATACAGCCAATGTATCGATTCAAACACATTTTCTATGTCTAGCAAGACAATCACTAGGGGTTCTGTCATGGTGATCATCTTTGCCAGCCAGTTATTTAGTCTTCTCAAACTAAGCCTAGAAGGGCATTTTGACAAGAACCCAAATTGGTACCTGCATCAGAGGGAGGTCGTGGTCCACAGGAGAATAGTTGCCAAAATCTGTATTTCTGCATTAAGTAGCAAGACTGGCTGAACAGGGGTCTCCAACCTTTTCTGTAGTAAGAGTTACTTGTGTTCAATGGAAATCCTCCCGAGCTACTAATTTTATTAGAGATGCAGTAGTAACTACATTTGACAAGATTATATCAGTGCCCACCATATGCAAGATTACTAGCAGTGATCACCTCTGTGCTTCAGGGAACGGTTGCCAGCAGTAATGTAAAAAATGCTTTGCCTATGTGGAATGCCTCTACATGGGTAATACATAACAGCCATAGCTGAAGTGCCCCTAGCACCAAGTTAATAATATTAGTAATAGTCTCCCCAATATCATTTGATATTTATCAGCTTTAAATATATTTTGGAGTTTATGAGTTCTGAAAATGCACATATTTTTGTTTCAAATGCACACTTTTTAATTTTGGTAAACATGTATTTATTCAACCAAGCAAAAGCTTTTAATTTAATTAATTGTGGTGAACACAGGAGAGCTACTTACAGGTAGCTGGAGAGCTACCAGTAGCTCACAAGCTACTCGTTGGAGAAGCCTGGGCTGGAACAAGGAACAATTGTCTATGGGTTTCCCACTTTGCGGGTTACTGTAATTGTTGCATGTCTGAGGTTTGGAGGAAGGATCCCTTATCCTGGGCTCTCATTTATAGCTGCTGGAAGTGGGGCCCTAGCAGAGTCAAACTGTTTTTATATAGTTCCACAGCTATCCTATTCGGGCCAGAGGTTTTTTCACTTTTCAATTTATAAAGGCTTCAGTGACTTCATCAAGGTCTATCTAATTCACATCTGTCCTGAGCACTTAATCATGGTATTTCTAAATTGTGAAGAAATTGTTTAATTTCTACATCTTCATACAGGTTCTCCACCTAAAAATCCTTATGGTAATTTGTGAATATTGTGTGATATCTATATCAATTTTGTTTCCCTCCATTGGCATACATTATCGCTTCCACCAATCTGGCTCCTTCCTCCCGTTTGCGAAGCCATCCCAAAAGGCATCCTGCTTTCTCTCTTAATTCATACAGTTTGCACCGTCTTGTTAGTATATGCTGTCTTACAAAATTTAGAGCCATATCATGGTATTCCTGTTTCGGTTTACCTAGTTGCCTCATAACCAATGAGGTTGATTGGTAGCTAACCATCTGTTCCAGTCTCAAGAGCCTGGCTTCTACTCCCCTAATCTCCTCTAATCCGTGACTGTAATTGCGTGCAATTATAGTTTGTATTTTATCTCTCACTACTTCTAATCTCTGCCACCACTGCTGGGTCTATCGGTTCCCAATGGGTTCAAGTTCCAAGTAAACCTTCCCACACCATCTCTCCCTCCTATCGTTTTGATTTATGGCGAGTGTTTGGATATCTCCTTGCCCGGAATTCTATTCTTTTCACTGATGGGAGCTCATGATTTGGGATAAATGCACAAGTTACTTACCTTCGGAAACGATATATCTGTAGGAAACATTAGCTAGTGATAGATTCCTTACCTTAGAATTACCCCCAGGCGTCAGACTCGATCCGGAAAGTTTTCGTCAGCAGTACCCCTGCGCGTCGGAAGGTGGCGTCGTGCGGCTCCGCGTCCGTCGTTGGCGTCGTGGTCGCCGAGACGACGTCGCGGCAGCTACTTAGACGCCGCCCTCGCGCGCTGACGTCAGTTCTGTACATGATTTTCCGCGCCAGAAACGCAGAGCCATGCAAGATACTGACCACTGGTGCATAGAAACTAGGGCCCTAAAAGGGATGACCTTAACCCTAGAAATCAGTTCGCAGAACGGGGAGGATGGGTGGGGAGGTAAGGAATCTATCACTAACTAATGTTTCTTACAGATATATCGTTACCGAAGGTAAGTAACTTGTGCATCTGAAAGAAACAGTTAGTTATAGATTCCTTACCTTAGAATAGATACCCCAGCAATACCAACCCCGGTGGTGGGTCTGCGAACCAAGATCACACCAGGAAGTCCCGGAGAACAGAACGGCCAAAGAAGCCGTCTCTCTGGACTTGGCTGTCCAGGCAATAATGCTTAGTAAAAGTGTGCAACGAGGCCCACGTAGCTGCCTGACAGATGTCTTGTAAGGGGACACCACGTCCCAATGCCGTAGTGGCAGTCGTCGCCCTGGTGGAATGGGCGCACAGCCCCACCGGAGGCTCCTTTTTCACCGGAGAATAACAGGCTTTAATACACAAGATGACCCATCGGGAGATAGTCCGCTTGTGTACGGCCCGACCTATCTTGGCGCCTATGTAGCCAACAAAGAGCTGGTCATCCACCCGGAACTGTTGTGTGCGATTCAGGTAAAATGAGAGCGCATGTTTTGGGTCCAGACGGTGGAGCCTCTCTTCCTCTCTGGAAGGATGCGGAGGCAGAAAGAAGGTGGGCAAAGTGATGGTCTGCCCGATGTGAAAGGCAGTGACAACCTTTGGCAGAAAAGATGGACGTGTTCTGAGCACAACCTTGTCCAGATGGACAGACAGAAAAGGAGGTTTGCAAGAAAGAGCCTGGAGCTCACTCACTCTCCTAGCAGAGGTGATGGCAACCAGGAAAGCAGTCTTCAAAGTTAACAGACGAAGAGGACAGTTGTGAAGAGGCTCAAAGGGAGCGCACATTAAATATGTGAGAACCAGGTTCAAGTCCCACTGAGGCATTACGAAGGGAATAGGAGGGAAAAGATGAGTAATGCCCTTGAGGAATCTATTGACAACAGGGGACTTGAAAAGAGAGGGCTGATCAGGAAGCCTAAGAAAGGCTGAAATAGCAGAAAGGTAGCCCTTGATAGTGCCCAGAGCAGGACCCTGCTGGGCCAAAGAAAGAAGGAACAGTAGGACTTCTGAAAGAGGGGCAGAAAGGGGATCCACAGCCTTTGCTGTGCACCATGCCACAAACTTGTTCCACCTGCTGGCGTATACCAACTTAGTGGAGGGACGCCTGGCTGCCAGAATGACATCACAGACTTCAGGAGGCAAGTCGAAAGGAATCAACTGCCGCCGCTCAATCTCCACGCAAAGAGGTGGAGACTGGACAGGTTCGGGTGGAGGACCGTCCCCTGCTGCTGCGACAGAAGATCCTCCCGAAGAGGCAGTCGGATCGGGGGATCGATGGTCATACTGAGTAGCTCGGGATACCAAAGCCTTCGAGCCCAGTCCGGAGCCACAAGAATGACTTGGGCCCGGTCGCGCCTTATCTTCTTCAGCACTCTGGGCAGAAGTGGTATAGGCGGAAAGGCATACAACAGACCGCAACTCCACTCGCGACGAAAAGCGTCCCCTAGCGAGTGCCGCCTTGGAAATTCCAACGTGCAGAACTGCTGACATTGCCCGTTCTCTTCGGTGGCGAATAGATCTAACCAAGGCTCTACCCACTGCTGAAAGAGACCTTGCACCACCTCCGAGTGAAGACGCCATTCGTGATCCATCATGCACCTGCGGCTGAGTTCGTCCGCCCTGGCGTTCAGGGAACCTGCCAGGTGTTGAACCACCAGGGAAATGCCCTGATGTTCCAGCCATGTCCAGAGGCGCAGGGCCTCCTGACATAGGGTCCACGACCCCACCCAGCCCTGTTTTTTGCAGTACCACATGGCGGTGGTGTTGTCTGTGAACACTTGCACTACTCTCCCCTTGACAGAGGGAAGGAATGCCTTCAGTGCAAGTCGGATCGCACGGAGCTCCAGAAGGTTGATATGGAGCTTGGACTTCGCCGGAGACCAGAGGCCTCTGATCTCCGCCTCTCCCATGTGGCAGCCCCATCCATGTGGCAGCCCCATCCCAGGAGGGACGCATCCGTCACCACTGTGTGCTCCGGTTGGGGAAGGGAGAGAGTTCTGCCATTGACCCAATGCCGGTTCGTGAGCCACCACTGCAATTGTTGAGCAGTGCCCTCCGAGATCTGGACGTAATCGGACAGGTTCCCCTGATGCTGCGCCCACTGGAACTTCAGGTCCCACTGCAGAGCCTGCATATGCCATCTGGCATGATCAACCAGCAGGATGCAGGAGGCCATGAGGCCCAGCAGCCTCAGGGTCATCCTGACCGAAACCCAGAATAGAGGCTGAAAGATCGGAATCAGAGCCTGAATATTCTGGACTCGCCGTTCGGGAGGATAGACCCGAAAGTGCGTCGTATCCAGAACCGCTCCGATGAAGAGGAGCTTCTGAGAGGGAATCAGGTGCGACTTCGGCACATTGATGGAGAACCCCAGCAAATGCAGGTCGGCCGTAGTCTGGAGGTGGGAGACGACTGTCCGGGGCGAGCCCGCCTTCAACAGCCAATCGTCGAGATAGGGGAAGACTGGAACCCCTGATCTGGGCAGATGAGCTGCGACCACCGCCATCACTTTCGTAAACACCCGAGGGGCGCTGGTAAGGCCAAAGGGGAGCACGGTAAACTGAAAGTGCTCGTGGCCTACAGTAAACCGCAGGTAACGCCGGTGGGCCAGCAGGAAGGGAATGTGGAAATATGCGTCCTGCAGGTCCAACGCTACCATCCAGTCTCCAGGGTCGAGGACAGACAAGACCTGAGCTAAAGTTAACATCTTGAACTTCTCCTTCCGGAGGAAGCGATTGACGTCCCTGAGGTCCAAGATAGGACGCAGACCCTTGTCCTTCTTGGGCACCAGAAAGTAGTGGGAGTAACAACCACGTCCTACTTCTGGCGCAGGAACGCGCTCGATGGCCCCCTTGGCCAAGAGGGCCGCGACTTCCTGTTGAAGAAGTACCAAGTGATCCCCCGACATGCGGTGGTACTGGGGTGGCATGGCTGGAGGGGTAGTCTCGAAGGGGAGGGAGTAGCCCCTTCGGACTATTTGTAAAACCCACCTGTCCGAAGTGATGGTGCGCCAGTGGGGGAGGTGATGGCGAATCCTGCCGCCCACTGGCGTTTGATGGGCCTGAAAAACCGGACTAGGAAGGCTTGGAGGCAGTGGTGGCTGGGGTGGAGGTGGACTGACCCGCCCGCTGGCCCATTGACCCGGCTCGGCGGGTCCCACGTCCCCGGCCGCGATGAGACTGTTGCTGCGCAGGCCGATGGCTCTGAAACAAACGTGTTGGGGCGCCCCTTCCGTGGCCACGAAAGGAGCGAAAAGCAGAAGGCGAAGGAGGGCGCGTGGCGGAAAGGCCCAAGGACTTGGCCGTAGCCCGCGAGTCCTTAAAGCGCTCCAACGCACTATGTGCTTTGTTGCCGAAAAGGCGATAGCCATCAAAGGGCATGTCCATCAGAGTGCTCTGGACATCCCAGGAAAAACCAGTTGTCTTCAGCCAGGCGTGGCGACTGAGCGCCACCGTCGTGGAAATTGCCCTGCCCAGCGAGTCGGCGGTGTCAAGGCCACAACGAATAGTGAACTTGGCTGCATCCCTCCCTTCAGCAATAGCTTGAGAGAGCACTGTCCGGGCCTCCTCCGGACATTGAGGCAGCGCGCGCGCCACCGTATCCCACACAGAGTGGGAATAACGGCCCAAGAGGCATGCAGTGTCACACAGACCACAGCCCTGAACTGGCGAAAGAAAAAATCTTCTTACCGAAATGCTCCAGTTTCTTGGTGGTGCGGTAGGGAATGCGCTCTAGGACGCAGAGGCTTGGACAACCAAGCTCTCAGGGGTGGGGTGTTGGGAAAGGAAAAGGGGGTCGCCCGGGGCCGGGCGATGGCGTCGGGCCATGTTCCTATCCACAGGAGCCCCTGTGTTGGGCCTGGACCAGGTGCCCAAAAGAACGTCCGAAAGAGCATCGTTAAAAGGCAGCAGTGGCTCCGAAGAGTTAGCCGCCGGCTGAAGCACTTCTGTCAGGAGGTTAGTCCTGATGGCCACTGTAGGGAGCTCGAGGTGGCTGGCCTCGGCCGCCATACGCAACACCACTGCGTAACTTGCACCCTCCTCCGTAGCCATGGTAGGAGGAGACAGCATGCCAAGGTCAGGAGAGGTATCAAGACCACTGGCATCCCCCAACTCCTCTGCCCAGTCCGGGTCAAACTCACATTGTGCTGTGAGAGGGTCCTCAGACCCCTCCCAGTTCTCCCCTTCCTCCGAAGGCTGATAAACAGGCCGAAAATAAGGAGGACGGACATAGGGATAGAAATCCCCCGTCGGAATCGGCGTCGAGCGACGCCGGTCCGGCGCCGTATCCACATCGGGGCTGAAACCAGGGGCGACATCGTCCGGTGGGCCGGGCGACGTCGGAGATGGTGCCGGTGAGGTCGGTGGAGGTGTCACAAGGTCAACCGGCGTCGACCGGGTTCCAGGCCCGAATCCATGGAGGTCCTGCGGCGCCGGGGCCGGAGCCGACAGCGATGCCGGAGCCGCCGGCAGTAAAGGGCTAGAACCCCTAGTCGGGCCCGCGGGGCCCGAAGGCGCACCGGCGGGGCCGGACAGCCCAAAGAGGCGAGCCATGGCTGACAGAAATTCCTGCAGCTGGGCCGGAGTCGCCGACGGACCAGGGAAGGGCGGGTAGGCCGGCGGCAACTGCGTAGGCTCCGCCGGAGCCGCGGGGGAGGCACCACCCGCACCCTCAGCCGCGTCGCGCGTCGGGCGAGGGGAAGTCGGAGAGCGATGGCGCTTCTTCGACTTCTTTGAGTCTTACCTGACCCAGAGTGTGAAGACTTCGATCCCGATGAACGGTGGTGGCGGCTCCACGACCGGTCCCTCGACCTCCCACGGGACCGGGACCTTGAGCGGCGCGGAGCCGACTGTCGGACTTCTAGCAACTTTCGGGACCGCTCCCGCAAAGTCTTCGGCGCCATGTCCCGGCAGTCGGAGCACGACTTGGGGTCGTGGTCGCGCTCCAGGCAGTAAAGACACACGCGGTGCGGGTCCGTCACCGACATCATGCGATGACAGTCCCCGCAGGTCTTGAAGCCGGGCATCCCTACTGCACCAGGAGTCGATCGACTCAAATAATAGATACAAAAAGCCTCGAAAAAAACTCAGTCAAAAAGTGACTGGGGGTTCCGCTCTCTCCGGATCTGCGCTTGCTGGCGCGGAAAAAGAAAGAACTGACGTCAGCGCGCATGGGCGGCGTCTAAGTAGCTGCTGCGATGTCATCTCGGCAACCACGACGCCAACGACGGACGCGGAGCCGCACAACGCCACCTTCCGACGCGCAGGGGTACTGCTGACGAAAACTTTCCGGATCCAGTCTGACCCCTGGGGCTAATTCTAAGGAAAGGAATCTATCACTAACGTGTTTCTTTCAGATATATTGTCTAGTATTGGGAATACGTTGCTTGCCCCAGAGAAGTAGGAGTAATACCTTTCGATGGAATGTTTGAGTCTTCAAATGTCTGTTGGCCCAATGGCTCTGGCAAATCGGGAGAGATGTCTGTCAATCGGTTGAACCATCAGTGTTAACTTGTATGTTTCAGTGCTATTTCCCTCTGCAACAACCCTTATTATTTGCGCGCTATTTTGAACGTCACTGGCTAGCGTAGAAGCAATATTTGTTTTCCTACCTCAAACATCTTAACTTTGAACCCTTCCCTGTCCCCACTTTTCAGAAGAACCTCCATGAACATAAAAGTTATGTGTTCCCTTATTTAGGAAAGGTCTGTTCCCCCTCTCCCACTCTAACTTCCCTTAAGCAAACTTTGCTAGTCTTAAGTGCAGCGTTGCTTAGCTACTTGGGTCTCTTTGATGATAGAAATTTCACCACTAATGAGGAATGGAGTAGGCCCTAATTTTGGCAATGTAGAATACAGAGGCCTGATGACTAGTGTTTTGTTTCCTCTGGCCCATTGTGTGGCCCTTTCATGTCTCTCTAAAGAACTACATAGTAATCCCCTACATTCTAATTTGTTTTATGATGCTGGAGCGTGATCATTCTTCAGCCTAAGTTGATCGGGAAGCAGGTTATATCCCTCGTCAGTTGTTCACCATTCTTCTTCCTGTTAAGTTGTTGTTTATTTCCCTGCAGTTGTTCACCCTCCTCCGAATCAGTTGAATCTCCCCTAGAGGGCAATTCTCTGAGCCTAAGCCTCGCAGGATTGTTTCTTGTTGGTCGCTTTCTTGAACATTTCCAGTTTCTAGTAGATGGGCATTGTTCCTTGGGTCTTACCAACGATGTTATCAACGGTTTCTAACATTATCTCTGTAGTGCGAACCCCTTAGCATAGGTCTTTCCTCCAACCATATCCAGGCTTCAATTTGTGTATCAAAACCTTTTTTTAATTTTTCCTGGATGATCATTTTTAGTATAGCCAGGAATACGAGCATTTATTTAGAGAAATGAGAATCAGGAGAGAGGTACTCTGAGTCGAATAAAATACTAATTTTTCCAGATTAGATGAGGGAGATTCAATGTCAGTGGAAAAACATGGCAAAGTTTTTTTTTCTTGTACTACATTGTTCACTGTTTTTGAGATAACATGATAACAAAACAAAATCTGGCATCACAATACTCTCTATTGATAAATAAGTGAGTCATTCAACTGACTCTTGTTTCCATATTATTAGATCTCTGAAAAAGGTTTTTCCTTTTATCCCCATGGACCTGCGCTAAACGGTTGCCTCGCATTGGTGTCCTCTTTGTTGGACTACTGCAATGCGGTGTATCTGAATATCATCAGGCTTCTCTTAACAAATTTCAGGTGGTCCAGAATGCTGCAGTTTGCCACATTTTGGACATTCCTAAACATCAGTCTGTCTCGCAGGGACTGAGGAGTTCGTGCTGGCTTCCTATTAGAAAAATAATTATTTTTAAAGTCTCATGTATCGCACATAAGGTATTACATACTTGGTCCCAGGTTTCTCAGATCAAAGTATTTACCCAGAAGGGTCCTGTACTCAGTCAATACAAGGCTAGTAGCAGTGCCCCCAGAACTTGCCAAGGTAGATGAGGCGGCAGACCCTTTTCGTATGGTACAGCTAAACTGTGAAATACGCTGCTACGATATATCAAATAGAAATAGAGGCAGATCCCCTGTTTATAAGAAATCTCAAGACATGGCTCTTCTCTCTTTAAATTACTTAGGATTTTACTCACGCTTTTTTTCTATCTGATCTACCATGTTTGGTCTCTCAGCCCCACAACACCTTTTGGATACTCGTGCGCTTTACAAATATATTTTCATTTCATTTTCATCTTCAGTTCACATGGCAGAAAGAGGGCTGGAAGCAGGGAGGGGCCAGAACGGCAAGCATCGGGCCAACCCAGCACTGGTGTGATGCGCCCCAACTCTAGAACCAAACAGAAGGTACACTTTACACCACTTTACGGCATCTATATGTTCAACCTGTCTAAAACTACCTCCCCCGTCTCTCAGGTGAAAGCCCCAGGGAGAAGACACATTAAGTCTGGTCTTCTTGTCAGATCAAGGGTCCAAAAGGACCTTGAGCTGAACCACAGCTAGTTATCAGGCTTAAGTCTTCAGTGGCACGCCCACCTCTACAGGGGCCACCTTACCAGCTGGCATAGATTCAGGCTAGTCAGTTCGAAACAATCATGAGAGATCAATATAATTGATTACACAAATGAAAGATCATCTATTTCCTGCAAAGATGCATATCTTTGCTCTTTTATAAAAATGCCAGAAGATTCCCAAGGCCCTTGGGATCTTCAAATTGATTATGGCTTTCAGAAAGAGGCTTACAAAAAATCATTCCAAATCAAACGTCCTCCTAAAATCCATCTGTCCCTGACTAGACAAAGAGTTACTTAATCAGGAATCCCATGATCTGCTTTCAAATTAGGGAAATAGTATACACTTCTCTGCATCCAGAAGGGTTCTGAGCATAATTTTCCTTGTAAAAAAGAAAAACAGGAAATTGAGCCCCACAATAAACACACAGGATTTAAACTGTATGCATCTCTACTTCAAAGTAGAGATGATTTTCCAGGAGAATGACCCTTTCCAACCAAGGGACTGGATGACCAGACTAAGGGATGCTTGTAACGCACACTGATCAACAGGCTCCACCAGATAGGAATCCAAAGAGCAGCCCTCAAGTGGATTGCATCATACCTCACTGGAAGAACGCAGAAAATCATCCTACCTCCCTACTCCTTGCGCCCTAAGGACATCATCTGCGGGGTACCTCAAGGCTCAGGCCTCAGCCCAACCCTCTTCAACACATACATGACCCCCCCGGCTAACATCGTCAAAATCCACGGACTCAACATCATCTCCTACGCCGATGACACCCAACTCATTCTCTCTCTGACTAACAATCCAAGAACTATCAAAGACAAGTTCCAAAGATGCATGAAGGATGCTGTCGACTGGATGAACAACAACTGTCTCAAACTCAACACCGACAAGACAGAAGTACCCATCTTCGGGAAAGGCAAGGTCACACACTGGAACAGCGAATGATGGCAACTGGAGCTGGGCCCAAACCCTGATACCCACCGAACACGCCCGCAACCTTGGCTTCATCCTTGATACCCAGCTATCCATGAAGAAAAAACAAGTTACTTACCTGTACACTGTGGTTCTCCAGTATTGATATCTTTCATAGATTCACATGCTTGATATCTTTCATAGATTCACATGCTTGTATCTTCCCCGTCGTCACGGTGGGAGTCTCGCTGTAGTTAGAAAAGAAGTACCATAGAAGTACATAGAAACCACCAAAAGGAGAGAAAAACTTTTAACATTCGTCAGCATCTATATGTAGGTCCAAACTTTGACCAATCAGAGACCAGCCCTAGACCTCAACTCCCCAGCAGAGCCACCAGACCTCAGATTTCGCGCACAAGTGTGCTAAGGTTAAGAAGTAGCATGGGATCAGAAGTGGCAAGCCTAGACACGGAGGGCCGCATGTGAATCTATAAAAGATATCAATACTGGAGAACCACAGTGTACAGGTAAGTAACTTGTTTTTTCTCCAGTATTGAATCTTTCATAGATTCACATGCTTGTATCAAAGTAGTTAGCAGTGTCATTCCTTAAATTTGCGACTAGGCGAAGACCTTCATATGCAATAAAATAAACATATTTAAACATACCGATATATATGAAGCATGAAATCCAAGTAAATCACTAATAGCATATAAATCTGTGAAACCAAATACACAAGGTAAATAGAAGTGATGGATATGAATAGACTGTACCTTAAGCAAACAGATGTCTGAGGACAGCTTGACCCACTGCAGCATCCGCTTTCCATGCCGAGTCTAGGCAGTAGTGCTTGATAAATGTATGCACGTTAGACCATGTTGCCGCTCTACAAATGTCTGGAAGCAATACCCCGGCAAAGAGGGCTGTAGAAGCTGCCATCTTCCTTGTGGAGTGCGCAGACACTTTTGCAGATAGAGGTTTTCCAGCTTTGTTATGGCAGAAAACAATTGCAGAGGAGATTCAACGTGCAATACTGCTCCTTGAAAGGGCCTGGTCCTTCCTTGGCGAAGTAAAGGAAACAAATAGCTGATCCAATTTTCTGAAAGTCTTTGTTCTATGAATGTAGAACTTGATGCATCGCTTTACGTCCAAAGAGTGCAATGCTCTTTCAGCATCGTTGAAGGATTTCCAAAGTACGTAGTGAGCACAACTGGTTCATTTAAGTGAAAAGAAGTTGGAACTTTAGGAATGAATTGAGGATTTGTTCTCAATAATAGCTTGTCTTGTCTGAATTGAAGGAAAGGTGCAGCTACTGTGAAAGCCTGAATTTCACTGATTCTTCTAGCCGATGAGAGGGCTAAAAGGAGAGCCGTTTTCCATGAAACATATTTTAAATCAGCTTTGTGTATGGGCTCGAAAGGCGATTTCATCAATTGGGCTACTACTGTGTTTAATTCCCATGGGACTACAGGGAGCTTTAAGGGTGGAAAAACCCGAAGAGGCCTTTCATAAACTCTTTAACAATTCTTGTTGACCACAAGGAGAGTTCTCCTGGTTTCCCGCGAAACCTGGAAATTGCAGCCAAGTGTACTTTGATTGATGAGTGAGCCAATTTTGACTTAGCTAAGTGAAGTAGGTAAGGCAAAACCTGTTCCGGGGTTGAGAGCAAAGGATGTAAGTCTTTTTCCACGCACCAATGGCAGAATCTCTTCCATTTTGCAGCATATGACCTATTAGTAGAAGGAGCTCTGGCCCGTTGGAGGATGGACCTGCAATGCGGAGCGATGTCTAAATCTGTGAATTCATAGTCGTGAGGTTCCAAGCTGACAAACTTAGAGATTTTATTTGAGGATGAACGATCTGACCGTTGTTCATTGAGAGTAGGTTTGGCAGTGGAGGAAAGAGAATGTGCGGAGATATCGAGCACAGGAGAAGCTCCGTGAACCAAAACTGCCTCGGCCATGCCGGAGGAATGAGATGACATGGTTCTTTCTTCATCTTGCTCAATACTCTTGGGATGAGAGGAAACGGCGGGAACGCGCAGGCAAACGTCCCCGTCCACTGCATCTGCAGAGCGTTCCCCCAAGAGTTTTCCTGAGGAAACCTGCTGGCGAACCTTTCGCACTTCCTGTTGCTTGCTGTCGCAAAAAGATCCAGTTTTGGAGAGCCCCACAGTTTGAAGACTCGTCGCAGCTGGTCCCCGTCTAACTCCCATTCGTGACATTGGGAATTGGTTCTGCTTAGAAAATCCGGCCAATCGTTGACCACGCCCGGAACATGCTCTATTTGCAACGTTATGTTGTGCTGAATTAGCCACATCCAAATCTCCTGGGCCTGTTCTGATAATGTGAGAGACCTGGTGCCCCCTTGTTTGGCAAGATAGAACATTGTTGTGGTATTGTCTGTTCTTACCAGAACAGAGGATCCCTGGATTCTTGGTAGAAAAGCTGCAGTCCCAGAAAAACTGCCCTCAGTTCCAAAAGCTTGATGTGTAAAAACGTTTCTTGAACGGACCATTTTCCGTGGATTTGCAATTCCTGGAGATGCGCCCCCCAATCGTCCATTGAAGCGTCCGTTGTCATAATGTAACAAGGCTGTGCTGGTTGAAACGAGAGGCCTGGAGAGATATTGCTTTTTTTTCCCACCATGACAGAGCCTGCTTCATTGTCTGAGAGAGAGAGATGATGTCCTCGAATGAGCCGTGCGCCTGAACCCACTGCATGTCTAACTGCTCCTGGAGAGGCCTCATGTGCATACAAAAGGGGATGATGGACGGAACGTTTGAGCCAATCAAACACTCACCCCCAGTCAACTGATCTGGGTTTAATCCTTCATCATTCTTTAGCTCACTCCACCACCCCAGTTCAGACATGGCCATATGCAAATCAGTCTGACCCTGTGCCTCATGGGAACAGTCCAGCCCGAACTGCCAAGCCATGTCTTCCCTGGACCGGAAACAAGCATCCTAGGACCGGCTTCTGGCATTTCAGCCGTCATCAGCCAGGCTTGCTTGAATCCAGTGGCAAAGTGAGCAAGGGACCCACGTCTGGGCATACCCCGCCAACTTAGGGCGACCAAAGCGATACAAAGGGGATGATGGACGGAACGTTTGAGCCAATCAAACACTCACCCCCAGTCAACTGATCTGGGTTTAATCCTTCATCATTCTTTAGCTCACTCCACCACCCTAGTTCAGACATGGCCGTATGCAAATCAGTCTGACCCTGTGCCTCATGGGAACAGTCCAGCCCGAACTGCCAAGCCATGTCTTCCCTGGACCGGAAACAAGCATCCTAGGACCGGTTTCTGGCATTTCAGCCGTCATCAGCCAGGCTTGCTTGAATCCAGTGGCAAAGTGAGCAAGGGACCCACGTCTGGGCATACCCCGCCAACTTAGGGCGACCAAAGCGATACAAAGGGGATGATGGACGGAACGCTTGAGCCAATCAAACACTCACCCCAGTCAACTGATCTGGGTTTAATCCTTCATCATTCTTTAGCTCACTCCACCACCCCAGTTCAGACATGGCCCTATGCAAATCAGTCTGACCCTGTGCCTCATGGGAACAGTCCAGCCCGAACTGCCAAGCCATGTCTTCCCTGGACCGGAAACAAGCATCCTAGGACCGGTTTCTGGCATTTCAGCCGTCATCAGCCAGGCTTGCTTGAATCCAGTGGCAAAGTGAGCAAGGGACCCACGTCTGGGCATACCCCGCCAACTTAGGGCGACCAAGCGATACAAAGGGGATGATGGACGAACGTTTGAGCCAATCAAACACTCACCCCAGTCAACTGATCTGGGTTTAATCCTTCATCATTCTTTAGCTCACTCCACCACCCCAGTTCAGACATGGCCATATGCAAATCAGTCTGACCCTGTGCCTCATGGGAACAGTCCAGCCCGAACTGCCAAGCCATGTCTTCCTGGACCGGAAACAAGCATCCTAGGACCGGTTTCTGGCATTTCAGCCGTCATCAGCCAGGCTTGCTTGAATCCAGTGGCAAAGTGAGCAAGGGACCCACGTCTGGGCATACCCCGCCAACTTAGGGCGACCAAGCGATACAAAAGGGGATGATGGACGGAACGCTTGAGCCAATCAAACACTCACCCCCAGTCAACTGATCTGGGTTTAATCCTTCATCATTCTTTAGCTCACTCCACCACCCCAGTTCAGACATGGCCATATGCAAATCAGTCTGACCCTGTGCCTCATGGGAACAGTCCAGCCCGAACTGCCAAGCCATGTCTTCCCTGGACCGGAAACAAGCATCCTAGGACCGGTTTCTGGCATTTCAGCCGCCATCAGCCAGGCTTGCTTGAATCCAGTGGCAAAGTGAGCAAGGGACCCACGTCTGGGCATACCCCGCCAACTTAGGGCGACCAAAGCGATACAAGTCCATCATCCCCTTTTGTATCGCTTTGTTCGCCCTAAGTTGGCGGGGTATGCCCAGACGTGGGTCCCTTGCTCACTTTGGCACTGGATTCAAGCAAGCCTGGCTGATGACGGCTGGAATGCCAGAAACCGGTCCTAGGATGCTTGTTTCCGGTCCAGGGAAGACATGGCTTGGCAGTTCGGGCTGGACTGTTCCCATGAGGCACAGGGTCAGACTGATTTGCATATGGCCATGTCTGAACTGGGGTGGTGGAGTGAGCTAAAGAATGATGATGGATTAAACCCAGATCAGTTGACTGGGGGTGAGTGTTTGATTGGCTCAAACGTTCCGTCCATCATCCCCTTTTGTATCGCTTTGTTCGCCCTAAGTTGGCGGGGTATGCCCAGACGTGGGTCCCTTGCTCACTTTGCCACTGGATTCAAGCAAGCCTGGCTGATGACGGCTGGAATGCCAGAAACCGGTCCTAGGATGCTTGTTTCCGGTCCAGGGAAGACATGGCTTGGCAGTTCGGGCTGGACTGTTCCCATGAGGCACAGGGTCAGACTGATTTGCATATGGCCATGTCTGAACTGGGGTGGTGGAGTGAGCTAAAGAATGATGATGGATTAAACCCAGATCAGTTGACTGGGGGTGAGTGTTTGATTGGCTCAAACGTTCCGTCCATCATCCCCTTTGTATCGCTTTGTTCGCCCTAAGTTGGCGGGGGTATGCCCAGACGTGGGTCCCTTGCTCACTTTGCCACTGGATTCAAGCAAGCCTGGCTGATGACGGCTGGAATGCCAGAAACCGGTCCTAGGATGCTTGTTTCCGGTCCAGGGAAGACATGGCTTGGCAGTTCGGGCTGGACTGTTCCCATGAGGCACAGGGTCAGACTGATTTGCATATGGCCATGTCTGAACTGGGGTGGTGGAGTGAGCTAAAGAATGATGATGGATTAAACCCAGATCAGTTGACTGGGGGTGAGTGTTTGATTGGCTCAAACGTTCCGTCCATCATCCCCTTTGTATCGCTTGTTCGCCCTAAGTTGGCGGGGTATGCCCAGACGTGGGTCCCTTGCTCACTTTGCCACTGGATTCAAGCAAGCCTGGCTGATGACGGCTGGAATGCCAGAAACCGGTCCTAGGATGCTGTTTCCGGTCCAGGGAAGACATGGCTTGGCAGTTCGGGCTGGTGGACTGTTCCCATGAGGCACAGGGTCAGACTGATTTGCATATGGCCATGTCTGAACTGGGGTGGTGGAGTGAGCTAAAGAATGATGATGGATTAAACCCAGATCAGTTGACTGGGGGTGAGTGTTTGATTGGCTCAAACGTTCCGTCCATCATCCCCTTTTGTATCGCTTTGTTCGCCCTAAGTTGGCGGGGTATGCCCAGACGTGGGTCCCTTGCTCACTTTGCCACTGGATTCAAGCAAGCCTGGCTGATGACGGCTGGAATGCCAGAAACCGGTCCTAGGATGCTTGTTTCCGGTCCAAGGAAGACATGGCTTGGCAGTTCGGGCTGGACTGTTCCCATGAGGCACAGGGTCAGACTGATTTGCATATGGCCATGTCTGAACTGGGGTGGTGGAGTGAGCTAAAGAATGATGATGGATTAAACCCAGATCAGTTGACTGGGGGTGAGTGTTTGATTGGCTCAAACGTTCCGTCCATCATCCCCTTTGTATCGCTTTGTTCGCCTCTAAGTTGGCGGGGGTATGCCCAGACGTGGGTCCCTTGCTCACTTTGCCACTGGATTCAAGCAAGCCTGGCTGATGACGGCTGGAATGCCAGAAACCGGTCCTAGGATGCTTGTTTCCGGTCTAGGGAAGACATGGCTTGGCAGTTCGGGCTGGACTGTTCCCATGAGGCACAGGGTCAGACTGATTTGCATATGGCCATGTCTGAACTGGGGTGGTGGAGTGAGCTAAAGAATGATGATGGATTAAACCCAGATCAGTTGACTGGGGGTGAGTGTTTGATTGGCTCAAACGTTCCGTCCATCATCCCCTTTTGTATCGCTTTGTTCGCCCTAAGTTGGCGGGGGTATGCCCAGACGTGGGTCCCTTGCTCACTTTGCCACTGGATTCAAGCAAGCCTGGCTGATGACGGCTGGAATGCCAGAAACCGGTCCTAGGATGCTTGTTTCCGGTCCAAGGAAGACATGGCTTGGCAGTTCGGGCTGGACTGTTCCCATGAGGCACAGGGTCAGACTGATTTGCATATGGCCATGTCTGAACTGGGGTGGTGGAGTGAGCTAAAGAATGATGATGGATTAAACCCAGATCAGTTGACTGGGGGTGAGTGTTTGATTGGCTCAAACGTTCCGTCCATCATCCCCTTTTGTATCGCTTTGTTCGCCCTAAGTTGGCGGGGGTATGCCCAGACGTGGGTCCCTTGCTCACTTTGCCACTGGATTCAAGCAAGCCTGGCTGATGACGGCTGGAATGCCAGAAACCGGTCCTAGGATGCTTGTTTCCGGTCTAGGGAAGACATGGCTTGGCAGTTCGGGCTGGACTGTTCCCATGAGGCACAGGGTCAGACTGATTTGCATATGGCCATGTCTGAACTGGGGTGGTGGAGTGAGCTAAAGAATGATGATGGATTAAACCCAGATCAGTTGACTGGGGGTGAGTGTTTGATTGGCTCAAACGTTCCGTCCATCATCCCCTTTTGTATCGCTTTGTTCGCCCTAAGTTGGCGGGGGTATGCCCAGACGTGGGTCCCTTGCTCACTTTGCCACTGGATTCAAGCAAGCCTGGCTGATGACGGCTGGAATGCCAGAAACCGGTCCTAGGATGCTTGTTTCCGGTCCAGGGAAGACATGGCTTGGCAGTTCGGGCTGGACTGTTCCCATGAGGCACAGGGTCAGACTGATTTGCATATGGCCATGTCTGAACTGGGGTGGTGGAGTGAGCTAAAGAATGATGATGGATTAAACCCAGATCAGTTGACTGGGGGTGAGTGTTTGATTGGCTCAAACGTTCCGTCCATCATCCCCTTTTGTATCGCTTTGTTCGCCCTAAGTTGGCGGGGGTATGCCCAGACGTGGGTCCCTTGCTCACTTTGCCACTGGATTCAAGCAAGCCTGGATGATGACGGCTGGAATGCCAGAAACCGGTCCTAGGATGCTTGTTTCCGGTCCAGGGAAGACATGGCTTGGCAGTTCGGGCTGGACTGTTCCCATGAGGCACAGGGTCAGACTGATTTGCATATGGCCATGTCTGAACTGGGGTGGTGGAGTGAGCTAAAGAATGATGATGGATTAAACCCAGATCAGTTGACTGGGGGTGAGTGTTTGATTGGCTCAAACGTTGCGTCCATCATCCCCTTTTGTGAGGCCTCATGTGCAGCCAACAAATCGGAATGAACAGGATGCATGATGACAGCATCCCCAGTAAGGATTTGAATACTCTCACAGAAGTGGACTCTCTTGCGCGTAGAAGGGTTGCTAAGTGCCTTATCTTGAGCTTCCGTTCTGAAGTGGGAAACGCCTTCATCAACTTGGTGTTCAGTAAAGCCCCGAGAAAAATACGCTTCTGGCTTGGAATCAAGTGCGACTTCTCTACGTTGAGTTGCAACCCCAGAGACTTGAAGAGCCGCTGACAAGCCCGCGTAGATTTTCTGGTAGAGTGAAATGTAGCTCCTTTCACTAGCCAGTCGTCCAGGTATGGGTAAACCTGATGTCCCTGCCTTCTCAGAAAAGCAGCTACTGGAGCCATACATTTCGTGAAAACTCTGGGAGCTGAGCGAAGGCCGAAGGGCAAAACCTTGAACTGGAAGTGATCCCCAGCCACCTCGAACCTTAGGAATTGGCGATGCTTTGCATGAATGGGGATGTGAAAGTATGCGTCCAAGAGATCGAGGGACGCTAGAAAATCTCCCTTGTTTATTAATAAGAGAATCTCTTGAAGGGACAACATTCTGAACGACTGCTTCTTGATGTATTTGTTCAGCTGTCTGAGGTCCATGACCTGTCTCCATTTCCCACATTTTTTCTTTATTAGGAAGAAATTGGAATAAAAGCCCTTCCCCCATTGTCTGAAAGGCACCTTTTCTATCGGCCCTTTTTTTAGTAGAGACGAAATTTCCTGATTTAACAAGAGCAGATGATGATGATGCATTTTTCTTGGAGGTGGAGTTCGAGGAGGCTTGTGGACAAATTCTACGGTGTGGCCCTGTTGGATGATGTCCAGCACCCATTTGTCCTTCGTGATGGCTTGCCATTGATTTAGAAATGGAGAGAGCTGATGGGACTGCAGAGGCTGAAAACGAGATGAGGTGGCTGGCGGAAGACAAACGTCACTGACGTCTAGAGGAATCCTGCGATTTTCCTCGTCCTGCAGGCTTGCGTCTAGCTGATTGCTGATTGTATGACAGATTGGAAGCACAAAACTGCTGCTGTTGCTGTCCTCCATATTGTGGTCTGTAACTCTGCTGAGTATATGGTTGATATCTGTATGACTGGTAGGACGGTCTTTGCTGGAACTGACCTCTTCCTCTACCTCCACGAAAGGACTGAAAACACCTTTGTTGCAACGTGCCTAAGGAACGTGCGGTTTCAGTATCCTTTTTGATGCCCTGTAGCTCTTTGTCTACGTGCTTTCCAAACAGATTTTCCCCATCAAAGGGCATATCCAGAACTTTCGATTGAACTTCAGGGCGGAAGGACGTCGCCCTAAGCCAGCCCTGTCTACGAAGAACTGCGGCACCTGCCATTTGCCTGAAAGCAATCGAAGACAAATCCATTGCAGAATCAATCACGTCCGAAGACGCTCTAGCACCCTCCTGCAGGAGGTCCTTCGCTTCTTTCTTTTTATCCTTGGGAAGGTGTTTGAGAAGAGGAGCAAGATCTGACCATAACTGACGGTCGAACCTCCCCAAAATCGCTAAGGCGTTAGAGGCCTTGATAGCAGTAGCGGCCATAGTAGCGAAGTGTTTGCCGATGCTGTCAAGGCGTTTGCCTTCCCTGTCTGGAGGCACCGAGCAAGGAGATTGCGGATTCCTGGAACGCCTCTGCGCAGCTTGCATTATTACTGAATCCGGACGTGGATGACCAATTAAACACGCCGGAGCAGAATCAGGTGCTTTGTATTTTTTTACCATCCTCTGCAACACAGCAGGAACGGAGGCTGGGTTTTTCATAATTTTCAAACCTTCACTCCAAATGTAATCCATAATCGGAATGGATCGAACCGATTTCTTTGCTGCATCCTTAAAATCATAAAAAAAACATTCGGTTTGTACCACAGGCAAAGGCAAATCGAATCTTCTAGAGGCTCTCTCGAGTACTTCGTGGAAGCCCCCAATATCTCCCAGAGGGGAAGCTGCTGGAGAGGGGGAAGGCGATGGTGAAGATGGAGCCTCATAATCATCCCATTCTTGACCAACTAGGTCCGGATCCTGAGTGAGCTCACCCTCCTCGGGTTGATCGTCTGCCTCACTCTCGATGTAATCATCTTGGATTGTAATGCATCAAGGAGCCTGTCTCTCAACCTGCGCAACAGGCGACGGAGTAACTACTGGTGGTGGCGGAGCAACCTGAATATTCGAACCGCCGGGCGTCAATGGAACCGGAGCGTGAGAGTCCGGAAATCTTTTATAATAGTCATTTAACATATGCCTAAGGTCTGTGACATGGGAGATTGGCACCAGCATGGAATCTCTCTGAACCTCCTGACGCTCTTCATAAGCCTCATAAGGATAGTGCTCTTGGAAAGAGTCATATCGTTGGGCCTGAGAATGACCCGTGAATGAGTAATCCCCTTCCATATATTCTGAAGTGTCCTGTCCTTGCACCTCCTCCTCCTCATCAGTGTCCTGGCATTTAACTCTGAGCTGTGAGGGGCTGTAAGCGGGGCCAAAAAGACTTTCATCCCCTGATTCCTCCGTATCAAGAAGGTGAGAGGGAAGCAACGGTGATATCTTGGGTAAAGGTGACAAGCCTGGAGAATTTGGAACCAACTGGAGACTTTTAATGTCCTGTTTCTGATCCATCGTCGACGACGGAAGACGCCTGAAAGTGATCGTCGTCGATATTGGCAGAGGAGAGGGTGATGTAAACACTGTCATCGACGGAACGCCCGTCGACGCCCTCGTCGACAGTGTTCCCATCGACGAAGTCGTAGACGCAATCGTCGACACAGTGTTCGTCGTCGTCGCCGAAGCAGTCGACGATGCCGTCGACGAGGAAATAGTCGTTACCGTGTTCGTCGACGATGCCGTCACCACAGCCGTCAACGATGTAGTCGTCGCCATAGAAGTCGGGGATTTGGTGGAAGTCCTCGACGACGGGTCCGTCGACGGTACTTTTTTCGTCGACGAAGCCTGTTTGAGAGGTGTGACAGGCAGAGAAGCAGTAGAGGATTTTTTCAGGCCTGATTCCTTAAGCTTAAGGGCTGTTTTATCGGCAGTGGAGGATTTCTCAGCCTTTAATCTCTTCGATTCAGCCTTTGTTGAGGTAGAGCCCTCATTTTATGCTTCCTCTCAGCGGAGGATGGCCCAGGGCTCTCTTCAACATCAGATCCAGAGTCTGATTTTGATTTCTTCTTCTGGAGCCATAACAATAATCTGGCCTCTCTATCCTTTAGAGTTTTGGCTGAAAAGGTTCTGCAGTATTTACAGTCCTTAGCTGTATGTTTAGGGTAAAGGCAATAAAGACAGTCCTTGTGTGGATCTTCAGAAAAAGCCTTGCCTTCCCACAGGATCTACAGGGCCTAAAATGCCTCTTCTTAGAACCCTCTGACATCTTTGAAGCAAAGAAGGTAAAAAGACAATACCTTGAGGTGAATTCTAGCAGGGTCAAAAGTTCACTCACTGACAAACTGAGCAGAGCTCAGGGAGACTCCCCTACACACGACGTGTGGTTATAAATCTGAGGTCGGGTGGCTCTGCTGGGGAGTTGAGGTCTAGGGCTGGTCTCTGATTGGTCAAAGTTTGGACCTAAATAAAGATGCTGACGAATGTTAAAAGCTTTTCTCTCCTTTTGGTGGTTTCTATGTACTTCTATGGTACTTCTTTTCTAACTACCGCGAGACTCCCACCATGACGACGGGGAAGATACAAGCATGTGAATCTATGAAAGATTCAATACTGGAGAAGCAGGAGGCGTGGCTACGCTGCGAAGCAAAATGGCCGCGAGCTAGAGAGGCTCCCATGACACCGGCTCCCTTCCGAATATCCGACAACGCAATCCGACTCCCCAAGTGTGGGTGGACCGTCGGAACTACGGAGGGCACAATCAATCCAGGAACCGCTGCTCCCGCACCCGTAACAACGGAGATATAGACGCCGGAAGTACCGGGCTAATTAGGCCTCGAAGCCAGGGACTCGAGTAAGGAGCTGAGACCGAGAAGAAACGCGGCCTGCACCGGCTGAGGACCGCGGCTCGCGACCTCGAGTGAAAAGAGGGCGGAATCAGCGGAGTGACGGTCCCGACAGCAGACGGAGGGATCAGTGGTGACAATTGCAGAAGCCCTGGGGTAAGTGGGTCTTCATCGGGGGCCTATCCTGTTTGCTTTCCACCCCGGTCTGACGCAGACGTCACAGAAGGCACCGGCGAGGCTCTGGGCCTCCCAGATCCGGGTGCAGCGTATCGCCAGCAACGCTTGTGGGCCCACCGCCGACCGCTCCTGTACTGTGATCGGGGGCGGAGTCGCCCCGAGAGCCTGGACTGTCGGGTGGAGGAGACCTGGATGGGGGGGGACAGCACATGGAGAGGGTTCCTGGTGGGAAGCTGCGGCCGCTCCTGTGAAGCGACAGTCCCAATGCACCTGACCTCCATTGGGGGGTAAATTGAGGCTCATAAGAGGTGATCCCCACCAAAGGAGGGGCCCCGTGCCAACCATTGAACTTGCGGAGCAGGGGTGGCCCCTGACCACCACTGGGGGCTACATCAATGAGTCACCACCGACAAGGCTGTGGGTGAGGGCACAGAGAGATATCAAACCGGTTTCGACTGGCACAGCAAGCTTGCAGCGGAAACAACACTAAACCGGGGCGTAACAGGAGTGGCACAGCTGCCCCCTCACAAAACTCCTCCCCCACCCCACAGGTCATCCAGTAACTTCGGACTCACGCAGCAGTAGCCACTTACAGGAGGGGGTGAAGGGTCCAAACACTCGCATGGCAGAGCACACTGCCCTACCAGGAAGAAGACGGTGGTCGCAGTACGACGAAAGACAATGGCGGCCCAAAGAGGTCCCAAGGGGACCCAACAGAGTAAACTAGACAGGTATGCCCTACCTAAGCCGGCCACACCAGAACACTTATCCAGGGAAAAAAAGGCGGCTCTAGAGGAGGGAGACCCGCCTGAACACACCTTAAAGATGTCATGGAAGCAATCTCGGGGGTTCGCTCATCCATGGAACAGAGGATGGACGCAATAACGTCGGAGGTGACACTCATTAGGGCAGACCTGACCAAAATCAGCGAAAAGGTCAAGCAAATGGAAATCACTACCTCATGCCTCCTAGATGATACTTCACAAATGCAAAGTGACATCAAAGAGCTGCAGGCCTTCCGGAAATTCGCGGAGGAGAAACTCGACGACTATGAAGGCCGCACTAGACGCAATAACGTGCGTATTATTGGTGTGCCCGAAAAGCCGGAGGGACAGGCGACCGACCTGTTCGTTGAGGACCTCATACTGCAGCACCTGAAACCGAAAAACGTGTCCAAATTCTTTGTGGTCGAGAGGGCTCACAGAGTTCCTGGGGGGCGCCCTAAGCCGGGAGCCCCTCCGCGTCCTATCCTTGCTAAGCTCTTAAATTTTCGGGACCGAGATGCCATACTGCAACACGCAAGAGTGGCCCCACCGCTGCGGTACAATAATGCAGAAATCGCCTTTTTTCCGGACTTTACCCTTCAAGTACAGAGACAAAGACGTTCATTCCTGGCAGTAAAGAAACAAATGAGGGATAAAGGAATAAAATACGCAATGCTGTTTCCGGCCCGTCTCAGGGTGGAGGCCGAGGGTAAAGCCTGGTTTTTCAACCATCCCAAAGAGGCTGCGGACTGGTTAGAGGGGTGGAGGGGTGCAAAAGAACATAACACTGTTTGAAGGTCAACCCTAGTCTAATCAAGGTAGCGGATATGCAGGAAAAGGAAGGTGCTCCCAATGTGTATTGAAACTATTGGCAGGTCACATCCTGTAATTGGTGGTAGATTATTTGTACCTGTTTCATAGTATTAGAGTCTTGCCATGCCAAAAGTTATATGTATCCAACTGTTTGTTAAGGTTGTAATGGTCCACACCCAGGGGGGGATTAGCTATATTGTTTTGACAGGGAGGGAGCGAAGTGTCGGAGCAGCTCACCCCACACTAGTCTACTTTTAGTTTCAGGGTGGGCGACAGGCACTCTGCATAGTTGTTAAATGGGCAGTTCCAAGCCCAGAGTGCAGGGGAGCAGGGAGGGGGGTAGTTGGGTAGGGGAGAGGTGGGTGCAACGCACACAAGTTCAATCGACATTGATTGTTAGTAGACGACGAGACGCAGACACAGAGCTCGCTGGTCAAAATGGGTACACACTGGGACGAGAGTCTTAAGCTCCTGAGTTGGAACGTCAACGGATTGGGTGACAAGGTAAAACGTTCCATAGTCCTACAATACATAAGGCGGCACTCCCCAGACGTGGTGCTGTTCCAGGAGTCCCACTTGGTGGGTAACACATGTAAGGCACTAAGTAGATGGGGCTACAGACTTGTGGCACACTCTGGCTTCACCACGGGCTCTAGAGGGGTTGGTATCCTGCTCAAACACTCCTTTCCGCTCTCCATACAGCACACCTGGACTGACGAGCTGGGTCGGTATGCCGCGATTTCGGGACAGTGGGAGGGTCAGACGCTCACAGTAATGTCAATATATGTTCCGCCAGGCCTTCAGGGTCGCACATTTAAAGACTTAGGTACAATTATGCTCTCATTCCCAGAGGGACATATAATTATAGGAGGGGATTTCAATTCGGTAGTATCGGGTTCCCTTGACCGTTGTCCACCCTGTAACATTGGCTTAGCACAGAGATGGCTTCCGAACTTTCTAGACGCCCTGGGACTAGTGGATGTATGGAGAGCATACCACCCAGACACTAAACAATACACATTTCATTCGGGTACGCATAACAGTTTTTCCCGAATAGATTACCTACTGGTGCCCGCAACCCAAATAGCAAATATCCGTGAAATTAGACACATGGCCAGGGGGATCTCAGAACACTCTGCGGTGTGGACCCAACTGGTCCTGGGGGGAAAAAAAAGTAGGAAGCGTTGCACCCATTAACCCATAGTATTTCCGAAACCCCATAGTTAAAAAAAACACTCCTACAGGCCCTAGATCACTATTTCCAGGAGAATGAGGGATCGGTTGAATCGCCCCAAATTCTTTGGGAAGCATTTAAAACAGTAGTAAGGGGACAGGCGCTGTCGTCAATCTCCGGAGCGCGTAAGGAAAAATCAAAAGACCTTGCCCGCCTAGAAAACGAAATCCTCAGCTTGGAGGAGGAAATAGGGGATGAGGACATGCAAGGGAAACTCCACGCCCTAAAACTCAAAAAAGACGAATATAAAGCTATTGCTACAGACATGGCCAAAGCTCTGGGCAGAGATAAAGAGGGCAGAATATATGACCAGGGAGATGAGGCCGGGAAACTGATTGCCTTGCTGGACAGGAAGGAAAGGGCGAGTCGGTTAGTGCCAGAACTGATCAGTGACTCGGGTGGGAAAATAACAGATCCACAAGCCATAGTCAACAAATTTGCAGACCATTATAAGGGGATATACCAGAGAAGTTCAGAGCGGCCAGAAGAAGACTCAAGAGCCCTCCTATCAGATATCCGTCTGCCCACTCTGTCTGATGAAGAATGACACACGCTAGACAGTGCCCTCACTAACGACGAAATAGCACAGGCGATAAGGCACCTTCGACCAGGTAAAGCCCTGGGCCCTAACGGCCTGCCCATAGAGCTATACAAATTAAAACCAGATACCATAGCCCGCGACTGCGGGCCATGTATGAGGCGAGTAGGAAACTGGGCCAACTTCCACAGGACCAGAGGGTTGCAAAGTTGGTCACAATCCATAAAAAGGGAAAGCCGAGGGGTAAATGCTCATCCTACAGGCCCATCTCTCTGCTAAATGCAGAACCCAACATACTAGCCAAACTACTAGCGAGCCGACTGACCCAAGTTATAAGCAAGTTGGTACACCCCGACCAGTCGGGCTTCATGCCCCACCGCAACACCGCACTAAACTTGCGAAGGCTGCATGGAGTGCTGGGCAGAGTAGATACGATTCAAGAAGACGCAGTGGTGGTCGCACTGGATGCCACGATGGCGTTTGACACCATCGAATGGCCATACCTCTTCGCAGTTTTGGCTAAGTTGGGTTTCGGACCCGGGTTTATCGGATGGGTAAGGCTACTCTACTCTGCCCCGATGGCGCAAGTGGTGGTTAACAATAAGAAATCAGAAATATTCGAGCTAAGCCGCGGGACCTGCCAGGGCTGTCCACTATCACCCTTACTCTTCGCTCTCTCATTAGAGCCATTAGCGGCATGGATCCGAAGAGATCCAAGGATAAGGGGGTTAAAATGGAGGGAGGGATGGGAAGACTGTATCTCCTTATATGCGGATGACATCCTACTATACCTTGCCTCACCGAAAATGTCGCTCCACGTAGTGCTTGACATCTTCACAAACTTTGGGAAGAACTCAGGGTACAAGATTAACTGGAGCAAATCCCTACTGTATGTTCTACACGGAGATCTTCCTCCCCCACCCCGGGGCTGTCCTATACAAATAACAAAGGTGGGATTCCAATACCTGGGGGTGTTCGTCACATTAGACCCTAAACTCCGATACGAACGCAACCTACTTCCCCCACTGCAGAGGTTAAAGAGTGATGTTGCTGGTTGGAAGGCGCTGCCCCTTACATTGCTGGGAAGAGCGGCGCTTTTCAAGATGATGTCGCTGCCATGCTTCCTCTATGCCTTGCAAAACTCCCCAGATCTGGTCCCGGCGAGATATTTCAAGGAGATAGAGGGCCTACAGCGGGAACTACTGTGGGATGGCCGACCCCGAATAGCCTTGCACAAACTTGTACTCAGTTGGCATGACGGGGGGATTGGGCTGTCGGATATCAGGAAATACTACTGGGCAGCTCACCTAACATCCATAAATCACGGCACGTATCGCGTGAGGGACGACCCTGGGTACAGAATGGACAAGGGGCTTCTCCCAGGCGGAAACTACAACAGGGCGCTTTGTTCAAGACCCCGACAATACCACTTAACGGGGCCAACAAAGCACTCTGTCCAGATCTGGCACGCAGCGAACCGAAGCTTGGGGTGGGAACAGAAACTCACGTTGGCCACTCCTTTGTGGGACTCGGAACAGTTGGGAACCCTGGGGAAATCAGGAGGGTTTGACAAATGGGACCTAATTGGGATCTCAAAGATTGGAGACCTATGGATTAAGGGAGAGATGGTGTCTTTTGCCTCGCTCCAGCGTGAACATGAACTAGCTGGCACTGAATATTTCAGGTACCTGCAGGTACGACATGCACTCAAGTCAAAACTCCCAGAGGGAACCACCCCCCAGAATCCTCCCCACTGGAAGACAGGTTACTAGACGGCTACCTCCCAGATAAAGCAATATCCCTGACATACAAAAAGTTAATAAACAACACGACTGATCCCCTTGGACCGATACGTGAGCGCTGGGAGGAAGACGGACTGGAACTAGATGATGAGAAGTGGCACGAGGCGGTGGCCTCCCCAAGGGAAGTGGCGATCTCCTCCAGACTGCGCCTAGTTCAACTCAAAATCCTACACAGAGTGTATGTTTCAGGTGCCAGACTAGTGCAAATGGGGAGGGTGCCAGATGGAAAGTGCAGGAGACAATGTGGCCTGGAGGGCACCTTTATTCACATAATATGGGAGTGTGGGAGAGTGCAGAATTATTGGAAGAAGATTCATGACTGTATGGGAGAGGTGTTAGAAACTGTGATTAGGCTCGAAGCTAAGCGATGTCTGTTAAATGTCTGGGAACCTACTGACTTGACTAGCAAAGAAAAGCTATGGGTCACTCTGGGTTTGATGGTGGCTAAAAGAAATATTGCACAGCTGTGGGGGGCGGAGGTGTCGCCGAAACTGGAGGCCTAGAAGGCGGATATGGACTGGTCCATGACAAGAGAGAAAACGGTATATGTAGCACGTGGCTGCCCCAGAAAATGGTCTGCTGTATGGGACAAATGGAATGTCTACAGGGGAAATATTTGTGCTCCCCCAGCCTTACCCCCCCTTGACGAACCGCTAACACCATGAAGACTGAAAGTTACCGTGTCTCATTGAAAAGCACCCTGTAAAATTATGCTGTCAAAGTTCTGTCGTCATAATATCTTCAATATCCAACTGTAATGTCGAATATGTTACTGTTAATAAAAAGAATTATAAAATAAATAAAAAAATACTGGAGAAGCAAGTCGGCGCCATCTCCACCGCCTGCCTCCTCACGCTCCGTAGGCTCAGGAAGGTTTTTAGATGGCTCCCAACCAACACCAGGTGAACTGTCACGTAGGCTCTCTTCACCAACAGACTCGACTACAGCAACTCCCTCTACATAGGAATAACAGCCCAACTCATGATTAAACTCCAGACGATCCAGAACACAGCGGCCATGTAAATCCTCGACCTCTCCAGACAGACGCACACAACCCCTCACCTCAGGAAACTCCACTGGCTACAAGTCATGAAGAGATGCCAGTACAAGCTACTCACCCATGCATACAAGGCATTACACAACAAAGGACCTGCTTACCTCAACCAACATGTGACCTTTCACCAGCCCACCAGGAAACTCAGATCCGGATCCCTCGCCCTAGCTGCCACTCGTCGCATCCGCCGGACTAACAGTAGAGGCCGCTCGTTCTCCCATTTGGACTAACTGCAGAGGCCTCTTGCTCTTCCATTTGGCGGCCAATACCTGGAATGACCTCTCCCTGTACCTCAGAGCCTCACCATCGCTCCAGCAGTTCAGGTAGGGCCTCAAAACTTGGATGCTCAACCAATAGGAGAACTGGCAACATCATCTGATAGCGCCTTGAGACCCTCACGGGTGAAGGAGCCGCGCTCTACAAATCCCGACTGAATGATTGATCTTTCCATTCATAACTTCAAAGACCATAGGAAATACTGACCACAATTCAAGTGGGGGCAGAGGGATGTAAGTATTTCCTTTTACATCACTTCCATCGGAGCTGTCGTCAATCTCTTTGCGTTTTACAAAACTGATAAAATCTTTCATATTCTCCCACAGTCCTCAAGAACACAATATGTTTGTCTGTTTTCTAACTTTTTTTTTTTTTTTAACTTTATTTATTCAATTTTTCACACAGTAACTGAGCGGTCATACATAGAGTTTACCAACATAATACCATCCAGCTTGTTTCCAGTATACATCTGAGGCCTGTACACATTTCATAATTATATATGCATTTATGGCGCAGCAGAATACTTAGCATCATACATAGCTAGGGTGTTGCACAATTACCAATCTTACATTTCGCTAATACTGTCCGATCCATTGTCCTGGTCATTTCCATTTCCCGTTGGGTTTAACAACTCCCTGCATAGCTCTCTCCAGATTGCAATGTCCTCATCTAACTTCTCCTCCTTACGACAGGTTTTCATATGCAGTTCTTCTGCAAGGGACCACTCTCCCACATCCCTTATCCAGCTTTCGAAAGTTGGGGCCCGTTCACTCATCCAGCATATAGCCACCCTGCATTTGGCCAACACCAATGATAATTGTAACAACTTATTGGCTGGCCATTTTCCGTTTCTTGGATTGCGGGGCCAGCCCCATGAGGCACTGTTCTGGTTTAACCTCTACTAAGGTCCCCACCCCTACACGGATCCTCGCTATTACATTGAGCCAGTACTGCTGTACTTCTGGGCATTCCCACGCCAGGTGCATAAACCCCGAATGGGCCCTATTACATCTAGGACATTCATGCGAACGGCTGGCATCTATACGGTGGAGCCTCACAGGGGTCATGTACACCCGCTGCAAGAAGTTATAATGCAGCAGCTTCAGGCGGGCATTACAAGATACTTTGCGTGTTAATGCACATACCCTTACCCAGCTTTTTTCCGGCAGTGGAGCCTGCCGGTCCTCATTCCATGCGTCCCATGCCTTAAGGGCTAGGGACCCAGAGTCCACCCTCATAGCTTTATATAATAGTGATACCAGCCTACGCCCACTGCCACACGTTAACAGTATATCTAGAGTCTCAGTTGTCTGGGGCATATTTGCATAGGTGGGCTATGTAACTCTGGCCAGTTCCACCAGGCCCGCATATTGGAGATATTGACCCTGCCCGAGGTCAAAACCCTCGCACGTCTGTTCAAAAGTAATGAAGGTGTCATTTACGTATAAGTCCGCTAGAACCATGCAGCCACCCTCCCTCCAAGCCTGGATGGACATGTTCTCTACCATCCTTAGCACTGGGACTAACTGCCAGATGGGTGAAATGGAGCCCGCCCACGTACTCGTTCCACAAATTTCTGCCATATGAATGCCGTTTGCCGGACTATGTATGGTAGTTCCGCACTCACACCTGCACCCTCCATCAACATGACAGGTAGGTTCTCTGGTTGCACCCGGCCACTGAGTAAACATTTTTCCCAGTTGTCGCCCTCATCTAAACATTGCGCTGCAGCGCCGCATAGTAATATAGGTCAAATCTAGGTACCCCAGCCCCCTCTCTTCATATCGCTTCGAAAGGACCTGTAGCGCTACGCTGCAGCATTTCCCCGCCCAAAATAGGGATTTTAGTATTGAGTTCAATTGTCGAAATACCTTCATAGGGATCACGCACAGTGCATTTTGTAAGGCGTACAGGCATATAGGTAACACCACCATCTTTGCCACGGCTATTCTGCCCATTAAGGACAATGGCAACGTGTTCCAGAATTCTACTGAGTGCCTTAGGGACTCAACTACCCTAGTCCTGTTCAGTTGAAGCATCTTTGCATCCCCGTGTGCTACCTGCACACCCAGGTACCGGAAGTGGTCTGTCTCCCATCTCACTCCCAATCTGGGCAACTCCTCCAACCTATGCTCTCTTAGCCCTGCCAGGGGGAACGCCAAGGACTTACGCCTGTTAATTCGAAATCCCGAGTATGTTGTAAATTGATCCAGCAACTGCAGTAGTTTTGGAATTGCCTCTCTCGAGGACGTGACGTAGAACAGCGCGTCATCCGCGTACAGCGAGATAAGGTGAGTACCATTCACTATTTGTATACCCCAGCGGCCTAAATCTTGTCTGTTTGGCCCATACCGCCATAGGCTCTATGGCCAGAGCGAACAGCAGAGGCGACAGGGGGCATCCCTGCCGCGTACCTCGCCCCAGTAACCACTGCATTGACCTGGTTTGGCCCAATCGCACCCCGACTGCCGGGTTCGTGTATAGTATTCTAACCCACCTGTAGAACTGTGGTCCAACCCCCGATATCCTAAGAATTTCCAGCAAATAGCCCCAGTCCACCATATCAAACGCTTTTTCAAGATCAATTGAGACCAATGCCATCTCCCCAGGGGCCGTCTGTGTCTCGTGTAGTACAAGCGCTAAGCGCCGTATATTCATGGACGTGCTACCGCCCGGGATAAAACCGCACTGATGCTCTTGAATTAGGTAGTCCATGTGCGGGCCCAGCCTTTTGGCCAGCACTTTGCATAAGATTTTTCCGTCTGTGTTGATCATTGTCAGCGGTCGGTAAGCTGCCGGGTCCTGACTGTCCCCGCCCATCTTAGGATCATACAAATTTCACCCTCGCACATCGTTGGAGGCACTATCCCATTGTCAAAGGACTCATTAAATGTCTGCATCAATGGCTGGATTAACTTTGCAGAGAATGCCTGATAGTACTCAATTGGTAGCCCATCACCCCCCGGAGCCTTGGCCTTGGGTATGTCTGTTGTTGCCTCCGCTATCTCCTCTTCAGTTCTCTGCGCATCCATCTCTGCCCCAGCTTCTGACAACTTCCTCACCTGGAGACCCTCCAAGAATGGAGAGTAGGACTCAGCTCTGACCGAGGGATCAGCCATATACACTTTCTCCAAGTGCTGCCGAAATTGCTCCAACATACCTGCACGGGTAAATACCAGCTCACCCGACTGGCTGCGTAGACTTGTGATCAGTGGGGGAGGCCTGTTCCCTGCGCAGTATCCATGCCAGCGGTCGGCCGGCTTTATCTCCCTCTGCGTGTAATCTTTGTCGGTATTTGGTAAGTGTGTATTTGTCCAGCCTTTCCCATGTATCTACAACCTGCTCTCGCAGTGCACGCTCTCGCTCCTGGGTGTCATCCTGACCCTGCGAGCCTGACTGGAGCTCTGCTAGTGAGTCTTCTCTGTCCCGCAGTTCGGATTGCAATTGCTTCCGAACGCCATACGTTAATGCCATTGCTGCCCCCCGAACCACCGCCTTCATTACGTCCCACTCGTTGGCTCGATTGCTTGCAGTGCCCCAATTGAGAGATATGTATTCTGTCAGTGCGTTTGAGATTGTCTCTCTGCTGACCTGATCTTCAAGTATATCGGCGGGTAGCCGCCAGCTACGAGGGCCCTGTTCCCCGGCAGCCCACTGGACCGAGCAGCACACTGGTGCATGATCAGACAAAAAGCGTGCCAGGTGAGTTACTTCTGCTGCTAATAATGCAGGGTATTCCGTTGCCAAGACCCTGTTGAGCCGGCTATGTGTATTGTGTGTGGGTGTATATATGTGTATAGCTTCCGTGTTGGGTGGTGGTCTCTCCAAACATCTCTGAGGCCCAGGTCATGCATCACCTTCTGCAACTGCTTAGTCATTCGTGGCTTGGTGCCCCTCCTGGGTGGACTTCTCTCCAACTCAGGGTCCAGTACACAGCTAAAATCTCCTAACCACAGCATTGGGGCATCCAGGTCTGAAGTAATCAGATCCTGCAGCGTCATAAAGAAGGTAGGCTCATCGATATTTGGGGTATGAGTGTTTAATATGGCCACGTCTCTACCATCCAACTTGCCCCTAATAACACATAGCAGCCCTCGACATCTGCTTCGGTGGGCTGTAACATGAATGGGGCGCCGGGTGCCACCCAGATCAGAGTACCCCTAGCATAGGTAGAATACGAGGAGTGAAACACGTGGCCCCTCCATTTTTTCGCCAACCATGTGCCCTAGCATTGTCTAGATGCGTCTCTTGCAGGCATGCGAACATTATGTTGTGTCTTTTAAGAAACGAGAGGACTTTATGTCGTTTGGTGCAGGTGCCCAACCCCCTAACATTCCAGCTAAGGAACTTTACCTCGCACGCCATGTTCAATTGCTCGTAATTCCTGTCTAGCCATGTGCCTGGACTCGCCGCTCTCATGTGTTGACCCGCCTATCTTCTAACATAACTTGCATTAAAACATAAGCAAAAAACCAAACAATCCCCCACCCACGGACAATACTCGAATAACGTCACAGACGATACTGCCCACCCTCCGCTCGTGCCAGGGAGTGCACAGCATCCCAATAAGCCCTGCAGGGGCAACAAAAAAAGATTTTATTTGTGTCCCCAGTCCGCCCACCCTTAACTTATCTATGGTTCCGCTGCCGTTTCGGGGTATATACCAATCTTATATATCCATGATCTATTTCTCTATATCCCCAGCCGTTTCCATTCTCATCTGCAGATGTCCCAGTCCCCGCCCCCCTCTCTGTTCAAGTTACCAGCGGTTTCCCACCACATCAACAAATAACATTATGCATTTTTACCGTACATCTATAGAATGGTCATATTGCAGTTCTCAATGCCAGGGCCATGTACTCAGCTCTTAGTCCCTTTCTCCCTCAGGAGGGTCTTCCATCAAGGTCTCGGGCACAGTGTCCATTGTTAGTTGTATGGTCTGAGCCTGCGCATCCAGTTCAGCGGGAGCAGCTCCCAGCGAGTTAATGTCCACGTCTCCCTCCACAGGGCCATTCAGCTGCAGTGACCCATCCTCGCCCACCATAATCCTCTGCTGCGATGACTCAGGGGCATTCTGCGACTCCACTCGATTTTTCTGCTGCCAGGGGCCTCTATCTGGTCTTGTCCCCCGACGTCTTTTCTGTCCCTGTGCCTCTCCGGGCAGCAGCCCATCTCCCCGGATCTCCAGCCACTCCCATACATCCTCTGGGGAGTCAAAGAATTGCGCCCTTCCCCCGACAACACCTTCAATTTAGCAGGGTACAGGAGCATATATTGCAGGTTCAGTTCGCGCAACTTGCGTTTTACCCCTAAGAAGGATTTTGGGAGGTCCTGGACTTGCTTGGTGTAGTCTGGCTACACAGCAACCTTATTACTTTCGTACTGGAGATTCTGGTGTTCCCGGGCCGCCCTCAGGATGCAGTCTCTGTCCCGGTAGTTGAGAATTTTGGCTATGATAGCCCGAGGCTGTGCTCCCGGGGGCGGAGGAGGTACTAGGGCCCTATGAGCTCTCTCTAATACAAACATGTCTGACAATCCCTTGGGGCGCAGCTGGGTATTGATCCAGTGTTCTAGGAATTGTTCAGCTGCTCCTTGCTCCGCTCTTTCAGGTATGCCCAGTAAGCAAATATTGCTGCGCCTTGCCCTCCCCTCTGCATCTTCGGCACGACCCTCCAGGGCCTTTGTGGCCACGGTCATCTGTGCCACTTGTTGTTTTAGTGTTACCACCTCGCCTTTCAGCTCTGCTACGTCCGCTTCGGCACTCGTGACTTTGCCAACCACCTTACGGAGGTTCGCTCGTAGTAGGTTAACATCTATTGAGACAGTGTCTATTCGGTCTTCAAGCGCCTTTCTAGAGCCCTGGATAGCTGCCATAAGTTCTGTCCCAGGCTCTGGGTTCTCCCCCCCCCGAGTCCCGTTACGCCCCTCCAGTCTGTCTGATCAACCCCTGGGAGGGGGGGGCATGGGGTGCCTAGGGGTAGTGTATTGCATAATGGTGTTGGATCCAGTCGGCTTCTGGGCCTTTTCTTTACCCATTGTGATCCCCGCCACGTTCTTGCGGTGCGGCGCGGCCCTCGATGCGAATCGTGTTGCCGTTGATCCTCCCCTGAGAGAGCCCACTGCCACACCGAACCAATGAGCACGAGTCCTCTGCAACGCGCGGTCAATTAGCTTCAGGCCTCACCATCAGGGGGCACACCACCGTCCCCTCAATCATACGGTCGCAAGGGTGTCGTCCTCGTTGCTGTCCCACCCTCAATGTGGGGAGGGCCCCCCAAGATTTTGCCGTTCACTAGGAGCCCTGGTTCAATGAGCCTGCTTTTACTGTGTATTAACTGGTGGTGGGAGCAACAAAGGTGAGAGACTACAGCCAGCAGCTTCACCCCTCGACAGGGATCTACTCGCCCCAATGGCCACCATCTGAGGGGTCTGCTCCCTCCTTGGTCATCGACGCAGCGGGGCCCGCTTTGCACACAAAGTCCCTGGGGCAGGAGGGTGCAGGATACTGGATCTCAAGCCTGCGGCCAATGCGCAAAGAGTTGCAGCCACACAGAGAGCCCATTTTGCAGCCCCTGAGTCTGTTTCTTGTGCCGATTAGCCTCAGGTCCGATTGACCCGGCCCTCCCCCCCCCGCGGGTGGCACCGCAGCAGGGCCGACGTGCAAAGACTGTTGGCTACCGCCCCCATGCTCAGTCTAGTTCACAATCTTAGGGGCGAGGGGGGAAGGGGCCAAATGTGCAGCGACCTCTTGTTCATGCTCCCCTCAGGACTAGGCCTCAGGCTTGCTAGCGCCGTCACCCCCGGCCATCATGTAGGTCTCGCAATCAGGGGAGCACAGAGGAAGCAGAGGAGACTCACCAGCCGTAGCAGACGCCTCGGCCTGGCCCGCAGCGGACCGCTCTGCTCCTCAGGCCCCGGTCAGGAACGCCACGTCCTCTTCGGTCTTGCTCACCTCCGCTCCCAGGGCAGTCCGGCTCCCCCGTGCCCCACAGCCACAACACAGTCCAGGGCGCCAGAAAGGAGCGGTGCGTCCCAGCAGTTCCGCACAGCCCCGGTCAGGAGATCCGCACACCAGCGGGCGTCTCCGGCAGGCCCCTCAGGTCTGGAGCAGGATCGCCGCCTCACTTCTTGCTTTCGCCCGTCTTCATTGCCGAAGCGGTCCGGCTCCCAAGCGACCGACAGCCACTCCGTGGTCCGAGGCGCAGGGAAGAGCACCGCAGCCAGAAGTTCCGCTCAGCCTCGACCAGCAGGCCCGCGGCGAGGCTCTGTCTACAGAAGGCCGTTCCCGGCAGGCCCGATCAGCGCCCTCCACGCACTTCTCCGCTCACAATGCTACGGGGCCCGCGGAACCCCACAGCCCGGCTCCGTGGACTCCAGGGATCAGCGGCAGTCGATCCCTGCGTCGTAAGGCAAATTTCAGGCGGTATTAACAGGATTAATGCAGGATTAGCAGGCGGACGGACGGGGAGCTCGAGAGGCGCACGTCCTGTCGGCCATGTTGCTTGGTCACGCCCCCAATATGTTTGTCTGTTTAGAAAGCATGCTCTGTAAGGCTCAAAACCAAAAAATATTAATCTCCAGAGTTCCAAAAGCAATATCTCTCCTTCAGAATAGGGTTTCATAGTGAACCAACACAAATCATGCTTACTGCTTCCCAAACAGATGAATGGAGTTTTTAATTTAATAGTAGATATATATAGGCTTTGGATTTTGCCCCCTTCCAGAAACAAAAATATTTTAATGAAACAATAGTTACGGTCACATTCACAAATGCAGCATACTTATTTCAAACACAGAGTTAATCGTGGGTCTTTTGGCAATCTACGTGCCAGTAAGGTTTCTGGATCCTCTACATTAGAGGACCTTCCAAAGACTAAAAATCCCTTCCTTGTGAAAACATTTTCTCACTCAATAATCTTAGTGTGTATGGCCCAAAGCTTCTGAAAGAATTGCCAAAAATATCACATTTCAGTCCAAGTGACATATACAAACTTGTCCCTCAGATAAAACACCTTGCCCATGTGACGCCCAGAGCAACCACAGCACTATGCACTTTATATTATTTTGTGACTTTTATTCAAGTTTTAGATGCTATTACTTAAAACCACTTTTGCTTGCACAAGGTATCAGATCGCATATTGCTGCTCTAATATATATGCATGAGTTAAATGATATTAAGGTCTGTCTTAATGTTGCACATTTTATTACAAATGCGATTAGTATACATAAAAGTATTGTCGCACCGACACAGTGATGATCTTGTGGAATTTAGATGGAAATCTTATCTTTTTTCATATTTTTTATACACCTTTGGCATGATTAATTGTGATATCATGATGTACATCGGGTATTGTTTTATCTTACCTTTCTTGACTTTCTACAATATTTATGTGCAATGTGATTTGTTTTTTTAACTTCGCCTGAATTCTTTTATGGTTGTTTTATACATACCGAATAAAGTTTCTTGAACTGAACTGACATATACATTCAAGATATCCATGGCACAGTAGCCAATAGGCATTCAAAACATCTTGTGGATTACAAAACCGGGATCTTCTCCTCTAATTCATTAAAGTGCTGCACAATCTGTGGGGTTCAGACTAATACTCTCCTCTCTGCTTTTAATCAAATTAGGACCTTCCTTTATTAAAAGCTAATAAAATCTACTTTTTCTGTAGGAGGGCCTCAACCCTGAAACTGTCTTTTTAGCAACACATGCTCCATGTCAAATGACCCGCTTTAGCTTTAGCATCCAGGTTAATGTCCAATTCAATTCATTTGGCTTCCATCATAAATTATACCCATTTTCAAGTCCATGGTTTTAAGCTGGATGTAAAAACTGTGGAATGTATGTTAATTAGCATAGACACAGTACATTCTTTAACAGTCTGCTGCCAGATTTCTGTCCACATCAAAAGTCCCCTACCCAAACAAATTTAGATTCTCTTTGGCACCCAGTTTGTATCCGACATGTAACTATTCAGTATTTGAGAAGTAGCAAGCACTTGTTTGGGTACTGCTTGTATCCATGTTACATCATTAAAATCATCATGTATAAATATCAATTCCAAATAAGTATATAAATGATTAAATCACATCTCACCTTGTTGACTAGGATGCTGACTCGGCTGCCGTTGGCATTGCACTTTAGTGACACGATGGATCTGAAGCCGGGGGCAAACTCTGCCAGATTCTTGGTGTTACAGTGGGCTTTTGCTTCCCTGCAAGAAAAGATGACATGGAAAAAGAAGACTTTTATTCACTATGAAGATACCAGACATATTCTCATGCTAGGACATACAAAACATCTCCAAAACATTTTAAAAAAATCAGCCATGTGTGAATGAAAATAGATTTAAAAAGATTCAAATAAACATATGCAGACAATATCTGTTATATAGGTTCCATGATGAATGAAAACCATGTAGACTATTGGCAAATGTTTAACGAATTATAGCTTGAAAAGGATGTAAAGAATAAAGTCATCAACACGACTCGGTTACTCTTTGTAGGTTGGCTATTACGTATTTTTATGAAAAGCCCACCTAGGAGTGGGAAAGTAAACTGCCTCAGTGTGCCTAGCAGCACGCTGGTGTGCGCACCTCATTGGTGGGTGAGCCCCCATTCCTGCATCTGGCTCCACCCTCATCAGTTCCCTTTTTCTGTACAGGATACCCTGCTTCTTTCCCACTTAGCATCTTCCTACCTTGGACTTGGGTCCAGTCCTTCCAGTTTGTCTGCCTTTTCCTGTTCTCATTACTCTTTCCTCAGAACGGGTGGCTATTGCCCCCACGTTCCAACTTTAAGTTATGACAGTTGTACCGCAGATCACCTGCAACAGTTGCCACACATAACCTCAGTGACTTGTTTGAGGATCATAAACAAGGACCTGGGGTATGGCCCATTAAGGACCGATAAGGATGGGGTCTACAATAATCATGAATAAACATATACCTCAGTCAGCCATAAATCAGGCAATTATTCAATGATGTGTCAAGCACACACACTTAATTCAAGTATGAATAGGAGTAAATCCTTTTATTCCTACAATAGTTTTTTTTTTTTAAACTTTATTTTTCATTTTGCAAAGAGGAAAACAAATTATTAACGGTACAGCACATAGGAGCATGCCGAAGTTGTAATTGGCAATACTTGGCACAGGTGGTAGCATCAGGGGTAAAAAGGCACAAGAGGGATACAGGAGCATTCGGAAGTACAACACAGTGACACATAAGCATGGGACACACCAATGATTCCCAGGCCACTGTTTGTTGAAGTCACCTCCCTTGCCTCCCAGCGCGATTAGGGCAGTCTTCCATATCCGACCCGCTGTCCCCACTCTCAAGCGTTACAAGAGCGGAGGGCTCTCCCTCCGTCAACCCAGAGGCACACATTTCCCGCCAGATCACCAGGTCGTCTTGCAGCTTCTCGTCCCTGCGGGTAGATTTCATATGAACTTCTTCGGCTAGGGACCACTCCGGCACGTCTCTAAGCCAGACTGGCACTTCCGCGGCTCTCTGTCCCTGTCAAGGTTCAACAATATTTTCGCAGGAACGTCATGAACATGAAGCAAGGTCCACAACTTCCCTAAGGCACCTATTGCACCCAACAAAAGTCAAAGTGACAATGGTGACCCTGGGGAAGAAGGGAAATAAAACAAGGAAAAAGGGGAAGAAATCCCACGTCGCAACCCAAATGGCAACAGGACCCGTTAGGATAAGGCAAAAGGCTGTAGGCAGGAGAGAATCACAGAGAACAAGTTAACATGTGGAAATGTTCACCATCTATCCTTTTATTCTCGTTATCTTACTACTCCCTACCTTGTGATATCCCTTCTTCCATATAATGAGTAGTTGGAGTATAGAGCTTGTATCTGGTGCTGGAGAAAATAATGAGGTAATGTTGAGCTAAGGGCTACTTGAGAAAGGAGTTAAATCAATATGTAATGATCTAAGCAGGTGCCAAGAACCTACCTATAAACCAGGTATAGCTCGTGAAAATAATCTCCAAATGTCACTGCCTTCAACAGCTCAAAAAACAACATAAATAAAACCTTCAGGTAAATAACTGCCCTTTCTCTTTCCCTTTAATAGATACATCAAAGAAGGAACGGATCCTCACAGCGCCAAGAGCACAGGATCAGGTAAGTGGTAGGGACAAACAATATTTAAATTAATTGTCAGCGCGAAAGCGCTGTTACCGTCTAAATCGGTAATGCAGCTTTGCTTTGTTTCCCAAACCACTGCTTCTATTGACACTGCCTTGTGTGCTCTTGATGCCCCTTCCCTCTTAGCTAGCTGTGTTACTTCTGAGGGCGCTTTTTTGGCTGGGTTACAAGTGATGTTCTCATGTTAAATATACAATCATATCGGCAGATTGTCTTTAATATTCGTTGTGTGGGATTTGCGACTGATGCTGTTAACATCCTTCTCCTTGTGTTATTTTGCTCCCTGGATGTATTCCACTTGCTAGCAATGCTCACCCCATTGAAAACATTCCGAGCCCTTTTGCCACAGCTTAAATGCGGGTGGGTGAAAGTCATTGTGTGGTGGGATACAACTGTGTGTGCAGAATAAATAGTACCATTCTTAAAAAATTAAAAACCTTTTTCCAAGTTATTACAACCTTGGACGAGCATGACAATTAAGCTGAAGTGAGCATGAGAAACTGAATAGGCAAAAGCACTTTAGCTGTGTTTCCTAAATGTAAATGTTTCTAAAGTGTCGAAGATGTGCTTGTGGCGAGTTGAATGTTCCCGTTTTTTTCTTATGTTTAAAAACGTTGAAATGTGGAGCAGGATTCTAGAGTTCATCAAATATACTTTCTGCAATTGCTAAAATGGAACCTGACGACGGAGGGACTCGAACCTCCAATCTTCTGATTGGTAGTCAGACGCCTTAATCATCAAGCTACACAGTCACGTGGGCAAGAATGGCTCATTTTCGATGTTTTGTTTTTGTTCGGGGGAGGCGGCAGTATCAGCTTCAATCCATTGCTGATCTTGAGGTTCTGAAGTCTCACAGCAGTCCTGCAGCCTGGCTCAGAAGCCACAGAGTCTACTGGAAAACTGCGGCTCTCCAGAGCAAGAAGGTACATACTAGTACCTAATAGTTTGCCCTGCAACTTCCCTCTCAAAGCTGACATTTTTTTCCTAATGGGGATTGGAGGAGTTGGAGCCACAATGATCATGTGTTTTGTCAGTTCATTTTTCACACCTACATACCTCTCGGTGGCACTCTGTGTGTACTAAGCAGATATGCAATCAATCCCATTTCCCGTTTTGGCCACCCTACCCGAATAGTCTCCCCTGAATCAAAGTGTGTTCCTCCGTTGTATAAAAAAAATCATACGTTTTTAATTATTCGCCAGAGCAGCTTAGTTATTTTGATTGATAGAAAGCATGGAGCAACGCTGAAGGCCTTTCTGAAAACATCCTGCCTGTGGTACTTGGGGTGACTGCCAGGTTGCACAACCTCTTTACCTTTCATGCCTCTGATCGTCTGGGTGGTCTTCGCGACTGTCCCTCCGTGGGTGACATTAGCTCTCATTGCTGTCGGGTTCTCTCTCTGGGCTCCACTGCACAGCAGCTACCATCTTTGCAGGCTGCGTGTGCAGAAAGTTGATACCTTTGTTGTGACATTTCTTCACGCACTGTAAGTACAAAGCTGTACACGGCCTGTGCCTATCACGTTACTGTGGAGTGTTCGTGTTTGACCAGGACGTTTTCACTAAACAGAAGTGAAAGCATTTGTAACCTGACACAAACCAGATGGTAGGCTGTGCGATGCTGCTGAAGCTGCCGACTTTGGAGCTAGCGAACAGGGTTCGAGCCTCGGCGTGGGCTACATCATTATTTAAAAATAAACAGCGATCTCGGATAGAGCCCGGACCCCCCAGCATGTCCCCCGCCCCCACCTCATGCAACCCACAATCAACTAGCCAGTCTAAGAGTGTGGGTTAAACGGCCATGTTTAATAACCATCAAAACATTCATAAACATGACAAAAACATTTTTAAAATTCACATTTAAATCAAACTTCACATTTTTAATATTTACACGTATTATAACTGATCATAACCACCGGTTATGCATTAGCTACTTCCTCCAGCACTAAGGGGCCCTCTGGCTCGCATCCCCTATCTGAGAACCACGAAAGGCGCAACCCACCTGCGTCCTTGAGCGGTGAGCCCCCAGCCCTCGGTCCTTGTCCGCCATTTTCGGGGGCCCACCCCTCTACCACCAGGCTGCCAAGGAGGCTCGTGTGACCTGGCGCCCTTGCCTCCCCAGCCGGTGTCCCCATTCTCCCTGCGGAGAGCTTACCGTCTCTCCCCTCAGTGCTGGCCTCGGGAGTATGTAAGCAGGCCTCCCGTTAACCCTGAAATTCAAAGTTCTGTGGCCTCTTTTCCGCCAAACCCCCTCTTAGCCTACCCTCAAACTACTAGTCTCAGGGACGGGTGGGTGGGAGATCGCTTCTGCTCCACTGGTCCGGGGGTCCACAAGCGGGAAAAGAGGAAGTGCAGCGGTGCACCTCAGGGCTAAATAGCCCCCCTTGGCTCCGCCCCTAACCCATTCCGCTCCGCCGGATGCGCGTCACAAAGTGACCCGGAAGCACTTCTACCGGCCAGTAGCCAATCGGGCTACTGGACCGGACTCTGGGGGTGTGGCGTGGGACCGGGGGGCCGTGCCCTAAGGGCGCGCTCGCCGAGATCTCGCGCTCTTCAGAGGGTGTGGGGAGAGACACATTTAAAAAATAATACACGTGGAGGGGGAGACGGATACAATTTTAAAAAAATGCACCAACAAGAGACGGCCCTCCAAAAATATGAATGTTAAAGACTACTTTGTTTAAAAGAAAAGCAAGGACAGTCAAATTCCCAAACCCCAAACTCAAAATTAAAAGATGAAAGAGACAAAACCGTCCAAACATAACCTAAAATACTTCCCAAGGTGCAGCAGAGCGCAAGTAAAAATACTAGGTGCACTATAGGCTCCCAATTAGAATTGCCACTTAGTGTTTGCATAGCATAACCCAAGCATAAGTAATCCATAGCATATGAGCCAACCTGAAATTAATAATATCAAGAGTATGATGTATTGAGTAAAAACAAAGAATACTATGGATCAATTATAAGATAAAAATTAACTCACGTTAAGTGGTGAATAACTATTTAGTCCACAAGCTGCGGTAAATACAATTTTAAACTATGTCAGTATTCACACAAGAAATATTCCATTTAGGGTGCATCAACACTGGAACTATAGAGGAAGGGAAAAGAAATAAGGAGAAGAGATTAAGAACATAACTGAAAAGTGGTATGTGTATTACTGGCAAAGCCCAAAGTTTTATACCCAAATAATTTCAACGAATCAACAATAATGCAAATGCATTTACTCTAAAGTGTATACAACCGTATTGAAAACACGTTAGAATTGCAAACCACACCCAAATGAAACAAATCAAAAAAGAATAATTTAAGTAACAATTAATGTTGTACGATTCAAATTAACAGTGCCCCTGATGTTGAGGGACAAACGCCCTGGTGTCCTAAATGGAGAAAAGCGGCATCTCAACAAACAAATGATCTAGAGCGAGCAGCTATAATGGCTAATTTAAAAAATGCAGGATTTATATGGCAAACTGTTAATAAAACTGTACTTGCTATGATTATCATGTGACAAATGGAACCACAATGTTAAACACTATATCTCAATGACGTGCTGTAGAACCCCCATGAATGTATAGGTGCTCCTCTTATGCCAAACACACAAGCCTCCAGCTAAGCATGAAGCATACGTGCCCTTGTGGAATACCTACCGCGACTGCACGTATCTGCAACAGCAACCTGCTGGAAACCAGGGTTCGAGCCTCGGGGTCGCGTCCAAATCCTGTGATTCTGGGCAAATCACTTAATCTCCCCGTGCCTGAATGTGTAATGTAAATACGGTGCCCGCACAACATTTTGTCGCAAACACTATTGCACGCGCACCAGAGGAGCGGGGGGAAGGAGCACGGAAGCGGCAGCGAGCCGAACGCACGTTGGCTTTATTGTCAAAGTGCAACTCCGAAATGTTTTTGTAGTAAACAGTGGTGCGCGCGCACCACAGAGGAGCGGGGGGAGGGAGCGCAGCAGCGACAACGAGGCGAACGCACGTTCGCTTCTTTGTAAAATTGCAGCTTAGGAAATGTGTGTATTCAGAAAGTAAACGTGGTGCGCGCGCACCACATAGGAGCAGGGGGAGGGAGCGCGGCAGCAAAAGCGAGACGAACGCGCGCTGCTGCGCATTCTGGCCACCGTCGGGAATGGGCGCGGCAAAGGCGGGCCATGCGCCCGCCTTTGACCAATCGCGTGCCGTTTTTTTTAAAAAAACGCACGCTCCAGCCAATGTGGGCTTCCGAAAACAAAACCACACGCACGAGCGTGTGGGTCGTTTTCAGAAGCCCTTTCTAAAGGTCTCGCGCTGTGCGAGCAGTGCTACGCACTGCAACGCTAGGCGCGAGACCTAAAAATGATTATTCTTCCCCGCCTCCTTCATTGTTTCATGAATCTCTCCCTTTCCCTTCCGTGCTCCTTTTTCGGGATTTGCATGCCTTGCTGGAGGATGGATCTCTTCTGGCGTGGACCATGTTGGCAGCCCAGCTGCAGTGGCTCTCCTGCTGGCTGGCCGTCCGATATCTGGCCAATAAGAGTACGTATGGCCCTAGGGTGACCAATCGTCCATAAATTTCACCGACCGTCCGTAATTTGGACCTCACGTCCGTTGTCCTTGAAGATCCCTTTTATGGACGCGTTTTGTCCGAAATTTTGGACCTTGCAGGGAGCAGAGCTGTTCCCCTGCCAGAGGCTTAAGTTCAGCTCCCTGATGGGGCCGCCTCGCACTCCTCCTCGGAGCACAAGAGCAGCCCTACCCACCCATTGTCATTCTGTATGCCGCTGATTGTCACATACAGAATAACAATGGGCCAGTTTGAGCTGTTACAGCATATGGTGGCCTCCTGCCGCGGTCTAGGGCAGGGCATTCTGTTAGGGTTAAATGGAAGAAATGTACAAAACAAATGTACAAAAACGCCCATGCTGCTATGTACCAGTTCATGAAAAGAAGCTGGCGAAAGAAGTTAAAAAGAAGAGGTTATAGATCATACACAGTCTCATCATTTCAGAGCTGAAGCATTTTCAATATTATGTACAACAAAGCCATAGTTGCTGCTTTTTTATTTATTTTATTCAACTAACATCCATTGACAAAGCCAATAGTCATGGCTTGTTGTAGGTCTAATGTTAACGGGATGCAATGATAGAAACAGCAAAATACCAGTCGGGCGGCACATTATGCTCAGCACATTTTTTTAGCTTAGGTGTTTTAAGCCACGCCCTTAATTACATCAGACACGCCCCTTGGAGAGACCCCCAGTTTTTTCATCCCACTTAAAGCCCTGGGAGGAATCAACACCATGTCACAGTCACCTCACGTCCTGGCACTGTGCATCATGCATGACTCACGACTTCTAAGTTTTCAGATTGCCTATCTGCAGGGGCATAGTGAACACTCCCCCACCCCACCCCACCCCTTGCTTTAGGAACTACAGCAAGGGTGAAGTTCTTTATGGGCCTCTTCTGTCTGCAACTCAGTAGACAAAGGCTCAGCTCATAATTAATGTGAAAAGGTGGGTGAGTGAATAAGTGAAGGAATGGATAAATGGCTGGATGGATTAGTGAAAGGATGAATGGATGAGTGAATGGGTAAATGGATTGATAATGAGAGAAAGGATGGATGGATGCGTGAGTGGAAGGATGGATGAGGGTAAATAGATCGATGTATGGGTGGAAGGGTAGATGGATGGGTAAAACGGTGGATAGATCAGTAAAAGTATGGATGGATGAGTGAAAGGGTAGATGATGGTTGAGTAAATGGGTGGATGGATGAGAGAAATGATGGATGGATTGATGAATTGATAAGTGAAAGGGTGAATGGATGGATGAGTGAAAGGGTGGAGGTAAGGATGGACGAGTGAGTGAAAGGGAGGGTAGATGGATAAAAGGATGGATAGATGAGTGAAAGGCTAGATGGATGAGAGAAAGGATTGATGGATGACTGAAAGGATGGATGAGTGATAAGGTCAATGGATGGATTCATGAGTGGATGAGTAAATGGATGAGTGGGTGGATGGGTGAAGGGTGGATAGAAGGATGGGTGGCTAAGTGAAAGGGGAATGGAGAGAGAAAGGGAGGATGAATGGATGGATGGATAAGTGAAAGCATGGATGAATGATTGGCAGAATGGATGAGCGAATGGGTGCCAGGATGAGTGAAAAGAAGAATGTAAAGATGGATGAGTGAAATAATGCATACATGAGTGAAAGGGAGGGTGGTGTGCTGGAAGAAAGGATGGATGAGTGAAAAGTTGAATGGGTGGACAGATGAGTGACTGGATGGATGAGTAAGTGAAAGGATGGCTGGATGGGTGAAAGGGTAAATGGTTAGATGGATGAGTGAATGGATGGATGGGTGGAAGAGTGGATGGATGAGTGAAAGGATGGCTTGGGTGAAAGGGTAAATGGGTAAATGGTTGGATGGATGAGTGAATGGATGGATGCGTGGAAGAGTAGATGGATGAGTGAAAGGATAGATTGGGTGAAAGGGTGGATGGATGACTGATGGATGAGTGAGATGATGGATGGAAGGATAGATGATGGATAGGTTTGCAAATGGTTGAAAATGTTTGGATATGGATGGGCACAAAGATGGAAGGACAGAATGAATGGTGAAAGACTGAATTATGGATGAAAGAATTAATAGATGACAGAATGTAAATTTGAAATGGTGGATAACAGGGATTTGATGGAAGGATTAATGGCTAGATCCTTGGACAAGAGAGCTCTTCTGGGGAGGGTTGTGATGACTTGCTTTGCTTTCTTGGTGCCATAAGAGCTTTAGTTCAAAGTGGGAGGTATTTCAATTCTCTGGCTACTCCCTTGCCTATGTGTTACTATTCTGTATTTGCTGTGTGCTTATGAGTGGGATCTATACATCATGCATATGACATTTTGAGTGACACCAAACTGCTACTTGAATGTTACACTAGTAATTGTAAATGTTTGCATGTTTTGTTTTAGGTGTAAGGTTTTAGGGAGAGCCTCATAGTGCCATGAGCTGTGCTTGAGATGTATATTGTGTTTGTAGCAATGGGCAAGGCGTCAAAAATAAACTATGTTATAGTGTATCAACCGTGCCTTCTTTATAAAGTTGCAGGGAAAAGCACCTTTGTGACTTCCGGCAGCTAGTGCAACTCTCTGCGAAGCCCCCATAAGCAAAGTCAGATTCCATATTTTAAGTCCCACTTGCTGAAACACCCATAATGCGTTCCCTATAGTAGGTTCATCACAGCAATCCTCCCTTTAGTTCACCTATGCGTGCCGCTTTACATCTCACAATGGCACTCAGATATGAGATGCTAGTAACAAAGTCGATCCGAGCAGATCTTCCTGACCACTTCTCTAACCAAACATGCCTGCTCAGGACCATGAGTTGTAAACAAAATATCAGACTGGACAACCCAGTGCAGTAACCATATAAATAGATTATTATCATATGAAATACCACAAAAAGACCCGTATAGTTGCTCAAAGCTGCGCGCATACCGTAAAAACCGTGAAGTGCACAATTGTCTCAACCAATATAAACTTATTTTGACCTGTACTTAATTGGTTGACTATTTACTTACTTTTATACTATCGCGCAACTTCCTCTGATGTGTCTGAAAAACGAACCTTTTGTCCTGAAGTTTTGTCCTGAATTTTTGTCCTGAATTTTGATTCTTTGTCCTGAATTTTTACACTTACCGTCCTGAATTTGCACCCATGCCAGTTGGTCACCCTATATGGCCCACCTCTTCCCAGTGCCCTTCTCCTACATCTCCTCCATGCTTGGTCTTGGATTCCCCCAGAACTGCAAATCCTCCCGGGGGTCGCTCTGGGATGCCTCCAGGGTGCTCTCCATCTTACTAGACACATTCCTCCTTATGCCCCGGTGATCCTGTTGCTTTGGCTCCCCCTTCGGGCGGTTGCCTTACTGGAGGCCGTCTGCGGAGTTGGGAGGAGGCAGGTATTATTTTGTCTGGGGGGGTCTTCACACTGACGGGCTGTTACTGCAGTTCGAGGCACTGGTGGAGCAGTTTGCCCTTCCTGAGGGGCAATTTCTTCTTTATACCTCTCTTCTGGGAGCACTGGAGGAAACCTGGGGGGGCCGGGTTCTGAGCCGGACACTCACAATCTCCTGCAAAACCTACATACTGTGGGTGGGGGCCACAGAGTGAATACCGGGCTAACTGAGGCTCTCCTTACACATACACCAGTATCTCTCCAGCCCTTGAGGGACAAGTGGGAGGAGCACTTTGGTAGACCTCTTAGGGATCAGGAATGGGAGAAAGAGCTTGTGTTTGCAAGGCGGGTGTCCCGTAACGCTCGCCTTAAACTTATCCAATCTTACTTTCTTCATTGTGCACACCTTTCCCCGCAGCGGCTTGCACGGATATTCCCAGGGGCTTCCGATCTGTGTCCTCGCTGTGGTACCCGGACGGCTGACCTGAGACACTTGTCTGGGATTGCACACATCTGTATGCTTACTGGTTTTCAGTCCTTACACAGCTTGAGCACCTCAGGAGCATCCCGAACCGTCTCTCTTGCAAGGTGGGCGCCTTGGGTATATTTCCTCAACCCCAGAATTGGAAAGCTACTACCCGATTCCTGGATTTGGCTCTGGTTCTGGCCAAGAAAGCCAGCACGTCCTGTTGGACGTCCCCCACCCCTCCAACCTTGGCTCAGTAGCTGGCACCATTCACTAGGGGGCAAAAGCGGAGGCTGTAGAGTTACATAGGGAGGATGCAAAGGACGTCGGGCGCCGTCCGCTGGACCCAGGCTGGGAGGCTCTGCTTACTAAACAGTTCCACCCTCAGTCGGAGTCATCTTCGGCCTCTGATGGCCCCCCCCACCTGAAGAGAATTCCATACTTCTGTGGCCCTTGCCTTCCTCCAGTCATATTATGGGGGCGCTTGCTCCTACTCCCTAAATGTAGGGATACCCCTTGACCCTTTCTGCCTGTGTCCTTCACCTTGGTCCACACCCTCCTCGGGAGCTCTTTCTAACCGCTTTTTTTTTAGCTTGCATCGCATGCCGGATGTATACCCTTGGGACTGAGGGGGGGGGGGGGGGGGGTGGCTCAGTGCGCCTGTGATCTGAGTCTTTTTCCCTTGCATACTTATCTTCCCTTTGCTTGGTGTACTTGCAACCACCACCGTTATATAATTTTTTGGGTTTGTACTGTATGGATTATATCCTGTTGTCCACTTGTGCCTTGCTTTGTCGCAATAACATACTTTCAATAAAAAGATGTGTTTGAAAAAAAAATCAGTATCCACAAAATACCTAAAGATAATCTTCTTTTTCCAGGGCTTGTTAAGTACCGCATGCCTTCCACTTTGAAGGAAAGAACTTTTTAATCATATGCGTGATCTGGGCCCTCATCATCAGCCAATTCCAATCAGTTTCTAAAGCAATCCCTCAAAACGACTATAATTTTATAAATAATTAAGGGAAACACATTAAACAACATGTCGACCATTTTAAACTCTATGAGCATATTGCTTTTATGCCAAAATACAAATAACTTTAGCACTCAACACTCTTTTGAAATCCGAAGGACATTGCATGTCACAAACCTCCACCAATAAGATCCCACCTGAAGAGGTCGAAACATTTCAACAATATGTTATGAGAAGCACGATACAAAGGACAAGAAAATTCTTGTATGCGAGGAACATTCCAGTTACCTCGCCTTAGCCGCCCCCATTGGAGAATGTATTCATTACACTTACAGTAACTGCTTGATGAAAGCAATTTAAAAAGACGGAATTGTGAAACTTGTGTTCATTTTCTGAAACATATCTGGGCTATAGTATTTGCATGTATGTTTTTAATATGTTTGGTTTCAAATGATTTGTCAGTGGGCACCAGATAAAGAATGTGAAGCACTTTAGTCAAAACCAAGAACTGCTCATATTAGTGTTCAGATCTGGTTTGTGTTTTTTAACTGTTCTAGAAATAATAAAAGGAAGCACCCATACAAGCATATAAATTCTGTCAGTGGGACTGATACATCACTGAGAAATTCACTGACTGATAGCCCCGACTGAGGTATATGTTTATTCATTATTGTTTGAGAAACAGTCACTTAAAAATGAGGAAGTCAGGACGTAAAAGTGTAAAGATTTGAATTCAGGACATTTGCTGCTGGAGAAAAAAATGTAACTACCTTCTATGGACAAATGAGCCACAAACAAGGTTTGTAATTAAAGAGCAAAAAAGGTAGGATGTTTTTAGGGTTCAAATCTTTTCATTGGAAATAATTCCAAAAATAGTGAATTTACATCATTGCATGTGTTTCGGATAAACACTATTGCTTGAGTACATGGCATCAGTCAACAGAACAAAGTAAAAAGTAAAAATATTCCCATCTCCATCCCTCCCCCACCCACAAAACTCGGTTCACCTATGCTCTCAGGATTGCAAATGAACAGTTCACACAGCAATGTGTCATGGCCACTCATGTATTGAAGTTCACTTCTGGTAGGCGCAAAAGACGCAGTTATCTCGGGCACGTCAATTCCCTAAAGTCTTGTGCGAGGAGAGACAGATAGGGGGGCCACAATCTCCCAAAGGACTCGCCCTGATTTGTGAGTGTCAAAGAGATTCTCTCCATGCCTAAGATGTTACATAGGCGATGTAGCCATCCTACGTGGGTAGGTATTTGTGGAGTGCCCCAGTGTGTTAAGATGTTCTGTGTCGCCGCCCCTAGAGCAAGACCTGTCTGGACTTCAAAGAATATGTTAGAGGGTTTGAGAGGCCTAACAGAACGTAGGAGGGGAATCTAGGTATTTGTGTCTCAAGGTGGGTGTCGATTTCCTCAAGGATTTGGGTCCAATATGCCTGAAGCCGGGGGCAATCCCACAGAATGTGTACTAAGGTCCCCTGGGCTCCACAGCCCCTCAAACACCCATCACTGTGATTTGGGTACTTATAATGCAATCGAACTGGTGTAAGGTACCAATATGTGGTAATTTTGACAAAGGTTTCGGTGAGAGAGGTATTGCTAGCAATGTGTCTTGCCCTGAAATATATGTTGCCCCATTTTTTCTCGCTCAGCTGCCGGCCCAGATCCTGCTCCCACCTGCGCTGTCTGGCTTTGTATGCATGCTTATGGCGCTGATTCAGAAATGTGTACATCATAGAGATGAGATTTTTCCCTGAACAGTGGGTAACTAGCCATTGCTCGTATGTCGTGAGGGCCTCTGAATGGTGGGTTTATTGCTTGGGTGTGATAAAGAGTGGCCAGTGGCGGCTGGTGAACTTTGAAAGCGGTGAGGAAAAAATGACTATCTTGTATATAATTGAGCAAGCAAGCAAGCAAGATCAGCGAGACTAACTCACTACAGGAGTTTTTGTGGTGTAGGCCAACAAAAATATTATGAAAATGAGGGCCAAATGGCTTATTACAAAAATAGTAGCAAGTTAGTAATATTTAACAGCACAATTTGAAGTAATACAATCTCAGGTCGAAGACCGGAGTTAAAAAAAACAGACTCGTACTGCAATGTCATTGGTAAATTAGACAGAGCATACAAAATTAAACAGATTATACCAGTTGTACATGCTCAGGCCTCATACAACAGTAGTGATAATATCATAGAACGCTTTATCACTAAAGATAAAATAAATTACTTCCCACAAGTCATAAAATAATAGCCATCACAGAAAGTGCCCTCTGGCATCAGGTAACCAAAATCAGCAATAAACCTCCCTAATTTTCTGATCTCTCAAATACAAGCCTTAAAATATATATATGATCCTTAAACATCAGCTTGTCATTTTCACCAAGTACTCAAATGTACTGCTGTCATAAATGACAGAGTCGTTTTATACCTATTGATCACCATCATTAAAAAAATTCCATGGCTGTCATATGACAACGTTTTCACCACCACTGTCACATGAAGTCATATCAAGAATATCCACATTAAGTAAAAGACATGTACCATTGTGCAGAGGCCATTGAAATGCAATTATTAGCCATAATTACAATCATTTCCAGAATACCCACACTATCTCAAAAATGGGCTCCCTCATACCGGGGATAGAAAGCTCAGAATGTGATATAGAAGACATCTGTAGACCAGGGATAGCCACAGTGAATCAGGATATGTCCCTATTATGTCTAAGGTATAGATCTTCCTCCTCACCACACACCACCACAGCCTTTTCCTGCCAACATACTGACAGACACAAACTTCTCCATCTGTCTTCTGTGAGAGCACTTCACTGTAGTAGGAGACGCAGAAGAAAGGTGTGTGTGGTATGTATCTCTAGTATAGGTTTAGCATAGCTATTGCTCTTTATTGCGCAAGCGAGATCCTTTTACTTTCCATTCATTGCTGTGAAGGGATAAATACGATTTGAAAATGCCTTTGTCTTTGAGGTGATAAGGACAATTCACGCCTGCCCCCAGAATTTATGATACAAGATTATGAAAAAAGTATTTATTTTGCTATAATGAGCAATACGTGCTTTTGTGCTCTGTACTTTGGGGCAGGGGTTACATACACTTTGCAAATGCTTCCTGAATGCTACTACATGAGTTAGTAAAAAAAGAAAAAAGCCCAATGAAACTGTAAGGTAAGCATGCTACCTAAAGCAAGCCCCTTTGAAAATTATGCCACCCCTCTGCTTGCTGGTTTAACATTAGAGATCTTGATGGTTATGATCAGATGGTGCCTGCTAAATGTTGTGTGGAGTTGTTTTTTTTCTTCAATAAAGTCCCTATGGCTGTGGCAACTCTACTGCATAACATTGCTATGCTACTGTCGGGTCACTAACCTACCAAGCATTCAATCAGCAGTGAGCTGTGTGATTACTGACAAGGCGTACCGTGAATTATTGTGCCTGTACCTCATTCACATCCAGTCACTACATGAGCCTTGGCTTCCTAAGGCCCGTCACTGGCTGTGGAAGAATAATTCTAGATGCCATACCTGTGTCTAAAACCAATTGCATAGCTTGTAGGCACATGTCAATCTGCATGACTTTCTATGCAATGCTCTGTGAGGTCGAATATTAGCTAACCTTATTACTAAGGTAGGCAGTATTTTAGAATGCATTTGATTTGACTATTTTTGAACCATGTGCATTGTTTGAGGAGGGTGGCAGTTCATTATGTGACTGCAAAATATCTCCTAATGCAAAGAGCACCCATTGGCACTTTTTAAAGCAGAAAATGAGCAGATGAGGTAATCCAAGCCTTTGAGCTGATGTTTCTGTGAAGGCCTGCAGCTGTGCTTTTTGTTTACCAAATGGAATGCAGAACATAACTATTTCTATTCAGCTCGTCTCAGCGCTCTGAAGTGGCATAACAGCACACGCGCTATATAACATGGGTTAATACTTATTTTAATAAAACTCACACTCCACTCTCGTGACCTTTTTCCGAGGGCCGTTGTAAGCTAGTATCCATTGTGTAGTGCTTGTGCATCCAGGCAGCTGATACATTACAGTATATTATCATGCATGGTCACTGTCCTAACAAAATATGAAAAATGCCAGTAGAACTACTGTTGCCACATTTCCGCCTCACTACAATGAACATCTCTACCCTGCTCTCGTAGGCATTTGAGTTTCCTGAAGGCCAAAAGATTATCATTCACACATGCATCCTTTTGAAAGTCATTTTCTCCTGCAAAATATCTAGCCCTTGCTTTTCCGGAGCTCCTCTGTCACTCAGCAATCAACATGGGGTGACAAGCCCATGCCTATGGAACCTGTTTCCTATGACAATCACCCACTTTGTAGCCAGTCATTCCTTCATGACAAATAACTTAAAACGTTCACTTTCCTTGTATATGCATTGCACATAGAAAGCGCAGTACACGAGGAAACAAGTTTCTTTTCCAGTCAGGAGCCTGCCGAGTGCTGCTTTCCAATCAGAACTCAGAATATAGCTGGGTGTCTGTCAATTGTTCATTCAGCTTTATCCTCACTTCTTATTGGGCCTGGGGCGATGTTGCGAAAAAGGCGTCAGCGCCCGAACACGCTCCTATGTATAGACATGCGGCACTGCTTTGAGCATGCGCTGCATGTCGATGGAGTTGTGAATGCGCGAGAGGGCTGAAATGAAAAGCGCCCCTCACGCATGCACAATTCATAGATGGAGCCCTGCAAATGCCCCCTCCCCTCTACTGCTGACATGCGCAATTTGCCTGTTAGCAGCACAGGACACAGATATAAAAACAAACAAAGCGACAATTCAGTCAGTAATGTGTGTTAACTTTTCCGACGGTCGAAGCTTCAAAGAGCAGCTTCTCTTTCTGTCAGTACTGGTGCTTGTGGGGCGCCGCTCTTCCGCCCTCTATGCACCAGCCGCCGCTGAGTTGTAAATAGTGTAGCCTTTCAGATTCAGGGAGGGCGAAATCTCTACTTAACTGCTGGAAGGAAATTACCTCAGTCTCATCTATCATATCTCCCATGGAGTGGCACCCACGCCTCCATTGTCACTCGAATGATAGGGTTTAGGTAGAGGTTTCTTGGTTTTCTTAAAGAAGGGGACCTTCCACAGAGAGGTACCAGCCGCTGCCCTGTCTTGGAAAAGCCAGTGCTTCTCTGATTCGGGTTGGTACCATTCCACCCAGTGCTTTAAATGGGCCGGTACTCACCGGTACTGAGTACCGGCACTTCTGGACCCGGGCCGGGAAGGCGAAGCCGGACCAATGGGGGCCCGGGTAGAACGCCATCCGGAGGCGGGAGCCTCCCCCGCTCCCCCTCCCATTAGCATGCCGGCCTTGGACGGTGGGGGGCCAGGATTGGATTGGCCCCCCTTAAACAAAGCAAGCCCCCCCCACCCCCAGTCAGGGGGTGAGGGAGGAGGAGCGAGGGGGAGGATAAGAAGGGGTCAACGGCCCGAAGGAAACACATTTCCCCCCTCGCAGGAAGACAGAAAGGAATTGCCGCCGGGACGAGACGCGGGACCAGCGACAGGCGGCGTAACCAAGGCTGTATGCGGCGGTATGCCGGAATACCGAGGCGGCGGCAACGAGATCCGGGCCACAATCGGTGGGACCGGGGTGGGGAAGCCGAGGACCATTGACCAGCCATGGGCGGAGGAACTAGCGGCGGAGTGGAAGGGCCGTTCGCCCCCAAAAGAGTACACGCACCTGCAGCCTGAACGGCGGTGCCTTGGACGAAGGAGTAGAGGAAGCAGCCCAGCCATCACGCAGGACAAATGTGACCGGGCAGGTCTCGCACCACGGAGGGGTCGGAGCGGGCGTTGATCCCCCCGAAGCCTCGTTGGGCAGCATAGAGCGAGGTGAGCAATGGCGAGAAACCGGGACCTCCGGTAGCAAGAATGGGCAGGTAGCACAACAAGGGGGGAGGAGGTGCCAGAGACTCCCAACAGTAATGCGGGAGAAGCAGGTTTGAGTCTCGTCGGCGCGCAACAAACTAGGAGGCTGGGCAGATCGCATCCTAAGCTAGCTAAACGAAGCACAAATAGAGCACATCGCATCCGCGTAGTTTGAGGATAACACCGTGTTTCTGGGCAAATCATGCCGGAATGTGATAAATAAAAGTCGCGCTATGCACCGGTATTTAGTGCGTACATCACGGGGATATGGCGCACCTCACGAAACTCTGGCCTGGTCTGTCCCTTGATCAGCGGGTGCTCGTTTCAGGATCACACTTAAAGATTTATCAATGTGCGCATCACTGATTGATCTTCCGTACGCGCTAAAAATGCCGCCTGCACCCCGGAGCCTAATCACCCCCTTTAAATAGTGGGCACAGGCACAGCGCGGACTCGCCCTTCAGGGCAGGCGTGGTTGCAGCTGCACAGCCTAAAGATGGAGTCAGTGCACATGGTCATCTGTAACTGCTCGTCTTTCTAGAAATAGTGTGCACGCCACTAACTGTTAGGTCAAATGGATGCCCACAACTCTTCATGAAACAACCTTAATGTTCACGCCGGAGTAGGATAGGAATCAGATGCTGCTGAGAGCAGATCTTGCCGGCTGGCTGCCAGGGGAAGAAAGCGCGCGCTTTTCACGCAGGGGTTGGGCGGCGCTATGCCAACAAAATTTAAAAAATGACGCAGCCCCCCCCCCCGCTGATGCCGGAGCAACGGGATGCCGTGCGTAAAGCGGTTCAACACCTTGCTAAGGGTAGGAAGCGCTATTTAAACGCAATTACAAGGTGATGGAGCTAGGTGCCACCAGTTCACATACAATCCGGTTTTCCGCACCGTTCGGAAATGGAACATTCAGAAATAGCACTAGAAGCTTAGAGAAATGTGACCACAGTGGTCTGATCCAGTAATTTATTAGCCTTGTAGGGGAGGTCATCGTAAATCAGGTTCATGAGCCTCGGGGCAGGAACAGCGTAAGGATTTTTGGGGCCCTGGGCCAAATGTATTTTGGGGCCCCTGACCAGAACAGTTTGGAATTTATGATCCAATTTCAGGCCTTTCGTGCTCTGTTTGGCCAGGTCACTGACAGTGCACAGGACACTCGTCCAAACTCTAAACGTGTTTATAGCTAATATGCAAGGATAGTGACAGTGTGTTGGCAATATTTGTCACACAGCAGCAGCTCACTAATAGTTCTGCCAATAACCTCTGTGACTTCCTCCCAGTTATTGTACGCGAGGTCCTGTTGTTATCGAATATCTTATAGGCACGACAAATGTAAATGGTTGTACATTTGATAGATGAGTGGAGTTGGTTTCCAAATAGACACACACGGGCAGAAAAAACACAGAGATCCCTCGGTGAACTCAGATTGTTTGGTTATAAGAATGGAAGCACACATTGGATGGCTAGCACTTTCGACCATACGGTCTATGAAACAGATCGGATTGGGACAGGCACTACCAATCAGACACAGCTGGAGATTGGCAAAGGCACGTAGGATATAGGATCAAGGAGGCTAATGATTCACCTCCCGACTGAAGGGATCACTTTCGGGTCGTAGCCTGCCAGTCATAGCTGCCAAGGTTGCAGAAGGCTATGTGGGGCATTGTCCATAAAATCAGTGTAAGGAGGAACGACGTTCAACCACTATGAGTGACACCTGCTTGGCAACAAAATACAGCAGTAATACAAGGGTGACACATAGGATTATCAGTGATAACACCCACTATGACCTCCCGGCCATTAGGAGTGCGCCTCTTCGAACCCTGACCTCATGAATCTCAAGGCTGCCTATGTGAGACTGTCCTAGGAAGACAGGATGCCTTTTCTTTTTAAACCGGAAGCACACGCTGAGTAAGCTAGTGATCAAGAGAATCCTTCTGCTAGTGGGATCTGTATGCAGTAAATCAAGCATCCTAAACTCTTTTCCCGACGACCGGTCTCTTAGCAGGTAAAAGATTGTAAGCTGTTGGGGTGCCGTCATTCCAGGTGTGCAGAACCTGCTCTGCCTTAGCAACACTGTGTTGTTCCTTTTGTACTACCGTAAAGCAATAAGGGGAGTCTACTTCTGCGGTTTTTTCTTTGCTAGTTATCCTAGCTCATCGCAAGTAGCACTAACGGTTTCAGGGCGTGTAACAAGCAGTTTGCAAGAGTAAAAAGGCAGTGGGCTTTCTTGTCAGAGAGCCGGATAGCGCAAAAGTTAGAGCCTCTGACTCCTGATCTGAGGGCCCAGGAGTCAAGTCTCTGTTCAGAGGGTTTGGTTAAGGAAAAGGTTCTCTAATTGCCTACTACTCCTACAGGCAACCGCAAAGTATTTGGTGGAGCGTTTTACTACCCCAGCCAGCGAGCGGGGGGTAGCAAAAAGGTTTCACTCCACTGATAAGACACCCCAACCACGGGGATACAATTTAATTCTGAGATATGGCTTAGGTAGACCGAGCACCCGGTAACTATACTGGCAAGCAGCATGGATGGCTGGCGACTAGAACACCTTGGAGTCTCCTTTCGCATCTAACATTACCTATATCCGAGTTAAACACGGACGAGCGATGGTTTTTCTGTGTAATATGGTGTAAGGTGCATGGGCACCCTATAGTCGTGCGAAGGGGAGAGTCTGACGTATGATGGCTCCACATGTCGGCCAGGGACGATGAACCTGGTTGGGTACTTTCAATTGACAGAAGCATGTGAATGACTTCACTTTTGCCCACTACCAACAGAGATCTCTGGAGTAGAATGTTCCATCTCAGTAAAGGAATACCAGTGAAAAAGGCATTTCTGGGGTGAACTAGTCTGACATGCATTATTGTCCAAAGTGCTTGTACAGCAAGGGACGCAGAAGCAGTGGGAAAAAGGCTGCTCCAGCTGCCAGACATGAGGTATTACAGATATGTCCATTTGCTGTTCAAAGGTCATGTTCCCGTAGCTAGCGGGACCGATGATAACCGCCCCTTAAGTTGCCACTGGCGATGTGAAATGCTAAGCAACAAATGGAAATTGCCAGTGATAGAATCACAGCGCATTAAATAGGCAGCTGTTCCAGAAAGAACCCATCCCTAACTGTCCCGGAGCGGCATCATTAAAAAGGTTAGGTTACACACAGTAACAGTGCACCTGGCACCACCAATGGACAGTGCCAGCACGGTCAAATACAGCACCACATTGCTACCAACATCACACCACTACAAGGTGACATTCTAGGGTAACAATACCCCCAGGGACTATAGGTAGGGAGTGGGTAACGTAATAACCCGAGGGATAGACTCTGGGGCTCGGGTACCAGGCTCCCACCGGTGAAGCTGGCTAACAAACCGAGGAATGCTTAGCCTAATGACGTAAAGAGGAAAGGCAAATCTAGCTTAGGCAGGTTCCTATAGCAAAACCCACTTGTCCCGCTGGGGCCGTGCAGGGCGGCGACAGATTAGGGCAGCAACCTCAGTACACAAGGGCCCCGTTAGAGCCTTTCTGATTAGGCTAGGGCTCATACTTTAGTAGATTTCAAAACGTGCGATCCCCTTCCGTGGCTGCGTTTCCGCAGATCTACATACTGGGGCCAAAAGAAGTGGGAAGCAATAGTTCCAGGGTTAGAATGCCCCTGTTTGAGTCCGTGCAAACCCACTATCTTGCAGGCCGTAAGGGCCTACAACAACTCTTCTCTAATCTTTTCCCATACGGAGAAATGTTTTGAAATTACTCCCGACAATGGCATACGTAAACATTCTTCCAGGAGATTCACTAAAGCAGTATAGCTGCGCTTAATACAAACCCCATGCTACCAGGCCCTTGAATGAGATAGTACCTTGAGTGGAGTAAAGACTGCAATTGGTCGTCCGAAGGAAACAAGGAACTCATCTCCATCCTCTAACTCCGGGCAAGTGAGGCCTGGTAAACAGCACAGCAGAGTTATTGTCACTTGCGGTATGCCAAACATTGTATCCCATTTGGCTTTCAGAAAAATTGGAATGAATATTCATTGCCGCTGCTGTGCTTCAGACACACCAGTAATTGCAGCACGGTCATATTCGCTCATTCCATACTGGCTTTAATCACACCATGGGGTTGAATAGATTCAGTTTGATTACTGTCGGCTTAGTGCTGGAATTCACCAGATGATGGAACGCAATTTCTTGAAAGAAGCTTGACAAGCTCTCTCCGCCAGCTTTCTCAAAATATCTTTGAGACTGAGGGGGTAATGAGGGGTATTTCTAGCAATGTTTATTGATACACATTGAGCATCGTGCCGGAAATCGACTACATTCCGGCACGAAAAAGATCCCAGGCGGCGGGTTCATGCAGAAAGTAAAACCTCTAAACCAAAATAATTCTATATCTTCCGGAACGGAACGCTGCCACGTCATAACCACCACGGGAGTGCTCCAGTCCCGGGCAGTTGTTTCTGGCATAAGGCATTGCCTTAAAGAATAAGTCTAACGGTTCCAACTAGACTGACCAGGGTTCCCAAGCCCCAGAGCGAGCCCGGGCCAGCAGTGGAAAATAGATTTCATTACCTGCCTGTTAATCTTCCTGTGTATTATTTGTGGGGAAGTTGTGGCAGCTTGCAAATTCCTCCGCGGAGGTGGTTAGCTTGGAGATTCGTACTAAAGTACGCCAGTACATACACGAGGCGCCGGTAGACTGCTACACGCGCTTGCAGGCATTGAACTGCTGTGTGGATGAAGGAAAGATAAAATAGCTGTGGAAAGGGCGAAGCATAACAACCATGGCATTTGGAAGGCCAAATTAAATTACAGAATAGTAGTATGGCTGGGGGAAATATATGCTGGCATAGTGGCCGCAGAGAACACATCCGGCTGCCGACCGCGAAAGAAGATGTTAGGAGCCAATCGGGAGCGGGAGTAACAATTAGGAACAAAAGGAGAGGCCGGGGTAGGGGGGAGCTCCCTCCGATCGAGAAACCGTAGGTAGCGTGGCGGAACAAACACAAGGAAGCTAGTAAAAAGAGAAAAATTACTAGAAGGTAGATGGAAGGCTCTCACAGTGTCCTTGGGATGCCTCACGGCAGGGGCACTGAGGGAGCCAAGGGGCGGCGTGCCGCCATAGAAAGGTAGACGTGATGCTCCCGCAGGACCCTTGGGATGCCTCACGGCAGGGGTACCGAGGGAGAAGATGGCAAGGACTCAGCCTCAGGAAAGGTAGAGCAGATGCTCAAGTAAGGTCCTTGAGATGCCTTGGACGGCAGGGACCCCCGGGAGAAGGGAGTGCCCACAAAAGGGTTACAGGGCGAGCGGAACGGCACTTGCAGCCCGGGCAGGTCCAGACGGACACCCTCCAAATCGGTAGCAAGCTGAAGCCTAGACCCGTGAATCGGAAGCCCAGAAAAGGGGCCCCTCCCTCCCGGAAAATTGAGGAGGCTGGGTCCATAACCCAAGAGGACGAATTGCAAAGAGCAATAGATGAAAAGAGAGAACATGGACATCAAACGAGGCGATGACCATGAACGGTTGACATGGAAAAAATCTTATGTAAAAAATGTTATGTTGATGAATAAACTGCGACCTTTTCAGGCACCAAAGAAAGTTGTCAGTGGTGATTTTAAGGTAAAAGCGCGCAGTTGGTGGTAACAGTGAGGGGAGCGGGGCGGGACGACTTGCCGCCTGGAGGGGGTTTTAGATTTATCACTCTGAGTACCGGCACTTCTTTACTGCCGTGGAGAGTACCGGTACTCATGCAAAGGTAGGCTCATTGGCTGTGCTGGTGAGCAGGAGTGGAACGTGTCTCTGGCAGCCAAGGCGCCGCTTCTGTAGCCCCGATCTGAGCCCCAGCTGAGCTATTCAGCAGGGCTCATTTGAATAATGTCTGGGTGCTCACCATCATGCTGTGCTTGACAGAGCAGGGTCCATTCAGGCCCTGTGCTGTCAATCACATTCACACTATCCTGTGCATTCGTGCAAGCACAGGAATCATGTCAGTCCCCTGGCAGTGGCAATCAGGCTACGGCCAGTCCGGCCCTGGTGGCAATTCAAAAAGCCATGGTATGTGAAGAGAAAAGATGGCTTTTATCATACCTGAGTCTTTTGTGTGTCTGCTATGTTTGTGTGTATGCCTGTTTTTGTAAGAAAAAAGTGAGAAAAAGAGAGAGAGAATCAAGACACTCTCAGGAGGTATTTTAAAGAAAATGGGTGGCACTTTGTTTGTACATGTCTGCTCTGCGACAAAGATTCATTAATAACGTAAAAGGGAGGGTGGGTGGGTGAGTGGATGAGTGAGTGGATGGATGAGTGAGCAAGGGTGGATGTATAGATGGATGGATGAATAGATGGAAGGATGAGTGAAAGCATGCATGGGTGAAAGAGGGTGGATGATTGGATAAAAGGGCGGATGATGGGTGGATAAGTGAAGGATTGGATGGATGAATGAAAGGTAGGGAGGATGAATGAAAGGGTGGATGATGGATGAGTGAAAAGAGGGATTGAGTGAAAGGGTGGATGGAATAAAGGAGTGAAAGGGTTGATGGATGGATGAGTGAAAGGATTGATGGATGAGGGAAAGGGTGGATAAAGAGATGGATGAGTGAAAGGATGAATGGATAGGTTTGGAGATGGATGGATAGGTTTGAATTTGAGGGTGGATAAACGGAATGGTGAAAAACTGAATGTTTGATGAAAGACTGAATAGACGATAGAATGTAGAGGTTAAATGGTGGACATCAGCAGGTAAATGGTAGGATGAATGGATAGATCGATGGAAGAGACAAGAGATATCTTCTGGGGAGGGTCATGATGAGTTGCTTCATTTGCTTGGTGCCATAAGAGCTTTGGTTCCACGTGGGGGTATTTTCAGTTTCTTCCTACTCGCATGCTCAAAAATATATAGTATTGTGCCAAACCGCAAATAACAGTATGACATTAAAAAGGTGCAACTATTGCAAAAAAAAGGAAATGTTAACATATTATCGCATTTCTCTTTCATTTTGTGTAATGAGTTAACCTGCTTTGTTTATAGAAACACATTTCTCATGTGTTTTGGTATGTGCTGCAACTAATGTAGAAGTTGTTAAGTATCATCATGTCTTGCCCTTAGCCCCGCCCCCTCACTACACCTCTAGCTCATTTTAATGAGTACCTGCACTTATTTTTTCCCATTTAAAGCACTGATTCCACCAGATACCGTAACTGCGCAGCCCTGAAATACATGTGGAGGTCGGGAATGCCCAGACCTCCGTCCCTGGGCAGGAGGTAGCTCAGCTCTTTCCATATGCAGGGTTTCTTTCCCATCCAGATAAAGTGGAGAATTTCAGTCTGCAGTTTAGTAAGCATTCCTTTCGGTGGAGCAAGGGGCAATGTTTGAAATAGATAGAGCATCTTGGGGAGTATAGACATTTTGACGGTAGCAATCCGGCCCAGCCAGGAGATCTGATGGTGTCTCCAGCCAGCCATCTCACTCCTGACCTGTCGGTAGAGGGTTTGATAGTTTTTTGAGGAGGTCTGTTGAAGGGTGGGCGCCAGTTTAATTCCCAAGTAGGGAAGTGCAATGGACTGCCATTGAATGGGATATTGTGCTTGTAGGTGGGTCGCCAGCGCAGGGGTACCGATAGGCCTAGTGCTTGCGATTTCTCTACGTTAACTCGAAAGCCCGATGCCCGGCCGAACGCCTACAGCTCCTCCAGAAATGCTGGTAGTGTAGAGACTGGCTTATCTAAGGTTAGTAACATGTCGACTGCTTATAGGCTTGTGTGTTGCTCCCCCACTGAAGACAGCACCTGGTGATCTGGGCATCGTCTCTCACTCGCTGGGGCAGGGGTTCCATATATAGAGCGAATAATAGAGGGGATAGCGGACAACCCTGTCTTGTACCTCTACCTATCTCGAAAGGGTCTGAAATGTAGCCGCTGACCTGCACTGTCACAGTTGGAAAATAATAGCAATTCATGACTCGTATCTTAAATTTCTCACCCAGGCTGAAGTGTGTTAAAACCTGCTCTAAGAAAGGCCAGTGCATTCTATCAAAGGCCTTCTCTGCGTCTATGGCTAACAACATAAGCTCGCTTGGGGTCCGCGCTGCCTTCTCAATGATGAGTAAGATGCGTTTGGTGTTGTCACCCGTCTGTCTATGTGGGATAAATCCAGCCTGGTCCGGGTCAATAATCACGAGCATAAGTGGACCCAGTCTACTTGCTAAGATGCCTGTGAATAATTTGAAGTCTACGTTTAGCAAAGAAATAGGTCGGTAGGAGCTACACCGTTGTTTGTCTTTTCCTGGTTTGCGCATCACAGCGATAGACGCGGTCAGCATCAATGCAGGAATGACACTGGGTTGTGTGAAGGAGTTAAAGAGTCTTGTTAATATGGGGGCCAGAGTGTGGCAGAATGTTTTGTAAAAAATGAGGGGATATCCATTGGGGTCCGGTGATTTGGAGAGTTTTAAGCGAGAAATAGCCGAAATGACCTCTTCAAGTCGTATGTCATCTTCTAGCACCTCAGCTTGTGCCCGAGTGAGGCGAGATGTACTCGCTTCGTGGAAACAGACAGTGCTACCCATGGGGTCTAGGTCTTGTCTCGTGTAGAGCTGTGTATAAAAATTCTTAAATGAGTCCGCTATGTCCGTATCGCTCGTGATAAGCCTCTTTTCCCAGGTATATAACGAGGTTATTCCCGTCGATTGGCGCTTCATACGCAGTTTACTGGCAGAGAGCCGGACACATTTGTCCCCCCCCAACATAGTATGAGTGTAGCAAGCGAAGCGCTGCGTACTCAGCTCAATCAAGTTCTAGGCCAGCTAATTGAGCACGTAAGGCAGTTAACTGGCGCCACACTCTTGGTGCACCAGTGTGTTGGTGAATGCGTTCCAGTTCCCTGACCTGAGCAGAGAGACTATCTCTCTTTTCCCTTCGCAGTGCATTGTCAGCAGCCGAGATAGAGATGAATTCCCCCCTAATAACTGCTTTAAGTGCCTCCCAAAGCATTGCGACGGATACTTCAGGTGTGTCATTGATTGCAAGATATTTTAAGATAGCTGTTTGGATCTGGGATACCACTGCGGGACGTTGCTGCATTGTTTCACGCAGGCGCCATGTCCGGCGTGGGGGCTTTATTGGTGGTAGAGATAGTGAGAGCGCTACTGTAGAGTGGTTGGAGAGAGCCGCTGGGAGAATCTCAATCTCCGTGACCAGGCTGTGTACATCCCACGTGCCCAGGAAGTAGTCTAATCTAGAGTATGTCGTGTGTGTGTGAGAAAAAAGGTATATTCACATTTCTCAAGGTGGAAGTCTCTCCATATGTAACGGAGCCCCAGGTCTTCAACCCACTTATGGCCGCTCTTTGATAACGCTCCAGTTTGTCCGTGCCACTGTGTCGACTAGATTAGTATTGAAGAACAGATTAAGGTCCCCCCTAGTAAAACCTCTGTATCCGCTGTAGAAAGTGCCTCAGCTAGTGCTCTGTGCAGGAAGGTTTCTTGACCTTCATTTGGCACGAATAGTGATCCCACTATGAAAGTCCTATCTCCTAATGTGATCTAGTATGTGAGTAGTCTGCCCCTCAACTCTGCCTCCTTGCTTCCTACTGCCCTCTTGAAGAAGCGTGCCACCAGTATGGCCACTCCTGCCGTTTTGGAGGACGTGGAAGAAAATAATTGATGTGGGAAGGCCCATGAGCGAAGCCGATGGCAGTCTTTTGACAGGAGGTGTGTTTCCTGGAGCAGATATATGTCTGCCCCGGAGTTCTCAAGGTATGATAAGACTGCTTTACGTTTGACTGGGCTATTGAGGCCTTTTACATTCTGGGTTAGTATGTTAAAGAGTCGTGACTGGCATCATGCATGAGAAAAAAGTGGATAGCACTCGTGTGGGTCTGGGCGTAACAGCTGTGTGTACCGGAACTTAGGAGCCGAGTCTCCAGAAGTGTTGTGTGAGGTGTGAAATGCATCCATGGTGAACCTGTGCATAGTCCCCAATCTAGAAATCCCCAACAAGGTATAAACAAAAATATAAAACATTTGAAACATGAGTTCCTGAGTCTCTCAGGTCTGAAAGTCAAAATAAGGTCTCCAAAGTGTGGCCAGTGATCCCACCCTCCTTCCCGCCCTGCCAGGTCCACATGCATTTTAAATACTCATCGTAGCCAAAGCCTTATGGGTTGTCCGTCTTGGCCAGGACCTCTGGGAAGGACCTGAGCGCTGCTTGTTGCCCCTCCGCTATCTCCGCAGGGTCCGGGCATGTCATCCCCCTCCTCGCTCCGCGGCTCTTTCCGTGATTTCTGCAGGATCTCGTGCAAGAGGACACTGGCGGCTGTCCCTCCCATTCGGGGTCGATGCTGAGGATCTGGCAAGTCTCGGACAGTGAGCGTAGCTGGTAGAGTCTGCCCTCCAGAAGGAAAATGATGCACAAAGGGTGACCCCACGAGTAGGCCACTCCCCTATTTCGTAGATGCTGCGTTACGGGCCTGAACTCGCAACGGCGTTGCAGTGTAATCGCCGCCAGGTCCTGAAAAAGTGTAGGTGTCTGTTCCCGGAAGCTGAGGGGGTGTTTCTCTCGGGCCTTGCGAAGTACGTCCTCCTTCTTGAGGAAGTCATGGAGACAGACTAGAATGTCTGCCGGGGGGCCACATCAGGGCGTGCTTTCCCGACGCAGTGGGCGCAATCAATTTTAATACCAATCTCAGGAGGCGCCCCTGGAATATGGCGAAAGAGGTCCCCGACGTAGGCGAATATATCCTCACCTTCAGCTTTGGATGTCACACCTCGTATGCTATTTCGTCTGGACCCGTTTTCGAGGTCCTCGGTGTGTACTTGGAGGTCAAGGTGCTGCTCGTGGAGTCGGAGGACCTCCTGCTGAAGGGAGTCCATCTCCTCTTCCCGGCCATCTCCATGGTCCTCCAGAGTTGCGACCCGATCCCCCAGTGAGCCCAAGTCACTTCGAACTTCTCTGATATCCTGTAATAGGTCTCGCTTGACTGCCTGCAAATCATCCCTGAGGGAGAAAAACAAAGATTCCAGGAAGGCACTGGTCACCGGCTCCTCAGTTGTGGCGTCCTCTCGGGTTCACAGTTGTTCAAGGGGCGTATTCTGGTCCCCAGTAGGGGGCCCTGTGGGTCCAGCGAGCATGTCCTTGATTGTGCGATCTTTCTTGGAACGGGCTGATGCCATCTCCACTGCAGGCCGATCCAGTCTATACTATTGCAGGGCACTCGATGTGGGGTAGTCGCTGCCATAGATCCTCCCAGTCACCTTTTTCATGATCAATTTAGAGTGTACCGGCTCAAGATTAAGCTAAAGGGCGCCACCACAGGAGCTTCCCCAGTGCTCACACTTAAGCGGGTGCCAGGCAGGCCACAGGACGCCTCACCAGGCCACATCAGTCGGCTTTATCTTTTCAGTGCACTCTAGAGCAAGCGAGTGGTGATGATCTGCTGGTGGCCCCAGCCAATCGCAGAGTCCTGGCCTGCTGCGAATGGAAGTCTCACCCCCAAAACTGTTGTAGTCTAAGAGCTGCCGACGCTATATGACTCCTGTGCTGTGGTCTACTGTAAGGAGGGCCTCTCCCTCCGGTCTCGCTGGGAAGGCAACATGGTCTCAGACCGCTTCAGACCCAGCCCCAACCGTCTGCCAGCCGTGTCTTCTCTTGGCGGTCCCACGGCTCTGTTCTGCATCGGGGGGTGCGCTCATCCCGGTCCCCCTTATCTGTGTTCTCTCCTCCCCTGGGGCCTACCTGATGAGGCTCTCGCTCCCAGGGGTCACACCACCGCTGGGCTCCTCTGCCGTGCCTGCACTATTTCCGGCTGATCAGCCGCGGGCTCACAGGCCAGCCGTTCCACGGCTGCCTCACTGCGTCTCAGTCCTCTGGTGATACAATAGTCGCGCCGGAGGGGGTAGAGGGGAGGGTCTCTCGCCGCTGCCCACTTCTCTTCAGTAGCGGCCGTCCATCGGGGACTCAGGCACCAGGGTCCAAGGGCTCGTCCGGGCCCAGCCGCAGCTCTGCTCAGGTAGGCGCAGGCCACACTTCACCGGCCCCGTCCGCTCTCTGGGGCCTGCCTCAGGCGCTCGTCCCGCTCACCCCCGGGGCACGAACTCTGGACATCAGTTAAAGTACAGGGTTCGCCGAAGGCTCAGGTGATGTGCTATCGGGTGGCCAGATCGGTTACGGGGACGGAGAAATGGAATCGAGACGTCCTACTCGCCCGCCATCTTGGCCACGCCTATGATGTTTTTAAAGAATACAATTTCTACAGAGACAGCAGTTCTGTGATTTCTTTTATGGAAGGAGTATAGCATTGTTCTTAGTGATGAACATAAGCTGATGAAAAGACAAGATGGCCGTCAGGTGAGGAGCTCCGGCCGGGAGCTCCCCGGCCAGGGATTGCCTTTTGGCTCTGGTCCCCGGAGTCTTCCCCCCTCCTTGGGCCCTTCTGCTCACCTGGGATTGTGTGGAATGCGGTCCTCGTCTCTCCAGCTCCCGCGACCGAATTTCGAGTTCCTTCTGAAGAATCCGTGATTAATGTTCTGACCGCAGAGTCCGAGACAACATGGCCGATGCCCGGTGGAGCTGCTTGTTCGGCTATAGAGGAGACTGGCTCGGGTTTATTCCCTTTGCCGTCACCTACCCAGCCGGACATTGGGCATGATCTTCCTCGTCTCTCCGCTGTTGTATCCCTCCTCCCCCTCCTTCAGATGTATCAATGGGAATCTGCTGAAGACGGAGCCAGACTCGGCGCGGCCAATGCCCGGCCGAATTCTCCGGATGGCTATCGAGTGAGCTGGACTGAGGTTCGCCCCTCCTGGCCGTCCCCTTGCCTTCCTGGGTTGGGCCGCTGCTGCCTGTCCTGCTGCTGGACCTCTTGCTTCGCACCCCGCTTCGCCATTCCTGGACTGCGGATGGGACGCTCGAGTTCTTGTTTCCCCCGCGAAGCAGCAGTGAGTTTCCCGCAACGCTGCTGCCCTGTAACACGGAGCTTGTTTCTCCCTTTTCAATTCCGAGTTACAGCGCCCTCCTGACCCCGCAGCTTCACTCCTCTTCCAGGGTCTGCTGCCTGGGTGCCCGCGGTGACTTCTCCGAACTATACAGCATATTTAATTGAGGCACTGCTACCTTTGGAGCCTCGAGTGTTATGTTTACGACGACCCGAGTCAGATCGGCGATTTCCAGCCGTTCTCCCGCCAGATCCTGTGGCCGCCTTCTCCACTCAGCCCTGCTCCATGAGGTATGTTCCCTTGTTGGCTTTCTGATTGGATTTGTGTATTCCTGAAATCCCGCCATCTTAGTTACGAAGTCCGGGGGTCCATGTCCTGGATCCTCCATCTTGGCGGTTTCGACAGACTCCCTGATCGATTCTCATCGCTGGTCAGCGCCTAGTTTCCACATGACTGACTTTTGCCTTAAGTCAGCCCCCACCTGGGACACCTACACCCCTCTCTTCTTGTTTTGGTCACAGTGAGGCACCCTTCGCCCCCCCCCCCTCCCCCTACGGAACGCTCCATTTCTAAGATGATTCGTCGCAGTGAGGGAGTCCGTCACTGGAAGTTATGTTTTCTGGACCCCCACCGGTTTGTTGACTTACCTCTCTGACTTTTGGTGTCCCCTGAAATTCTATCATTCATGTCCGGTCTGACCCGATCTGTATCCCAATCCCCTTTTCTATTTCCCCTCCACCTTCTATGCTCTATTTGACTGGGTACTATGTTGTTCTATGCTCTAATAACTGATGTAATGTTGTAATCTCCGTTCTTTTTCTTTATGTTATGCGACCCTCGAGTAATCTGATGTAACCATGTAACACTGTTCTTGTCTTACCTCATGTAAAGCGCTCTGATACCTCCGGGTCTAGCCAGCGCTATATAAAACTCTTCAAATAAATAAATAAATAAGCTACTGAAGGATAATATAAACAACTGTTAGATCACAAGGCTCTAAATTTCTAAGGCTACATTTTTGTTAGACCTATACATAAGGCAGTCTGACAAATTGGAAGTGTAGAAACAGACTGAAAGTAATAGCACTACTCATATCAGTCTTGTGTTGAAACTGAGCTCAGTTGATACAGCCATGCAAACACCAGGAAATCACACCTACTGGAAGCATGATACAAACTTAAGAGCCACACTGAGGAGGCAGGCTGAACAGCTATTCACTTCCACTGAAGCCTATTGAATGTGGTTACTCAAGCACTCTCATCATGCAGCATAACAGCGCAGGAAGAGGTGGGGGCGGAGCTTGCTCGCAACGATGAAGGCCGCTTGAGCAGAAAGCTCTGCGTCGCCATCACACAATGCTTAAAGTATCGGGCATCTGCGTGCTAAATACGACACGATTTGGGCCGATCTTTGTTCCGGAAGAGCTTGGGAGTGTTGGGAGCCAACTCTGGTCCCTGTACTCCCCCAGACAAGCAAGCGGGCGGACTCTGCTGGTGGCGACCCTGCACAGGGCCGTGATCCCCGGGCTAGCGTGAAGGAGGAGGGGCGGCCCGACGCCTGGCGGCTGCCCTGTTACTGACGGTCCCGGAGGTAGTGCGCTTACCTGGCACGGGCGGAGGCTGCGACGTGTCCTGCACCTCGGATCGTTGAGTGCCTGGGGGACCCTGGGGCTCGCGGAACCGGGAAAGCGAGAGCGGCTCTGGTGTTCGGCACGGCGGCGCTGACGAGATCCTGCCGTTGGGAACTGGTGCTGACGGCGGCTCTCTTGCGGCACGACGCAGCGGTGACCCGGCTTGTTGCTGTGGCGTCCAGAGGCGCTCGACAGAGAGGTGAGGGCGGCTGGAGTTCCCTGAGTGCCACGAGAACGGCGAGGAGCCTCTAACCACGGAGAGGGTGCGGCTGGTGAGGCCGGCCATTTTGGGGCTTGGAGACACGAGAGAGTCTCCTACGCAGCACGGCCTCTGCAGGGCCCTGGGGGGGAAGGACAACTGGCTGTGAGCGGTGTTAACTAAGGAGGACTGCGTCGCACTGTGGGTCCCCTGCTCCTGCAAACACCGGAGGCAGCTGGCGGAGAGTGCTGCTTGAACAGATCCTGAGCGGAAGCCTGAAAGGTAACGACGCCATTTTGTGCTGAGCGCGGCGGGCCGGAGCTGACTGTCACTGAGACTGGTGCCACAGAGGAGCAGAAGGCCTCTCGTTGCTGGTGCTGGAAGGGTTACTCAGTAAGCGCTGCACGACTATCCCTGCTGCGTGCTGCGGTGCAGTGTGCCACCCAAGAAGCGAAATCCCTAGGTTAAGCTGCAGTGAGGTTCACCTGGCTGCGGGGGCTTGCTAAAAGTGCCTACTTAGGCAAAGCCTCAACCCCTGGCATATCGAGGCTGGTCTAGCTCCCTGAGTGGCAGAAGAAGGCGAGACGCTTGATTGTCACTTTGGATTCGGTGCATTGTGACAGCTGCTTGAGGAGGAGGCGCGTCTGAAACCTCCCTACAATATTCGCTCGTCCTGGTCAGTGCACAGCATTGGGGCCAGGAGTGGGAGCACAGACTATACCTTGGATAAACTTGTGTGACAGTAGCCGCCTGCCTGGGTGGTCGGAGTCTACGGAGCTTGGTGGCTGCTGCGAATTAGGCACGATGGGTAAAGTGGACAAGTCACAGCCTAAAATAACATTCGACCAAAGGAAAGCCAGGGTGCGGGACAATGCTGCAGAAGACGGAGATAACACGCAGGATCAGCCCCAGGAGGAAACAGACGGCGACATCCGTACTATGCTGACGGCCATGGAAAAAGGTTTACAAAGTAGTCTCTCAGTGCTGGGCACTAAGATGGACTCCCTCTCATATCGGATGGATAGAATGTCCGAGAGAATGGACAAACATGCAGAAAGGTTGGATATGACAGAACGACGGATCACTGAGGTAGAGGAGGCGCAGACTACGATGGACACTGAACACAAGCAAATGGGCAGGGTGCTGCAGGTACTACAGGATAAGACCGAAGATCTCGAGGCGCGATCCCGTCGCAACAACTTAAGGATTACGGGCCTTCCGGTGTCGACCCAGACTGGTAACATGGAAAAATTTGTAGAGAAACTACTGATTACATTACTTGGAAGTGAAACGTTCTCCCCCATATTCGTGGTAGAGAGAGCACACCGCTCCCTGGGCCCCGCCCTTCCCCTGGTGCTCCCCCACGGCCGATAATTGCGAAGTTGTTGAATTATCGAGACAGAGACTCAGCGCTGAAAGTAGCCAGGGAGAAACAATCATTGCAGTACGAGGGATCTAATATATCTCTATACCCAGATTTTACGATGCATGTTCAAGAAGCTCGCAGACAGTTTGCTCCATTGAAACGGCAACTTAGAGATCAAAACATTGACTACGCTATGCTGTATCCGGCTAGACTCCGAGTCAATCGGCAGGGCCACTCGCGAATCTTCACTGATCCCAAAGCCCTGCAGAAAGCCCTGAAGGACTGGTCTAAAGAACGGCGCGGCAGCCCGGAACGAGGCTCCTTGGTGGGAGCGGAAGGCGGACGGCTAGACGACCAGGACTGAACTCTGATCTACATGAATCACAGATAAGAAGAACATTTATGGGGAGGGGCCGGGGAGGCCATACATGATGTCTTGAGGGGTTGTGAGGAATGAGTTTGACTGTATGCAATGCGGGCAGTTGGGGATCATTACCAGACTGATTGGGTCACGGTGTTCGCTGCGGGGGGTGTCCGCTCTAGGCGAGAGTTCTGGGAAGATGATTGTAGAATTAGCTACTATGAGAAAATAGGGGACATGGATGTTTTCTTTTTATTGCAGATGCACGACATTTGTTGGATGGCGAGTGGGGTGGACATCTAGTCAGGGTCGGACTCTCTACCCTACTAGGGGAGCAACATCCGCCCACGAGTGAATCACACATCGGGGAAAGTACACTGTGGGGGAGGGGGGGGGGGACATCTTGGTTCAAGGTTATGCTGCTTTGAAATGCTGATGTTTCAGATGGGAAAAGGGGTATGTTTGGGGGTATTTCGCTCAGGCACAGTTGGGGCAAGCCTGGCGTGGGTGGGGGGAGGGAGGAGTTGGAGACTTAGTAGCATGACAATTTTCCAGTTCAGTGCATTTCCAAGCATGACTTATGCGCAATTAATGTGCTCATGTGATGAGCACGGCGCAGCAGATGATACATACTCCCATGGCAGTCCTTAGTAGACCCACCAGCGTGACAACTACTTGTAGGCTTCGAGCACTCACTTGGAACGTGAGAGGCCTTAAGGACCACAGGAAGCTTTGAAAAGTTCTAGCCTACTTGACGAGACATGACATTGATCTTGCACTGCTGCAAGAGACACACCTCCCCCTTAACAGCCCTATGCTACGCAGTAGGGGACTGCTAGGAAACACACATGCAGCTGGTTTCACCACACATGCGTGGGGGGTGATCACCTGGGTGAACCCTAGTGCCACTCTCAAACTTGAACCATTGGACACAGACACAGATGGACGATTCGTGATCTCCAGGTGCAGGGGAATGGGGATGGACCTACTTATAGTTAATATATACGGCCCGAATTTTGATAATCCCACTTTTTATACTGCATTGTCGGAAAAGGTCTGCACACGTTGCGAGGGACAACAGCTTTGGGGTGGAGACCTCAATTTGGTTTTGAACCCACGGAAGGATAGATCAGGGGGGCCGGAGAGACACATCACAGCTGCAGCCCGTTCGGTGATGGACGCAATGGTGCAGTCCGACTTGTGCGATGTGTGGCGTCAGAGGTACCCAGAAAAAGGGGGTTACACACATTATTCAGGGTACCATGATTTGCACACCCAAATTGATTATTGGCTAGCAGCCAGGCAGTTACATGAGAGAATCCGGGCCTGCGAGGTGCTTCCCCGCACGCTCTCGACCATTCCCCGATACTAATAGAGCTAGACACCCCCCAGAAGACTATTCCCCCCTTTACATGGAGGTTCCCACCTTATTCTCTGCTAGACGCGGTTTTTAAAGAAGAACTGGTAGAGGCGATCAAAACGTTCTTTGCCACAAACGTGGGTTCGGTGGACAGCTTTCAAGTGGTTTGGGAGGCGTTCAAAGAGGTATAACTATGACTAAGCACTCTGGAGTTCTTAGGGCGGTGCGGAGGCGGCTCGCGGACTTGGAGAAAACATTGGCCGGTTTGGAGGAGCGCCTCCATACCAGAGCTGATGAAGATGCCGCACAAGAATTCAAAACACAGTTGGAAGAATATCATGAGGCCGCAGATGCTGAAATAAAACACCTTGGTAAATACGCCACCGCTCGCACCTACGGAGAGGGCGACCGGCCGGGTGCGGTACTGGCCCAACTTCTCAAGAAGCGGCGGGAAAAAACAATACTTGCGGAGGTCAGGACAGGTGAAGGGGACGTGCTCACGGAAGAAACTGCCATCGCAGGTAGATTTCGGCAATATTATTTGCATCTTTACTCTGCTCGCAGCGAGGGCACAGAGGCGGAAATCTTGGATTACTTAACCCATATAAAGCTCCCATGGCTAACAAACACACATCGTGAATTCCTCATGCGACCCCTAGAGAAAGATGAAATAATTATGGCATTATCAGGCATGAAATTGGGTAGCGCGCCAGGAGTGGATGGCCTAACAGTAAGCTTTTATAAGGCGTTCATGGACCTGCTGTTGCCGCACTTAGCCACACTATTCGACGAGATTTGTGTGTCAGGTACTATGCCGCCCTCGATGAGAGAGGCGATTATTGTCACTATTATGAAACCGGGCAAACCTCCGGATGAGTGTGCATCCTATCGCCCGCTTTCCTTGCTTAATGTAGACCCGAAAATTTACGCAAAGATCCTAGCAAACAGGTTGACCCCACTGATTCCGCTCCTGGTCGCCCCGGAGCAAGCGGGATTCGTTCCAGACTGTAACCTAACTTATAATTTGCGTACGGTGTTCGGTGCGGTGCAGCACACTAGGCCGGAGATCCAAGCAGTGGCTGTATTTCTCGACATGGAGAAAGCCTTTGACTCTGTCGAATGGCCCTTTATGCGACAGATATTGACGAGGATGGGTCTGGGGGAAGTTTTCCTACAGCTGATAGGAGTTTTGTACAATGCACCCACCGCCAGGATTAAAATTGGTAATCTAGTGACAGATACTATACATATTACTAGAGGCACGCGGCAGGGCTGTCCGCTGTCTCCAATTTTGTATGCGCTGGTGGCTGAACCGTTAGCCTGTGCACTCCGAGAATACCACAGGTATAAGGGTATACGATTCCCGGGTTACGAACTGATTGTCTCCACCTACGCAGACGACACGCTCCTCTACATTCGAGATCCTGAGCGTAACCTCTCCTCAGTATTGCGTGAAGTGGTGCGCTTTGGAGCGGTTTCAGTACTCTGTGTTAACTGGCCAAAGTCTATTATATTTCCCCTTACTCCAGCCACGACCCCGTTCTAACCTGACTATCCGTTGCAATGGTCAACTGAAGCGGTGGGATACCTAGGGATCAAGGTACACACGGACTCTGAGGTAGTTTTCAGGGAAAATTACGGAGTGGCTATTAGCAAGTTAGAAGATGAGGTGGAGGGTTGGATCCGTCTACCGTTATCACTGATGGGCAGAGTTTCCATTATGAAAATGGTGATACTGTCCCGTTTTTTGTTCCTTTTCACTAACATTCCATTAGTGCTCCCGTGCTCCTTTTTTAGGCGGCTCACAGCATTGATGATTAAACTGGCTTGGGCGGGCAAGCAGGCGAGGGTCAGATGGCAAATACTTACACTTCCGTACCACATGGGGGGACTGGGTGTGCCTGATTTGGACTTATATTACAGGGCAGCACAAAGTGCGCATGCTTACCACTGGATGCATGGTGCGCCGGACAACCCCCACTTACGTATAGAGGGGGTTGTGGCTGCGCCTCTCCCATTACCTGCTTTGATGTTTAAGCCTGCGGATCGCAGGACGGGGATATTAGATTCAGTGAATGCGACAACACATGCTTGGCACCACCTCCTAAAGCTACAGGCGGGAGCTATCCTGTACTCACCGCTTACTCCATTAAACTGGTGTCACTGGCTGCCTCCATGTATAGAAGGGGGGGTTATACGAGCGCTTAACTCAATAGGAGTACGGGTCATAGGGAACTTGTTTGAAGAGGGCACGGTGAGACGCTGGGAGGACTTGGGGGATGGGGGAGCCGCGGCCACCCCTCTTACTAGATTTCAATTCTACAGAACAAGACAGGCGTTATTGCATATCTTAGGAGGAGACTTGCTGGAACCGCTGGAGCTCACTGCCTTGTCCTACGTTATAAAAACTGAGTCACCGGCGCGGATAGTGTCCAAAATATATAAACTGTCCATGTCCTATAGGGAACATCACTTCACTAAAGGGCGTTTGGCTTGGCAGAGGGATTTAGACAGAGACATTGATGACACTATGTGGACGTACTGCTGCAACAGCACGAAGCGCATCTCCCTAAACGGTAGACACCGCCTGATACACTTTAAATATCTAAACAGAGTTTACTATACACCAGAGAGACTGCACAGATACGTTCTTAGAGATGGGGCAGGCTGTGAAAGATGTGGTGCACAGCGAGCCGATTTCTTACACATGGCCTGGACTTGCCCGGGGATATCCAAGTTTTGGGAGTTGGTTTTTAAGGAGTTGGGTGAGATGACTGAGGTAGAACTTACACCGGAGCCAGCGCTGGCTCTGTTGGGATACTCCAAACTAGTGCCTAGAGGGGCACGCAGGTTGATTGACATGGGTCTGCTTCTGGCCAAGCGCAGGGTGGCGATATGCTGGTCGCGAGGACCGACTCCTACGATAGCTCAGTGGGCGAACGATATGCTGTATTGCAGCACCCAAATGGAGAATTATAGTGACTTACTGCCTCCGCGTAGTAGACCTAAGAATTTCTGGGCATTGTATAACGCATACCGAGAGACTAAGGATGGTGGCGATACTACCACCGTTGTAGTGCTACAAGAATCAAGAGAGACCAGATTGGATGCATAGTTGTTCTAGGCCGGGCCTAGTACTTGTACAGGGACATGGGAGTTGTAGTCAGAAGCTGCGGGGGGTACCCTTGTTGTGCATTCTTATGACATTAATGGGAAGGGGTCCAAAACTGGCGGGTTGGTAATGTGGGGGGTGGGTGGTGTGGACAGCCAACGAGTTGTCGCGTGCTAGAATATGTCTGCTTCTTCTTTGGAACTGTGCCGTATGATCTCTGATTGCTACTTGTTATTGCAATTGTCAATTTGCTATAACTGAGTCTTATGTTTATTTTGCATGAAAAAACAATAAAATAAATTTTTTAAAAACAGCGCAGGAAGAGACTTAGCAGAAGTTTCAAATTTGTGAACTCCCCATGCTTATAAGAATGGCAGCTAGGAGAGCACCGAGGTATGCTGAACAAGGGCCAAAGAAAGAAGCCAAAGAATTCCTCATGAACAAATTTCTTCCCTAGATCACATGACTCTCCTCTCCTCAGTCATGACAATCTCTGGCTACATAATACGCTCCTCCGTGCAATACCGACGTTACCCTCCTGCTTCTCAACGCTGTCTGATATTTGCAGTGGATGAACTATGACATTATGTTGTTATTAATGATGTAACCTTGCTAATCGACTGTTAGATGAACTTGTAGTGAATATGTTACAAGTACTTTTACTACTCGGCACGCTGCAATTCTGTAAAACGCTCTGATACACGCAAGGGTCATGTTCGCGCTATAAAAAACTATTAAAATTAAAAAATTAAAAATAAGGGTGGAAACTAAGATAGTATAAACAAACATCTATGGGGAAACATGGCTTGGAAGTAAAAACTAAACTACCTTCTGAGGTCAAGGACTAGAAGAAGTTGCATAGCTACAGGGGTGTAGAATTCATATTGCGTTATACCCAGGACATACTGTTTTGGGGTCAAGGACAACAGGCTATTATGTATAACAGTTGATACTAAATAAAGCTATTACTGTTCGCTTGAGCGAAATGCAGTTATCTGTGAGCTCAACTTCCATTATATAGAGTGATTTCAATATTGAAAATCTATATACACAGGGGCATGGAATTCCTACTACCATAAGCCCAGAACATACTTTTTGGGGTCAAGGACAAAACTTTTTCATTTTTTTGTCCACTGGACAAGTACGCTCAACCCACTGCAGCACAAATCCTTTGGCTGCCTATTTATTGTGCCACAGTATAGATCTATGAAAGAGGACTGCCTGGCACTAAGGCAAGATGTATATCTCTATGTATAAGTTGCTAAATACGATTAATTAATACAAAAGTATTAAGGTGAGTGCTCTAAAGAAATGTAATGAGCGGTGATTGGTTTTAGTTTAAAGATCTGTACACGTTTGAAAAATGTAACAGTTTGAAGTTACTTATAAGGCTTCCAGATAGCTCTGATGAAAATACATGCAGAAACATGAAATAAAGATTGGTGATTACTTTAAATATAAAATGCAGAGCTAACCATAGCTAGGGAATTTCAGTGGTTTTCAGCTTTAATCTGCCCCACAAACTGTACTTTAACTCTAGTAGTTGAGCTAAATTTCATTGATTTTTTTAAATATGCATTACGGTCTTATCTCCAAAGATAACAATAACTTGACTTTAAGGACACAACTTATTACCTCAACTATTTCAATTCACCTTTGATTAAGCAGACATTTTAAAAGTCAACTTTATTACATACCTTTTTTCCCCACAGTGGTTTACTGAGCAAGTAGGTATTTAATTTATCACAGCGAATGTGGCAAATATAAATAAATAGAAGCAAAAATTCTTAATTAGAAGCTATTAGCTTTAGCTGGAATAAGATCAGTGAAATAAGGGAGACCAGGCATAGGTTAAAGTCAATTAGGTAATAGCTGGAGTCATCAAGTGGAGGGAATATGGCCCAAGGCGAAGCGAGGAAGTGTGGAGGAAAGAGGACTCAAAAGGAAGGGGACTAAAAACGTAATTTGTGCTTACAGAAGTATAAATATTTTAGATTTTATTGACCCGGTGTAGCCATTAGGATCTGGAGCGGTTTGTGATCATCCATGTTGGGTTATCTGTCATGACAGAGGAAAGGTAAGACAGGCAGCGTCACTGGAAGGTGGCCGCATCTCCCAAAATGTATGTTATTGTAACATGAAGTTCACTGTGTCAGGATATGGTGCATTGGTTATGTTACATTAGGACATGTTGTGGGTCTATTGTCTAAATACATATACTAAGTAGACACAAAAATTGTTGTTAAAGAGAACCATCAAAGTATGAGGTGTTGACAGTGCCTTTAGGAATGAGTGGTCCTGTAAGGTAGACGAGCCATGTAGGAAGTAATCATAATCAGGTTAGCTGACAATATTTTGTAGCCCATCGATATTTAACTATGGTAATCTTAAAGTGATAACACACACTACAGTGCATACATGTTATGTTATTAATTTTACATACTCGGGGTCTGCTGATGTTGTAGCCACAAAATCTCAGTTTTTTCAGAGTTAAAGTTTAAGGCATTCAACTGCAACCAACTGAAGCCCACTGTCATACATCTCTGTGAAAAGGACCAAAAGGATCATAGCTAGCACTATCTGTAGTGATAATAAGCGGAGTGTTATCTGCATAATTCATGCACCATACTTCGAAAGATTTAATACGTTTCAGGAGAAGGTAGATGTACAAATTAAACATCTGGACACAATGCTATGAAATTAGTAATGAGATAAACTGGAGCTATAATTAGTGGAAATATTCCACCTCCACAATGTATCAAATTCAGTGAAGCACAACTAGATACCCGATAGTATTAGGGAATTAAAATAACATTAACATGATATATTCCTAACATCAGTCATTTTACTATTGTATGCATACAACGGTCACTTGCATAAATGATTTTGTATAGAAAAGCGGTAATCATACAATATTTCACATCACATAACGGAAACAGCGAATCTTTTTGAAGTTCTAGTGTAGATTTTATGAAAGGGTAGCTCAAGAACAGGAGTTTAAACAATTTAAAGGCTAGAGTTCAGAATTTTCACAATGTGACGAGTAAATTTGTTTAACAGTTCAAAATACCTGTAGTGTGTCTGGTCTAACCATTGCTGTTGTTTCTGGTTCGGAGTTTATAGATTAGTTAGGAGTGCTTTGGGAGAGCTGAGATAACCGAGTCCTATAGTAACCAGTAGTGCCCCTTTGTTCAAACGGTGTTTTCCCCAGATTTTGCTATCTCCAGTTTTAGAGCTTAATTTGTCCGATTGTAAAAACTTACATTTGCAACAATGGGTGTGGTGTTTGTTGAAATGTTTGACTAGGGGTTGCATAAAGTCATATTTTTATGGATATTTCTGTAATGCTCTTGCACTCTATTCTTTCAAAATCTAATTGTGCCAATATAACCCATTTGGCACGGCCATGCGGTACATTACATGGATTCTATTGCAGTTGATGAAGGAACTTACATTCTGGTTGATTCATGTATCTCAATGCGGTATTTTTATTAACCCTAAATATACACATGTTGCAATTATGGCAGGTGTAAAACCTATTTGGTTTTAGAGAGGTTGTTTTTGTGCTGTTCATAATGTGCTAAGAGTAGCAAAAAATATAACGGTTCCTAAAAGTTTTTTGTCAGTGAATTTAGTATTTTTGGATGATACAGTGCATTCATTTTTTATTGTGCCTTTTTGGGAAGGCTCTATGTCCAAACTCCATGAGCCCTCAACTGGCACATAGCCAGTGGCTGTGCACAGCCAGTGGCTATGTGGTTGGCTGCAGAGCCTCGCCACTATGAATTACGTTTCAATCATTTTCATTACATCAAATAAAAACCCAGGGTACGCAGAAGGGTCTACAAAACAATGTAATATAAAGAAAAAAGTGCACCTCTAGAAACAGACGTCAGTCTAATTTTATTTCAAATATATATAATATATACCATATATAAATACATACAGTAAGAATATTGCAAAAAAGGTAAGAGGGGGGGGAGGGAAAGCGGAGAGACAAAGCAAAAGAAGCACAATCTTATTTATACAGTAGTAAAGAAAATCTGCTCTCACCACTCCCCTACGAAGTCACATCTCGCTGTCAACAGGATGAATGATTGTTCCTCCTACTCACTGGGTTAACCCCACTGGTGACTGGAAACACTCGGGAGTCATCTAACACCCTCGGCAAGACACATGAGAAACATCTAAGCTGCATAGACCAGAGAGACACATATCTCGCCCCCTGGAACTTACCTTCTATTTTCCCCAAGAACCGCAGTGAGATTTCCACTATTCTGTTATTTAGTTATTTGTTTAATGACCAGTAGCTCCTTCTTCCTTGCCAGTGTGCCAGGAGCGGGATCCAGAAAGAACAGCAATTCCTCTCCGGCAGTACCTCCCTCTTACATATGGCTCCCTAAGCAGGGCTTCAAGTGGGCCGGGTCTCACCGGTGCTGAGCACCGGCAGTTTTTTAAAGGGGGCCTTGAAACGGGTCTCTATCGGGCTCTGTTTTGTGCCCTGGCGGTCCGTTTTTTTCCGGACTGCAGTGACAGCAGGCACATGATGTGCGGTGCTCACACTTCTCACTTCTCACTAGTGGAGAAGTTACAGCATGACCTCATGCCAGGTGAGCGTGGTAGGGGAAGGGAAATCCTTTAGAGAGAGTCATTTTCTGTTGGGATTTCCCTTCTCTTTTTGAAAGTCAGGAGCAGCAACAATGTCGTGGTGTCACCAGGGCTGTAAGTCGAAGCTTTTTCAATATTATATACAAGCCATAGTTTCTGCTTATTTATCTTTTGAAACTAACAACCATTGACAAAGCCAATAGTCGTGACTTGTTGTAGGTATGTTACTTGTTGTTTCATATATCTGGATGCAATGACAGAAACCGCAAAATACAAGTCGGGCGGCACACTATGCTAAACTCAGATTTTTAGCTTACGTGTTTTTAAGCCACGCCCTTTTTTACATTGGCCACGCCCCTTTGAGAGACCCCCCAGGTTTTTGATCCCACTTAAAGCCCTGTCCCTAAGGTATATGAGTAAGAGTTTCTGGAGATTTTAGAACACCATCCAAGTTCCTCCAGCTCCCCACAAATGAGTCTGTGGTAGTCTGCATGCCCTGCTCACCAGCAAGACGTCCAACTCCACCTGTCTCCAAAGATACCAGAAGGTCTATCTTTAACTTCTACATTGCTGTGTGCAACGATTCTTCAGAACTCAATGGGATCATAACTAGCATTCATACATGGTAGCCCCTCCGCAGTCCAAAAACTGTAGTCAGGCATCTAACTTCACTATATAGGTAACCACGCAATTTGTGAATTCTTACTAGACTTCCATGGTCGCTTTCATTAGACTGTATTGGCTCTCCATTATTGAACCTGGATCGCCACATTTCTGTAGCCAGCACTACAGCTCGGATCCTGGTTGCAAGCCCCTCCAGCTTCTCTTCTACTACTTCAACAGCTGCTTCAATTTTCACTGATTTTTGATCCACATCAAAATGCACTACAAGTATTGACTGCAGTAAGATCTGTTCAACCCTTTCCACATCTTTTTAGGGTGCCTCTTTTCCCTTCTTTAGCACCCTCTCGATGTTCCAGAGAATGACTTGAACCGAATCTTACTTCTCTTTTAATTTTCCATTTCTTTTCTTATAGCCAGTACAACAAGATCAAACAAGCATTGGCATAGCCAATAGGTCTCGCCTTTGGGGCCTTATAAGTGTTTAGCCAGAGCTATTGACTTTGCCAATGTCTTCAAGCTGTGCTGTAGAGAAGTGTGGCTGCTGTGCGGCATGCTGAAAAGTTATAATAAAAAGTGTCAGAAGCATTTTTGTTACTTTATATATGACCAAGAAGGCATTATGTAAAACTGAACGACCATATTAAAAAAAGTATTTACAATAAAAAATTCTCAGTTTTCTTTTGTTCTTGCAATGCTGGCAACTTGTTTCTGCCTATTGCAATGGTTGTTTGTTAAAGCTTTTTTTTTTTGAGGGGGCATAAACAATCGGAGGGTGAAGGTTGGGAACTAGTACCTGTATTATAACACTAGCAGCGGCCAGAAGCTAGGGGAGAATCAACAGATGCCAGATTCCGAGAGCAGGCTGAGGTGGTGCTGAGTGATGCTGAGGTGGTAGTGGTGGTGGTGGTGACTGTTGCAGAGACGATGCTGAGGTGATGCTGAATGATACTCAGGTGTTGCTGAGTGATACTGCTGTGGTGCTGAGTGATGCTGTGGTGGTGCTGAGTGATGCTGTGGTGGTGCTGAGTGATATTGTCTTGGCGCTGAGTGATGCTGTGGTGGTGCTGAGTGATATTGTCTTGGCGATGAGTGATGCTGTGGCGGCGCTGAGTGATGCTGTGGCGGCGCTGAGTGATGCTGTGGCGGCGCTGAGTGATGCTGTGGCGGCGCTGAGTGATGCTGTGGCGGCGCTGAGTGATGCTGTGGCGGCCCTGAGTGATGCTGTGGTGGCCCTGAGTGATGCTGTGGTGGCCCTGAGCGATGCTGTGGCCGTGGTGAGCGATGCAGTCGCGGTGCTGAGCGATGCAGTGGCGGTGCTGAGCGATGCTGTGGTGGTGCTGAGCGATGCTGTGATGGCGCTGAGCGATGCTGTGGTGGCGCTGAGCGATGCTGTGGTGGCGCTGAGCGATGCTGTGGTGACGCTGAGCGATGCTGTGGTGGCGCTGAGCGATGCTGTGGTGGCGCTGAGCGATGCTGTGGTGGCGCTGAGCGATGCTGTGGTAACGCTGAGCGATGCTGTGGTGGCGCTGAGCGATGCTGTGGTGGAGCTGAGCGATGCTGTGGTGGCGCTGAGCGATGCTGTGGTGGTGCTGAGCGATGCTGTGGTGGTGCTGAGCGATGCTGTGGTGGTGCTGAGTCATCCTGTGGTGGTGCTGAGTGATGCAGTGTTGGCCCTGAGTGATGATGTGGTGTCGCTGAGTAAAGCTATGGTGGTGCTGAGTAAAGCTATGGTGGCGCGGAGTGATGTTGTGGTGGTGCTGAGTGATGCTGTGGTGGCGCTGAGTGATGCTGTTGTGGCGCTAAGTGATGCTGTGGTTGTGCTGAGTAATGCTGTGGTTGTGCTGAGTGATGCTGTGGTTGCACTGAGTGATGCTGTGGTTGCACTGAGTGATGCTGTGGTTGCACTGAGTGATGCTGTGGTTGCACTGAGTGATGCTGTGGTTGCACTGAGTGATGCTGTGGTTGCACTGAGTGATGCTGTGGTTACACTGAGTGATGCTGTGGTTGCACTGAGTGATGCTGTGGTTGCACTGAGTGATGCTGTGATGGCGTTGAGTGATGCTGTGATGGCGTTGAGAGAGGTTGTGTTGGTGCTGAGTGATGCTGTGCTGGCTCTGATTGATGCTGTGCTGGCTCTGATTGATGCTGTGGTTGCGCTGAGTGATGCTGTGGTGTTGCCGAGTGAGAGATAGAGTGAAGATATAATGCCCAATTAGAGAGGGTGGTGAGAGAGAAAGAGAGAGAAGAAATGCGTTACTTACCTGTAACTGCAGTTATCCAGTATTGGTATCTTTCATAGATTCACATGCCTGAATCATTCCCCGTCGTCTGGATGGGAGTCCCCGGTACATAATTATAGTAATGTCCCATTAGACATATAGAGTAATAGGCTAAGAGCCTTACATTAGTAACATATCCATGTCCTTTTGTAAAAAGGACCAAACTCTAGAAGAGAACCAATCAGCTATCACCACCCTGTGGAACCTTCCTGGAAGGAGCTCTAGTCCCTCAGATTTTCGTAAGCACAGTGCTAAGTAGGTGTATTACTGAGAGAACGAGGTGAGCCCTTCCAGGGGAGGTGGGTGGGTTGCATGTGAATCTATGAAAGATACCAATACTGGATAACTGCAGTTACAGGTAAGTAACGCATTTCTTATCCAGTATTAGGGTATCTTTCATAGATTCACATGCCTGAATCAGAGTAGTAAGCAATGATAAGCACATTTCGGATGGTACATTACAGACGAAGTCACTAGATAATAACATATCAATGTGAAATATATATATATATATATATCGTACCAAACTGTAATCAACGAAGACCATGACAGAACACAAAGAAATGTGCGTATACAAACAAGGATGGTGGGATGAAAAGAAGGCTCACCTCTATTGGAATAGATGGCGTAACACTGCTTGTCCCACTGCAGCATCCTTCATGAGTTCTGTATCCAAGCAGTAGTGCTTGGTAAATGTATGCGGCGTCTTCCATGTTGCCGCTCTGCAAATGTCTGTGATAGGCACACCTGCAAAGAGTGCCATAGAGGTAGAAACTGCCCTCGTGGAATGAGCTCGAACCTTGGACCGCAAGGGTTGACCCGCTTGCTGGTGACAGAAAGTAATGGCTCCAGAGATCCATCGAGAGATACTTTGTTTAGTAAGCGGAAGACCTTTCCTAGGTCGACTGTAAGCCACAAAGAGTTGGTTAGATTTGCGGAACGATTTCGTCCTGTCAAGGTAGAATTTAAGGCAGCGCTTAAGGTCTAGAGAGTGTAGAGCTTTTTCTGCCGGCGTTTGAGGATTGGGAAAAAAGGACCGCAAGATTATGGGTTCATTGAGGTGAAAGTCCGAGGGGACTTTGGGCACAAATTTAGGATTAGTCCGTAATATAACCCTGTCGTGTTTGAACTGAAGAAAAGGGTCTTGAATTGAAAAAGCCTGAAGCTCACTTACTCGCCTTGCTGAGGTAAGGGCTAGAAGGAGTGCAGTCTTCCAAGAAAGATATTTAAGATCAGTTCTGTGTATTGGCTCGAAGGGGTGTTTCATGATCTGAGCAAGAACAGTGTTGAGTTGCCAAGTGGGAGGCAGAGGTTTTACAGGAGGAAAAGTTCTGAATAGGCCTTTGAGAAATTGCTTAATCAGTCTATCAGACCAGAGAGAAGGACCTGTTGAAGATCTCCTGAAACGGGATATTGCTGCGAGGTGCACTTTAATGGAGGCATGAGCAAGACCTGAAGTTGCCAGATGGAGAAGGTAAGGCAGTATTTGTTGTGGAGAAGACGAAAAAGGGTGTATGTTTGCCGATTTACACCAGACACAGAATCTCTTCCATTTTAGGGAATATGTTTTGTTAGTACTTTCGGCTCGAGCTCGAGCTAGAACTGCCCTGCAGTCCAGAGGAATGTCTAGGCGAAGGAACTCTCTGAACTCAGGAGCCAAGCCGATAACCTGAGAGATGCTGGATCCGGATGTTGGACTTGTTCCCTGTTCATTGTTAGGAGAGAGGGAAATGGTTTCAAAGGTATTGGCGGCTCCAGAGAGAGAAGGTGGAGCTCCGTGAACCAATGCTGGCGTGGCCACGCAGGAGCTATCAGAATGAGCGTGCAGGGTTCTGCCTTCAACTTCCTGAGGACCCTGGGAATTAGGGGAATCGGTGGAAAAGCGTACGCAAAGACGTTGAACCAAGCGATCGAAAATGCATTCCCTAGAGATCCTTTTTGGGGATGCCAGCTTGCGAAGTTTTGGCATTTGGCGTTCTGCTTGGTAGCAAAAAGGTCCAAGAAAGGAGTGCCCCATTGGGAGAATATGCGGTTGAGAGTCCGTTGGTTCAGCTCCCATTCGTGACATGTTGTATGTTGCCTGCTTAGAGAATTGGCCAGTATGTTGTCTGAACCTGGAACATACTCCGCCCGAAGGGAGATGTTGTGGAGAAGTAGCCAGTTCCAGATTTTTTGAGATTCGTGAGAGAGTGCCAGTGAACGAGTACCTCCCCGTTTGTTCAGGTAGTGCATTGTCGTGGTATTGTCCGTTCGGACAAGCACTAGAGAACCTTTGATTCTGGGAAGGAATGCCAGGAGAGCCAGATACACAGCTCGCAGCTCGAGGAGGTTTATGTGAAGCTTCCGTTCGGAAGGAGACCACTTTCCGTTGATTCGGAGCTCCTGGAGGAAAGCTCCCCAACCCTCCAGGGACGCATCTGTTGTGATGATTTGTGGAGAGGCTTGAAGCAAGAAAGGCAGGCCTTGAGAGAGATTGCGTGGACAAGTCCACCACTGCAGCGCAGTGACTATCTGAGGGGTCACGTGAATGACGTCGTCGAAGGATCCTTGGGATTGAATCCATTGAGCTGACAGCGCTTCTTGGAGAGGGCGCATGTGGAGGCGACAGTGAGGAAGGAGGAGAATGCAGGACGACATCATTCCTAGAAGAGATTTGAAGAGGCGCACTGAGAGGGACTTCTTGGCTTTTACTTTGTTTGCCAAATGAAGTAGTTTGATCTGTCGCTCTCGTGACGGGAAGGCTCTCTTCTGGGTTGTGTCGAGAGTAGCGCCCAGAAAAGTCATCCGACAAGAAGGTTGGAGGACAGACTTGTCCTGATTGAGAGTGAGTCCCAGGCGACCGAAAAGCTGTAGACAGGCGTTGGAAGACTTGGTTGCGCCGTCCAGAGATGGTGCTTTGACGAGCCAGTCGTCGAGGTAGGGAAAGACCTGATGGTGTTGTTGCCTGAGATATGCCGCCACTGGAGAAAGGCATTTGGTAAAAATGCGTGGAGCTGATTTGAGTCCGAAAGGTAGGACACGAAATTGGTAATGTTTGCCTGCCACGGTGAACCTGAGAAACTTCTTGTGATTTTTGTGGATGGGGATATGGAAGTAGGCATCTTGAAGATCTAAAGACACCATGAAGTCGTTTGCGTTGAGAAGTTGCAGCACTTCTTGGATAGTAACCATGCGAAACGACTGTGTCTTTAAGAACTTGTTGAGAGCTCGCAAGTCTAGAATTGGTCTCCATTTCTTCTCCTTTTTCGCACCAGGAAAAACGGGAGTAAAAACCTTTTCCTCGTTGACGAAGAGGAACGTTCTCTATGGCTCCCTTCCGGAGCATGAGTGAAAGTTCCAGAAGTAAAGGCGTAGATGTTTGTGAACCATAGGTCGAGGAGGAGTGTGGGGAGGAATTTGAATGAACTCTAGCGAATGTCCGAACTGTATTAGTTGAAGAACCCAACGGTCCGTTGTTATTTTTTGCCAATTGCGTAAGAAATGGGAAATTTTTCCTCCTAATCTGGAAGGTGGAAAGGAAATGGAGACCGGCGGGAGAGACGAGTCATTGTCGTCGAGCAGCGTCCTTCTGTCGTCCTCCCTCCTTTGAAAGGAGGTTTTGGTGTAAGACGATTGCTGTTGGCGTTGTTGGTATTGCGGCCGAGATTGTTGGTTGGAGGAGGAATAGGAGGAGCGATAGTGTTGGTAGTCTCCTCTGGTGGTAGATTGACCTCTGCCCCTTGAGCCACGAAAAGGAGGGTTTTTAAATTGAAGGGTACCCAGAGCCCTAGCCGTGTCGGTATCCTTTTTATAACTTGAAGAGCTTCGTCAATATGTGGTCCGAAAAGAAGCTGACCATCATAGGGCATGTCTAGGACTTTTGTCTGGATTTCCGGCCGGAAAGAAGTAGCCTTCAGCCAACCCTGGCGTCGTAGTACGGCAGCACCGGCCAGTTGGCGGAAGCCAGTGGAGGCGATATCCATCGCACAATCGATAATTTCGGAAGCCGAACGTTCGCCTTCCAGCAAGATCTTCTTTGCCTCTTCCTTGGAACTATCTGGTAATGTGCCCAAGTAAGGAGCAATGTCCGCCCACATTTGTCTGTTATAGCGTCCTAATAACGCTAGGGAATTTGACGCACGAACTGTTAGTGCAGACATTGAAGAGAAACGCTTTCCAATATTGTCAAGCCTTCTACCCTCCTTGTCTGGAGGAGCGGACAGTGGAGCAGAAGGGTTTTTTGATTTCCGCTGCGCAGCCTGAGTGATGACTGAATCAGGCTTGGGATGTCCGGTAAGGCAGGCCGGAGCAGTGTCCGGAGCTCTGTATTTTTTGTCCAGCCGAGGTAACACTGGGGGACCCGAAGATGGATTGTGCATTATTTTAACACCCTGATTCCAGATGTAGTCAATGATGGGCACCAATCTTACAGATTTTTTAAAAGGTTCCTTAAAATCATAAAGGAAACAATCCTGCTGGTAAGAAGGTATAGGAATCTGGAAACGCTGTGCCGCCCTCTCTAAAACACTATGAAAACCCCTATATCCTCCGGAGGCGAATCCGCTTGAGTAGGCACCGGGGAAGCTGGACACGGGATAACATAATCATCCCACTCATCATGAGTCGATTGTGAATCATGGAGTTCTCCCTCCTCCTGTTGATCATCCTCCTCATCATCCGTGTCAGGTGGAGGTGGTATCGTTACAGGCACCGACTGTGGAGGTAGAAGCGGAGGCTGTGGTCCTTGCTGTGGAGAGACAACTGGAACAGGAGACGTAGCAGATGTAGGGAATCTCTGCTTATAGTCAGCAATGAGGAATTGGAGGTCAGAAACCAAAGACGCTGGAAGACAAACCATGGGAGGTTGAGAAGGATGGCTGTCTTCAGGATAATATGCTTGGTCCTCTGGGTCTTGTTCTTCATAGTCGGAACTATCCTGACATTTGACGTGAAGTTCAGAAGGACTCGTAGCAGCCCCGAACATGCTGTCCTCGTCCGAGTCTTCCTCCTCATCCAAAAGGCAAGTTGGAAGTAATGTTTGAACTTTGCTAGGAGAAGTGAGAGCAGGTGTTAACGTGCGTTTAGTTTTCTTTATATGGACATACACACTTCTCACTTCGGACTCTGGTGTCGTCGACGTGCCCGTCGTCGGTGTAATCGTCGACGGTGGAGCACCAATAGAAAGAGGTAACAGTGTCGAAGTTCCCGTCGACGGTGTCGTCGTCGACGGAGCCATCGTCGACGGTGTTGTCGTCGTCGACGGAACGCTCGTCGACGGTGTTGTCGTCGTCGGAGGAGGTCTCATCGACGAGGTAGACGTCGACGCTGGTGTCGACACGCTCACCGGCGATGACAGCGTCGACGCTGACTTGGTCGTCGTCGATGATTTCTTTATTTTTATCGTCGACGATATAGGTTTAGCAACCGTTGACGATGAAGTCGTCGTCGTCGACGTGGACAAGGTTGACGCCAAAGAAGTAGAGACAGTCGTCGTCGATGAAGTCACCACCACAGCCGTGGATGGGGTTTTTCTCGTCGACGAAGCCACCGTCGACGATGTGGTCGACGACGACGTGGAGGCAGGCTTCTTAAAGGTGTGTAACCCCTCCTGTGGAGAAACCTTTGTTGGCAAGGTCTTAGGGTGTCCCTCTGAAGACTTTTTGTGCGTCTTCTTTGGAGGGGGTTGCGACGAGGGTCCTGGAGAGGTAACCCTTGGTCTTTTGTGAGAGGACCCTGAAGATTTGGAGGAGCCCTCACTTTCCTCAGAAGACAAAGCCTGGTCTTTGTCCTTAAGTCTCTGTAGCCAAGTTAAAAGGCGTCCCTCCCGGTCTCTGAGGGTTTTTGAAGAAAAGGTACGACATACCTTACAGTCCTTTGAGGAGTGATCCGGGTAGAGGCAATACAGGCAATCCTTGTGTTGGTCGTCCACATGAAGCCTCTTTTTGCCACAGGAAGCACAGGACCTAAAAAGGCCTTTCTTAGAAGACTCTGCCATTGAGAACTTCACACAGAGACAGAATGGTGAAGAAAAAACCACTGGAAATCCAGAAGCAAGAAAAACCTGAGCAGAGCTCAGTGGAGACTCCCTTAGCACGACGTGCGGTAGAAAATCTGAGGGACTAGAGCTCCTTCCAGGAAGGTTCCACAGGGTGGTGATAGCTGATTGGTTCTCTTCTAGAGTTTGGTCCTTTTTACAAAAGGACATGGATATGTTACTAATGTAAGGCTCTTAGCCTATTACTCTATATGTCTAATGGGACATTACTATAATTATGTACCGGGGACTCCCATCCCGACGACGGGGAATGATTCAGGCATGTGAATCTATGAAAGATACCCTAATACTGGATAAAGGGTGTACATAGAATAAAGAGTGGAGCGGGATAGAGAGAGAGAAAGAAGGGGAGAGAGAGTGAATGAAGGAGTTTGAAAGAGAAACAGATAAAGGGGTGAGAGAGAATGAAAGGCTAAAAAAGATAGAGAGGGGAGAGTTAATTAAGTAGAGAGAGAATTAGAGAGGGGAGAGAGAGAGAAGGAGAGAGACAATAAGAGTGGGGGTGTGGAGTTTAAATAGAGTGAAGAAGTGACGCGGAAAAAGTAACCTTAAATATAGCTTTGTGCTTTGCGCAAATAAATATTAAAAAAAAACAGTGAGAGACAAAAATACTGGTAATTAGGCTGTGACTCCCAATATAAAACAAATAGCGATATAAGGTGAAATCAACCCACCGAAGCAATATTTCTAACTAGACAAAAAAAAGCTTGCATTTCAATGCTAATCGCTGTTGTTTTTCATGTGACTGTAGTCCAGGGCCGTCAGTTGGTAATGTGAGCTGCTGCTGCGATTGAAACATCAGAGTCCAGAGAGTTAATGAGCCATGACGAGGAAATGAGGAAGAGATAGGAAACCCAGATGGCTGCGCGCGTGCACTCTATCGTGAACGCAAGCTGGTCGCCAGCCGAAAGCCAGTGTTTGCACTTCCAAAACCCGCTTACTAAAACTCTCGGCCAGACCAGCGCAAGCGCTGGTGCAGGCCGAGACCTAAAAAGGCTTGAGGAGCCACAATGGTCCCCTCCCCACGTGGAATAAGGGTCCTAGAAACCCATCGCTTTACAGATCATTCCCAATGGCCCAAGCGTGGGGACTAGGGATCCACAAATAAGAGGGCTTCACTCCCCAGGATGCAGAGCTGTACGCCGCCTTCGCCCCTGCCTTCACCAGACCTCTTTTGTGCTCGTCAGCAGCTCAGTTATGGTGCAGGTATTTTGTAGCAGCCTGCTTGACTCTCTTTTCTATGGCTCACACTCCATCACTCCAAGTAGCAATGCTACAGGGAAAGTTCAAGCTCACTACCTCAGACTCCTCTCTATTCGGTGTCCAGTGCCCATTCTTAAGTGCTCCAGGGGAGTGTCGCGCACTTGATGTAGTTACTCCAAGGAGCCCACACTGATGCCGCAAATCTTTTGCAACATGTTATATTGCATCCTACTTCTTGTAGTAGAACTTACCAGCCCCGGAGGCATCTGGTTAGGCAGGGGTGGAACATGACCAAGCCAGAGCTCCAAAGAAGTGCAGACACCTTGGCCCTAGCAATCCCAGACATCCTGCACACTATGAATTAACCTTTTAAAGTGTCCACAAACTCTTTCGTCATGCAAATTGCTCAAATACTCTTGAATAAATTTACAATAAACCAGCAATGGCACACATCTGAGTAAACTTCACCAGTATTTGATGAATTTGCAGCAAATTTTATTATGGGAGTTAAAATTGAAAACACAAATTTCTCCTTCATTAATGTCCCCCATCCCCCAGGAAGATCTGCAAGAACCATGAAATGTCGAAATGTAATCACGAATACTGTGTGGCTGGAACATTTTATGTAGATTCATCAAACAGCGTAAAACGTATTAACAAGAGAAATATCCCCACCCTAAAAAATTCAGCCCTCCTCAATGAATCTAGAAGAAACATAACTTACTGAAAGGAACCAAGCAGGCTAAATGTTTGGCCAACTATTGTGCAGCTTTGAGAAATTGTTCCTACGTTTTTAGCAAAAGAATTTCCCCACACCCTTTTAGTCGTCTTGATTGCCCTCCATTAGGACGGAAAATATGTGAAGTAAGTAAGTAAATGTATGCTAAATTTTGTGCATTTTCATCTATAAGCACTAATGTTATAAGAAAATCAATAATGTTTTCAAGTTATCTCTACAATGAACCCTTTAAATAAAGCCCACTTGATATCTTGTAATAAGAATAATATATCAAACAATACTGAACTGATTTTTGCCAAACCAAGCAAGGGAAAGCATATGAGTAACGTACTACTTCATGCCAAATTTGATGAAGTTCTGTTCATTGGTTCTTGATTAGCGGAAAAAGATGCAGAGGAGAAAGCTAAGTGGTTTGAATATGCTAACAGAATCTGAGATAGCAACATAGGACCATATTACATGTTATCCATAATGTATTTTACATATTATGTTTATTTTTAGGAAGTTAGCAAGGAAAATTGTTTTTTTCAAACAGAGATAGGTTTATTCAAAACAGGAATGAAAGAAGAGAACAATACTTAATTATGTAGTTGTGAATGTAGGAGTTTTGAAAACACCTTTTTCAGTGTTAAAACATATTTTTTCTGTAGCAGTAAGAGGTTGTTGAACCTAATCTCTTCAAGCTGCGGCTAACGCTGTGCACTAATTGGAATTAGAATGGTTAGGCTATGTTTAACTTTCATTGTTAGTATGTTAATAAAACAATGGGCAATGGTGAGGGCCAGTCAAAATATGCAATTCTGTGGGGGTTACATTTACTGCATAATTATGGATTCAACCCACAGGCCACATAATTTGGCACAAAATGTTGTGTCGGGCTCAAATAGATCTAAATAATAATGCCAGATAATGTGCTACATAATTTTCCTTTTTGTGCCTCATAATTTAGATACCCCACTGCATAATTCAGTCCTCCATTATTTCATTATCCTAGTGGCCCTCACAATAGTAAAACTGCAGAGTAGATTGGGGGGCTGTTATTTTGATAATGAAACCCATATTTCACGAGGACTTGGGACATATTTTCCTTCTTTTATATGTCCATGTGAAATATGGGTTTCTGTCCCACTGCATTTTGTACAATAAAAACACCCAAACATGTAAATGAAATATATATGTTGTGCTGAGGTGCGAATACATTGAAATTAACATTTCTAATTCAAGAAAACGGAGTACCTGCGTGAGAGATCAAAGACTTTAAAATGAGCCAAGTCTGTTGCAACAGCCAGGAAACTCTGACAGACATCTAAAATGACTGGATTCCCCTCAGCCTCTGAGAACACCAACAACTGCTTGACAGTACCCTGGGAAAAAAGAACACACAGGTCCAATATGATCTAGCAAAGTATCCTAGCAGAAGGTGATAGAGCTTTTATTTACGTATTATTCCTAAAGACTTAACTAAGCCGTTCAGTCTGAGACACAAAATGATAATTATCACTGTGTCAAATAAAATTAAGAGCCCGAGGAACTATTCCACTCACAAAAAGTGAAATAAAAGATTTTGCGAACCAACCTATGTTTAAATAGGGTGGTTAAAAAAATAATGAATCACACGGGCGAGGGGGTGTCACAGAACGACCTGCTTGATTAATATTCAGTAGCCAGGGCTTATTTTGGGACCACCTATGATTGCCCACAATCACAGGGCTGGTAGCCTGCAAGGGTAAGCAGACCATGTGCGTGATTGTGCTTAAATAAAGAAAACTGTTTCTTTTAAATACAGCTAGTTTTTCTTAAAGGAAATAGGACTACATTTAAAAAAACCTTGCCATTTGTGAATCAGCTTCAACCCTAACTTGTAAGCTTGGTAACTGATTAGTGGTTTGCAAATCATTCACACATCACTTTAGTAATCGTAACTTAGAAGGGATGACCACAACACGCGCCCCTTACAAACAGCGATTAGTAATCTATTTCTAAATCCATTTACCGATTCGGAAAACGTTTTCGACTTGGTAAGTGGGTATAGTTAAAACAAAAAATGCTTTTTAACGGCCACAAACCCTCTGATTGAATCAATCGCAAGGTTTGCATCTGTTTAAACGTTTTGCACATGAGGATCTTTAAAATACTATTTCTAGGGTTGAAATTTTCAACATCATTGTGCCAATCTCCCAATACCTTCAGTTTGTTGAGTAAAACTGAATTATGATCCTGTGCTTATTCTTTCAATGCGAGTCTAAAAGATTAGAGGCCTTGCAAACTTCTACCAATTCCTCAATGCCCCAATTCTGAAGGTGAAAAGCTCAGTATCTCTACGATGACACATTGTTGGAACAGAGTCCTTGGAGCCCCCCAGGTCACCGATATACCATACATACCCTATGTAACCACAGAATCTAATGATTCTGTCGGGGTGAAGTCTGAACTATGTTGTCTCTCTGTCTTAGCATTTAGTGGTGAAAAACAATCCAACGTCACATTTAGAGCAAAACTTCAGACTCTGCATCTGTCTAAATAAGCAAGTTGCCCACAATGTTTGAAAAAAATAATCAACCAGAGCAGCAAGGATACCTGTGAAAAGACTTCTGGTGCCGAGGGAGGGCAGTAAGACCCTGGGAAAGTAGATTTCAAATTTTTACAAAGCAGGATTCATGGAAGATGGAGATTTATGGTATGCCTTAAAGAAACACTAGCTTGCAGAACAGTAAGTACATAGTCAGAGGAAGCGGGAAAACATTTGAACAAAATCTCATCTAAGCATTAGAGGGTTTAGAAGTTTGGTAAATAGAGGGTTAGAAAACACTAATGCCGCTAGGAGGAATAAAGAATAGCATAAACAAAGTGTAGCATACGGTGGAAGGGAAGGCAACAGGACAACATCTGTGAAGCGGAAAGGGATAACACTGGAGCTTGGGTTCAAAATGAGAAGGAACATGAGAAGAGGAATGAGGGGTGAAATGGGACTTGAAGGTGAAGAGGGAGGAGGATAGAGGTAGAAACAAGAAGAAGGGAAGCAATGAAGGTAAAGGGCAGGATAGGACAGATGTGGAGAGCCTAAGAAGGCTATGTAGGATACAACAGATAAGTGGAAGAAAGGTAACAGAGGTTAAAGGGAGTACGAGTGATGATAGCCAACAGTGACTAGTGAAGCTTGAATTTACGGTTCAACAGATTTTTATTGACACTTTTGAAAGAATACAATAAGCAACTCATCCTTGTTCCAACCTCATAAAAAACTCCTGAGGCCTCTTGATAAATTAGACAGGGTCATGAAATGTTCTTATGTGCAGTGCTCTTAATACTCTGGTCATTAACAACCACAGGGGCAACCCTATACACCTGAACCGAATTGGCACGATTAACCACAGGCAAGGAGAACCAATCTCCTTTATATTTCACTCGCACGTAGTAGCGAATAACGTCACCCGCTCGACAGACGTGCGAGTGAAATATAAAGGAGATTGGTTCTCCTTGCCTGTGGTTAATCGTGCCAATTTATTTATGCAGCCACTGGGGCAACACAAAAAATATTTTATGAAAAGTATTTCATGAATGATTTACTTTCAACCTCGCATCATTGACTAAAGACTTTCCATTTGGCATTGGTGATGTGCCAATCTATTGGTATTTGTCACACATCTTCATCGTGTGACTTGAAATTTTTTCTTGGATGCTCAGCAAAACTTAAGTCCTGATGATGACCATGTATTCATGACAAAGGTCGAAACGCCGTTGACGCAACTGTGGCCGCTAGTAATGAAGGACACATTGTTCTGTTCTTGTCGTTTCAGTGTCGTTCTGAAAAATTTCTTTTTATGTGATTTTTTGTTTGCCACTTGTTTGGTATTGTATTGTATAATAACTGTTATGTGTACCAACTAATACTTCTGAGCGCAATGTGAATAATTTGTTTTTATATTGAATAAATTTTGTATATTTTTCTTAAGATATTTCTTATAAGAGCTTTCTTCTCTTTTTGATTTTCTAGTCTCTTTTCCATGTACAACTGTATTGTCATTTGTTTGTGAAAAATTGAATTTTTTCAATATCTTGGACCGCTGTTTGGATTAAACACTTAATACTCTGGAGCATGTTACATCATTAGTAAAGAAAGCCAATAGTCTTCTCCGTAGCTTCAGAAAACAATGCTCCAATCCACTAAGATTATGCACTATTCTTTCCATACCTAAAAGATGCCATATTTTGTGATACTAAACTAACAACGATGGGGAAACAGTCATACCACTAGAGGACTTGGGAATCCTTATCCCTGAAATCCAGAATATATCTCATAACTTGCTTAAAATATCCTGACTTTTCCTTAATGCCATATTATATGGCTCAGTGGTCCGTTTCCACCACACGTCTTCCAATAGGTGGCCGAGTGATTGGATCTAAAGGAGTGCAAACGTGTGGGTGCATCATGTCACTGCAATAACATCTTTACACCGGATTCTACCCACCAACACTGGTGCCACCTTTCATGAGACTGAGTATTTTCTTCCATTCTGCATCTTTCCAGTCAAGCCCAATTTTCCACTCCCACACATCCTGGAACGTCCATCTTTCTAATGAAGGGATGTACCACTGAGTACAATAGTTGAAGTTATCACACCCTTTCAGACTTCTACAAATCAGAATCTTGTTTTACCTGTTCTAATTGGTTTATTTTCCCCTTTGAATAAATCACCATTTTAATAATCACCTACAACTTTTACGGCAGCAACGACGAACGAGGCGTGATTCTGTCCCTCACCTAGATGATTAACCATTCGCTCCCTCCCTCTCCAAGAAGCCTTTCTCAGGCACGCTGGTTGCTTCATTGTGTATCACTCGTTTTGTTTGTTTACTTGTGTGACCCTGGCAAACTAGTGAGCCAGCAAAAGGAGATTACTGCCACTTGGCTCTGTCCCACCATTCAAATTGCTTTAACAGCACTATTAAGCTATTTTCTGGATTAAGCAGGTGAAGCAACAGAGTGTAGTATTAGAGGGGTAGGTGAGGTGGCACATTTGACTTTTAATCTTGGAGTTTCTTCTTTTTGCTAAAACCTCAACTTTGCATTTGAATTGATTTAATTGATGAGTAATTGCCCATTTAACGGTATGACTATTCCTCTTCTTCCAGCTATGATCAATCAAGCTTCTTTTTCTGGGTGAGCTGATGTTTTAACATTGGCTTCTTGTTGACTCTTATTGTGCTGTGGCTGCTCTTGGTTGTGTGAAAATTTAAACAAACAGAACTTTTTAAAATTCCTACTGCACACAGGAGTAAAAGAGCCGCAAATAATGTGAATGACGAATAGTGAAGCAGAGTGTTTGGAACATGTTCTTGTTAGTAAACCTGCACAACTGTGGTAACTGGCACTGTGTGGGGCAGTGTTTAGCAAACGTCTGTCCAAAAGATATTAATGGATTGATCGAGCTATAATAATCCACACGCTAAGGCTCCTTATCAATTGATGTGGTGCTTTGCTTTGAAACAGCGATTTACACATTTTGACCATTCTTGTCCACTTTAATGCTGTCAATTTATTTTGTCTTTACTGCTCTCAATGCCTTTTAATATTATTGTAAAGATTGTGATTATCATTAAGGGACTTAATGTGTATTGTTAAAATTACTGCAACACATAACTAATTCATCTAATGCTTCCAGAGAGCATTCATTTGATCATCAAAGGCAATACATATAGATGTTTTAATTCTTATGGGTAGCTCAAGTAAAAGCTTTAATGGCCTGTCAGTCAAAGAGCCAAAAAGCCAGAGAGCCTCGTAATCTGGGATGCACAAACCAGTTTTACAACACGGATATAAAAGAGTAGATCCAGATCAGGTATGCAAACCTCTGAAAAGGTATCAATTGAGCACTATCTGAAATGTGCTGCTAATCAAGTTACAACAATAAAAAATGAGGCTGAAAAAGAGATCTACAGGACGATAATCATCTATATAATCTCCTGTGGAAGGATGAGCGCAAAATTTTGCAAATAACTCAAGTAAAACATCATGCACACGACAAGAATATAGAACCAATATTTATTTTTATAACAACACTTTATAGTTTTGTTTTTTAAGGCACAGAGCAACACACACAATGCTGATCCGCACAGAGGATCACTTATACATTCTCAGACAGTACCCACATTTAACCCACCCCCTGAAATAAATACAGACACAATGTCTAACCCGTAGTATGACCACCATTTACCCAATATCTTCGAATGCTTCCTCGGGCCCAGTATAGAGGTTCCTCCATCCTTGCGGAGCGGTCCATGCCCACCCTCAATTCCTTCAGCCTCTGGGCCACTGGTGACTTCAAATTTTTAGCCACGTCTAAAATCCGTATCTAAATCCGTATTTGTAAAGCGCGAACTACTCACCCTTACGGGTCTCAAGGCGCTGGGGGCCGTAGTGGAAATTAAGTGAGCTATTGCCCAGAGTCACATGGTGCTGAGCTGAGCTGCCGCCGGAGCCGGGGATCGAACCGTGAACCCTGTTGCTCCGAAGTCAGCTGCCCTGGCCGCTGCACCACACCTCTCCACGTCTATTTTTGCCAGCAGTGCACCCAGCCCCACTAATGTGCTGTCCCTCCTAGGGGGCCCCTAGGTCATCCACCAGGCCAAACAACGCAATCTTGGGTGATGCCTTGAGGGTCAGGCCCAGCACTGCCAACAGTGTGGCAAAGATAGACAACCAGTATTTGTGGATAATACATAGAACCAACTTTAACACCAAAAGTAATGACATATTGGGAGGCCAACGGAGTCACCAAGAGAATTGGAAAGTGCAGGAAATTATGCAGTACTGAATATACAGTAGTCCCCTTGTAATATGTCTTTCTTAACAATAACCAATTCGGAATCATGGAGGACACAAGGGGTAACATATCGAAACGAGTAGCAAGATATTCAGGATAAATGGGATAATCACTTATCTCACTCCACAATCTTCTACGCAAAAAGAGATGACATCCAACTTCACAGCAATTACTTCTCAAGTGTGACAAAGGTGATTGCCCAAAGTACTGGAAAGACTTAGCTCACACTGATTAAAGTACAAGAAAAAGCAATTACCATGATTCCACCATCGGTGGATTGCAATGTCTATAAGGACGAAAGTAACTCAAAAACAACAACAGAGAACCCGACAGGGGACAAGCCGTTTGGTAAGGTTATGTCCACGCTAAATAGAAACGAACTGGAAATACTAAAGCTAATGAAGTCAAACTAAAACAATCTGCAAGATTATTTCTCAGTCCCACCTAAAAACAATGGGAAAAAATACACTCAAGCTCCTGTAGAGATAAAAAGCAAAATACTGTCATCAAATGGATCTACCAGTACCAACATCAGATCTACAGAATATACCAACAATGGCACTCTAGAGGCCGAATGTCCCCAGATATACCCAAAAAAGGTTCGTTGCCAAATATATTGTGCAGACAGAATATTGTTTCAAAAATATCGGGGACCAAAATGTCAAGAAGGTAAGTGCAAATAGGTAGGTATAGATTTATTATTCTTAACTCCACATAAACGTACCTTGAAAATATATATATTATCAAGGCACATATAAGTGGAGCTATTTTTAGTAAAACTTTGCATATCCATAGAAACGTACCTTCACAATATTTTTGTCCTCGATAATTCTTGACACAATATTTTGTCAATACTGTAATTGTTTTCGAAATTTTGTCTAAATACCCTTGCAAAAGCAACCCACTTTGTAGGGTCAAAAGGGAGTTTGGTTGATTAGAGTTTACCAACTACATAACTAAAGAAAGTGGCTTAATTCAAAATTACAGAGAGGCAGGACAGCGACCACCATCCACTATTAAAGGAACTCAGGTAGGCAATACATTATTTAAAGCTACTTAAAACAAAGGTTGAACCTAGCCATGAAAAACGCTCAGCTGGGCATGCCACTCTCCCTTCTACATGTGAAGTGGAGATACCAATGTGGAATAGCAAAATGAAACTCAACACTCAATAGTGTTAATGGCTTCGAGATTATAAAAAATTGGGAGGAGGCAGCACATCATTACCAAATTGCTATTCTGAAACAAACAGACCAGGGAACAGGGGCAATTAACAAGTCAATCGAAAAAATTCACAAAATCTGGAAACTAGAACTTGGAGCAAAATGCAACAAAAATGCTGGGAAGCAAAGACAACCTTTGTTACAGATGGTCCTCCACTCATGATTCCAAGCAAATCTGGGGATTAATTTACACTCTGCAATGGTCCGCTTTAAGCCATAATAACATCAATTTGGATATTTGGGAGTCTTATCTATCCAAATTATTGATTAACAATCAAACGACGATACTTGAGTTGGGGGAATGCAGTACAACTTTAGAGATATCTAACCAAATGATAACATTGACTTTGAAACAAACAAGATCAACTTGTGTCCGGCACCCATTTGAGCTAGTCTCCTACAAAAAGATGACCTTGAGTTATGGTCCCAACCTTTAGTAATACTAGACCACACTAGAAGCAGTAATCAGTCGAGAGATATGGAGAGGATCAATTTTACACCCAATTTATAGGAAAAAAGGGTAATCCAGATGATCCACAACATTTTAAAACCATAGCCTTATTGGGTAGTGAGGCAAAAATATGTGCCTGTATCCTCCTTGACAAACTAGCAGACTGGACAGTCTAGTAAAATACCACTACTATAAGAAACTGGTTTTAGAAAAGGCTCAGAGAAACTTTCTAACATCATGGTCATTAGTTTGATGCAATTTTCTATACAAAACTAAACGAATAGGCAGAAAAAGAACATCTCACAACTGAGAACATTTGGGGGATTTTCTATACAAAATGAGACAAATTGGCAGCAGAACAGCCTCCTGTGGCACTCGCCCGATGTGCACGTCATCATGTGTTGACGCACCTCGGTCACATTTCTCTCAGGAACACTTTGGGGTCGATTCTGATGTCGTTCGGAAGGGCTCCGAATCGGATTCAGGTTTGCCGAATCCGATCCGGAACCCTTGTTTCCGACCAAATTGTACACACTTCCCAACAACCGATTCCGATGCCTGGAAACCGTTAGGGCTGTCCGAATCGGTTATGAAAGGCATTCGGACAGGTCGCATCTTTTCGGAGCCGAATCGTACAGCTCTATGGACTCGGTTTCTGAGCGAGTACGATGACCGATTCGGACAGCCGTTCCGATTCAATTTCCCTGGAACGAATCGGCTGTCGGATTCTGTCTTTGGGGGCCCATACGAGGCCCCCCTTCACCCGGGGCCTTCCAAATGGCGCCTGTGGGGGTACCCAAGGGCCCCTTTCCAACCATGCACAGTGTGACAGGCACCATGGGGTGCCCGCCACAGGGTGCAAGGTTTTCCCCACCCACCCCTTTCTTCAATGGTAGCCTGTGTTCTCGTTCGGAACACAGGCTCCCATTGAAGTCAATGGGAGTCCGGCCGAATCGAATCCGGAAGCATCTAGATACATCCAAATCGCTCGGTCAGACTCCCCAGATCCGAGTCGTCCCGAAAGCATCCTGGAACCGATTCGGTTGAATGCTTTCCGAACGACATCGGAATCCACCCCTGAGTATTTAAGGCCAGGAAAATATCCCCATACAAAGATGCGGGGAAGGAGGAACCAAATAGGTTCACGGACGGGAAGAGACCTTTGATGAAGTAAGTGGGGCAAAGGGGGAGTCTTTGATGGGTCCTTTGACTAGGAGAACCTAGACCCTGACATTATAATAGATGTTGTTATACCTATTTATTAACAGAGTTTGACTACAAGGTCCACCTGCCTCCTTACCCTCAGGGAGCCCTAAAAAGACCTCTATTAAGTAAGGGGAATGAGCAAAAATCACACTTCACTTTATTTGCATGATGAGTGTAGCACACAAAGAGTATGTGCACATTTTTAAAGTAACTGTGATTGGGACTCACACTCTGTACTGCTTACACACTGGTCCTGTTTGATGTGAAATAATCACAGGGCACACTTGGAGACATGTGTAAGGATACACACAGATATATGTAATGATGTTGTGCTTGATTAGTTATCTCTGCCTCTCCCATACTTACAGAGAAAATCGAACATCGGGACCAAATGGGTCAGTATGTATGGCACTTATCAGTATGGTGAATGGAAGTTTCGCAATTGAATGCACACAAATAGGATACTAACGGGATCCTTGTGAGGTCCTGATAAAAGCCAACTAGGCCGGTAAGGCACTGGTGTGATGGCTGAAACATGCTGACCCAGGGATACAGAGGATACTAATTTCCTTTGTGTGTTCCCATCTGTTTTTAACTCCGTCAGGGTGCCCTTTGAAAATAGAATTAACCCTCAGGATACCCTACACTATTTTAAATCTAGGATCCCACCCAATAACCAAAGAGCACTCTTGGCTACCAGTGGTGAGCCCGTCCAGATACACTAGGTATCTGGTTGAGGATTCTATGATGAAGCATGCCACTTGGAATTCCAGTGGGTGAGAGTCCTTTTAATACCATAGGGTGACCCCCTTGGGGTGGTATGGAGAGATCGGCTAAGCACGGTAGGGGTTCCCTCCTGTTGTTTTTGTATGGTTAAATGTTTGGGAAGGTGAGTGAACCCTGAATCACTTCTCATTCCCTCCTTCGTGGAATATAAATTCATTTGATGGCCCAGAAAACCGCAGCCAACGGGACTGCACTTCATGCCTGCTATCTTGATTTGAATCAGCTCAATAGAGGACTACTTTGGAAGAAGTTAACAGTATGGGGCATACCCCTTATGCTTACAGAAAGCTACTCATCTCATGTATAGAGATACCTGGGTAAGGATAAAGATGGGGGATGGAACATAAGTTAGTCGAAAAATGTATATAGACCGTGGTCTTAAACAGGGATGTATGTTGGCCCACCTAATATTTATTGTATGCACAGCAGGTCTGTCAACTACTATTATGAGGGGAAGACCCTTTCCACCTAGATTGGGTGACTTAGAAATAGCAATTATCCAACAGGTAGAAAAAAAAGTTCTTTTGGACCTTACACCGATTGGTCTTCAACGATCTCTCAATGCTCTAAATGCATATTACATTAATAATAAACTTAAGTTGAATGTAAAAAACAAATATGGTTACTTGTGCAAACCACACATACAGTACTCACTGGAAGATTAGGGTAGATCAATTGAACAAACTACCACATAACAATACCTGGGAGTATCACAATTAAAACATGGACCGAAGGTGCCAACTTAAAGCTATAAGGTATAAAGCACACCGTTTCCAATATCAGCTTTGGTAAATGTATAATAATTTATACAGTCCAACCGCAAAGTCCATTACGGATGTTTTCTAAGCTAACTTTCATCTGGCTGTTACATACCGATAGCCAAAATATGGGGGACAAAAACCACAATGAATTTGAAAAAATACAGAGTGCTGCTATTGGTTATATGTTTGGCTCCCCAGCTGTCCAGTTTCCCAATTGATACTTGAATTTGGACTAAAAAGGGGCCAGGTGTACAGTCTGCCAAATATTATTTTAGACTAAAAAGAATCTGAAGAAGCTCTTTGAAAAGGATCATCTGGAAGGAATTATGCAATTTTCTGAAAGTTACACGGCTAATGGTCTCACAAATCTCAATCAAATCCCTACCAAATTTGAAATGTTGGAAGATTGAGAAAAAATACGGACTACAATCTATTTAAAATTAAAGTCAAAGAAGTAGTGTCTTTTTCTATTGAAAAAAATACTGGAGAGCTTTTGGTGTTTAAAAGAGGAAAAGATCTACTCTCTATGTTTTCCTGCCTGAAAACTCAGCGTTCTGTTAAAACCAGTCTAAAACTGACTATTAGAAAAACATTTATGAGGTTTAAGTTCCAACTTCTACCGATTGCTGAGATAAAGGCAGGCTGGAGAGCCTCAAATACTCTAGTAAGCAAATCTTGTAGATTTTGTGGATATAGGGCTAAGCACAAAATTAATTTTACAGCGCATAAACATTTTACGTCCAAGTCTCACACTTTTGGGTATTTGGACAATTAATGAAACCATTTGTAAATGCGTTTTGGGTGAAGATATAAAGTTCATTACTATATTTAGTGACATTTTTTGATCTAGCAGTAATTGAATTGGAAAAATTGAATAAACCCGTGCAAGCAAATGATTGACAATTCACTAACAAAAGTCAGATATCAATGCTTATCTAGATGATATGAGTCTCCTATATTAGGCATCATCTGCTTTTACTGCTGTAATATTTATTTTAGCTTTATTTATTATAATGATTGTTCATGTTTGCATAAGGAATTTGGAATGTTTTTTTAATTAACTACCGATAAAGTTCATTATTATTATTATTACTGTTATGATTATTACGAACTTCCCACTTTGTGAGCACTATTCTCATCAAACTAGGAAATAAGGGTGTTTTCTTCGACAGGGTAAATAAGGATGAGTGTATTCCAATTCCGTTTTAAGTCCGGATCCCACCCACACCTTCATGGGAACGGACATAACCGAAGATTTGTCCTATGGAACGGTACTATGTTTCTTACATGTCCAAGGGATCGCACAGAGTGGGCAGCTAGCCAAGGTGTGGCCCATAGCACTGCTATTGCTTCTCTGACTCTGCACTACATCATTCCCACATGTAGCGGAGTTGTGCTCCTTTATAATTGCAAAATATGACATCCCCACACCAACCGCTTTGGATGAAGATAGTTCTGCTTAAAATCAATGCATACCCCCTTTCTTCAATCAATGAAGTTAACACAAAGAGACTAAATCCTATCCATTGCCCCTTACAATATAATGATCAGGGGTATTAGAAAAGGAAGAGGCATCACAGTTAAACTGTCTTATTTTAAAAGTGATCTGTTTATTGAGATTTCATAACATTAAGCAGAAAACAACACAATACAATAGTTTCCCCTATGCCTGCAAACATTGTCCCCCACCCCCAAGTTCCCAAGCCCATACATTACAGATTATAAAACAAGTTATGCAATGTCATCTTGATAGCGTAGCCAGTTACCCCACATCTTCTAAAGCTGCTTTGGCCCTTTTGGATGGGATCAGTGACAACAGTAGTGAGTCGGGCTGCAAGGACCTTAACTAATATTTTAGTTTCACAATTGGGTCTATAGGACAAGCAGCATTGAGAGGATGGTCCGGTTTGAAGATGGTGACAATATGGGGCTCCTCCAGGTCTCCCAGGAGGCATCCCCTTCTGCACGCATCCACGTACAGTTCTAAAAGGGGCTGCATGAGAATATCAGTCTGACAACAGAAAAACTCAATTGGGAGACTGATAGGGCACCTCCTTTGCCCCCGACAACCGAGCAGTAGCCTTTGCAATCTCAGTCACAATGAGGGGTTTCTCTAGCGGCTGCTGCTGAGCATCACTCAGGCGTCATGTTTGGACAATGGAGCTATACCAGCTAAGCTTGGGTGGCGGGCGGTTGCGCCCTTTCGCATATAATGAGGCATAGTATGTGGCGAACGCATTCACAATATCTACCGGATTAGTATGGAGTCAACAGACTCATTCTCAGTCGCTGTTGTGAAGCAATTTCAGTTTGAGTGTTGACTGAGCCAGTGCAAGCGTTTCCTGGCCTCATACGTTTGGAGATACCAAAGTACCAGCATGGCAGTATCAGTGTATGGGATGTCTCCTCTGAAAGTGCCCCCATTAACTCGCGCTCCGCCTCCTGCACCGCCTGATCTAGGCCTTCAATCTCACGCATGTGGTTCCGCCATTTATGGGTAACCTTCGATATTATGGTCTGCCTAGTCACCGCACATACGCGCCCCAGAAGAGCACAGCAGAGTCCATCAATCCGGCATTGCCGTGAAAGAACTGTGTGGGCCCCTCTCCTCAGAGACTCCCGGTAGGGCTGTTGAGTCAGCCACCAGGCGCTAAGTCTCCAGGGAATCAAGGGAGGTATGGTCCTACACGCTCCAGGCATGTAGAATCAGGATGTAGTCTAGTCAGGAAAGAGTAGTATGAACCACCGAGAGGAACGTATATCCCCCAGCTTCACAATGGTAGTGACATCATACATCCTTGAGAATCTTCCCTCCTGCAGCAGCCGCTGCAGGGTCCAAGTTTGTTCCCGGCTCACTTCCCGCTTTCCCAGTGTCTCAAAGGGAGAAACCTGTGCAGCCGGAGATAAACGTCAGGTCTAAGCAGTCTCTGGAGGGGCACAGAGCCTCTTAGTGGTGCCTCCAAGGGCCAGTGTCCGCAGTCACACCTGAGTCCCTGGAGGGTCCCAATATCTGCCTCTGGTTGCACAGGCAAATGGCTGGCAGATCCTGGGGTCCAGTCCCAACCACCCTGAAGGAAGAGGGCAGCTCCTTCGGGCCGCAGCTCAACTAAGCTCCCAGTCGGCAACCTAACCAACCCCGACCCACTGACCGCCATATGGAGCAAGTGGGAGCATGAGCAGTCGGGGATTCAGCCACATCCGCAGAGTCACAGCAGGGTACCTCTGCAGTCACAGGAATCTCGGGTCCCGCACAGAAGCACCCCCAAAGCCCCAGCGCCCGGTTCCTCCCCCAGAGGGTCTGTGAGCATGATGAACAAGGGTGTATTTCGTGAATGTCGGGTGGAAGCAGCCATCTTAGGCGCTGCGGCAGATGTGCCTCTCTGTCGCAGCAGCCGCCTCTCTTCTCAGGTGGCAGTGAGGAGGGCATGGGAGCTCCCCTGGTGCCCCCCCTCTGGAGTGCAGGAAGCAGAGCCATCCTAGGATGGGCCCTAGGATTCAGGATGAAGAAGGATGCTGTAGGCGGCAGTTGGAGCGCTGTTAAAATGCACACCCCCAATACACTATCATTTTAATCACTGGGACACATTCCAACCAGGAAGTATTAGACATTATACCATTTTTGTAAACCTGTATTTTTTTTGTTTAAATAGTTTTATGAATTTTCCACAAAAACAACAAATAGGAAGACAACATAAATAAGAAATCCTGTAAACTCTCATAATAAAGACATTGTCTATATAATGCCTCCAAAGACATTTGTTATTTCTATAGCAAATGTCAGACATGTTGAACAATTTACGTACCTTGAGTATTGCCCTTTCTGGGACAGACTCTATCTAACTGTAGATTCCTCACCATGTGAATTCCCCCAGGAAGCAGACTGGATCTGGAGAATTTTGATGGCAATTTCCTTGCGTGGCTAGGTGGTGTTGTGCAACTCTGCATTGGGTCCCCCACCCCAGATGCGGCATTGGGCCCTTACATCTGCCCCATCCCCGAATGCTGATGTCAGTTTATTTCTCATCTCTGTCCGCAATGGACAGAGAGGCAGAACAACCACTTCGGGAGGAAGTTTGAAAGCATCAACTGTCACCGCTGAATCTCCATCCATGGAGGTGTTGGTTGTGCAGGCTCAGGTGCAGAGCCCAGCCATACTGCAGGACCCTGTCTTGATCCTGCAATGGGAGGTCCTCCCGAAAGGGGCAGCAAAAGCTTAAGGCATATGCTCATGGTCAGAAGTTCTAGGTACCAGACTGTCCTCGCCCAGTCTGGAGCCCCTAGGATGACTTGGGCCCGGTCTCTTCTGATCTTTTTCAAAACTCTGGGCAGGAGAGGTCGAGGCGGAAAGGCTCCTTAGGAGTCCCAAAGCCTAATCCAGGTGTAAAGAATCTCCAAAGGAGAGCCGTCTTGGGAACTCCAACATGCAAAAGGTTGGACACTGCACATTCTCTGTGTAGCGGCAAATAGATTGAGCCAGGGTTCTCCTAACTGTTGGAAAATGGCCTGTGCCAACTCAAAGTTTGACTGCCACTCGTGATCCTCTAGGCAACATCTGCGGAGTTTGTCCACCATTGTGTTTAATGATCACTTCATGTGCTGGGCGACCAAGGAAATGCTCTGATCAGTCAGCCACCACGCCACCCAGTTTGTTGCAGTACCATATAGTGGTTGTGTTGTCTGTGAGCAACTGCACCAGTTTCCCCTTGACAACTGGGAGGAACGCCTTTAGACCAAAACGATTTGCCCGCAGGTCCAATAAGTTGATGTGAAAAAAGGTTCTCTGCTAGAGACCAAAGTCCTCTGGGCTCCACCTCTCCCAGATGACCTCCCTAACCCAGGAACAAGGCAGCCATAATGACTGTTAAGCCTGGGTGTGGTAGGGAAAGGGTCTGCTGCTGATCCAACTGCAGTCAAGCAGCCACCACTGCAGATCTTTCGCAGTCTCTTTCGACACCTGGGCAGGATCCAAAAGGTTTCCTTGGTGCAGAGCCCACAGAGACTTCAAATGCCACTACAGCACCCGCATACAGTGGTCCACTAGCATGATGCAGGAGGCCAAGAAGCTCAGATGCCTCAGAGCTGCTTCTCAATGAGACCCAGGTCAAGGGTTGAACCATCAGGATCATAGCCCAAATGTCCTGGACTCATTGAGGCAGACAGAAGGCTTGGAAGAGCACTGTATCCAGGATGACTTCAATGAATGTGAGCCATTGTGGAGGAGTCAGGTGTGACTTCGGTATTTGTCCCCGTGTTGGGAGAAACCCAACGATGTCAACAGGTCATCTGGAGGTAGCTTACTACAGTTTTGAGTGAACCTGCCTTCAGTAGCCAGTTGTAGACGTATGGGAAAACTGGTATTCCCAACCTCCGCAAATGGGCCGCGAACACCACCATCTCCTTTGTGAACACCTGAGGTGCACTGGTAAGGCCAAAGTGTAGCATGGAGAACTGAAAGTGCTCTTGGTCCACCTGAAACCGCAGTTAATGTTCATGGTATCGCAGGCAGGCAATGTGAAAATAGGCGTCCTGCAAATCCATCGGCACCATCCATTCTCCTGGGTCCAGGGCAGACAGAATTTGAGCTGGGGTGAGCATTTTGAACTTGTCCTTCTGGAGGAAGACGTTCAGAGGGTGAAGATCTGGGATGGGACGAAGGCCTTCACCCTTTGGCACCAGAAAATAACATGAGGAACAACCAGTCCTGATCTCAGATTCCGGCACTCTCCCTGTTGCTCCCTTGGCCAAGAGAGCCTGAACTTCTCTGCGGAATATGGACAAGAGGTCCTCTGGGAGGTGTTGTGGTGTGGGTGACATATCCGTGTGATATGACAGGAAGGGTAGGGAGTAACCGTGTTCCACAATTTGGAACACCCATTGGTCAGATGTGATGCTCCTCGACCTAGGGGGTAAAAGGTCATGCAACCTCCCATCAGGCGATCGTGTGACATAGAGGGTGAATTAAAGTGGTTTTGCAGCAGTTAGGGGAGGTGGGGTTTGGGCAGATTGGTGCCCAGGTGGCCTGGATACTGTCTGCCTGAAACCCTGCATCTACCACGAAAGGACTGAGAGGACTGTTGTTGTTGAGGCATGTTCTGGTGTTGCCTTTACAGATATCCCCTGACAACGCCTCGAAAGGGGCGAAATTCCTGGGGGAACTGCAGAACAGGCGGAGATAGGCCCAGAGAGTGAGCAGTGGGTTTGCTTTTTAAAATCTTTCTAAGGCCGAGTCCGCCTTCATTCCAAACAGCCTAGAGTCATCAAAATTTGTTGGACGTCAACAGAGATGCCCATGGAGCGAATCTAGGAGTGGAACGAAAGCACCACTCTGGTGCCAATTACCCTACCCAGACTGTCTGCCATATCCATTCCCGAACGAATGGAGAACTTCGCATCGTCCTGGCCATCTGTGATGAGACGCTGAAATAGTGCCTCTGTCCCACAACTCATGCGAGTCCCTCTTCAGGAGGCAGCTAGTATTGGCCGATTTGAGGCAAAGCTGGTTAGGAATACATACACTTGGCGAACTTCTCCATGAGTTTTGATTCACTCTTACAATGGGTTGTTGGGAATACATTAGGGTTGAGGCGACTTGTGGATGCCTGCATCTGTCACTTTTAATGGTAGACAAAATGACTGAGTATGACACCATGGTAAATAATCAGAGTTCTTGGAGTATGCGATAGGATGTGGAAAATAAAATCTTTTAGTCAGTTGACTACACTAAGAGGAAGCAACAGGAGCTGTTTTGTATCAGCATGCGGTCTCACCAATTTTCAATTTGTTTATTTGTGCAATTATTTTTTTTTAAATGTATTTGCTGGAGTACACTGTGCTCATACATCACTGTTTTATGTCCTAATGATGACCAGAGAATGATGCATGGGTCGAAGCGTCGACTACAATGGCTATCTAGACCAGAAATGAATTATCTAACAATGTGCTGACTGTGGAGTTTTCTCTTATCAATTTGAATATTATCTCAAGTTTGCGTTTTATTTAGATGCACTTTGGTGCAAGCATGTCTCTTTTACTTCACTTACCTGCTGTGTGATGACTTACTTCACGGAGCACTTATTTATTGATACTGTTTGCAACTTATAATTTTTGGAATGGTGTGTTACTTCATTTCAAAAATTTAGTCTGTTTGTTGATTGTTATGGGCATTCATTATTTAGACTTCACGAAGCTGAACTAAAGGTTTCGAACTATTTACAACTGTCCATACACACCACCTCCATGAAACATTGCTGTAGTTGATATCTGTAAACCTCGGTTTGGTTGAGGTCCTGCTCCTTTATTATGGAAGGAATAAAGAGCAGCAGTGGAGAAACTGATGAAATCTAGCTGAGAAGTTCCCCAAGAAAATGCGGGAGTCCAACATTCACTCCTAGAGGACAGTGACTAAGTTGGTGATTAGTACCCCAGAAGCACTACATAGGGTTATCATATAGCAATGCTGGGTGGGGTTGTGTTTGACTGAGGAGGAGAGATGCTCATGGATTGCTCCAGGTGGTGCTGGCACATTGTTGGAGGACTAATTCAAGTTGAATTGGGGTGTTGGGTTTTCGATGTCATTTTGTGTTCTGAGGGGACTGATAGTTTAGCGGGTTTCAGGCTCGGAGTGGGCCCTTAGGATTTCACCATTATATAGTACTCCATCATAATGAAAGGGAGGTGCAGAAGCCACAAAACACAAATATGTTCCCACACACTAAGGATGAAAGAGATTAAATTACTCTCATTTGATGTCTTAACGCCCCTATAAGGAGTGTGTTGATGCTAAAGTCTTTGAGGAAGTTAAAAGCAGAAATGTGTTTCCTATAAGATATAAATTAACTGAAAAAAGACTTCTGGAGGATGAGGTCCCACTCCTATCTCATGCAATAGTTTGGTTTTGCTGAGAAAAAATGGTGGCAGGTGGAAGCTTCCAAAACGAAGAAAAGTGAGCCATTTCAAAAAAGAGGTCTACGCTGCTTGTGATCACTCAGTTTCTTGCTGAAGGGTTTAAGTCCACAATAAAGTCAGTGGAAATTGTATGCCATGGATAAGGAGGGCTAGGCAAAAGCATGAAAAAGCTAAAAGGATTATTGTGGACAGCCTTGGATTATGTACATGACAGGATTTAATATAAAGCTCTACCTACTTGCGAACAGTCGGCTACCAGAAGGAACTGTTTCTAAGGCTGATTTAACCTTGCGATGACCTGTCACTGCACTGTTGTAACACATTTTCTGGACCTCCGTTTTAAGGACCTTAGTAAGGATCAACAAGGCCTTCTGGGGAAAAAAGCAGGCCAAGGGTAATAGATTCTACAAAGCATCAAGGTCTTCTGGAGAAATCTCAGAGTGAGTGTCTCTCACATGCTGTAAAAAAGACCTTGCCAAGTAGACAACTTTGTCAGGAAACAAATGGACAGGGGTCACAGAGCCTCAACCAAAATGTCCTGCCTAGAGAAGGCATTGGCAAGAACATTCTCTGTGCCATGGTATGTAACACAGAAATCCTATTGAGAAAAAGAAATAGACCTATCAAGCTAGCCTGCTGTTCCTACATTGCATGCTCTGCAGACCCTGGAGGTTTTGATGGTCTGTCCGAAGCCCAAAAGGTTTGACTACCCCCATTAACAGATGCCTCCGCTCCATATAAGCATGCTGAGGGCCAAGAGCTTGCATTCCATAGTTGTGAATACCACTGCTCACATGAATTCAGGACATGGGAGATATAAAAAAAAATGGGATGCTCCAGGTTGTCATCCTCCTGGAGTTGAAATAACACTACTCCTACAGCAAAATTTGAAGCCTGGGTAACCATAATAAACTTCCTGGATGGATCTAGGCAATGTTCCCTCTAATTATATTTCCTCTCTGTGCGGCATTTTAAGATATCTGTGCACAGCAGGCAAGTCTATGTGCACCAAGAAACTGATCATGCACGCAAATGCAGCACTCGCTGTATAAATCTGTAGCAATCGCCACTCCAAATTCTTTTTTTCAACAACAGTGAAAACAGGTGCGTTTCGCACATACAGCTCCATCTAATAGGGACTTGTGACAGTTTTGCAATGCAGATACACACCGTCATGTCATGAATTGTTTACTCTAGTGGCACCTACACTCCAGGTTTAGTAAAAAACAGGACTCGGGTGTTTGTATCGTTATAACAATTTACTGAAGGGCAAGTGTTGTCATGGTGACAATGACCTGAAAGGGTTAGAGCTGATTAATGCACCTTTATGGCCCCAGAATAAGGGACTTTGGATTGTGACATTAGCTTCAACAGCATGCAATACGAAAATAAAAGTGAGCCTAATGGCAAACAAATCATAAAGGACTAATGAAAGGGGGAGGGCAGTTGTCTTACCTGGAAGAGCACGAGCCTCTTCTCCGTGAAGTTCTGGATCATCAGGATGATCATGGCCAGGTAGGAGCAGAGACTCTTGGCATGCCGTCGTTTGTTTTTCTTCCACTTTACTTTCTCCTTCTAGCCTTGCTCACTCTGCGTATGGTCCCCTTCCACCCCTCTTCCCAGGCTCTCCTCCTTCATGGAATCCAGGACCTTCATGGGTGCTAGGTATTTGGATCTTGAACTCCACATTATCCACTTTCTTATGAAATCTTCCCAATAACACCCTCAGTGTCCCACACTCCTGGACAGACCCACTGTCTACTGATCCACCATAAAGCTGGGACTGCAGGTGAAAGCATTTGTGTCATCCAGGGCTGGACTGGGAACACAAAGCAGTCTCGCAAATTTTGTCAGACTAGCTCCTGTACGGCACATAGTGAGTGCAGCGAGCGTGCCTGACCACTACAAGGACCGTTTGGGGGAGGGGTTCTAACCCCAAAAAAATCTGGGCAAAAATGGCACATTCCTCAACACGTTTCATTATATATTCCATTGTATTCGCTTTTAAAGCCTAGTAAAGGATGACCTTACAGTCCACCAGGATTCAACAATCTTTGTTAGAGCCTTCAATGATTCCCTCACTATCACCTTCCAACAGTGTCCCTCATCTCTCTATAGCCCCTCTCTCACATGAATTTCATTTGTTTTATAGCTCCTCTGTTACCAGTGGAGGAGCCACAGCTCTTTACATCATACACAAATACAGAGACAATGAATCATATGTGTGTAAATAAGTGTCTAGGAAATGTTACATAAGACAAAGGGGACTACACGGTGTAGGATTCATGTCATCCATACTGGTAGGCTTGGTCTGGAGAAGCACAAACTCAGGATTCAGAACATAACACAGTGGTTAGGGTTGGCTTTACTAATAAGAATTTATTTCTACCCAAACAAACCCTTTTTTAGCAATATTAGGATAATGAAAGACTCAGAAAAAAACACATCTATCTAACCTGTACCATGTAGTTTGCATGCAGCTCTCTGATGACACTTCATAGCTCACTGTGCTAGATTATGATTGTAACTTATGAACTGTGCAGTAACAAAAGGTTCTCTGTGACAAAAGCAGTAACCCACTAAACTATGCACATAAAATACTGTTAAAACTGCAATATCTCTTCAGCAGGTACATTAATCCCCAGAGTTATCTTGACACATTTATTGTTGCCTGAAAACTACTGGGTATACACGGAACACTGCAGCGGGGGCTTTCAAAACTGCTGAACTACTACTAAAATGGGCCCCAGAAAAAAAACAGGCCCCATCCTTTCAGCCTCCCAGGGAAACGCCTGATGCCTGGTACAGCCAGTCCGGCCTTGGTCTCATCACAGTGGTGAGCCCCAAATAAGGCACATCGTAATTGTAATTGTTGAACAATTTTGGGAACTGCTTGACTTGGACTGTCATAGTCGAGTTTAAAAGGGTACTGGCCTCAGACTGTTACATTGAGAGCTTTTCCTTGGAATCCTTGAACCTAAAAATTGGTTTGTTTCTAAATCAATATCTGTGTAAGAGACCTCTCCCTGTGACCCGATTGTGTGGTGAAATCCTATAAGATGACGGGGAGGGTAAAAGGGGCTATGCAGTGTGTAGATAGTTATAAGAAGTGTGTCATTTTATACCCAACATTAGGGGATTCATTTGTTGTGTTCCAGTACTCACCATCTCACTGGGGTTGGCTGCTGAATACAAATACAAAGAAATCAGGATGCTAGCTCCCAATTACAAAAACAACCATGTTAAGTATGTCACTTTTAACTCAGTCTGCCGTATCACATAGACTTGAGTTAGTGCATCACTTGTTACATAAACACACATGTATATTCTCATGTGGGCAGGCCTAATGGAAAGTAGACAGTTTTAAGAAAATTACATTAATACAGACCGGCCTAGTCGTATGTCAGTTCTGACACCTCCGGTCAGCACTTAATATGCTGGTATTTGTTTAAATGCTGGGATTTTTGCATCCATGGAAGCTCAGGTTGTAGGGGGGTGTTTCTAATGGGCCATGATGGAGAGCTCTGGAGTTAAGGATGATAGAAGTGTGAGATTTGCAGAATGCCTTTCAGTGGCTCAGAGTGGTGGTCAGAATATTGAGCATCCAATTGTTGGCCCCTCTGCACAGCACACAGACATTTGGGCCATTGTAAATGTGATTACATGCAAAAGTGCGAGAAGGAGGTACAAAGCGCCTTAAAAAGCGACAGGGCAAAAGTAAATGAAAATGCAGTTTTTACAGGTGAGCAGGTGATTGTGACACTCTGAAGACCACTACAGCTGAACTAACACCCGGAAACAGTTCCAATTCTTTTTGCCGTGCCTGTTTTAGAGAATCCCCATTTTTTCATCCCACTTAAAGCCTTGGTGACAAGTATGACTTCTCCTTTTGCTGACAGCACGCTTGAGACATTATAAAATAGAATGAGGTGCGGACACTGTGCCAGGGAAAGGGAGGGATCACAAATTAACAACTGCCTGAGCCCACAGCAGAGCAGGGAGTGGTTAGAGATGGGCGACCGAACAAATTAACAGGGAGAACTGAGGCATGGGTAGGCTATGGCTCTAAGAGCCTATGCATAAGACGAGCCCTCAAAATATTTGAAATGTAAATTGTGCAACATACATCCCATTAGAATATGATAAGTTGTTGTCAATATTCAAGAAAGCATTTTTTTTTACATGCATGAGCATTTCAAGTTAGCAGAATCAGTTTATTTGAAAAGTATGTATTAAAAGTGGGAGTTTTTAAACATAAACTGAGAAACATCATTGCCCCAGCTCTGATGACAATGCTGTAAGTGAACAAAGAGGCAAGTCAGTTGTCATGTATGCAGTTTATGTGGCCTAGATTCTTAGTAAAGAAGGAACAACTTTAGAGACTATTACATAAAATATGTTTTTTTGTAGATTTCACATCCTGAACTCAAGGATTTGAGCTGTTCTCAAATGTGATAACGAACAAAAAGGATGCTCGTTGAAATAATGTATCTGCCCAGGATCACACAATTTGGTCAAGCAGGGATTGATCCCAGATTTTCCAGTTTCATGCTGTGCAATTCAGCCACTAGATTGGTATATCTGCCAACAAATTTTAATGCTTTGTGCTTAAATGCTTTGTGCTTAATTCCTAAAGGATATGGTTAGGTTTTGGTGACAGCCATAACACACAGTTTATTTTGCGCAGTTTTACATAGCGCAAACCTTTGGCAGTTTTACCAAGTGCTTTACAACAGATATTATATATTATTTTTTTATCAGTGCCACTGCTAACAATAGGTACATTCCTGCATCGGGCTCCTGGACGCCACTGCTGCTGCTGAATCCTTGCCCCTGCCCCTGACACTAATAGAGTAAGCAGCATGTGCAACAGCTGCCTGCTCCATGCTCACTGACACACTCTGGTAAAACCCGTGCAGACTAGAGGAAGACTCTGAAAGTCCTTTTGCATGCATTCTGCTCATCCGCACGGCCTTGTAAACTCTCTGCCACTGCTCCTCGCATTTCATATCCAGGTGATAATTTTTTAGCGCCGATCAAAGTTTTAAATCCAGTGGCTGATGAACCGTCTCTTGCATGGAGCAGTGAAGTGCACTCTGGGAGAGTATGTGCACTGGGAGCAGGTAATGCGAGTGCCCGCTACATTGAACAGTGGATCTGGGTGTCTGAGAATAGGAGGTCAGATGAGAGCCTTCTTCAGATGGACAAAGGCTTACTGGCCTTTAGCAGTCCTAGAAAAACCTTTTGTTAGGTTCTCCTTCAAAGTAGCGGATATATGGCTACTCATGTTAGCAAATTTCTTTATGAATTATCTATAAAAGTTAGCCAGTCCTAAGAAACTCTGGGTCTCCTTGATGGACTCACGAGTCAGCCAGTCCAAGATGGCAGAGATCTTAAGATGGTCCATAGGTAATCTACTCTCCAAGAGACGAGAACCCAAATTCTCCACTTCTATTCTTTCGAACTTGCACTTCTCCGCTTTACAGAATACAAGGTTTTTCCTAAGCCTATAAGCAGGAAACTAACATTGACTCTTTTTCAGCAAGGCAAGCAGAGTAGATCAGGATGTTGTCCAGCTGCACCACAAGAAACAATTCAGGGCACCAGAAAATATGCTATTAATGAATCTCTGGAAACCTGCTGGAGCATAAGTAAGTTCAAAGGGCATGACCCGATAGTCATAGTGCCCAAAGGGTGTGCGAAAGCCCGTCTTCCACTCATCCCCCTACTTTATCTGGAGCAGATGGTAAGCTCCACAGAGATCTAACTTTGTGAAATATTTAGTACCTCGAACAGACTCAAGGATGTCCTTAAGAAGTGAAAGTGGGCAACGGTCCTTAAAGGTGAACGTATTTAATCCAAGATAATTGATGAAAGGACTAAGCTCTCTGGACTTCTTTGGGACTAAGGACAGAGGAGCTCCAGTGGCAGATGTTGACTAGACAATCAGGCCATTCCCAAGGTTTTCATCCAAATATTCTCTCAGAATCCGTTTCTCATGATGGGAAGGAGAGTACATTCTGCTGTAGAGAATTATGGCTCTGGATATTATTTGGATGGCACAATCCAAACAAATCTGTATGTGCAAGGAGTGACACACAAGTAGGCGTCTAGAGCCAGCCCATTGTGAAGTTATTTTGCGGCAATAGAGTTGCTGATACTAGTATTGGTGCAACTGAAATTAAAATATCGCTATTGATGGAACAAACAGACTAAATGTTAATATTAATTGATTATCTACTTGAGATGCCTTGAGAAAGGGGGCTTTTCATCAAAACACATGCTGGTTGTGGTTTTGTAAAAGAGAAGAACTATAGCAATGAAGTAAAATGATCTGAGAGAATATGGCATCTGAAAGACCTCAACAAACTCTTGATGAGGAATTAACAAGGTCTGGGCTATAGTGGAATGAGACTGGTCTCCAGAGAGTTCTTGTATTACTGGAGCCCAATAGCTCCTTTTCGAATAACAATTGTCTCTACAAAACTAGGAGAAAAGAGAGACAACCCTGGGCTACCAATTGAAGTAAGGATTGTGTCATTCCAGCCAGGGTATCCCAAGCACAACTGCATAGTTCGGAAACATGATTAGATCAAAGGCCATCATATTTGTTAGGGTTGCCCTAATACAGTAAGAGGAACCATGAAGGAGGTTGCTAGACCCAACACCAATGGAGGTCCGTATATAGTTTGTACATGATCTGGAGAGGGCTTCGTTCTGACCGGAATTTGTAGTCTATGGGCACAACTTCTGTCCATATACATTCTGGGGGCACTGGAATCTAAAAAAGTCTGTCCGAAATAGAATGGAAGAATTAAATCCAATGTGGAAAAGCATGAACTAGACCCACCAGAGGAGCTGAAAACTTTAGAAAGAGCAAAACTTTGCACTTCTCTCACCTTTATGTTGCATTGAGTAGAGTGTAAGTATGTGGCATGTAATTATGTGGCAGTTAGTGGTATTATGTGGAGTGTATGTTGCATTTAGTAGAGTTTAATTATGTGGTGTAATTATGTGGTTTTGAGTGGTGTTATATGGAGTGTATTTATATTGTATTGAGTAAAGTGTAATTATGTGGCGTGTTATTATGTGACACTGAGTGATATTATGTGGTTTGTATTTATGTTGTATTGAGTTGTGTGTAATTATGTGGCATGTAATTATGTGGTATTGAGTGGTATTATGTGGGGTGTATGTTGCATTTAGTATAGCGTAAATATGTGGCATGTAATTATGTGGTAGTGAGTGGTATTTTGTGTTGCATTGAGTAGAGTGTAATTATGTGGAGTGTAATTATGTGGCACTGAGTGGTTTAATGTGGAGTGTATTTATGTTGCATTGTGTAGAGTGTAATTATGTGTTATGTAATTATGTGGCAGTGAGTGGTATTATGTGGGATGTATGTATGCCCCTTCTACCACAAAAACAATCCAGCATGCAACACAGACCCCCTTGCGCCACGATGACCTGGTGCAAGCGTGCCTGCATTGGCGCTAGGCAGCCAAAAGGGCGCCAGTGCAGGGACAAGGACAGGAATGCGCTGTATTCTTTTGAATCCAGCACATTCCTGCCCGTTCCCTGTGATGCACCACAAAGTCATAAATATTCCCCTGCATGCCAAGAAATGACATCATTGGACTCATGAATTATAATGCGATTGAATGAAAGGTTATGTGGCCAGGTGTGCTTATCACTCTATAGTAACCTTTTACTACACACTGAGGGGCATATTTATGACTTTGTGGCCCCAGGGAAAGTGCAGGAATGCACCTTACTTAAAAGAATACAGCGCATTCCTGTCCTTGCCCTGCGCTTGCGCCATTTTGGCTGCCTAGCACCCACACAGGCACCATGTGCCTGTGTTGCATTCAGGACAGTTTTTGTGCAGGAAGGGGCACCTTCCTTCACAAAAACACAATCCTGAGAGGTATATTCCTCTTTCTATGTGTGCCGCATAATGCAGCACACAAAGAAAGAGGAAGTAACAAGGATAAATGAAGATATTTCCCCTTGTTACGTCCTCCCCTGGGAAGGCGTATCTTTTTGGCGCATTCCCAGGTTTACCAGTTCTGGTAAATCTAGGTATGCCCAAAAACCATGAGAGGTGCGTGGGAGCACCCACGCAACTCTCATGGAATGCCTTCCCAGGGCAGAGTTACGCAACGCAGCTATCTGCGCTGATTTGGTTTACTCCAGAGTCCAGATCAATGAATCCACTCAGAGCCACGCGTGGCTTCATAAACCTCTCCATGCCACTGGGCTCATAAATATGGCCCTCAGTGTGGGCGTGACTGCCGGGTCCTATTCCTCACAAACGTCCTTCATTCCAATCAAAGTTCCAAAGTGCTGAGAACTTATTAGAATCGTGATAACACGGAAGCACAGTTTGATGTCTATGAATTAAAATTAAAAATAACATTTTAGCCTGGCATGTTATGTCTCTATGGCCAAAGGTAATAGGTGGTTTTTAAACAAACAACTGTGAAGGCGGCGGCCTTGGATCTGGTTTATCAAAGAACTCGAACCTGCGCATCATCAGACAGAAAGACGTCCCCGTCCTGGGACATTTCACACCAGGGGGAGGCGGCGCTACCTGTGAAACCACACACGGCCCTCTCTGCTCAACGGGTGCGCAATAGAGACCCATCTGTCTCCGAAGGAAACACTTTGGGAGTGAGCTTGGGCTGGGCCAGCCTCTGTCTGTGTTGTGATCTTGGGCAGATTTGCATAACACTGACACTTGCTTCTTTTCTCAAAGAAAGTGTGTGCTTTGGAAACAAGTGAATACATGCCCGCAGACTGGTATGAAAAGCGGCGGCTTGGCTGGCATGGCACGCATTGTACTGTTTACAACTAAAGCATGCAAAGCAGTTCCGAAGTACGACAGCGATATCCTGTTTGCTGCGGTAAGCATCCTACAATGATGTAGCAAGCACGTGATATTCTTCACACACCGCTGTAGAGAAAAGTAATTGTGGTTCTAGAGCACGGCATGTCCATGTAAATAAGCATTGGAAAGACCGGGGAAGGTGTGGCAATAGCACAAGCGAAACGGCCAGAGCTGCAGACTTTCGACGTCGGGAACCAGGTTCGCGTCTCGGTGTCATCTCAACGCCCTGTGATTCCAGGCACATCACTTAATCTCCACGTACTTTCAAAACAGAATGGGGGTGTTTAAGTAAAGCGCTCCGATACCGTCGGGTCGAGTTCGCGCTGTGTAAAACTGGAAAAAAGAACACTTCGTTAAAGAAAGGCCTCTTTGCGAGCCTCATATCTGGAGCCAGCCACCATATCTTCGGAGGCACGCACGGCAATGAGTTATCGGGGGTCTGCCTCGTGAAGCACTGGCTTGCCAACGAAGGCGAGTCTGGGACAGCGCGCCTGCTTCTATGAAAGTGAAAGCGGGTACGGCGCGAGATAATTAAAAAAACATATGGCCCCTGCGCGCCTGTAGACGCTGAGGGGGGAGGGGTGGGGGGAGTGCGGCCGAGAGCACATACAGCGTTTCCCTTGCGGGAGCGAGGAGGGGCACCATCTGTTTGCAAGATAATTACAAACAGATGTCGCCAAAGCTCGCTCCCGCAAGGGAATCGCCAAACGTGCACGCGTTGCCATTGAAAGCAATGCAAAGCGTGCACGTTTTTGGGCGAAAAAGCGAATCGATTCCAAGAGGTCTCCTCCTATGCAGCGCATGCGCGCTGCGTAGGCGAGACCTAAAAACAACAACAACAAAAAGACTGGCTTGACATGCATGTCAAGCAAAGGATTAGTAGGCTCAGTGGCTAGCTCATTCTGCATAAGAACTTGGGGAAGTAGAGCAGAACTGAAACTTAGTTTTCTCCCTTTTTCCATTCTACTTTGTTTAAGGCTGTGTTCAATCAGGAGAACTTGATCCAGGATTTCAGCAAATGAGGAAGCTCTGGGACTTTTGCCAACTTATCCTTTTACTCCTCTGTTACCCTCTTCAAAGTAAGGTCACCTGAGTTTGTTCCACCCAGGTGGTTTCAGCGGCAAGCTCATGAAATTATGTACAATAGGACAGTACATTGGAATTGCCCGGAGATATCCTACTGAAGACATTCTCTGAGGAAGCTTTACGGTCAGGTCCCTCAAACATCTTTTTGAAGTTTGCAAAGGAATTGGCATAATTGTTCAAACAAGGGTCTTCAGTGGCAACTAAAGGAGTAGTCAAAGCCAAAGCTGCACTGGTCAAGGAACAAGATACCCCATTTGGGATCAGTCAGAGGAAAACTGCCCGAGTCAAAAGGCAAAATAAACTGTCAGGCCATCCAAAAACTCCTTTAATCTCGAAGAATCTCCAGAATACTTATAACTTAAAGGATTGATGGTAGCAAGGTTGCAAGACCTGGAATGGATTGCCTGTGCCTCAGAGTTTAAGGTGTGCCTAGATCAGGAATCTCATGCTAGCTCCATCTTGGATGCCTTTGAGTCAATTATTAAATGTGTTGCCTCTAACTTGTCAACTACGATTAGAGTAGCACGCCCGAAGCTGAAAAGATGGTTTGACGAAACCTGCATGACCACCCACAAGGAGCTCATGCAGGCTCTCAAGCAAAAACCGAGGGTGGCCTCTTTAGTTAAAAATAGCAGAAAGGCATATAAAACTGCAGTACAGATAAGGAAAAAACAACTGAGGGAGATGGCATGGGAGGAGCTCAGCCAAGCCAGTGTGTTGGCAAACAGTGCTAAATTTTGGTCTGTTATTAATAGCCCCCTCTTTGATGATACATCATACACCGGTATAGAGTGTTTAGTACCTGCAGAGACATGGGTTCAACATTTCTGCAAAATTTATAGCGATGATAACCTGGAGAACGTGGAGAACTCCGTGGGACACATCGTTCCCGGATTAGCAGGTTGCCCGCTTGTTTTTAATACAGATGCAGTCCATAAAGCTATTACCTCGACATTAGGAGGAAAAGCACCCGGTCCCGACGGTGTACCAGCCGACCTTTACAAGGCAGATCCCAAACTTTGGGCCACGATTTTAACCTATGTATTCAATGCAGCCTGCAAGTTTGGCTTCCCATCGTCATGGGCAAAGGCGGTGATCATCCCCATTTTAAAAAAAGGCTCTAGGGATGACCCAGCATGTTACAGGCCAATTTCGCTTCTTGACTCTTTGGCAAAAATCATGGGGAAAGTGGTCTTGGAGCGTATAACAGCTTGGCTTGACAGTGCCAACATCGTATCGGATCTGCAGTATGGGTTCAGACCGGGGAGAGGGACTCTGGACCAGTGCCTTAACCTCCACCTGGTGATAGGAAAGTATACCGTCACCAGGGGGGGGAATTTGCACTTGGCCTTTATGGACCTCTCCTCGGCCTTTGATCTAGTTAATAGGTCCAAGTTATGGCTGGTCCTTCAAGAAACGGGGCTAGACGCCGATCTGATAAGTTTTCTGGTGACTGCTCATGATAACACCACGGCGGCAGTCCGTTTTAATGAAGACAGCAGTCTGACTGATTCCTGGGCGGTCAAAAGAGGGGTGCGCCAGGGATGTATACTGGCCCCTCTGTTATTTACTCTTTATATTAACAAACTAGGGCACTCGTTGACAAATTGCTGTAAAGATATACCTAGAGCAGGCGTAAAAATGATCCCGGCACTTTTATATGCTGACGACGCAGTTTTAATATCTAGAACCGCAAGAGGGCTGCAATTGTTATTAAATTGTTTTATAGATTTTATGGATTCTTTGGATTTAATTACGAATTTTAAAAAATCACATGCAATGACAATAGGATCGAGGAAGGCAGCTAAAGCAAAATTTTATTGTAAGGGGACGGAGCTAACTAAGGTGTCCACTTTCCCATATCTTGGGGTGCTCTTTGATGATCAACGCTCATGGTGTGCACAACGCACCCTTAAAATGAATGTTTTAGCTAGAGCGGCAGGGGCAACATTAGACTTTGCAAAAAGAATAGGTTCTAAGCCGCTCCCTGCGATTTTAAAGATTTATAACGCCAAGTGCATCCCCATGACCACCTATGGTAGCGACATTTGGGGCTATAAGGACGCGACAGAAATACAAGTGGCAGAAAATAATTTTATGCGTAAACTGCTTTCTGTCCCTGCATCCACACCAATTTTTAACGTACATGAGGAGATGGGAGTGGGTTACATCTCAGACCTGATTGCAGTTGCCCCACTTCTCCGCTGGATGAGAATTTGGGCTCAAACAACCCCAAACTTAAGTCAATTAATAATTCAGGACTGCTTGGTGCTGGATAAGGCACTAAACATTCCATGGCTTAAATATATTAAAGATCAGACGGAGAAATTAGGCTGCCCCAAATTGTTTACGCTCCCTACCCCTCTGGCTAAGTCCGCCGTCAGAGCAGTCAAGCTGAGGTTTTTAGACAGATGTCAATGTTTAAGGGAAGAAAAGGAACTAATTAAGCCCTCGGTGAGAAAGTATGTCACACTGAGCCTGGGACAGCAGATGCAACCATATTTGACTTATATAAACAAAGCTTATCATCTCTTTGTTTTAACAAGATTTCGTTTAAATATGGTACCCTGGCTACTGGCCTTTCCGAAAGGTTATTTTAAACCAAATTCATCAAATAGGTGCACATGTGACAACTTCTCAGAGCAAGATACTCTACACATTATGTTCTTTTGCTCCCATTATGATCACCTACGCAGAAAGTACATCCTCCCGCTGCTAAGGGATCAAAATTTTGTGCAAGTAAGGCCAGCTTTGGTCTACTTGCAAATGTTAAGTTCACCTGTAATTTGCTTGGGGGTAGCCAGTTTTTTAACTGGCGCAATTAGATACAGGAATAGGATGAAGTAGAGTTAATCCTTCTGAACGAGATTGATAGTATGTCTATGCGGATTATAGTCTAAAGTTATCTAATAGTCATAATTGTGGTTGGTTTTTATTACCCTCTGTATGATGTTTTAATGGATTTTAAATACACAAAGATACGGATTTTTAATGGATTTAAATAATGCTTATACAATGTTTTATGTTTACAGATGTTTTATGTTGTACTTTTATGGCTCTAACCAGCCGAATAAAGTTGATTTGACTGACTGACTGATTGCTTGGTGAAGGGTATCATTCTCAGATGTTAACTAGTCCAAATCTAGGTATTGTTGCTGAAGGACAGCAGCCAGGTCTACACCAGGATCCATACCGGAAAAGGTCAGAAAGTTTTGGGAATTGGAACCTGTTCTGGTTTGGATGCTACCCATATACCCGGTCTGGGTCTTCTGCTGTCCGATGTACATGTGACTGTTTTGGGAAGCCACGTCACCACACACAGGAATATATGGTAGAAAAGTGCCCTTGAGAAGCTGGCCCCTTCTCAGAAGGAAAAAGCCTAAGGCATAAAAAAACCTTCTTGGTGTACAAAGACTTCAGAGGGTTGAAGAAAACCAGGAGTCCAGAATCGGATAGAATCTGACTGTGGAATTCTTCAGGAGCGAGGAGTTAGGATCACCAAGTGGGGAGAGTGAGGAAATAAGCAAAGGAACACGGCTTCGTTGCAATACACCGCCCAACTTGACTAAAGCCTTTATACAATAAAAGAACAAGAAAAGGAATTGACATCAAACATCACACAACAGCAAAGGATTGCGAGAACCAGATAGGAATCAAGGATGAACAGCCATGATGAAAAAGGGAAAGAAACAGGAACGATTAGCTGTGGAGCAGCCTTAAAAGGCATCTGTAAACTCTCAGTGATGACTGCCATTTTGGAACTGTAGGAGGAAGGAGCAGCATCTAAGAGCCCAGTAGCATGAAGGAAGGCGCCGCAGGTGAGGGAAACTCAGAGCTTGCAGATGTGGGCTTTATACAGCACTTTCTGAGACCCAGGAACCTCAGAACCATTCAAGGTATTGCGGATCTTGGACATCCAGGTAGCCAAGATGCCACGGTTGCAATACTAACCAAAAACTGTCAACTTCATGGCCAAGTTTGCTAGATATCTGAAGAAAGGCCTAGACAAATTCTGACATGCCTGTCAGGACAAGCTTCTAGACGTCTTGGTATCTTTATCTAAGACCTTGTAGATGGCAGAATTGTCAGGAGTATTTGGGAGCCAAATCACCATGACAATTTGTCTAGGTGGACCCAGCAGGCTTCATGCTTAATGGGTAATGCTAATTGCACTACATCAACCGAAAGGACACAGGCATCCTGATTATGGAGGATCACACTTTGGGGAAACTGCCACTGACTGAGACTGGCCCCATGGTTCGGCGATGCCTTTTTATACGTACCTTTGTGACGGATATGGTGAGAGTTAACACCTAAAGGTACTGAAAAAGACAAAAACCTCAAAAAAGGTTATTTTGGATAGAGAGTTTGAAACGTGTAGCTGTGGCAGGAGCACCTTTTCTGGCCAAGCAAATTCCCAGAGCTTCTAAAGGTACTACCAAAACCACAAAGATAACTATCAGTTGACTGAAAGGAAGGCTTCAGCCCCATCTTTCTTTCAAGACATCACTGGAGAAGAGGCATCAGAAACTGAAGCAGTTACGCTGTTGCGGAAGAAGTAATGAGGCTTCAAGCATACATCAACTGTTCAATTCTTTAGGTGAAAAGTTGTGCTTTTTACCCTATATTGGCCAGCTGCAGGACTGCAGTGTTCTTTTTCAACTGCCAGGTAACCACAAGAGATGTTTAGCTCCTGAACTTGTCAGGGGATTCCAAGCAGAATTCTATGGCACTCTGGTGAACATGCGGAGACCATGACCACATTTTTTTCGTATGCAGAAATAATTCTGGCCAACCAGAAAGTGGAGCAGTTAGCACATATGTAGGGCCTAAGGCCAATGATATTTACACCATGCTGCATGTTCCTGAACTTTGATTGCGACGACCTAGTATGAAAGTTCATATATTTTCTGTTCAGCTAACATCAGCCCACTGATGTTTCACCAAACCTCTAATGCATGCTCTTGGTGATAAAAGTGACACAAGATACCAAAAAACCAGATTTCACTCTAAAATCATAATTTTGCAAACTTTTCATGAACCTTTGCAAACAAATTATGTAATTTCACACACCCTTAGATTGATAAACTCAGGACTTTTCAGGAAGGTGTCCTTCTCTGTTTGAGAATCAAAGTTTGTCAACCAGGTAAGGGAATCAGTCCAACTAGCAAGCTTGCTCACAACTGGTGTGTGGAAAGGAGTCACAATGCCTTTCCAGTGCTACCAAAGAGATGATTAATTTCCCCTTATGGTGCCAAGCACGGTAAGACTGATAGGTTAGTGAATAAAATTACGTCAACCATTTTGGCTGGGCATGGCGCTCTTGACGGTAGTCCAGAAGTGGTGGAACACCCCATTGATAGCAGGGTGCAGAGAGATATTAGGATGTTTAAACCTAGAAAGGGGATGGGGTGAGAACTGGGTAGGAAGGGGGGGCATGGCGGCGGTTGCCTCTATCTGATCTGGTCCCATGGGATGGGTCATATGATGGGTGGATGTTCTTGACCTATTGGCATTTTGTTTGTAGTTTTTATCCAAAAAAAGAAAGATTTTTGTTTTAAAAATCTACGAGAAGAAAGCACTCATGCGTCTGTGTGCCCTGCTGCTGCCCCTGATTGTGCTCGTTTTTCCTTTCTGTGCCCCCTTGCTGCCCCTGATTGTGCTCGTTTTTTCCTTTCTGTGCCCCCCTTGCTGCCCCGGATTGTGCTCGTTTTTCCTTTCTGTGCCCCCTTGCTGCCCCTGATTATGCTCTGTTTTTCCTTTCTGTGCCCCCTTGCTGCCCCTGATTGTGCTCGTTTTTCCTTTCTGTGCCCCCTTGCTGCCCCTCATTGTGCTAGTTTTTTCCTTTCTGTGCCCCCTTGCTGCCCCTGATTGTGCTCGTTTTTTTCCTTTCTGTGCCCCCCTTGCTGCCCCTGATTGTGCTCGTTTTTCCTTTCTGTGCCCCCTTGCTGCCCCTGATTGTGCTCGTTTTTCCTTTCTGTGCCCCCTTGCTGCCCCTGATTGTGCTCGTTTTTCCTTTCTGTGCCCCCTTGCTGCCCCTGATTGTGCTCGTTTTTCCTTTCTGTGCCCCCTTGCTGCCCCTGATTGTGCCTCGTTTTTTCCTTTCTGTGCCCCCTTGCTGCCCCTGATTGTGCTCGTTTTTTTTCCTTTCTGTGCCCCCTTGATGCCCTGATTGTGCTCGTTTTCCCTTCTGTGCCTGTTTCCCGCCGCTGCGCCCCTGCGGCCCCGCCCCCTCACTGCCCCATCCCCTGCTCCTCCCTCCCACCTCCCCATTTATGGCGGCCGCTGTGCGGCCGCGCCGCTGGCGCGCCAAAGGCGCGCCTAAGGCAAGCCCGTCTGCGCCCGTCTGCGCCCATCCGCGCCGTGACCGCGCCCAGCATCAGACCCCTGGTCCGGGCATCCCCCGCGCCCGCCACATCAACAGACGCCGATACGACGCCAGCACCCTCCACGCACTCAACCCCGGAAAAGATCACGCCTGCTACCAGGCCACCCCGAAGCGCACCCAAGGGCCCTTCACCTGCCGGAACTGCAGCTTCGCCAGCACCCGCCCCACCAAACCACCGCCCAGGAAAGAACCCAACTACCTCAGATGCATCCTCCTCAACACCCGCTCCGCCCGCAAACACGCCATCGAACTCTGGGACCTTCTCGACTCAACCTCCCCAGACGTCGCATTCCTGACGGAGACCTGGCTGAATCCCGCTTCAGCCCCCGACATCGCCATTGCCATCCCGGACGGATACAAGATCACCCGCAGGGACCGCACCAACGGAGTCGGAGGAGGCATCGCCATCGTCCACAGGAACACCCTCAGAGTCTCAACCAACACCGACGACACCCTCAGCACCGCCGAACACATGCACTTCCAGATCCACACCGATCCCAACACCACCCTCAGAGGAACCCTCATCTACAGACCCCCGGACCCCGACCATAGTTCAGCGATTCCATCGCTGACTTCATCAGCACACACGCCATCGCCTCCACGGACTACATCCTCCTCGGGGACCTGAACTTCCACCTCGAGAACAACAAGGACACCAACTCCACCACCCTGATCGACAACCTCGCCACCCTCGGACTCAGACAGCTCGTGACTACACCCACCCACGCCGCCGGCCACACGCTCGACTCCATCTTTTCCGCAAGCCCACACGTCTCCTTCAACCACACCTCCGAACCCCACTGGACTGACCACCACTGCATCCACTTCACCTACAGGAAGCCCACCACGCACCACCGCACCGAACAAATGCCTCGCCGCTGCTGGAGCAGAGTCACGGAAGACCAGCTAACCACAACCCTCGCCCTGAGCCCACCCGCCGAACCCTCCGACCCCGACACCGCCGCCCGCAACCTCAGACAGTGGATCGACGACTGCGCCAACACCCTCGCCCCGCTCAAGAATCCGCCCAACAGCCACACCAGCAAGAAAGCCACCTGGTTCACCAAAGACCTCCAGGCCTCCAAACGAACATGCCGAAAACTGGAGAAGATCTGGCTCCACGAACGGACAACGGACAGCTACGCCGCCCACAAGAGCGCCACCCGCAGTCACCATCACCTCATCAGATCCGCCAAAAGGGCCTCACTCAAAGACCGCCTAGACAACAACGCACACAACAGCAAAGAGCTCTTCAACATCGTGAAGGAACTCTCCAACCCCAGCTCCAACACCAACGACATCCAGCCGTTGCGAGACCTGTGCGACTCACTGGCCACCTTCTTCCACCGCAAAATCGCCGACATCCACGACAGCTTCAACACCACGACCGCCCCGGCAACCACCGAGACCACTGCCCCCACAACCACCAACCGCCTGCTCTCCTGGACCAACATCAACGACGAGGACACCAGCGAGATCATGAACACCATCCACTCCGGTTCACCGCTAGACCCGTGCCCTCACCACATCTTCAACAAAGCCAGTACAGCCATCGCGCCCCATCTCCGGAAAATAATCAACATCTCCTTCGAGACAGCAACCTTCCCGGAAAGCTGGAAGCACGCCGAGATCACCGCCTTACTCAAGAAACCCAAGGCAGACCCCAAGGACCTCAAGAACTTCCGACCCATCTCTCTGCTCCCGTTCCCCGCGAAGGTCACCGAGAAAATCGTCAACAAACAACTGACCCGCTACCTCGAGGAGAACAACATCCTGGACCCTTCCCAGTCCGGCTTCCGCAGCAACCACAGCACCGAAACCGCCCTCATCGCCGCCACCGATGACATCAGGACCCTGCTAGACAACGGAGAAACAGCAGCCCTCATCCTCCTGGACCTATCAGCCGCCTTCGACACGGTCTGCCACCACACACTACGAACACGCCTTCACGACGCCGGGATCCAAGAGAAGGCCCTGGACTGGACCACATCCTTCCTTTCCGGCAGAACACAAAGCGTCTGCCTCGCCCCCGTCCGATCCAAGGCCACCAAGATCATCTGCGGCGTACCCCAAGGCTCCTCCCTCAGCCCAACGCTGTTCAACATCTACATGGCACCCCTCGCCCACGTCGCCCGACAGCACAACCTCAACATCATCTCCTACGCCGACGACACCCAGCTGATCCTCTCCCTCACCAAAGACCCTCACACCGCCAAAGCCCACCTCCACGAAGGAATGAAGGCCGTCGCCGAATGGATGAGGACCAGCTGCCTGAAGCTGAACTCGGACAAGATGGAGGTCCTCATCCTTGGTTCCAACCCTTCAGCCTGGGACGACTCCTGGTGGCCAACATCACTGGGAACAGCCCCGCCACCCACCGACCACGTACGCAACCTAGGGGTCATCCTCGACCCCACCCTCTCCATGACTAAGCAGGTCAACGCCGTTTCCTCATCCTGCTTCAACATCCTCCGAATGCTCCGCAGGATCTTCAAGTGGATCCCCACCGAAACAAGAAAAACAGTCACCCAGGCTCCCCGTCACCAGCAGGCTGGACTACGGAAACGCCCTCTACGCAGGAACGACGGCTAAGCTCCTGAGACGGCTGCAACGCATCCAGAACGCCTCTGCACGTCTTATCCTCGACATCCCCCGACGCAGCCACATCACACCCCACCTGACCTGCACTGGCTCCCTGTCAACAAGAGGATAACCTTCAAGCTCCTCACCCACGCACACAAAGCACTCCCCAACTCCGGACCAGCCTACCTCAACAGACGACTCAGCTTCTACACCCCCACCCGCCAGCTCCGCTCGACCAGCCTCGCCCTCGCCACAGTCCCCCGCATCCGGAAAACGACCGCCGGCGGCAGATCCTTCTCCCACCTCGCCGCCAAGACCTGGAACACCCTCCCCACCAGCCTCCGACAGACCCAAGACCTACTGGCCTTCAGAAGACTCCTCAAGACCTGGCTCTTCGATCAGTAGCAGCACCACCCCCCTCTTCCCCCAGCGCCTTGAGACCCTCGCGGGTATGTAGTGCGCTTTATAAGTGACATGATTGATTGATTGAGTGAGCTTCTTACATTTCTTCAACAAGGGCCTGACAATGGGAACCTTTCACAAAATGCTAAGTTGGCAAAATTAATTATGTTTATGTGTCTTTTACCTTGGAAAGGAGTGTTAGACATGTAGACATTGGAATGAGCAAGCAGAGCCTCTATTGGAAGGAGTAGGGCTTTACATATTAGGTATGGTGAAGACCATTTTGACATCAGATATTTATCTTGGCTTCTCAGTGCACCCAAAGTTGTGTTATGTGTCATACTAGAGGGAGATGAAGCAAGGTCGCCTCAGTCCACTTTTCATTTTGTTTAGGAAGCCTTTTGACAGGGAGGTTAAATGGATAATGCAGGAGGCTGGTACTGATGTTTTTTTCTTTTGGTGCACATATTTTGAAAATGGAATACTGGTCAGAAGAATCAGTCAGCAAGAGATTTTAGTTTATCCCAGTCTCCCAATATTCAAAATAGCACAATGTTTTCATTAATTATAACACAGAATGGAAAATGCTCTTCCCATTGTGAGAGAAATTCTGAATTCTAAGAAGGCTACAGAGGATAGTTTTATTTGATATTGCAGTTTTTAGTACTGGATTAATTTTGGAGTATTCTGATTTTATGTCTGATTATAATTGTGGGCATTCTGATACACTGTATGCTGAAATCCTGATAACTCAGCTGTACCGTGCTTCTGGTAGATGTTTCTATGAATTGTTTCGCTGCTGGAATGCATTAAGAAAGGCTCTTTGTTTCAGGGTATATCTTATGAAAACAAACCATCAATACACTATTCTTTGTTTCTCAGGTCCCAGTTCAAAACTGGATTAGTCTGGTGGGAATAAAATGTATGCGTGATTCCTGTCCATCTGCATCAAGAGGAGGTGCCCAGAGACATGAGAAGAATATACTTTAAGAGACTGTTTCATTGGTTATTGGTGTCATGTGATTTGTGTCCTCTTTCCTGGATTTTATGAGAAATGTAGTTTTTGTATGATAATTGTTTTACCTTCTAAGGGTTGTTTCGCTCTGACATACTTTGGGTTGTTTCCACAGACTCTCTTGCTTCATTAGGGTGCCTTCTAAGTCACGGTCTGGTAGGTCGGGGTTCATGTCCCCAAGTTTGGTGGTGGTGTTATTCTGCATTTTGATGCCTTTCCCTTCAGGCCAGTTCTCATTGTTTATTCAGTAGCTGCTGCCATGCTGGTAATTTCAGATTCCTACACGCCTTTTGGTTGGTTTTCCCCACTAGCTGTGGGTTCACTAAGATTCTTCTGTGGCTCGGGGTATCTCTTGATTCTTTTGCTTGTGTGCGTGTTCTGTTTCCTTCCTGCCGTGCATAATCCTGGTCTTCTCTTTTTTGCTGAGGATGTTAAATCGATGAGCTTGGCTTAGTTAGCTGTCTATGTGTAGGTGGTGGCTACTTGTTCTGAGTTCCACATTGTTCAGGTTGCATTTTCACCTGTGTTATGGGATTTCTGGATGTCTGACAGTCAGTCTAACACTTGGGTTTCAAGCTCCATGTGCCTGTGGTGTGCTGGCTTGGCAATCTCCTCACACAGGTACTTGGTGTCCTTCTATATATTGGTAGCTCTGTGGTAGTGCATTTGACACATTCATGGGGTCACTGGCTCATATCCTGATGCCCCGTCTGTGTGATCTGTCCTCTGTCACAGTGCTTGGCCTTGCAGGTTTGCCTCTGGTGGCTTGCTATTTGTTGGTGTTTGTGGGATTCTGCCTTGCTCAGTTTGTCTGACTGTTCCAGTGGGCAGGGGGTTGCTGTTCATTCTCCAGGCAGTTTCGCTGAAGCACGTCTATTTCAGATGTCACTGAACTTGTTTCTGAGAAGTGCTGTCCTTATTTTGAGGACGGACCCTCAGGTGCCTGATTTGTGCATGGTCCAAGTGAACTGGTTTGATTTGGGCTTTACTGCTGCTGTCCATTCAAGGCCTAATGGATAAGAAGTCAGGCTTTGGGTCTGAAGTTTATGTTTCAAGTGTCATTCCAGACTGTGGACTTAATACAGTGGCTCAATGTTTGGATCCCACATCCTCGGTCCATGCTTTGGTAAGTAACCCTAGCTGTGATGTGCCTCAAAGTGTGTGCCACACTGCTTCATGTGGTACTTCACCTCCCATCCCTGCATATATTATGGCCACCACAGGGGGTAGGGGATCAATGGGGAGGCATTTATTTAGGATCCTTCAGTAAGTTCTGGTGTCTGGTAGGGTGGATGCATGCACTGTTCAGGGTTTTGGGAATCGAGTGGACCACCTCTTCCTGGTCTCAGTACGTGGCCTGGATGTTGTCCTAATTTGGGGTCCTGCAAGGAACTGAGTCATTCAACAGGGGGCCTGGTTTGGCAGCATACCTTTGCACCAGCAGGATCTTGTGCTACTCCACAGATGCTCCTGGGGGCTTGATGGCTTTTGTGCACAGCCTGATGGCCATGGTGCCTCTTCTGCTCAAGTGGTGAAGGGGGGGGGGGCATCATGGGTGAGGGAGTAGAGAAATCTTCCCATTTCCCAGGCAGTGGACATCTTCGTTTGGGCTACATGAACCAGTTCCTGCCCTGCATTTACAAGGACGGCATGTGAATGATGACCATGCTTGTATCCTCACTGGCGCCTTCTTTTGTGCTGTTGTAACAGCTACTAATATGAAGCAAGCAATTCACAAAATTTGTGAATACCCTCTCCATGTATCCTGCTTCCTCCACAGATGGGGCTATGCTTACAGCTGCATTGAAGTCGGTTATTAAAAGACTTTTACTGAATTCATGGAAGAGAACTCTTCAGGGAAGCATATGAAGAAGTGTTAGAAAGCACAGCTGTCTCCAACGTTTTTCCCAAAGTCTGATATTTCAGCCTCGTTGTCTTGTTTATCCTGTCCTTCACCAGAGTAACACGCTGGGCTGAATGAAGGAAAGGAGCAGATGGACCACGATCCAAAGAGCAAATATATTTACAATTATTATTTTCCACATTCTTTTTTTTATTGAGATTTTTCTTATTAACTTTACATACTTGCAATGGGTTACAAAGTACAATTTTTAATTGCCTGGGACCGACGCAGCAGTTACGCATTTTAAAGATTCCGAGATCGGGAATCGATACAGGTAATATAATCCACATGTCTCGATACATAGTCCCCCCTGCGAGATAACAGCAACCGCAAAGATACAAAGTGCTGACTCCCGAGCGAACCCGACAATGCTGGGAACCAGCGAGGACAACATTGAGACATTCATTGTACTCAGTAGTATAATACATTACAGAGTGCAACAGACTTCTGGCGTCTCCTCCCGGTCTCCCTCTCCCTCTCCCGTTTCCTTTACCACCAGATAAGTTTGATACGGACCCCAAATATCCTTAGGGCGGCTCTGTGGGGGAAGAAGATTATTAAAAACATCTGACTGTGTGCTACAGTATGTCATATCTTTATGCCAGTCTTCTAGAGTGAGAGGCGGGCCAGGAGCCCATCGCACAGCCACCCTGCTCTTAGTTAAGAGGAGACCGAGAGCCACCAATTTTCTCACCTCCTTTTTAACCTCTCCATCCAGGCACAGCAAAGCCAGTAGGGGACAGAGTTCTAACAAGTAACCAGTGATTACTGACAGTTCGCGGAAAATCTTTACCCAGAATGCCTTGACGCCAGGGTAGAGCCATGCCGTATGTAGGAAACCAGTGTCAGGTGAGTGACAAAGAAGACACTCTGCTGAATCTCGCAGGCCATAGTGATGCAATCTCTCAGGTGTATAGTAAACGCAATTTATGTATTTAAAGTGTATGAGTCGGTGCCTACCATTAAGGGAAATATCCCCTGTTCTCGCGCAGCAGTATGGCCATATTTTACCATCTAAGGTCACCTCAAGTTCTCTCTGCCAATCAACCCATGCCCTTATCATTGCTGGGCGCCTGACTTCCTGTGCGTGGGCATAGAGCCGGGAGACCAACCTCACAGGGATATTGTTTTGAATCAAAAGGGACAATGCCGTGATCTCCAGAGGCTCCCGCATCTCGTCTCCCAGGAGGTCCCTCAAAGCACGGCGGACCCTGAAGTACTAGAAGTCAGTTAAGGCAGTCTGAGCAGGAGAATCTTGAACCAGAGTCCCAAAACCTAGCTATACCATCACTGAAGAGGTCTCCCATTATGCGTATATTCAGTAGGTGTAGGGCTTTAGTAGCTGCCTTCTCTCTTACCACTCAAGCAGGATATGGGGTGAGTACAATAGGGAACCCGATTGTTGTACCAGCATTCTTTGCCGTATTGTAGGGTTCAGTGGATCGAGTGTACAGTGTTTTCTGGTCGGATCCCTGAAAAGGGTCTGCGGTAAAGTCTGTGGGAGGGCGGTGTCGCGTTCGACCTGTAGGTGTGGGAGGTCTGACAGGCCGTGTAGCCAATAATGGGCGTGTGTACACTGTGCCGCACTGTAATATTGTTCTAGTTCAGGCGCATTCAGTCCTCCCATATCATATGGTAATGTAAGGACTTCCCATTTGACCCTGGGTTGCTTGCCAGCCCAAGCCAGCTTTATCATCAATGAGCGCAGGGTTGCAAAAAGTGTTCATGGCAATGACAGAGATATTCCGGAATAGGAATAAAAAACTGGGCAAGACTATCATTTTCATCAGGGCAATGCGCCCGATTGAGGACAAAGGTAATTTAATCCAGCGATATTTTCCACATTCTTTGCTTATTTTGGAAAGAGCTTGGGGCTCTGTTGGAATGGAAAATGTTTATGGTCGACTTCCCTTTGCATTGTACGATTTAAGTTAGCATTCGCGCTGCCATTTTGTACCATGATCGAAACTAAGCTTCTGTCTCATACTGCCTGCCTCAGCAGAAAGCAGCCTCGATTGTTTTATTTTTCCAAGGTTGAGCTTCGCTGCACTAATGAATAGACTGTTCTATTAACGCATACCTTTCCTCATAGATAGGCCTGATCCCGCTCTCAGAGAGGCTGGCACGGGCAGAGTAACCTTGAAACAGAGATAGCATGTACCCAGTCTCAGGATGGTAGCTCATCCCTCTATGTCTCCTTTGTTCATCAGCTACTAACTGGAAAATTCCAGTCTGGGCGTGCCTTTGGGGGTATTGGAAATGTATATCTGGTATTACCATGTTGGCGAGGGTCAGTCCCTCTGCAGCAATCTAAGGAGGCTGGTGAGACCGGACTCCGCTCGAGCGCATACTAATAAATAACTTTGGTTTGTATTCTCTACTGTCTGACCGACTCTTCATTTGTATGGAAGGCTGAGAGGTGGTCACGAGTGACCCGGGTGGCCCTAATCGGGTCACTTCCTTCAGCTCGCAGGTACAGGACCCCAGCCTAGCAGTAGTTATGGCCTTCTTTACTAATTTGGCAGTCAGCCCACTGCCAGACTGACAAAGAATTCCACAGCTAAGTGCCTGGTCCTACACAAGTTGCATGACTATTGGACAACTCCAGGAGTGGAACAAGACTGATTTTACTGAGGCTATTAAGGTTGACCCTCATGCTTGCAAACCTGGTAGTCTACACTACAAAAACACCTGAAGATGTATCACCAGATAACCTGTGGATCACAACGTGGCTGTGCCCATGCGTCATACTCACACCAACTTGAATCTTTTGTTGAGGACTGGTACTTAAAGTACCTATATGTCCCAGTCCTTGATGAAAGACACTCCATTGAGTGTAACGAGATGCAGGACTGAGCCAATCTCTTAGTCTAGATTGAGTTGTGCTTACTGTCAGACACTGCCTTCCAGGATCTCAGTTCCTCTGTGTTTAGTAGTTATCAGGTCTAGGCTAGGAATTGGAATGTTGAAGGGGTCCAAAAGATTAACAGTATTGGGCTCCCATTTCAAAACACAAACCCCCTGACCACCATTTTCCTCTTCGTCATTTCAGCAGATTTACTTCTCTTCTAATCATGGCTGAGCTGTGAAGTGATGGAATTGCTTATACAAAGCTTTGATGAAATGTCGGGGGGGGGGGGTACCAGGTCCTTGTCCATGGGAGAAACAGCTATTCAACATTGTTCATAGTTGGATGCCCACCTGCTGTCTCTGAGAGCAATCGAGATCCTTGGAATCTACAAAGGTCTGGAGAAAGGGAATGTCCTTCATCTTCGGGGTTTTGACTCTCCCAGGAGAAGTTTAACAGCTTATGTAGTGACTTCGCAGTGTATTCCATACACTTTGTTACTAGGAAAGCCAATGTCTGGCTGCCCTCGTGTTCCTTCCACTTCTAAGATGTGGTGGCATGGAGGGGGGCCCTCTATGTCAGTGCCCACCGATTCGTCTGTATTCCTTCCCTTTTGTTCCCAGAGATTCTGTCCCAGGTTGGAGGGAGTGAGTGGAGATGATTTTGGTGGCCCCTTGTTGGAAATAGATGTGTTGGTTCCCTCTCAGTTGCTAGGGGACAGGTGATTGCTATCTTATCCTTCAGATTGTATGCCCTGATTTTTTTCCAGAGGCTGCATCCACTGTCTATAGGGTAATAGGCCAGGGTTTCAGTGACCAGGGTAGTCCAGGGGTTGAGCATTAGCCCTCCAGATTTCTCAGTGGCCTGCTGCCCATATTGCTTCTATCACATTTGGCTGAAAAGACTTTAAGAGGGTTTTCTTGGCTCCATTCCCAAGTCAGGTCACCTGCCCATGTATGGGATCACCTGTTGGTCTTGGAAGCTCTTGCAAACCCCACTTTCAAGGCTCACATCTCAGTTCCCCTTCAACCGCTATCCTTTAAGGTCATGTTCCTGATGGCAATCACTTAGGTGCAGAGCATTGAGACATGGTCAGGGGTTTGTTTTGAAGAGGGCCTCTTGGTTTTACTATAAGCAAGACATTTCTCTTCTAGTGTTCTTTCCTGACCAGTTCTGTCCAGCTGAGGTCTGCCTTCATATTCTCGAAGCCACAGTACTGTGGTCACCTATTTAGCATGCACTATGGATTATCACAACTGTGACAATTTGTTTGTGAACCTTGGTCCATCAAGTTAGGACACCAAGCTATCTGTCATGACCAAGAGTCTATGCACACCTTTGGTGAGCTCCTTGGCCTTTCATGTGGCTGAAAAAAAATGTCCTGTCAGAACTGTACGATACAAAAGGGGATGATGGACGGAACGTTTGAGCCAATCAAACACTCACCCCCAGTCAACTGATCTGGGTTTAATCCATCATCATTCTTTAGCTCACTCCACCACCCCAGTTCAGACATGGCCATATGCAAATCAGTCTGACCCTGTGCCTCATGGGAACAGTCCAGCCCGAACTGCCAAGCCATGTCTTCCCTGGACCGGAAACAAGCATCCTAGGACCGGTTTCTGGCATTCCAGCCGTCATCAGCCAGGCTTGCTTGAATCCAGTGGCAAAGTGAGCAAGGGACCCACGTCTGGGCATACCCCGCCAACTTAGGGCGAACAAAGCGATACAAAAGGGGATGATGGACGGAACGTTTGAGCCAATCAAACACTCACCCCCAGTCAACTGATCTGGGTTTAATCCATCATCATTCTTTAGCTCACTCCACCACCCCAGTTCAGACATGGCCATATGCAAATCAGTCTGACCCTGTGCCTCATGGGAACAGTCCAGCCCGAACTGCCAAGCCATGTCTTCCCTGGACCGGAAACAAGCATCCTAGGGCCGGTTTCTGGCATTCCAGCCGTCATCAGCCAGGCTTGCTTGAATCCAGTGGCAAAGTGAGCAAGGGACCCACGTCTGGGCATACCCCCGCCAACTTAGGGCGAACAAAGCGATACAAAAGGGGATGATGGACGGAACGTTTGAGCCAATCAAACACTCACCCCCAGTCAACTGATCTGGGTTTAATCCATCATCATTCTTTAGCTCACTCCACCACCCCAGTTCAGACATGGCCATATGCAAATCAGTCTGACCCTGTGCCTCATGGAAACAAGCATCCTAGGACCGGTTTCTGGCATTCCAGCCGTCATCAGCCAGGCTTGCTTGAATCCAGTGGCAAAGTGAGGATGCTTGTTTCCGGTCCAGGGAAGACATGGTTTGGCAGTTCGGGCTGGACTGTTCCCATGAGGCACAGGGTCAGACTGATTTGCATATGGCCATGTCTGAACTGGGGTGGTGGAGTGAGCTAAAGAATGATGATGGATTAAACCCAGATCACTTTGCCACTGGATTCAAGCAAGCCTGGCTGGGCGGGCTGCCAGTTTGATAGGGTGTCGGAGGATCGAAAGAGACTAAACTGGCTACTAGTTTCTAAACTGATTCAATATTATATGCATTTTATATAAATTTGTTTACTAAGTAGATTGATAATCAATCTCTCCAGCCGCCTTCTTTGTCTCTGCTGCTGTGCCAGATAAAAACAAACATAATAACCTTGAACACTCTGATCCTATACTGGTCCAAACAGCGAAGCTTCAGATATCTTGAAATGCACCCAGGAATGTTTGTACGTTTAATACCACTTTTGTTCTAATAATTAAGCAAATCAAACAAGATTTTCAATAATGAGACAAGTTACATTTTTTTTTTTATAATTCAACACCCTGAATGAATGAATTTATGTAAAACTTATAAAGCATAAACCTTTGCCCAAGAGAATCTTGGCAATAAGAGAAGTGAAAAACTCTTGACAATCTATAAAGCTTAACAAATTGTGCTTTAAAAATAAAAGAAGTGGGAGGGCTTTCCACATTGAGGGTTTTGGTACTGAGAAAGTGTGCCCCCAGTTTTTACCTTTGAAAACCGGGGCACATGCAGCAGAGGCAAAGAAGCAGGAAGGAGAGATTGCTTACGAATCTATCTAATCAACAAATTCTATTTGTCTAGTGGCAAAACAGAGCATACAATATTGGACCTATTTAGTAACTGACAGCCAGTTTAGTCTCTATTGAGCCTCCACCACCCTATCAAAGCTTCTAAGATTGGAAACAAGCAGCACAACCATATTCTGAACACATTGTAAAGTATGCACAGAAGCTGTTTCAAGACCAAGATAACATGCATTGGCATAGTGCAATCTAGAGATAATAGTTGTGGTAACCACACAGGCTCATAGGTGTGCTGGAATAAAAGGAATTATTTTCTTGAGGGTTCTCATTTGGAAGTAAAAGGTAGAGACAATAGAACTGATCTGAGATGAAAGGCTGAGGTCTTTTTTCAACCGGAAACTGATGCTCTTTATTTTGTCCACCACAACATGTGCATCTCTCATTTACAGGGGCCAAAGGGTAGAAGACACAGGGGACGTTTGACAAAGCAGCAGCATCTCTGTTTCAGAGACATTTACCCTCAAACAGTTACTGTTCATCCAATGTAAAATAGCCTTTCCACACCATCTACCAGTGTATGCTTAATTTTATCCACTGGCTTGTATAACCACAGGATGTATTGGTGTATGAGATTACTTTAAAGGCAACATTCTTAATGATAGTTAGGAGTGAGAGGAGATACATGTTACATATGATAGGGCAAAGTGATGAGCTTTGGGGACACTGAACGTGAATGGCAGCACTTGTGAATCCTGGGGGGGTGTAAGAAACTGATTTCTTCCTGAAATGAAGTATGCAAACCATGATCCTGCATTTTCTTGGAGGCTTACCTCCTCAAAATGCCCGACCAGAATGGCATGATCCACCATATCAAAGATGGCAGATAGGTTAAGGAGTTTAAAGTCAATTAAAACAGCAACTAGTGTTGACAGTGTTCCCAAGGCTTTTTCCTTTATTTCCAGCTTTGATGATACCATCAAAATTCTTACCAACAGTACAGATATATATTGTATCATTAGTATGAGCCAGGAAAAACTCAAGGGTATTTAGGACTAAACTTAATCAATCTAAAGATTAAGGTGGCTGTCACACTCTCAGACATAAAAATATACTGTTATGCCGTAGTACTGTGAAATGTAAGAATTTTATACAATTCTGCTTTCCCTCGCTTTGTTATTTCAGAGCTGATTACCACTGCCCAGGTTTTTGCTTAGACAAACTAATGCTAGGAGGACTGGACAATTTATTAACCTTCTCAAGATATTTCATGATGAAAATACCTTATTTCCTATTAAGAGAGAGATTCAAGTTTGATATATTTTTAAAAGATACAAAAAGCAAAGAAGAACAATTTTGCCTTTTATTCCTATAACAAATTACTTACCGTGTTTTGCTTAACATAACTAGATTATTAATGATATAAAGGTTTTTTAAGCACCACTTCCTAACTCTACCTGGAAATATATTTCAAGTGCTTCAGTCATGGAAAATTGCATTGCTATATATATTAATTTGTTGTGAAATCAAAATATTCAGGCTAATATGAATATTTTTTTCAGTTTGTTGCTAGGAAATAAGCATCAACATCATACTGAGATTTTGAACGGGAATACTTTCGGGGGGTTGGACAGCAATACTAAGCATTCTCCTCCTATAAAATTGCAGTACTTTCTAGCTTTTAGACTGTATTTTACACCGATGGGATTGCCTACTTTAAACTTAATTGGAAATGTAATTGCTTCCCTTGTGGAGAAGAAGGTAATTTGAGCCACAATTTTGCAATCTGTCCTAAAATAGGTGAATTTTGTACAACAGTTTTCATACAATATCTGAGATTATTAGGGATACTGATCTAAATAATTTAAATATAGGAGCTTTAATTATGCAAATGATACCCATGCAGGGCACTGCATCTTTCTGTACATTTAGACTACCACAGACTATAAGCAAATAGAAAGCAAACAAAATACCCATATTCACCATGCTGTGGAAGAAGCTGTTAGCAACAGCAGTGATCAAAACACTACTAAGTATTGCCAACAGAGAAAAAGACTATGTAAAGATTTAGACACCTTATGAAAACTACATACATTATATAAATCAAACCTAATTATAAGGTGGTGGGATAGTACTGGTAGTTTTGGATGTTTGCTGTTTTGTATTTTCTTTCTTTTTCGTTCATTTAGATATTAGACCATCTAAATGTTGTTAAATAATATGAAATAAAATAAAAAAGACGAAGAATAATCTCAACTTCCCAAGATGCTGAAGAATAACAGGAATTAGAAGGTTGGAAAGAAAGGCGTAGAATTAGAATTAGGAATTAGAAGAGTGGAAAGAAAGGCACAGAAAGAGAAATGTACCACTTCACAACCAGAGCACCACTGAATCTCGATGGAGGAGGAACAGATGATAGTTAATTACAGAGGAGGCTAACAAACAGGACCCAACAATAGACTTTATAAAAAAACACCACATGAGATTTGAAGGCAGAATAGCCCAAAACATTTGCTTGACCCTGGTGTGGTCGGCATCTCTAACATAAATCACCATTGGAAAATCCCACAACTAAGATGCTCTTGCTTACTTGTGCAGGAATAAAATTCTCCCATTCTCAATGGTGGTTTTGGTTAATATGACTCTGATATTTCATCTATGTGGACTTGAACAACTTTATTATCAGGCACAGATATGGGAAACTGCAGAGCTAGGCTGATTGTGCTCATCTCCGAATGACTGCTGCCCAAGAAGCCTTGCTGTTGAGCAAAAGACATTCACAACAGATCATCTAGACAAGCCCTGCAATCCTCCAAGGATGCATCTGTGACCTGCAGCGTTTGGTGCACTGGTTCTCCACGCCAGACAATTTCTCTACCAAATCTTTCACTGAAAATCCAAGAACACTTGTGAGGATAACTGAAGGAGGTCCCCAATGCTATCAAAATGTTGAAGCCAGTGCCTCATATTGAAGGAAACGTCTTGTAAGTTAGGCTCAGGGAAAAGTTAAAATAGAGGATGTCAGGAGTCCTAGATGACAAAGAACACTTTGTGCTCAAAGAGAGAGATGGGTGCTAAACAGATGTACTGTCTGTGGCATATGCTGATATCAATACTTTGGAGGGAAAGCACTAGTTATCCAGGTAGGAAAAAATTGAATACTTTTCTGAGGTGTGCAACCACTGGAAACTTTGTAAAGGTGCTTAGGTCTTTAGTAGCTCTGACAGAATCAAGATCATGGTATGTGTCATAAGTGTTGCAGCATCCAACAATTAATGGCACAACTAAGATACTAAAATCAAAGAAGGAGCCAAGGTAACTAAGGTCTAAAGGGTAACTATTCCATTATACTGTAGCACTGCTTTAGAGCATCCTACATGTGATGAAGCCCTGAAGGGATTTCTGGTGAGCAAGTAAAAAGATACTACTACGTTCACTGCTCTTGACTGGTAGAGAATGGCTTAATGGAGTGGCCTCTTTGGTAAGAGTTTTGGTATTGTAGATAACTTTCAGAGGGATGCTCCAAACAAGTAGCTGCATACACATGGAGTGAATTGGAGGAGTTTAAGAGAGATACACTAATATCGGCTTCATTTTTATTATGACTGACTTTGAGGTGAAACCCTTAGTTGTGAGAAATTGCAAGGGTGTGTCTGTGGAGAGTTTCAATAGTGTTTTGGTGCCTTATCCGAGGTCAAGAGACGTGACTCAAACTTGTCACAGCCAACACGTTCTGGCACTTGTGTAGTAATGCAAAGAGTGGCATAAACAGGGAGCATTTTGGGTGTCTTGACGTTTGGAGGGGAGAGCCAAACAGGTTGCAGCAGACCTATCTCAGTGCTTAAGCTTGGGATGATGCAGAGATTGGTCAGATAGACTGGGCAACTTGTTGAGTATATTTATCTTTCCACTGGGGCAGAGCTTTGGAAAATTGGCTGTGGATAAGAAGGCTGAATAGTGGGAAGGGTTGGTTGTCTTGTGTGAAGTTTGACGGTCCACAATTTGGTACATGACTACCAAACCCATGCACACAATCATGGTGAAAGATGAGGAGGGTACAAAGGTTGCACACTGAGCCATCCTTTATAAAATTAATAACAAATTTACTTGAAAAGCCTGGAGCCCTCCTTTTGTGTAAGAGACTAAAATGCATTGGTTTTGCAGATGACCTATTCAAATCCATTTTAAAATGATGCAAACATTATAACCACCAGCAAAGAGGCAGACAATTCCACAAGAATCTAAGAAGTCACTAAAGCTAATCAAGTTTGTTAGGCTTTCTATTTTTACCCGCAAGGGGCAAAGAGGGCTCCTCGAAATGGAAATAGAACGAGATGTGTACTCCAAGAACAAAGGTGTTTCCCTGTGTGACCAAGGGGTGTGGACTTCACACTGGCTCCCAGTACTGTACCATCCGCAAATTCCTCTCCCAAACAAAATTACCTAAACATGTGTTGCATTTGTTGTAAACAATTGTGACATGCTCAAAGCCATGAAATCACATCCATTTGTCATGTGGGTCAGTGAGTGACATGCAAAGGCACTTATATTAAAAGGCTTTAACTAGGAATCTCTAGAAGCAAACAATACGAGACAGAGCTCAGTAAGAAAACCATGCTGCTTTATTGGCATGACAGTATTGATGCACAGAAAAAGAAAAACCAAATTAAGTGTGCCCAGTCATAGCCTCAGTACAAATACGTTTTGCCACAATGTAAAGTTGGACAGTGCACAGCTGGCTAACTCTGGTGTCACCTGGTAGGTATGTTTAACATATTTCCATTGCATGTGGTGGGGATGAGATCCTACAAGTTTTCATAGGTGGGGAGGAGAAAGACAACTAAGTTTCAACACAAGGGGAGGTGGGGGCACTTAGCATGGGATAGACCTATCAATTAATCAAAAAAAGCACTAACATACCAGTAGGGCTTCTGTGACACAACAAATACTAGAGAGACACCATGCTGGGAGACCCTAGTCTCATCCCCTCAAAGGGTAGCAATGTCTGCATGGTGTAATTCACCCTCGGAGATCCCCACGTAAGATGTAGGTGCAACAAAAAGAGGTATAAAAAAAGTTGGACCCTACACCAAATGTAATACCCACAAAGCACCGTTACATAGCTCGTACAATAATGCTAATGATCACTAGTATTCGACAAGTGATGTGGTGTCTAACACAGGCCCAGCTTCTTTTATAGTTGTGGTATTGTCAATTTACATGGGTACATTTTTTGTGATGGCCGATGTCAAATTCATTATGAAAAGGTAGATAAGCTGCTTGTCCTTGATATGGTGCTGTGGTGTGTGCATATTACGGCACCAAATAACACTCTGCCAAACCCTATAATTCGAATGTTATCCTCCACAGACATGTTGTACATGATGCAAAGATCAATAAAATATGTTGAAAAAAGTTGAAAAAAGTTTTCAGGTATTTCCAAATGGAGGTCAGCAATTTTAAGTTTGAAATGTCTGCACAGGAAAGTATTATTTATAAATAGATAACTGCAATGGATGAAAATGTTTCAGTCTTTCCAAAGGTATAAGAGCTGAAAACCCGATTCCTTATTGAAAGGCATCAGTGAATGCAGACTGTTTATGTACAACGTGGAAGTACATATTACAGCAACTGAGAAGAAATTACCACTTGCACAGCCAGACTCTGCTCAGCTATACACTAATGAACTGCCTTATTGGGGATACTTTCACCCACTTGCCGTTATCTTTTACATTCTAAACATTTTATTTTACAGGGTAGAACATACCTAATTTCCCTGATCTCACCTGTAAAGTGCGGACCTGCACCCGGTTCGGTTCCACTGTGTAAATGTTTTCTTCATGCATTGCAAGCACTGGAGACTCACAGGAAAAGGAGCCTAGAAAAACATAGGGAGACAACACAATAAGGATGAAAGACAACCATCACAGTACATAAATGACTGCACTGTGAGTTTATCAGATCCACCATTTGAATTGAGCAATCGGTAGTTTCAAACAGACAAAACAATGGTGAGAATGGAAACGCTCTTTTTAAGAAAACCTAAATCAGGGGCCGGGAATACCTATCACCTGACGACAAGGCCACATTGTTTGGAATCAAGGACAAGTTTAAATGTTTATTTTATTGACTGGACAAGTAAACTAAACACCTGAGCATAAACCCTTTGTTTGCCAATCTACAGTGTGCAATATGGTTGTGCGAAAGAGGATTTTCTGTTGTTGGGAAGATATGCATCCAGATGTATATGATGTTCAAAGTTGTATATAAAGTTCATATATATGGTTCATTAAGGCAAAATCTTGAATGTTAGGGTGGGCGCGCCAAGGAAATGCAGTGGGCAGTAAACTCGGCTTGCATTATCGACAGTTTCCAATACAAAAAACCATGTGCACATGTTTGCAAAACTAACCAATTTGTGGCTATTCGTAATGCCACTAGAATACTGTTTGATTATATGCAAATTCACGCAAAAGAATGAAAGCGAGGTTGGCAAAAACCTTTCAGTTTAAAATGCACCCACATAATATTTTCACTGTGAAAAAAATGGAAGAAACTCACAGGCAGCTTAGCTAAACTATTGCTCAATTTAAAAGGATAACTTTAAATACCTTTTCTCTATAGTGTAAAATACTAAAATGGGTATAATATGTCAACATTTTCTAAAAATAATAATGGAGAATTCGTGATAAAAACCATTAACGGAGTATTATGGGCAACATGTAAAAAAAATGGGGGCCTCATTCTTAATGAAAACCACAAAAGTGCACCCTCTGTTCTGGGATCTGGCACTGATGAACAAGTTACTTACCTTCGGTAACGATATATCTGTAAGAAACATTAGTAGTGATAGATTCCTTACCTTAGAATATCCCCAGGCGTCAGACTGGATCCGGAAAGTTTTCGTCAGCAGTACCCCTGCGCGTCAGTAGGTGGCGTGGTGCGGCTCCGCGTCCGTCGTTGTCGTCGTGGTCGCCGAGATGACGTCGCGGGCGCTACTTAGACGCCGCCCACGCGCGCTGATGTCAGTTCTGTACACGACTTTCCGCGCCAGGAACGCAGAGCCATGCAAGATACTGACCACTGGTGCATTGAAACTAGGGCCCTGAAAGGGATGACCTTAACCCTAGAAATCAGTTCGCAGAACGGGGAGGATGGGTGGGGCGGTAAGGAATCTATCACTACTAATGTTTCTTACAGATATATCGTTACCGAAGGCAAGTAACTTGTTCATCTGAAAGAAACACATAGTGATAGATTCCTTACCTTAGAATAGATACCTCAGCAATACCAACCCCGGTGGTAGGTCTGCAAACTAAGATCACACCAGAAAGTCACGGAGAACAGAACGGCCAAAGAAGCCGTCTCTCCGGACTTGGCTGTCCAGGCAATAATGCTTGGTAAACGTGTGCAGCGAGGCCCACGTGGCTGCCTGACAGATGTCTTGCAGGGGGACACCACGTCCCAATGCAGTAGTGGCTGCAGTAGCTCTGGTGGAATGAGCACGCAGCCCCACCGGAGGCTCTTTCTTAGCCAAAGAGTAACAGGCTTTGATGCACAAGACAACCCAGCGGGAGATAGTTCTCTTCTGTACCGCCCGACCTTTCTTGGTGCCAACGTAGCCAACAAAGAGCTGGTCATCCACCCGGAACTGCTGTGTGCGGTTGAGATAAAATGAGAGCGCACGTTTTGGGTCCAGACGGTGGAGCCTCTCTTCCTGTCTGGAAGGATGCAGAGGCGGAAAGAAGGTGGGCAAGGTAATAGTCTACCCAATGTGAAAGGCTGTAACCACTTTTGGCAAAAAGGAAGGACGGGGCCTGAGCACAACCTTGTCCGGATGGACTGAAAGGAAAGGAGGCTTACAAGAAAGAGCCTGGAGCTCACTCACCCGCCTAGCGGAGGTGATGGCCACCAGGAAGGCAGTCTTCAATGTCAAGAGACGAAGAGGACAGTTGTGAAGAGGCTCAAAGGGAGCGCACATCAAGTATGTAAGAACCAGAGGGGGCGTGGCCAAGCCGCGGCCCAAGATGGCCACGCGGCTCTGAAACTCTACCGGCCCTTCTAGCCCACAACGAAATATCCCCCATACCCAGCTGCTAAATTGGCCTGAAAATGAGCACCGCTAGACTCCTGAGCGGTTCCTGCGTCCAACGAGCCCCGCGACCTGCATGACGCCGCGGTGAGCGCGAAGATACTCGCCGATCCGATGCCGGGTGGAGCCTTGGAAATGGCGGCGGCGAGGCCTACTAACGCATGAGAGCGGCCCGAGAGTGAAACCAGTGCCGCAGCGGAGCAGAGGACGAGAGGAGGTGGTGAGCGCTCGGGGTGTGGGGCGGGGCGGCGGGTGGCGGCTCCCATCGGGGCACTGGCAGTGGACGCCGATGTCGCGTACGGCTCGCACCCCGGAAAGACCGCGGGAACCCACGGGGATAGGGCCCGGGTGTTCCTCCTGTGCGCGGCCCCCGGGCCTCTACTTGCCTGCTGCTTCTGGCCCCTGGGGGCGCTGCCGGTTGGCTCCCTCCCCGCTGTGCCGCCCCCCCTCTCCCCGCCTGGGATGGCGGTGCCGGCTGCTGCCGCCAAGAGCGCCCCACATTCACAACGGTGCCCCGGGCCCGCTCCGCCTCATCGTGGCCTGCTGAGGGCGGGAGATATCAGCCTCTCGGTCAGCCGCCCACCTGGCAGACGCAAGTCCTGGCGACGTCTTCAGCCAAGCCGCAGGCTCATCAGGGCGATCCATCCATGGCGTCCCCCCGGAGGGGGGCTACAGTGTTTCAGGCCTGACGCCCTGTTGGTGGCGGTGGGTTCCCAGTGCTGCCGGCGGAGGCTCCCCATTACCTGGCACTGATCCCCACTTTTGGCGTCCCTCAGATACGCCTCGGATTTGGACTAGCCTACAGCGGTGCACTCAAACGCAGGAGCAGCGGCATGGGCCGCAAAGATCCGAAGCAAAGGCTCCTACCCTTTGAAAAGGTTCCCGAGACGCCCCTGGAAGATCCATCAACCATGGCGGAGGGCGACCAAAATGCGGGCCGCTCCAACGATAATGGCGACCAAATTAGCGCCTTGCTGCAGGAGATGAGGGCGGGATTCAGGGCCCTGGATGGGAGATTCGATGCCCTGGACAAGAATATGGCGGACCTAGGGGCCAAAATCCAGGTGCATGACAAGCGCCTCGACGTAGCGGAATCCCGCATTTCTGATCTCGACGATGGAGCCGCGCAATCCCCCAGGCGGCTTGAACGGGTGGAGCGTATCCTGAAAGAGGTAGCCATCAAGAATGAAGATTTGGAAGCACGCAGTCGCCGGAATAACCTACGTATTATTGGGGTGCCGGAGTCTACATCTACGGGCCGCATGGACACCTTTGTTGAGTCACTGCTGGCTGACATCTTTGGGAGGGACGCCTTCACCCCTGGCTTCGTGGTGGAGCGCGCCCACCGCACGTTGGGGGCCCGACCCAATCCTGGCTGTCCGCCACGTCCCATCATCACCCGCCTCATGAACTTCAGGGACCGGGACACCGCTCTCCGCCTTGCCCGCGAGCACGGTGAAACTCAATGGCAGGGCTCCAAGCTGTCTCTATACCCAGACTACACCATCATGGCCCAGGAGGCCCGCCGCAAATATAACGGCGTCAAAGCCACACTTCGGAACCTCGGCTTGAAGTATGGCATGCTCTATCCGGCGAGGCTGCGGGTCGAGGTGAACGGCAGGGCCCGCATCTTCGATAGCCCCACGGAGGCGCAAGAGTTCTGCAGCGCCCACAAACAGAACACTCAGCGGCCTGGTGACAATCCTGCTCCATCTCCACCCCATAGCGGCTCCGACGCCAGCATGGAACTTTTCTCCGGGACAGCCCACGGCTGAGCACCTCGGACTAGCTGCATTGCCTACAACGATGTGAGAACATGGGGATATTCTTCCACTACACGCATCATTCTGGATTGCTGGAAGGCCGTAAGGCGTTGCCACCCCCAGTTGGTGTACACTGTGAATTGTTTTTGTTGATTACGAATGTACCCTGATTGTGCTTTTTGCAATTTTTTGACATGTCGATTGGTACACTGGTTTATTTCATTCTGGTTGGTTTTGCCTCTCATATGGGGTAGGGAGGCTGGGAGGTGGGTGGGGGGGGGTTTCGTTTACATGTAGTTCCACTTGGTTACTTCAGCGTTTTAAAACCAGCAGGAGTCATTTTATTGCACGGCAGCACCTATTCAATTCTCAGATACTGCACCACAAATGGCCCAGTTAGGTCGTAGCAATGGCCCCTCCGACTTGTCGCTAATGACATGGAACATACGGGGTCTCAATGATACACGCAAGAAACGCCAGGTCTTGCATTACTTGGCTCGACACACAGTGGATGTCGCCTTCCTACAGGAGACTCATATGACCCCCACTGCTCCCTCCCATTTCGCCACTAGCTGGGGTTCCCACCGATACTTTGCGAGCTTTAGCACGTACGCTAGAGGTACCGCCATTCTCATTCACAAACGAATCCCTTTCAGCTTGCACACCACGATTCGAGACAAGGAGGGCAGATATGTAATTGTAGTGGGGACTTTAATGGGACATAACCTCGCATTGGTCTGTGTGTATGGATCGAACACCGACTCACCAGATTTCTATTATTCCTTGCTCTCCCAACTTTTGAGCCTTGGCACTGTGACGTTCCTGATAGGGGGTGACTTTAACATAGCCCTGGACCCGACACTTGATAGCACATCTCTCGCTCCCAATCCCAAACCGCGCGCGCGTAGAGCTCTCCTCTCCCTGTGCGAACAATTGTCAGTGATAGATGTGGGGCGCGTAGGCATCCCTAAGCACACAGATTACACTCATTATACTGGCTATCACAACCAGACTCGATTTTTGGTTGGCCTCCCCAAATGTCCTTGGCTGGAGTCGCTTGATACAGACCCTCCCTCGGACATACTCCGATCATTCTCCAGTTTTGTGGCGCATGGGGGTCCCCCGACCCGAGGGTTTTGAGAGGCACTGGCGCTTCCCCGGCCGCGCTCTGGCGGACGACCTCTTTCAACACGAAATTCGGGAGGCAATAGAGGACTATTTTGACTTAAACTCAGGCTCAGTGGACACGGTAGCGGTTCTGTGGGAGGGTTTTAAAGCGTACATACGGGGTGTCTGCATTTCAAAGCATTCCGGAGTACTCCGAGCCTTGCGAGGCACTCTGTCTCGGTTGGAGCGTGAGCTAGCCGAACTAGATGTCAGGCAGTTGCGTGGACCCAACTCAGAAGTCGAATCAAAGCGTGTGACCCTGCTGTCGGAATACAGAGACGAGGCCGAGCGGGAGATTTTGTTCATGGGTAAATATCATAATGCAAGACAATATGGTGAGGGCGAGCGACCAGGGAGGGTTCTAGCGCAGATGATCAGACCCCCATACAACAAGGCATATATACCCGAATTACAGTCCCCGACCGGCCAGCAGCTCACTGGCACAACGGAAATCCAAGCAGAATTTTTGTCCTATTTTAAAGCACTATATGCTTCCAGAGCTGGGGATGACCACACGGCCCAGGAATCTTATCTATCTGAGGTGGCTCTGGTCTACTTAGAGAAACATATGCAGGACTTCCTGGCGGAGCCAATCTCAGAAGCAGATGTCCTCGCCGCCATAGACGACCTGCGGTCCTCGTCCGCGCCTGGTCTCGATGGATTCACGGGCGACTTCTACAAGGCGTTCAAAGACGTATTGGTGCCCCAACTCTTAGAGGTCTACGCTGAGGCCCTGGAAAGACAAGTACTGCCGCCCACCCTTCGTGAAGCAGTCATAACCCTACTCCCCAAACCCGGGAAAAACCCGTTGCTCTGTAGCTCATATAGACCCCTCTCGCTCTTAAACCTGGATTACAAAATCTTGGCCAAAGTGATTGCTGGCCGTCTTTCCCTGTTAATGGAATTCATAATCTCCCCGGCCCAGTCAGGTTTTGTTCCCCATCGTTTAATTTGCGCACACTATTTTCTGTATTGCACAGGATAAATCCGGAGGTGCCAGCGGCCGCAATACTATTAGACACTGAAAAGGCCTTCGATTCACTTGAGTGGCCTTTCTTCCTGTCTATCATGCGCCGAATGGGGATGCCCATGGGATTTATCGCCACCACTGCACTGCTGTATCGTCGTCCTTCAGTCCGTCTCAGGCTGAATGGAACACTCTCTGACCCCTTTGCACTCTCGCGGGGCACGAGGCAAGGTTGCCCGCTTTCACCATTATTATTCATTCTCGCTATGGACCCAGTGATTCAGGAAAAACATCTCCACAGAGGCCTGCAGTTTAACACGGGCCCACTCCTAGTATCACTATACGCAGATGACACGATTCTTTACGTCCGGGACCCGCGGGCTAACCTTGACCCCCTCATCCGTGAAATACTCCGCTTCGGCTTGTACTCGGGCCTAGGCATCAACTGGCACAAGTCTGTGATCTTCCCTCTCACCCCCAGTACGAAGGCATGGGACATGGAGTTCCCGCTGGAGTGGTGCACTGACTCCGTCAAATACTTGGGCCTCCACATACACTTAGATAAAGAACAAATAATCCGCCTCAATTACGGACAGGCTGTACACACTCTGGAAGCGCAAGTTGACAAGTGGCTCAAACTACCACTGTCGATTGCCGGCCTAGTGGCGCTCATTAAAATGATTGTTCTCCCCAAATTTTTATACCTTTTTCGTAACATTCCCATCCCCCTTCCAAATAGCTTCTTTCAGACTCTCCGCTCTCATATGATACGACTGGTATGGGGGGACAGGCGAGCCCGAGTGCGTTGGCGGGTCATGACTCTCCCTTATGAAAGGGGGGGCTACGGGGTTCCCGACTTGCACTTATATTATTTAATCGCCCAGTGCAGTTACGCGCATGCATGGTATCACCCAGATGCCAGAATCCCTTATCTCCGCCCGGAGGAGGACTTGGTTCTCCCTGAGAAATTAGCGGCTATTCTCCCCAAGGGCCTACCCCGGGACCCGTCCGATATCCAAACGGTATCCACGACTTGCTGGGCCTGGGAAAGACTCAGACAGGCCACTGGCACTGCTACTCTATATTCTGCCGCCCTACCACTCCCTAATGCCCGTTGGTTGCCGCTCACTGATGAGCGTCTAATACAACGTACCTTCACTAAATTTGGGGTATCTAAACTAGACGACTTGTTCCCGGAAGGGCATGCCTTTGACATAGACGACGAGTCCCGGTTCCCAGATGCCACATTCATGGACAGATTTGTGCTCCAACGGGTCCGTTCTGCAATGCGCGCCACATTTCCCGACTTCCCCCTTGCACCACAAGCATTCCCCCCACTCACTCTGCTCATTGAGGATGACAGGGGGGCCCATCTGATCTCCAGGTTATACAAAGCGTGTGCAGCTCTTGTTCCACTGAATGACGATAAGATTCGTAAAGACTGGGAGGGAGATCTGGGCAACCCGATGACAGATGACCAATGGGAGGCCTGCTGCGCAGTAACTAAAACGGTCTCCCTAAATAGCCGTCACAAGCTGATCCACTTCAAATTCCTTCGTAGAATCTATGTCACCCCCGCTAGAGTCCACAAAATAGACCCGTCCAAGCCCCATAACTGCCGCAAGTGCAACGCCCCGCAAGCAGATTTTGCACACATTGCCTGGACGTGCCCCCGTTTACACTCCTTCTGGAAAGAGGTCCACAGAATACTAGGAGACATGATTAAATTGCCTCTCAACCCCTTGCCCGAAATTGCCCTCTTAGGCTACGTGGTTAACTTCCCCAAAAAGGTGCGGAACTTCGCCGCCATCTGCCTACTACTAGCTAAGAGAGAAGTGGCCATTCACTGGGGCAGTAAGACGGCACCCACAGTTAAAGGTTGGATGAACAGCTTAGTTTCGTGCAACACAAGGAGCGAGGTGTATGCCACCACAGTTGCCACTACATCACGTCCCAGGGACATATGGAGCCCCCTTAGAGCCTACCTTACATCCCTGCAGCAAGTCCCTTCCACCCTGCTCGAACAGGGCATTGTCCCCGCGGGAATTGGTTAGTCGATGCAACATGACACAAGTAATACCCGAATGTGATTTCTTTACATTGCCTGTTTGCTTTTGAGGTCCGTTATCAGCTATGCCCATGACACAGATGAGGAGTGGTCCCACGCTGCATTAAAACACAGCACACTGCTGATGGTGCCGTTTACACGTTCTGATGTGATGTTATCATTATGAGTATGTAAGAACCAGATTCAAGTCCCACTGAGGCATCACGAAAGGAATAGGAGGCAAAAGGTGTGTAATGCCTTTGAGAAATCTATTTACAACAGGGGACTTGAAAAGAGAGGGCTGATCAGGTAGCCTGAGAAAGGCAGAAATTGCAGAAAGGTAGCCCTCGATAGTGCCCAGAGCAGAGCCCTGCTGGGCCAAAGAAAGAAGGAACAGTAGGACTTCAGAAAGAGGGGCAGAAAGGGGATCCACAGCCTTTGCTGTGCACCATGCCACAAACTTGTTCCACCTGTAGGCGTATACCACTTTAGTAGAGGGACGCCTGGCTGCCAGAATAACGTCACAAACTTCAGGAGGCAAGTTGAAAGGAATCAACTGTCGCCGCTCAATCTCCACGCAAAGAGGTGGAGGCTGGACAGGTTGGGGTGGAGGACCGTCCCCTGCTGCTGCGACAGAAGATCCTCCCGAAGAGGCAGTCTGATCGGAGGATCGATGCTCATACTGAGTAGCTCGGGATACCATACTCTTCGAGCCCAGTCCGGAGCCACAAGAATGAATTGGGCCGGGTCGCGCCTGATCTTCTTCAGCACTCTGGGCAGAAGTGGTATAGGCGGAAAGGCGTACAACAGACCGCAACTCCACTCGCGTCGAAAAGCGTTGCTGAGCGAGTGCCGCCTTGCAAATTCCAACGCGCAGAACTGATGACATTGCGCGTTCTCTTCGGTGGCGAATAGATCTAACCAAGGCTCTCCCCACTGCTGAAAGAGACCTTGCACCACCTCCGAGTGAAGACGCCATTCGTGATCGAGCATGCACCTGCGGCTGAGTTCGTCCGCCCTGGCGTTCAGAGAACCTGCCAGGTGTTGAACCACCAGGGACATGCCCTGATGTTCCAGCCATGTCCAGAGACGCAGAGCCTCCTGACAGAGGGTCCACGACCCCACCCCGCCTTGTTTGTTGCAGTACCACATGGCGGTGGTGTTGTCCGTGAACACCTGCACTACTCTCCCCTTGACAGAGGGAAGGAATGCCTTCAGTGCAAGCCGGATCGCCCGTAGCTCCAGAAGGTTGATGTGGAGCCGGGACTCCGCCGGAGACCAGAGGCCTCTGATCTCCGCCTCTCCCATGTGGCGGCCTCTGATCTCCGCCTCTCCCATGTGGCCGCCCCAGCCCAGGAGGGACGCATCCGTCACCACTGTAAACTCCGGTTGGGGAAGGGAGAGGGATCTGCCGTCGACCCAATTCCGGTTCGTGAGCCACCACTGCAACTGTCGTGCAGTGCCCTCCGAGATCTGGACGTGATCGGACAGGTTCCCCTGATGCTGCGCCCACTGGAACTTCAGGTCCCACTGCAGAGCCCGCATATGCCATCTGGCATGATTGACCAGCAGGATGCAGGAGGCTATGAGGCCCAGCAGCCTCAGAGTCACTCTGACCGAAACCCGGGACAAGGGCTGAAAGATGGGAATCAGAGCCCGAATATCGCTGCTCGGGAGGATACACCCGAAACTGCGCCGTGTCCAGAACCGCTCCGATAAAGAGGAGCTTCTGAGAGGGGATCAGGTGCTACTTCGCCACGTTGATGGAGAACCCCAGCAAGTGCAGGAGGTCGGCCGTAGTCTGGAGGTGGGAGACGACTGCCTGGGGCGAGCCCGCCTTCAACAACCAGTCGTCGAGATAGGGGAAGACTGAAACCCCTGATCTGCGCAGATGAGCTGTGACCACCGCCATCACCTTTGTGAACACCCGAGGGGCGCTGGTAAGGCCAAAGGGGAGCACGGTGAACTGAAAGTGCTCGTGGCCTACCGTGAACCGCAGGTAACGCCAGTGGGCTCGCAGGACGGGGATGTGGAAATAGGTGTCCTGCAAGTCCAGCGCCACCATCCGGTGTTGTGGGTCGAGAGCAGACAAGACCTGAGCTAGAGTGAGCATCTTGAACTTCTCTTTGCGGAGGAAGTGATTGACGTTCCGAAGGTCTAAGATAGGACGCAGGCCTTTGTCCTTCTTGGGCACCACAAAGTAGTGGGAATAGCAACCACGACCTACTTCTGGCGTCGGAACGCGCTCGATGGCCCCCGTGGCCAAGAGGGCCGCAACTTCCTGCTGAAGAAGCACCAAGTGATCCCCCGACATGCGGTGGTACTGAGGTGGCATGGCTGGAGGGGTAGTCTTGAAGGGGAGGGAGTAGCCCCTCCGGACTATCTCTAAAACCCACCTGTCCGAAGTGATGGTGCGCCAGTGGGGGAGGTGATGGCGAAGCCTGCCGCCCACTGGAATTTGATGGGCCTCAAAGTTCGGACTAGGAAGGTTTGGAGGCAGTGGTGGCCGGGGTGGTGGTGGACTGACCCGCCCGCTGGCCCCTTGGTCCGCTACGGCGGTACCCGCGTCCGCGCTGGGATGAGGCTGCGCCGGCCTGTGGCTTTGTTGCGAATGCTGCGGGGCGCCCCTTCCTGTGCCACGAAAGGAGCGAAAAGCGGAAGGCGGAGGAGGGTGGACTGCCGAGAGTCCCAAGGACTTGGCCGTAGCCCGTGAGTCCTTAAACCTCTCCAACGCGCTGTCCGCTTTGTCGCCGAAAAGGCGACGGCCATCAAAGGGCATGTCCATAAGGGTGTTTTGGACATCCCCCAAAAATCCAGTGGTCCTCAACCAGGCGTGACGGCGAACCGCCACCGTCGTTGCAATCGATCTGCCCAGTGAGTCGGCGGTGTCTAGGCCACAACGAATCATGAACTTTGCTGCGTCTCTCCCCTCTGCAACAGCCTGGGAGAGAGCAGGCCGGGCCTCCTCCGGACACTGGGGCAGCACGTTCGCCACCGTATCCCACAGAGAGTGGGAATAACGGCCCAAGAGGCATGCAGTGTTCACGGACCGCAGCGCAGAGCTGGTGGAAGAAAAAATCTTCTTCCCAAACTGATCCAGCTTCTTGGATTCCCTATCCGGTGGTGCGGAAGGGAAGGCGGTTGGGGAAGCAGAGGCTTGGACAACCAAGCTCTCGGGGGTGGGGTGTTGGGAGAGGAAAATGGGGTCACCCGGAGCCGGGCGATGGCGTCGGGCCACGTTCCTATCCACAGGAGCCCCTGTGGTGGGCCTGGACCAAGTACCCAAAAGAACGTCAGAAAGAGCTTCATTGAAAGGAAGCAGCGGCTCTGCAGAAGTAGCTGCTGGCTGAAGCACCTCTGTCAGGAGGTTAGTCCTGACGGCCACAGTAGGGAGCTCGAGGTGTAGGGCCTCGGCCGCCCTACGCAACACCACAGCATAACTAGCACCCTCCTCCGTAGCCACGGTAGGAGGAGACAGCATGCCAAGGTCTGGTGAGGTATCCAGACCACTGGCGTCCCCCAATTCATCAGCCCAGTCCTGTTCAGACTCGCAGGCTGCAGCGAGAGGGTCCTCAGACCCCTACCAGTCCTCCCCTTGCTCCTCAGGCTGTTCAACAGGTCTAAAATAAGGAGCAGGGACATGGGGATAAAAATCCCCAAGCAACGTCGAGAACGGCATCGATCGACGCCGGCTCGACACCGCGTCCACTTCGGGCTGAAACTGAGGTCGACGTCTTCCCGAGGAGCGGGCGGCGTCAGAACCGGTGCCGGTGGAGTCGACGTCGGTGGAGGCGTAACGAGGTCAACCGGCGTCGACCGGGATCCAGGCCTGGATCCAAGGGTGTCCTGCGGCGCTGTGGCCGGAGCCGACAGCGACGCCGGGGCCGGAGCCGCCGGCGAGGAAACGAGAGAACACCCATGCGGGACCGCAGGGCCCGAAGGCGCACCGGCGGGACCCGACGGCCCAAAGAGGCGAGCCAGGGCCGACAGGAACTCCTGTATTTCGGTCGGAGCCCCCGACGACCCCGGGAAGGGCGGGTAGTCGGGCGGCGACTGCATAGGCTCCGCCGGAGCCGCGGGGTGGCACCACCCACACCCTCAGCCGCGTCGAGCGACCGACGAGGGGAAGTCGAAAAACGATGGCATTTCTTCGACTTCTTGTGCTTCGTCTTACCTGACCCCGAGTGCGAAGACTTGGATCCCGAAGACCGATGATGATGACTCCGCGCGCGGTCCCTCGACCTCCCTCTGGACCAGGACTTCGAACGGCGCGGAGCGGACTGCCGGGCTTCCAGCAACTTTCGGGACCGCTCCCGCAAAGTCTTCGGCGCCATGGCCCGGCAGTCGGAGCACGACTTGGGGTCGTGGTCGCGCCCCAGGCAGAAAAGACACACACGGTGCGGGTCCGTCACCGACATCATGCGGTGACAATCTCCGCAGGACTTGAAAGAACTGACATCAGCGCGCGTGGGCGGCGTCTAAGTAGCGCCCGCGACTTCATCTCGGCAACCACGACGCCAACGATGGACGCGGAGCCGCACGACGCCACCTACCGACACGCAGGGGTACTGCTGACGAAAACTTTCCGGATCCAGTCTGACGCCTGGGGATATTCTAAGGTAAGGAATCTATCACTATGTGTTTCTTTCAGATTCAGATGTACAACTTTTAGGACTTCACATGACAAACGTTTATGAATTCCATTTTGGCATGATCAAATATACACATGTTAATTTGTTCAAATTCACTTGTTAAAACCTTTTTCTCTTTTTTACTAAAATTAGAAAATATTTTCCTCTTGATAAAAATATTTTCTCTAAACCGCAACCTTTTGTTTTTGGATATGGAGGTCTCTTCTAAGTCAGGAAAACATTTTACCCCTTCACATGCCAGGAGTACATTTTCAACCTTTTCCAGGATGGGAATGGGTTAGAGAGAGTTGGTGAAAGTCCTTACATACGAATCATGCTAATATGAAGATTTTCTTGTAAGTAAATCCTTTCATGAGTGCAAAACCAACTTTTGTACATGTAATCTAAGGTTAGATCCGCAAATAGTTTTGAGAATCGGGCCCGTAACATTTTTACTCAGACAAGACTTTGCGGAGATCATTTAGTTTTAATATGGAAACCAGTCATTAATCTATTTCTTGGTTTGTGCTCACAAATACGGCAAGCAAAGAACTGAGGTACAGTGAATAGAAGTGATTTGCCCAAAAACTATGTGCTCAAGTGGAGAAGTTCAGATAGAGTGACTTTATTAATACTCAAATGGCAGCTAGGCACTGAACCACAAATACAATCTGGTTTCATGTAAAGCAACATTTAGTGAAAACCAGTGAATGCTTAAATGTAAATTCGACAAGGCATTTCACAAGATGCTTCCTTCAAAATTAAAGCAATGGTAAATTTGGAAAAATGGTATACCACGAACTCCACTACAATTGGAACTCCAGCATAACAAAAGAGCTAGTTTATTCAAAGCCCTACTGTGATCAAAAAGCTGGCCGTTCATAAACAGTGTCTGAATAATCAAGGTGACAGAAATGGAACTCTGGTGTATTCAGCCTTAGGTTTAATCAGAAGTGTTGCAGAATCAAAGCCTTGCTAGAATCCAAAGCCTGGCATAACATGAACCCTGGCGGCCACGGAAAGGATATTATCAGAGCTCTGATATTAAAATGGCATAATTTGTCAACTCACAGGCTGGTATGAAATGGGACAAGTTGATTTTTTATGCCGGGCAAGAAAATGGATTTAATCCCTTGGACAAGTAAATAGTTTATATAATTCCATACCCATGCTAACTTCTGTACCCACAGACAATTCTATTGGAAGGGGCTTCAAGTACAGCATATTATCATTTCTAAGTGAAAGAACAACAGAAAGGATATGATAATATAAGCCCCAGTTTTAACATGGTAGCTATGCTGCGAAGAGAAATTACAATCTGGGCACAGTTTAGAGTCGATTAGAAGGTACTGTATTCAAACATGTGCCTACACATGCTACATTCCTCTCAAAAGGAACTACAGCCTGATGTTATTAATTTCAGGAGCATGACCTGGTTCAAAGGGACTACATTATGAAAATAAACCTTTTATTAGAAGGGACCATGTTTTGAACTTTTAACATCCTTCAAAAGGCAAAACTTTAGTCTGAACAAACTAACATTACACTTTGAACATACAAACATTCCTATCACTGGTTCTAACCACTAGACAAGATAGCTTTTCCCATCAGGAGGAGACAGTGTGAATAGAAAAGAAATTCACTACAGCTGGTTCACCAGCTGGAGATCCCCGTCGCAATTTTGCTGTTATCAATTCCTGACAAAGAACTGTGTGGCCAAAGAATCATTACTGGCCTCACATGCCTTCCATCAAAGGGAAAAACATTTACAGCTTCAAGTCTCTGATCCTCAGCTCCAAAGTGAGAATTGAGGGACTGCCATTTAAACAGTAAAAAGTTAAGTGAGGATTTACCACACAAATGGATCACCACCTGACCTCAAGTGCTGTAACTGAGCTCATTGCTACTCACTTGTACCCGGTTCTTCTTCTAGACTAGATTGTCAAATTATACTTCCACCAATATGCTACCCTCCCATCCCATCAAATTACCCTACTTTCAGCCCCTCTGCAGGAACCTAAAATTCTTCTCATCTATGTCTCACATAGTTTTTGCATAATACTCATTTGCCACAAAGAAAAGATGCCTCTCTGTAATCATAGTTCTCATTCAGGGGAATTTCCAGTAAAATCCTGAGCACTAAACTGTTCCGCCCATGTGTGCGATCCTGGATGACGTTACAACATAAAAATATATTTTTTCCCTAGCAAAGGCATAATCTTCTTATAAAAACAAATCTGACTATTGAAGGCAATATTTGACAATTTATATTTATCTTTCCTTAAAAAAAACGAATCTAAAATAAAACTTGCTAAATAAAGAATAGTGGCAAGAAAATGTCATCCAAAAATCAATTTTTAATAGAAAAGTGGGGAAAAAATAAGTCAATGTAGCTAGCTAACCTCAGCCTAAACAGGCTTGAAAACTGGCACTGCTGCTTCAAGATGGAAACAAATTCCACCACTATCCTATCAAGCCAAGTCAGTGACAGTGCTCCAGTTGTTTTTGATTTGATACTTAGGATCCTGTCTCTTGTGCAACAATTTCTATTTCTCCACCAGGGAGGCGGGTGTATTGCTTATGATTTCAATGCATATTCCCCCTAAAGGAGAATAGAATTGCAGGTAAGCAACTCTTACATTTCCTTCAGAGGATCTCCACTGATAAGCATAAGCAGTATAATAGTGAACACTTATCATACATCAGGTGGTAGATGAGAAAGTAAACTCATGATCTAATCGAAGGTATTCTTCAAGAAAGCTAGTCCTACCTGAGCATCTGCCCTGAAATCTGAATCCAAACAATAGTGTCTTTTTAATGTGTGGACTTCCCTTACAAATCTCTATTATGAGGATGTTCTTCAATAAAGTGGTTGAAACAGCCTTACCCCTAGTAGATTGGGCCTTGGGTTAACACAATAACTATGTATTGGCTTCTAGTAACAGAGAAACAAGAAATAATCCCTAAGGAAACAGACTGTTTTGAGATGGGCCACACCGTTTATTAATAGAAAGCCAACAGTTTATTAATAGAAAGCCAGATCTATGGATGTTGTTCATCTTTAGATGCACCTTAAGAACTCATCTAACATCAAGAATATCTTCATCTGGAATGATTCCAAAAGAATGTGGTAAGAGAAAAAATCTAATTACACGAAAATCACAGACAACCTTGGGGAAAAATAACTCTATTGTGTCCTCAGGACCACCATCTCATTATGGAAAACTGTGCTGGATCTGTAGAAACAGAAAGCCTTGAGCTAGACTAAACCTGCAAGTGAATATTATCACTACTGTAAAGGCAACACCAGTGATACCCTATGAATCGGTTTGAAAGTAGACTCATTAGTTTTGACAGAACCACACTGAGTTCCCAATGGGGAGAAGGTCTTGTAAGTCGTGGAAAAACATTTTTAGTGCCTCCCAGGAAGTTTTTGATGACAGGGACCATAAAGAAAGAGCAAGAAGATGCATCTTTATAGAAAAGAACTGCAAGCCTGATTTTCAATGCACAGAGGTACTATTTTTTACAAACACTTTATTGAAAAAAAAATTCTTATTGCACCAGACGCACAAACTCCTCAGTTTGAAAGCACGGCATAGGCATCTCTAGTGGATGGGTACTTGGTTTCCTTTTGAGAACATCCATACACTGTAAGATTCGAATTCCCATCCTAGATGAGCTCAGGAGCCATGTCACAAAATTCAAGGATGGTAAGTTGGGGTCCAAGATCTGACACATGACCTCGTGGAATAGATTGGGTATGCACAGAAGCCTGTTGTGAGATCATTCGGAAAGATGGAAAAGATTGGTGTACCCATTCCATTCCAGCACTGGTGCCATGAGGATCATCCTCACTTTAAAGTAAGTCAGTTTGATAATTACTAAAGGGATCACAGCTATCGGTGTAAATGGTACAGAAAATTCCCTTACCAGTGAATCAAAAGGGCAATCCCCTTTGTTCCTGGTTGGTAGAATTGGAAAGCAAAGCCTAGACTTTTATTGTTTTCTGCGTTTGTGAATAAATCTAGTTCTCTTCCAGGGGATCCTCATCAATAGTCATAAGCACTGAATATTCCCGCCCACGTGCGGGGACCCCGGAAATATAAAAATTATATATGGAAATCACATATATACAGCTCTACATATATGCATATACATATATCATTTTTTCTCATACCAATGCAGCTCTCAATAGGAGGCTAAACAATGTAATTACACATAAAAACTACATTTGCCAATATATAAAAACACCAGAGGACAATTAGTACTTGAACTCTGTTTTTTTAATGAGCAAAACACTCATAAAGAGTAAAAACTGCAAAATAAGTAGACATTGTTAGCCTACCGGCTGCATTGTAAACCAATAGCATAGAAAATGAAAGCATTTTCAACAAGAAACTGGCACCGTGCCTTTAAGGCAGCCATGACCCCTAGCTTCCCATCATGCCTCAGGGGTGACAGTTAGGTCAGTTGTTCTTTCCGGCTCCTTCAGTCAGGACCCTGGATTTTCAGCTTTTGTTTTTTTGACTCTCTGTCAAAAAATATCTATATAAACTAGTTTTTTTCTACTTTCACTCGACGTCTTTTGGTACTAGAGTGCAAGTAACTCCTTTTTGTGTTACAGAAAAGGTTTATTTTTAAAATGCCTTCTTTATTCGATCCTTGCCCGTCCTGTGGCAAGAAGAAGGCCAGAACAGATACACATCCTGTGTGTATTCTCTGCCTCCCCGAGTCCCACTCTTCTGACAACTGCCAGCATTGTAAGAAGTTATCAAGAAGGACTATCAAGGAGAGGGACAGGATCCGTCTCTATGGCCTCTCTGAAAGAGGTAGGTCTCCTGTGAGGCAGAAGAAGAGGAGAACTCGGTCGACGTCGAGAGGAAAAGTCCCGACCTGTTCTCCGTCGGGCGTCGGTATCGACGTCGAAGAAATCGGCGACGAAGAAATCGGCGTTGAAGACTTCGGTGATGCCGGCGCATCATCATTCGACTACGAAATCTTCGTCGACGAAGGTAACAGGTCCTCCGTTGACGTCAACCAGGCGGCGCTCAACGTCGAGAGACAGGTCTCCGTCGGCGCCGGGTGGGCGTACGACGCCGAGGCAGACCGCTCCGTCGCCGCAGGCGCGATCAACGCCGAGGCAGACCGCTCCGTCGTCGCAGGCGCGATCGACGCCGAGGCACAGCGCTCCGTCGCCGCAGGCGCGATCGACGTCGAGGCACAGCGCTCCGTCGTCGCCTCATCAACGGCGATCGACGTCGAAGCACATCTCCCCGTCTCATCAGCGGCGATCGACGTCGAGGCGCATCTCTCCGTCGTCGCCTCCTCATCGGCGATCGACGTCGAGACACAGATCCCCGCCGGGATCAAAGAAACGATCTTCGGTGTCGAGACACATGACACCTCCTTCGGCGTCGAAGCAGACTCTAATGTCTATCCATCATTCCACGCCGTCGAGGCGGATGACTCCGCCGAGTGGATCTTCGGCGTCGAGACCAAGACCTCCGTCGCCGGCAGTCCAACGCCGGTCGACGTCGAGACAGCAATCTCCTGAAAGGGTGCAGGGAGTGTCAAAGCATGACACTGCACCAGTGTTGGAGAGACGTTCGTCGTCGAGAAGTCCACTTTCTAAGAGAAGAAAGTCAACGTCGAGACATACGTCTCCGTTGAGAGGGCAGTCGACACTTAGACGCTCCAGATCAACGTCAAAGCGCCCTTCTGGAGACGCCTCACCTCCAGTGAGCCTGTCTTCGTCACCTTCAGGTTCGTCCAGATCCCCGGAGGTGGTTATCTCGACGTCCAGCAGCCCAGTGTCAGGGGGTCACCAAGATTCTCCAACAAGGCATGAAGAGCTGAGCTTCACGCCTCCGGCTCAGTCTCCTAAGGAAAGAGAGAGCCACAGATCGCCTTCCATCCATTTATCGCCACGATGGCATAGGCCTCTACATCACTGGGCTACGGACAGGAATTACTCGAGCCCTCAGAACAGATCCCCGTTGGCTCGTTTAACTCAGAATAAAGAGCAATCTCCTTCAAGAACAAGAGCTCGCAGCCGCACACCGGTGCACTCACACAGGAGGAGGTCTAGATCAAGAAGCAGGAGGAGAGCACACAGATCGCCTACTCCGTCCTCTTCTTCCACTCATACATCCCATAGAGACTATTCGCCTACTTTGACGAACAGTCCACCGTCAAGAGTCTCTCCGGTGGACGACATCTACACGTTTCAGGACATTCTTGGCAGAGGAGCTATAAAGCTGGGTATCCCTATGCCAACTCGTCAAAGCAAGTCCTCTGTGATTTTTGAGACTCTACACCAAAGAGCAGCAGCTAAACCTCTGCTTCCCTTGGTACCAGGCATCATAGAGCCAGTGATGGATATCTTTCTCACGCCAGCGAGTGTTAAGACCGCCCCAGCGAGGATCTTAAAAAGTACCGTTCACCAGAGGACGATCCGCTCTTCCTCAGGGCTGACCCTCCTCCGGATTCAGTCGTAATTGCGGCGGCAAAGAAGACTCATGCAGTGGCATCCTCCTCTACTGTCCCACCAGACAAGGAGAGCAAGGTGCAGGATTCCTGGGGAAAGAAGGTTTGTGGCACTTCGGCCTCCATGTTGAAGGTCTCCAATGCAGCGGCACTCCTGGGACGCTATGACAGATCTCTGTGGGACTCACTACAGAGATTCACTGAAAAGTTGCCGCAGGAAGACCGTAAAGATTTTGAAGAAATCTTAACAGAGGGCAGTCAGGTGTCTAACCAGGTCATCAGTGCTGCGGCGGATGGAGCTACCCTTTCGGCACATGCTTATGCTCATGGGGTATGCGCAAGGAGAACATCATGGCTACGTCTTACAGCACTCAAGCCAGAAGCGCAGTCACGCATCCTCAATCTTCCGTTCTCTGGTTCCTCTTTGTTCGGGACTCACACGGATGAAGAGATGACGTGGATGAAAACGGAACTGGACACGCTTAAAGCGGTGGGCCTGGAGAAAAGAAAGGAATTCCGTAAGAGATTCCGTCCTTACAATAGACGATCCTCCCAACAGAGGGTTCAAACCCCTCATTGGCAAAAAAATCAGGATCAGCAAGGCCAGCAAAAACGCAGTATCGGGGCAGACGCTCCTCCAGAGGAGGAAGAAACCAGCAACAAGGCAACAATTCCGCCAAGACGCAATCAAAACAATGAGCACTCACTTCCCCTGTCGCCGTTCACCACTCCAGTGGGGGAAGTATCGCAAATCATCTCGAAGAGTGGCGAGCTATCACAAAGGATCGGTGGGTACTAGCCACGTTGCAGAATGGGTACTCTCTACGTTTTCAACATCGCCCACCATCAATCCCTCCAGTTCCTCCGTCGTGTCATCAGTTAAAACTCTTGCAGAAAGAGGTTGCTACCCTTCTCAGAAAGTCAGCCATCGAGAGGGTCCCAGTATCTCAAAGAGGAAAAGGGGTTTACTCAAGATATTTTTTGGTAAAGAAAAAAGGCCAAAAAGCAGAGTACAGACCCATTCTGGACTTGCGGTCACTCAACCTATCCATCAAAAAGGAAAGGTTTCGCATGTTGGCTCTCCATCAAATATATCCACATCTCAGGCAGGGGGATTGGATGTGTTCGCTGGATCTGCAAGATGCATATTTTCACGTTCCGATCAATCAGTATCACAGACAGTACCTGCGATTCCTAGTGGGATCCGCTCATTACCAGTTCAAGGTTCTACCCTTCGGGTTGAAGTCAGCCCCCAGAGTGTTCACGAAGTGCATGGCGGTGGTGGCAGCCGCACTGCGCCGCAGGGGCGTCTTCGTATACCCGTACTTGGACGACTGGCTGTTGAAAGGTCCTTCCCCAGACAGTGTGAGGATTCATTTCTTGAGCTGTCTCGAGCTGTGTCACCGACTGGGCCTGCATGTGAATTTCGTCAAATCAACTTCACAGCCAACACAGAAAATAAATTTTTTAGGAGCTCTGCTAGACTCCACGGTAGGAAAAGTGTTTCCTTCGGAGGAGAGACAGTGTTCCCTCATACAGAAATGCCAGCTGGTTCTGCGCAACAGAAAACTGCCTGTGCGTCGGATTGCCTCCCTGCTAGGGTCGATGGCATCCTGCATCTTCCTGGTTCCCAATGCCAGACTACGAATGCGTCCTCTTCAGCAGGATCTGGAGGACAAGTGGGACCAGCAGACCGCTCGTTGGGACGAAAAAATAAGTCCATCAAACGCGGCTCGAGCTTCCATACCTTGGTGGATGAGAAAACAAAATTTGCAAGTCGGAGTTCCTTTCCATCAACCTCCGCCTGCTCAGACACTGATCACCGACGCCTCGCTGCAGGGTTGGGGAGCCCACATGGGTTCTCTCCAGACTCAAGGACTGTGGTCTCCAAAGGAGCGATCCTATCACATCAACATGCTAGAGCTGAGAGCAGTACACCTAGCCCTCAAAGCTTTCCTCCCCTCGATTCAGGCAACCTCAGTGTTAGTACAGACGGACAACACCACCACCATGTACTACCTGAACAAACAGGGGGAACTCGCTCACGCACACTTTCCCTGGAAGCTCAAGCACTCTGGCATTGGCTCCTGGCTCGGAATCTGGCAGTCACAGCAGTCCACCTGCCAGGAGAACAGAACGTGAGAGCGGATGCACTCAGCCGTCACTTCGAAGACAGAGAAGACTGGGTACTCAACGACGAGGTCGTCGAAGACATCTTCCAGACATGGGGTCGTCCCATCATCGACCTCTTCGCGGACGACGAAAATGCCAAATGCCGAGACTTCGCCTCACGGTTCTACCGACCAGGATCGAAAGGGAATGCCCTTTTGATAGACTGGTCAGGGGCATTTGTGTACGCCTTTCCACCCCTTCCGCTGATCCCGAAGGTGGTGACCAAGCTGTCCCATTCGTGCACGAGGATGATACTAATTGCCCCGGACTGGCCGAGACAATGGTGGTACCCGGACCTTCTGCACCTATCAGAGTGTCCTCACAAGAGGCTGCCGTGCAGACCAGACCTGCTGTCCAAGATGAACGGGAGGATTCATCATCCCAACCTTCCCTCACTGAACTTGGCGGCATGGCTCCTGAGGTCCTCCAGTATGGCCACTTAGGACTACCGCAGGACTGCATGTCCATCTTGAAGGAAGGAAGAAGACCGTCCACGAGGCATTCGTATGCATGCAAGTGGAAACGGTTTTACATGTGGTGTATGCAGAACAATTGTAACCCAATCAAAGGTCAGGAAGAGGTCATCCTTCCTTACCTACTTTATCTGGCGAAAGCAGGTTTGAAGTTTTCTTCCATTAAGGTGCATTTAGCAGCTATAACTGCATATAGGCGTTCAGCTTCTCAACCTTCCTTCTTCCAGTTACAGGCTGTTAAGGATTTTTTGCAGGGTTTAAAGAAGGTCTATCCTCCGGTACGGCCTCCTTCACCACCCTGGGAGCTTAACCTGGTGCTATCAAAATTGATGGGTCCGCCTTTGAACCCATACACAAAGCAACCTTACAGCATCTTTCTTGGAAGGCGGCTTTCTTGGTAGCGATCACGTCAGCTCGCAGAGTGAGTGAAATACAGGCGCTCTGCTCCAAAGAACCCTATACAGTCTTCCATCTTAACAGGGTTGTGTTGAGGACGCACCCTCTTTCCTTCCAAAGGTGGTGTCGGATTTTCATGTGAATCAGACCATCTCTCTACCCACCTTTTTTCCCAATCCCTCCACTCCAGCTGAGAGGGCTTTGCATTCTCTGGACCTCAAAAGGGTTTTAAAATTCTATCTGGATCGGTCCAAATCTATAAGAAAATCTGATCAACTATTTGTTAACTATGGGTCGATCAGATCTGGGTTCGCAGCTTCAAAGCGCTCCATCTCCAGATGGATAGTTTCATGTATCAAGCTTGCTTATCAATTAGCGCAGAAGCTCCTGGGGTTTACTCCCAGAGCGCATTCTACTAGAGGAAAGGCGGCTACTACTGCTTTTCTTCAGAATGTGCCCATGTCTGAAATCTGTAAGGCGGCAACTTGGAGGTCCGTCCATACATTTACGAGGCACTACTGTCTGGAATCAGACACCAGAGCAGACACCCAAGTAGGCCAGGCCTCCTTGAGGAATCTGTTCAACAGCTGATTTCGGCTGTTATGTTTCTTTGTGTTGGGTCACTTTACACTCATTTACCTGCAGGTGGTTGATGGGCTTGCTATTCTATTCAGTGCTTATGACTATTGATGAGGATCCCCTGGAAGAGAAGGATAAGTTACTTACCTGTAATCCTAGTTCTCTTCCAGGGGTATCCTCATCAAAGTCATAAGCAACCCACCCGCCTCCCCAGGTAAATGAGGGATTTCTAAAGTGTTAAAGGATATCTTTGTGCCCTGACCTTCAGGGTTATGCAAAGAACAACTGACCTAACTGTCACCCCTGAGGCATGATGGGAAGCTAGGGGTCATGGCTGCCTTAAAGGCACGGTGCCAGTTTCTTGTTGAAAATGCTTTCATTTTCTATGCTATTGGTTTACAATGCAGCCGGTAGGCTAACAATGTCTACTTATTTTGCAGTTTTTACTCTTTATGAGTGTTTTGCTCATTAAAAAAACAGAGTTCAAGTACTAATTGTCCTCTGGTGTTTTTATATATTGGCAAATGTAGTTTTTTATGTGTAATTACATTGTTTAGCCTCCTATTGAGAGCTGCATTGGTATGAGAAAAAATTATATATGTATATGCATATATGTAGAGCTGTATATATGTGATTTCCATATATAATTTTTATATTTCCGGGGTCCCCGCACGTGGGCGGGAATATTCAGTGCTTATGACTTTGATGAGGATACCCCTGGAAGAGAACTAGGATTACAGGTAAGTAACTTATCCTTACAGCCACACCAGGAGCCAAAGACTCTGTGTAGCACTTTGCTTTTTATCCTCCACTCATGATTTTCTTGGATAGATCTGCATCATGTGTTCACTTTCGCATAGTGAAAGGCAAACTGCTGTGATTTGAAAGTGTCTTGCTTCTTGCCATTTAATAAATTGTTTATGCTTCAACAGACAGCAGTTTAAATGTGGTCTCTCCTGCTAATTCAGGTATTACGTTGTTGTATTGTCTGTCTGTACCAGCAAAGTATTTGTCTTTATTGCTCGGATAAGATATTTGTGAGGTTAAGGGAATGCTCTCAACTCTAGCAGGCTGATATGGCATAGACTCTCTTAGTGGGATAATTTACCTTGTGCTTAAAGATTAGCCATATTGTATTGTATTGTATTGTAATTGCATTTGTATAGCGCTTACTACCCCATACGAGGCGTCGAAGCGCTTTTCGGCGAGTAGCACGCTACTCCGGGACCCATAGAGGATTAGTGTTGAATTAGTATAGTGAATCATGCAAGTAAAATTTAAGTGGTGGATATGTTAGTCAGTTATTTGGATTCGGAAGGATAGCAGAAGGATAGAAGAGGAAAAAAGGTTTGTATTTATATAGCGCTTCTTACCCCTGATGGGGTTTAAGGCGCTTTTTTTTTTTTTTGGTGAGTAGCACGCTACTCCGGAAACCCAAAAAAGGATTAGTGGTGAATTAGTATGGTGAAATATGGAATTAGAGAAGTGAACATGTTAGTCTGTTATTTTTATTGAAAGGGATAGTGGAGGGATAGAAGAGTGAAGGATTTCTTTTTTTTAGGTCATAGCAATAGGAGGAGGCTTTTGGATGAGTAAAAAGGGTTTTTGGAGGGGAAGAGTCAGAGGGAAGAGTTTAGAAAGGTTTGTTTTGGGGGATCGGTATAGTAAAAGAGGTGTCAGATGATGCAAGGAGGGGTAGAGTAGGAGAGAGTCAAGAAAGGGATATTTTGGGGAACATAGTAGTGGTATGGGGTTTGGGATAAATGAGAGAGTGGGTGTAGAGGATATAATGATAGATGTATAGGGTGAGAGATAGGGTAGTGCATTGGAAAGAGTAGTAGAAAGAAGTTTGAGATGAGTCAGAAAGTTGGGCTAGAAGATATATTGAGAGAAGTATAGGCTGAGAAATAAGGTAGTGCACTGGAAATGCTAAATTAGAAGAAAGTGATAAATATATAGATCCATAAGTACATTGAAAGTATATAGATGCATAAAGGAGGTAAGTATACGCAGATTAAAGATATTGATAGAGGTACAGGATGAGAAATAGGGTAGTGCATTGGATATGCTTTTTCAGGAGAAAAGTAACAGACACACAGATACAAGTACATGGAGGTACATAGATGCACAATGGAAGCAAGTACATGTAGACCAAAGATGTTTTTTTTTTTTTATAACAACATAATTATTTTACATGTTTATACAAAGCAATACACAAAGATAGGTACATATCTATAGTGAAAATAAATGCTTATATACAGAGGGACACATACATAGGGTGGGTATTACGAATGGGACAATGGGCAGCATTCCTGGCACAGGTCCCGACCAGTCTCGAACAGGCTCAAACAGGCACTCACCCTTGTCCTCTCCACCCTACAGGCTCAAACAGGCAACTGCCCTTGTCCTCTCCGCCCTACAGGCTCAAACAGGCAACTGCCCTTGTCCTCTCCGCCCTTAGCCTCGACAACTGGGCTGAGACGCCCTAAGCCTTGGATGTTTATAGCCCTAGTAGTCAGGTGACCCCTTCAGCCAATGGGAACCCTAGCCCTAACCCTATCCAATCACAACACTAGCCCTAAAATCTAGAAACAATGGGAGACGAGGAACTTACAGGCAATCTCAGCACTAGTCCAAGCACCCAATAACTTTCAAAAACACTGAACTCTACGTCCAATAGAGGCCCTAGCCCTACCAGTAATCCCAACCCAAGTCCAAGCAACCAATGGCACAGGACGCCCTAGTCCCTACTTCCAATAGAAAGCCTAACCCTACTCTTAGTACCACACCTAGTCCAGCAACCAATCACACCAAAAGCCCTAATCGCAACTTCCAATTAAAGGCCTAGCCATAGTCCCACCCCAGTCCCAAAAACCAATAACACAGGAAGCCCTAGTCCCTACTTCCAATAGAAATCCTAACCCTAGCCCTAGTCCCAACCCTACATTGATTGAATCACAGACCCAGAAACCAATCAGAACCATCAAATACCCAACCAATGAGGACACTAACCCTAATCCAATAGAAACATCAGATACAACCTCCAATCAGTGTATACATGTACCTACCACTAGCAGACTATATAAGGTCCCAGCAACCTCAGACAAGGTTTGCTGGCCAGGGAGTTGGGAGCTGCTTCTCTTGTTCAGAATCTCCTAGGAGACAGACAGGCTCAATCCACACTTTGAACTTCTGCAGGTAAGGGCCTAACTTGTCCTCTGAAAATAGTGTTTGTATAAAACTTTACTCCCTCTCCTGGACAAAAAACGAAGTGCACAGTCCCTATTAAACACAGTTTAAACAGCACACAGAAGATCACTGCTGCCTCAGAGCACACTCTGATGTAGAATATCCCTGTTGCTGGGGGAGGGGCTGGTTTCACTGACTTGTTAACACAAAATGGTGGATGGGGGTGCACTGTTTAACATACAGGTCTTAGCACAGAGACAAGGGGAAATTTGGAGGGAAAACTGATAGTCACCGGGAATGAGAGGGAAAAACTACAGAGATTTAGGACTGCAAATCCCACAATTCAACACGTTAAATGGAAGCAATCATGGGCAGGAAAAACCACAAGTTTGAACACAAAACAGGTAATTAAATATGCAATCACGGGCAGGTTAAAACTTCAATTTTAAACTGTAACAACCACAGGCAAAGACAGTAATCACAGATAGGGAAAATCATTTTTTAACTCTTTTAGGAAAGAGACAGCACTAGTCTGCCTCCTTACCACTTCCTGGACTCTGCTCACTGCAATCTGGGGCACAGGTAGGCTGCAACTCACAAGATGATGAAGATTTGGTCCTAATGAGCTTCCTAACATATATGGGAGGCATCAGTTATGATCGTTTGAGATGGATTGTCTTGATTATATGGGACTCCTTTGAAGAACTTTTCCATTTGCACCACCACTGAAGAGACTGCTGCCAAGGTCATAATTAGTTTGCATTCTCAACTGTATTGTCATCACTGATCAACCAGACAGCTGAAGAGATCACATGTGAAGACGAATGTGAGGACTCTACTAATGAAGAGGCTTGGTGAACCATTACTTGTGATGTCTTCATAAGATTTTGACATTTCAGACAAACTGAAAATAGTCTCTTTGAAAGGTATACTTTTGCTGCCTGTGTGTCCAGAACTGTTCGCAAAAAAGCAGCTGAACTGAAATTGTGCTAAAGTCGACTTTGCGGAGTTGACTATTAGATCCAGCTCGCTAGAATGTCTAGTTTTCGGGAAATAAGACCAGACTTCTTGAGACATTGACACCTTTATCAGCCAGTTGTTTAAGTATGGGTATACAAATATTTATTGGGTCTCAGTTAAGTGGATACTACTGCTATACACTCTGACAATGTCCTTGGAGGAGTGTATTTGAGTCCAAAAGGACCTTACATTTGTAATGCTGAATTTTCACAATAAACCTCAGGAACTCTTGATGTTTTTATATTATTGGAATATGGAAGTAGGCATCCTGAAGTCTTTTGAGCGCTCCAATCCCCCTGTCTGAGTTGATGGCAGATTTGGTGAAGGGCCAACGTCTGAGATTTCTCTCTGTATATCCATTTGTTGTCTAGCTTCCAGTTCTAATTCTTGCTTCAGTCCCTCTCTTCAACCAGAAAATACCAAGAATAAATTCCCAGGATCCACAGCTCTCTTCTCCAGAAGAGTGGTGACCTCTTGTTGAAGCTTTTCCAGTTTAAAATGGAACACTTTCTTAGAGGAATGAGCGGAAGAGATGGCCTGAACCGCAAAGAACAGCCATACTGCACAATACTCAGCAGCCATCTGTCTTCTGTAATGCTTTCCCACTCTTGATGGTGTTTCATGATGCTTTCCCCTACCGGAATGATGTACAGAAAAGGGACGAAGGGAGCAGTCACCTTTTATCTCCTTCTGGAGATCTGCTTGTGGCCACTGAATGTTGCTAGAGACCTCTGCTTCTCATTTTCTTCAAGTTGGTGCAACTTCTGTTGTTGTGACTCATAATGGTGAGACCACTAAGGGGTTTGAATGCTCTGCGGGAAGAACCGGAGATTAAAGTCTGTGTTGCCTCTTGAACTCCTTTTCCAGGCCGACATTTGCTCATCAGCATGAGTGCAAAAAAGATGTGATCTCAGAGAAAGGCAGATTTTAAGATATGCTACTGAGCTTCAGATATCAGGCCTGTGAGCCCTAGCCAGGATGAGTGTCACAGGGCTAGGACGTGAGATTAGCCATGAGCTAAAAATTGGAGAAATCTCCAGCTGTACATAAGATCTATTTTGAAACCATCATCCATTCCATCAATAACTCCTCCAAATTTTCTCGGTCTTCGTGAGGGAACCTGTCAGAGAAACGTTGTAATGAGTTCCATAGGGATTTATCATAAATGGTAAGTAAAGCTGTTAGCTTTCATGGCAGTAGCAATATTCCACAAGTCTTCCTCCTTACAGAGTAGAGGCATTAGTTTTCATTTTCAGGAGGAACCTTAGATCAGTGTCTTGAAAAGAACAGACATCAAATTTGTATCTGAAGGTACTAGATAATTAAATTAAAATGTTGCTAACTCTCTCATCAAAACTTCATTAAGTGTGTGCATCATCGATGTTCCTAGAGCACTTCCTAGAGTGTTGGCTACCGACAGGGAAGCCCTGGGTGCCCCCCCTTGCACCAAGCAAGATTTGAGGACTCCTAAAAGAACTTGCCTGTAATAAAACACTTGGCTTTGATGGATTCCCTGTAGAATGTTATTCCACCATTGCTACACGACTGGCCCTACAATTGGAAAGGCTTTATAAATCCTCAGTAGAGTAAGTAATACTCCCTCCTTCTACAAGCCAGGCATTGGTCACCTCATTACTAAAACCAGGAAAGTCACCTACTAATATGTCATATTACAGACACTTATCGCTACTTAACATGGAATATAAAATTCTGAGCAAGGTGCTTGCGCGCTGACTGCTCCCCTTACTCCCAAAACTACTACACACGGATCAATGCGGCTTTGTTCCGTGTCGTAATACTTCACTCAACACAACAGACCTACACCAGATCATCGATGTCACTCGAGGACACTATCCGACGGCCAGTTGCCTCTCATTGGACCTCCTTTGATACCCTGGGTTGGGACTTCATGTTTGCAGCCCTCGCCCGCTTTCGTATCCCTCCCAATTGCATACTCTGGGTAAAACTTTTATATTCCTCCCCTACTGCGAGGGCTCGAACATGACAATACAGTTCTTCGTCCTATCCGGTACTGCGCAGCACTAGACAAGAATGCCCACTCTCACCATTAATTTTTGTTCTGGCGCTGGAAACTTTGCAGCACCGGATCCGTCAGGATGCCCAGGATTGGGGAATCTCCTTAGGCCGCACGATGCACTCAATATTGTTGTATGCCGACGATATGCTCCTATACATGAAAGATCTCCGTATGGAGTTGGACAGGGTCTCCCACTTGTTCTCCACGTTTGGGGACTTCTCTGGCCTCCGCCATAATATCGACATTTCAGGCACCTCTCGTTTGAGAAGACATATGGAGAGCCCTTCTCAACTTTTGGGGACGTAAACATAAAGGTGGCGCCACAGATGTTCGATTATCTGGGCATTCAGATATGCCGGGAAGCACTAGACTAAATGGAGGGAAATCTCATGAAAAAGAGTGCATCCCTCAAATCAAAAACTGATTTTTGGATCATGCTGCCCTTATCAGTGGCAGGTTGCTTGACCCTCACAAAGATGGTTATGCTGCCTCGGTTGCTGTACCACTTTGTAAATCTACCTGCCATTATATTGGCATGGGTCTTTAAGATGTTAAACAAGTTACTGATTGATTTGGCTTGTGGCAACAGTCGACGTAGGGTAAGCCTGGCTAAGTTACAATTGCTACCAGATAAAGGAGGAATGGGCATCCTGGACTTCAAGGCCTACTGTCTTGCGGGACAGCTGCAGTGACTTTCCTACTGGCTGGTCGGACTAAACCTCACTGAGATAGGATACACAAAAACCATGATCAACCAGGGACAACTGCACAAATTGATTTGTCTGGGCTCTGTTTCACCCCGTTCTGGTGCTCGCCTGTTGCGTACGGCCCTCGCATATTGGAGAGTGGCCCTGCGTTATACTGCCCCTTGGGTACCTTATGTCCCGAATATCCCTTTGTGTGGTCTCCCCACGTCTTCAGGCACCCTAACTGCGAGAAGATTGCGTCCTTGGGAGCAGGGGGATGTGACAACAGTTGGAACGTTATTTGCAGACGGCATTCTTCTATCGCACTTGGATTTTACGCAAAATTATAAACTACCAGAAACACTATTTCTGACACACGACAATATTACCCGTTATATTCACCAGCACTGGGCGGCAGAAGGTGTTGAATCAGATACCCATGAGATGACACAAACGATGCACACCATGGGTCACGTTATTATTATTTTTTTATGCCCAAGACCATATGTTTGGATATAAACAACATCAGCATTTGGGCATCAGTATCCTTATCCAATACCACCAATCCCCAAGTTCTGAGCATACCCACATAGTCCTATTTGGAAGAGAGCCCTTAGTGTCCTCTATACGCCACCCATCGACCCCAGACTTTTTCCCAGCCCTTAGTGTCCCCTATACGCCACCCACCGACCCCAGACTTTTTCCCATTTCCGTGGGCAAGCCCGACTTTGGAATACCACTTTTTTGGCTGCACAGCACCAATCAAGGTCTGACTTCCAATCCACCACCCACGGGGGCCGCACCACCCCCCAGGCCCTGGCTATATTCCTTTTTGCTACCACAGTCGCAACCATTTCTTAAGATATGTCGGCCATGTTTCTTCCCCAGTCACGCACAATATGTGCCATCTAACCTCCAGTGGGATCGTCTGGCCCACTACTTCAGACATAACTCGCGTTATCCCTCCCCAGTACTGCTGGATTTTTGGACAGGCCCACAGAGTGTGGAAAAATGAACCCACTTCCGGACAGCCCCTGACGCATTGGTCTGTGTCGCAGTGGGCCAGTCGGTATATGAGGGCTCTAGAGGAGTATGATCTGTGAAGGATAAGAAGTTGTATTAGGCGGAAACGTGCCCTTATGGGCACTTCCCTGGGGCTCTGGAGTGCCACCAGCCAATCATCATACTCCAGTATTCCCACGTCTGCCTCCCATCCCTTTAGTAAGGCGGCCAGTGGGTCGGGTTCGTTATTTATAATCTTTCAATATATCACAGAGGTAAATTGATTAGGTACTGGGTCCAGCAAAAGTCTGCCTTCTAGAGGTGTGTATCCTGGGAGTTGGTCACCTTCAAGGATGTGGGCCCGAAGTACATTAGTACTTTCTAATATCAGGGATCCCCAGGCCCCCATCAAATACCCCTCTCTGCAATTTATGGAGGGCTATCCTGGAGCTGCCTCCATCCCATAAAAGCTTTCATAGTTCACTATCCACTTTATGGAAAAAAATCTACCAGTATTTTATATAGAGTGTTCTGCAGGACATATAATAGATGTGACAAGGTCATCGTTCTGAACAAGACAGCCCTTCCTATCATGGACATCGGCAGTCATCTCCAGTGTGCTACATCCCTGCGCAGCCTGTCCAGCTGTGGGAGTAGATTATCTGCCATTAACTCATTACTGTTCCTGGATATCAATACACCAAGGTATTATAACTTTACCTTTACTAGAGGGATTGTCCGCTAGCTGGGAGGGTCAGGACTACCCCGACTGGGGGAACAACAGGGATTTGTCCCAAATGATCGGATACCCAGAATAGCTGGTCATACAGTACATAAAGAGACAGGCACCGGATATAGTGTTACTTCAAGAGACCCACCTTAAGAGCAACCACTGTAAGGCCTTGGACACATATGGCTACATTATGTGGGCGCAAGCAGGATATACATCAGAATCATCAGAGGAAGGCATCCTCACCCATAAGTCAACACCCTACGTCCCAGGCAAAATTTGGTCAGACCCATTGGGACGATACATCGCTGAAACAAGACGATGGGATGAACAAATGTTGAACCTTTGCTCAGTCTACATTCCTCCCAGACTACAGCAAGTCACACACCCAGAGATAGCCACCCTGCTTCTGAAGCTCCTAGGAGGAATTCTGATATTGGGAGGTGACATGAATGAGGTGGCCTCAGAAGAGAAAGATAAACACCCTTCAGGGAATGGGAAACGAGGAAAAACACAACTTCACACTTTTCTGAACGCTCTGTGTCTAACAGATATTTGGAGAGCGCATAACCCCCAGATACAACAACACACATATATCATTATGGGGTGCATGGCAGCCTCTGACAGCTGGATTATCTCCTGACACAGCACACATCCCTACAAACTTTTGCGGGGGCTAAGCACCTCAAAAGAGGCATCTCGGACCAAGCACCGACCTGGGTAACATGGGCAAGGAACGCAGACAATAGGCTCTAAACTCCTGGTACCTCAAAAGCGAGGAGATCCTATATTGACTCCGCCTAGGTATGGATAACTACTTCACCGAAAATGAGGGAACAGAGGCTTCCTCAACTACGCTATGGGAGGCATATAAACAGTGATAAGGGGACAGGCTTTGTCCCTGATATTGGGGGAAACAAGTAGAAATAAAGGAAAGTGAATGATCTCGAAAAAGAAATAGAGAAATTAGAAAGTCACACTACCTCCCACACAGATTTGCACATTTCCCAAAGAATAGCACTAAAGCAACAGGAGTACAGAGACATTGCGGAGGAGGGCGTCAATGGGACCTTCTTCACAACACAGCGACGCCTCTGCGACGTAGGTAATTAGGCAAGCAAACTACTGGCTTGGATAGATCATAGGGAAAAACTAGTCAACTGGGCCCTTGCAATCCAGAGTCTGAAGTGGGAGACCCACTTGTGCAATTCACATGACAGAAACACCATTGTGGAACAGTAATGAGCTGGGGGCCCTAGGAAACCTAAAGGGATTGGATAAGTAGGACATAATAGGCATCTGGAAGCTAGGTGACCTCTGGGAGGGAGGAGCTCCAGGACACCTACCACCTGTCCAAGACAGAAACATACCATTACCTCCTGGTAAGACATGCACTATGACTCATATTGCCAAGGGGACGGAGATCCTGGATGCCACACTGCTGGAATTGGGAGTGCTAATGGAGCCCCTCTCAGAGGAGCTATCTCCTTCCCGTACTAGAAAATAGTAAATACCTCCCAGGGACATCTCCACCGGCTGAGAGAGACCTGGAAGCCAAATCTGTGATCAGTCAAAGAGGGGGAGTGGGAGGAGGCACTGCCGGGCCCTAGAGAGTTGGCAATATGGGCAGGGTTCCGCCTGGTGCAGCTTCATGTATTGCACAGGGCGTATTATGGAAGAACCACTCTACATAAGATGGGGAGAACACCCGCCACAACTTGCCTGAGAGGGTGTGGCATAATGGAATCTTTCTATCACATCCTATGGGAATGCCCGGCAATGCAAAAGTATTGGCACTCCATCCTGGGTAGCATCTCAAAAACAAAAGGGACCCAGATTGACAGCTCGCAGAAACAAACCATACTCAATATAATAGGCAAGGTCTCCATCGCGCCTCACCAAATGACTTGGATAGCACTTGGTCTAGTGGTGGCCAAAAGAAACATAGCCAGAGCATGGGGAGGGGAAGAGACAACAAAGTTGGAAGATTGGAACAGAGACATGAATTGGTGTATGCTAGCAAAGAAAATAAATAATCTACAAAAGCAGAGGCTGTCCCAGAATGTGAGAAAAAATATTGGCAGCGGGTATTAAGGGCTTTTAAAGGACAACACGCTATAGTCCATCCAAACACGGGTTGCTGCCAACTATGTAATGCTGGGCTATCTTTCCTTTAATCTCTTTAGTTTTTGAAAATGCTAATAAAAACAAGTTTAATACATGGAGAAAGTGAGAGAGCATGAAGAAGGTTGGACGCTAATCTAAAGTGATATGGAGATACCCATCTGCGGTATAAGATCTGACACAGGTGAGGTCCTATACACACCATTGAAGATGAACAGGGCATTCACAAACCACTGTAGGAGGATGTATTCCATTCTAGATGAGCAGGGGGAAAACAGATTAGATGTGTATCTAGCTGAGACTGTCATGCCAAGCCTGTCTGTGGCACAGAGATGCAGACTGGAGAGCCGGATGCCCACAGAGGAGCACAAGACACCAAAGTTGGATGGGTTGCCATCGGATATCTATTTGCCTTAAAGCACAAGTTACTAACTTGTGTAACGATATATCTGTAAGAGACAGTAGTTAGTGATAGATTCCTTACCTTAGAATATCCCCAGGCGTCAGGCTGGATCCGGAAAGTTTTGCGTAGCAGTACCCTTGCGCGTCGGTAGGCGGCGTCGTGCGGCTCCGCGTCCGTCGTCGGCGTCGTGATCGCCGGGATGACGTCGCGGGCAGTACTTAGGCGCCGCCCCTGCGCGCTGACGTCAGTTCTGTACACGACTTTCCGCGCCAGGAACGCAGAGCCATGCAAGAAGCTGACACAGGTGTCTGAAAAATACTAGGGCCCTGAAGGGGATGTCCTTAACCCTAGAAATCAGTTCGCAGAACGGGGAGGATGGGTGGGCGGTAGGAATCTATCACTAACTACTGTCTCTTACAGATATATCGTTACACAAGTTAGTAACTTGTGCATCTGAAAGAGACACGTTAGTGATAGATTCCTTACCTTAGAATAGATACCCCAGCAATACCAACCCCGGTGGTGGGTCTGCGAACAAAGATCAGACAAGGAAGTCCTGGAGGACAGAACGGCCAAAGAAGCCGTCCCTCCGGACCTGACTGTCAAGGCAGTAATGCTTAGTAAACGTGTGCAGCGAGGCCCACGTAGCCGCCTGACAGATAACCGGCAGCGGAACACCGCGGCCCAAGGCCGTGGTAGCAGCCGTTGCCCTGGTGGAATGGGCACGCAGCCCAACAGGAGGTTCCTTTTTAGCCAAAGAATAGCAGGCCTTGATGCACAAGGTAACCCAGCGGGAGATGGTCCTCTTGTGCACCGCCCGACCTTTTTGGCGCCCACGTAGCCAACAAAGAGCTGGTCATCCACCCGGAAGTGTTTTGTGCGGTCAATATAAAAAGAGAGCGCACGTTTTGGGTCCAGACGGTGGAGCCTCTCTTCCTCTCTGGAAGGATGCGGAGGCGGAAAGAAGGTGGGCAAAGTGATGGTCTGCCCAATGTGGAAAGCAGTAACCACCTTTGGCAAGAAGGACGGACGCGTCCGAAGAACAACCTTGTCTGGATGAACAGACAGAAAGGGAGGTTTGCAAGATAGAGCCTGGAGCTCACTCACCCGCCGAGCGGAGGTGATGGCCACCAGAAAGGCTGTCTTCAGAGTCAGAAGACGAAGAGGACAGTTATGTAGAGGCTCAAAGGGAGCGCACATTAAAAAGGTAAGAACCAAGTTCAAGTCCCACTGAGGCATCACAAACGGAACAGGAGGGAAGAGGTGAGTAATGCCTTTTAAGAACCTGTTAACAACAGGGGACTTGAAAAGGGAGGGCTGATCAGGGAGCCTGAGGAAGGCCGAGATAGCACAAAGATAACCCTTGATGGTACCCAGGGCAGAACCCTGTTGGGCCAAAGAGAGAAGGAACAGAAGGACCTCAGAAAGAGGGGCAGAAAGGGGATTCACAGCCTTTGCTGTGCACCATGCCACAAATTTGTTCCACCTGCAGGCGTATACCACCTTAGTGGAGGGACGCCTGGCTGCCAGAATCACATCACAAACTTCGGGAGGCAAGTCGAAAGGAATCAACTGCCGCCGCTCAATCTCCACGCAAGCAGGTGTAGACTGGACAGGTTCGGGTGGAGGATCGTCCCCTGCTGCTGCGACAGAAGATCCTCCCGAAGAGGCAGACGGATCGGGGGATCTATGCTCATATTGAGTAGCTCGGGATACCAAACTCTTCGAGCCCAGTCCGGAGCCACAAGAATGACTTGGGCCCGGTCGTGCCGAATCTTCTTCAACACTCTGGGTAGAAGTGGTATAGGCGGAAAGGCGTACAATAGACCGCAACTCCACTCGAGACGAAAAGCGTCGCCGAGCGAGTGCCGCCTTGGAAATTCCAACGCGCAGAACTGATGACATTGCGCGTTCTCTTCGGTGGCGAATAGATCTAACCAAGGCTCTCCCCACTGTAGAAAGAGTCCTTGCGCCACTTCCGAGTGAAGACGCCATTCGTGATCCATCATGCACCTGCGGCTGAGTTCGTCCGCCCTGGCGTTCAGGGAACCTGCCAGGTGTTGAACCACCAGGAACATGCCCTGATGTTCCAGCCATGTCCAGAGGCGCAGAGCCTCCTGACAAAGGGTCCACGACCCCACCCCGCCTTGTTTGTTGCAGTACCACATGGCGGTGGTGTTGTCTGTGAACACCTGCACTACCTTCCCTTTGACAGAGGGAAGGAATGCCTTGAGTGCAAGTCGGATCGCCCGGAGCTCCAGAATGTTGATATGGAGCCGGGACTCCGCCGGAGACCAGAGGCCTCTGATCTCCGCCTCTCCCATGTGACCGCCCCATCCCAGAAGGGACGCGTCCGTCACAACTGTATGCTCTGGCTGGGGAAGGGAGAGGGATCTGCCCATGACCCATTGCCGGTTCGAGAGCCACCACTGCAACTGTTTTGCAGTCCCCTCCGAGATCTGGACGTGATCGGACAGGTTGCCCTGGTGCTGCGCCCACTGGAACTTCAGGTCCCACTGCAGAGCCCGCATATGCCATCTGGCATGATTGACCAGCAGGATGCAGGAGGCCATGAGGCCCAGCAGCCTCAGGGTCATCCGTACCGAAACCCAGGATAAAGGCCGAAAGATCGGAATCATAGCCTGAATATCCCGGACTCGCCGTTCGGGAGGATAGGCCCGAAACTGCGTCGTGTCCAGAACTGCTCCGATGAAAAGGAGCTGTGGAGAAGGAATTAGATGCGACTTCGGCACATTGATGGAGAACCCCAGCGAGTGCAGGAGTTAGGCCGTAGTCTGGAGGTGGGAGACGACTGCCTGGGACGAGCCCGCCTTCAGCAGCCAGTCGTCGAGGTAGGGGAAGACTGAAACCCCTGCCCGGCGCAGATGAGCTGCGACCACCGCCATCACTTTCGTGAACACCCGAGGGGCACTTGTAAGGCCAAAGGGGAGCACGGTGAACTGAAAATGCTCGGGGCCTACCGTGAACCGAAGGTAACGCCGGTGGGCCGGCAGGACGGGGATGTGGAAATACGCGTCCTGCAAGTCCAACGCCACCAACCAGTCTCCAGGGTCGAGGGCAGTCAAGACCTGAGCTAGGGTGAGCATCTTGAACTTCTCCTTCCGGAGGAAGCGATTGACGTTCCGGGGGTCCAAGATAGGACGCATGTCCTCCTTGTCCTTTTTGGGCACCAGAAAGTAGTGGGAGTAGCAACCACGCCCTACTTCTGGGGTCGGAACATGCTCGATGGCCCTCTTGGCCAAGAGGGCCGTGACTTCCTTCCGTAGAAGCACCAAGTGATCCCCTGACATGCGGTGGAATTGAGGTGGCATGGCTGGGGGGTGGTCTCGAAGGGGAGGGAGTAGCCCCTTCGGACAATGTCCAAGACCCACCTGTCCGAGGTGATGGTGCGCCAGTGGGGAAGGTGATGGCGGACCCTGCCCCCTACTGGCGTGCCGTGCACCTGAAAGGAGGGACTAGGAGGGCTTGGAGGCCGCGGACGGGTTGGAGGTGGTGGCCTGACCCGCACGCTGGTTGCCCGATCCGCCACGGCGGAATCCACGTCCTCGGCCACGCGAAGACGCCTGCTGCGCGGGCCGGTGGCTGGGCTGCTGACGTGAAGGGGCGCCCCTACCGTGACCACGATAGGGGCGAAAAGCAGAAGGCAGCGGAGGGCGTGTAGCAGAAAGGCCCAGGGACTTTGCAGTAGCCCGTGAGTCCTTAAAGCGCTCCAACGCATGGTCTGCTTTGGACCCAAAAGACCGACTCCATCAAAGGGCATGTCCATGAGAGTATTCTGGACATCCCCTGAAAAACCAGTGGTTCTCAGCCAGGCGTGGCGCCGGAGCGCCACCGTCGTTGCAATGGACCTGCCCAGCGAGTCGGCGGTGTCAAGGCCACAACGGATAGTGTATTTGGCCGCATCCCTTCCTTCCGCAATGGCGCGGGAAAGCAGTGCCTGGACCTCCTCAGGGCACTGGGGCAAAACATCCGCCACCGAATCCCACAGGGAGTGGGTATATCGGCCCAAAAGACAAGCGGTGTTAACGGACCGCAAGCCAGCACTGGAGGAAGAAAAACCTTTCTTCCCAAACTGATCCAGGCGTTTGGATTCCCTATCCGGAGGAGCGGTAGGGAAGGCGGTTTGGGAAGCGGAGGCTTGGACAACCAAGCTCTCAGGAGTGGGGTGGACAGAAAGAAACAGGGGGTCGCCCGGAGCGGGGCGATGGCGTCGTGACACGTTCCGATCCACAGGAGCCCCTGTGTTGGGCTTGGACCAGGCGCCCAAAAGAACGTCCGTGAGGGCGTCGTTAAACGGCAGCACAGTCTCCGCAGAGGAGGCTGCCGGCTGAAGCACCTCTGTCAAGATGTTAGTCTTGACCGTCAAAGTAGGGAGCTGGAGACGTAAGGCCCCAGCAGCCCTACGCAACACCGTACCAAAATTGGCCCCCTCCTCCGTAGCCACGGGAGGAGACAGCATGCCAGTGTCAGGAGAAGTATCCAGACCACTGGCCTCCCCTAGACTCTCTGTCCAGTCCTCATCATACTGACAGTTGCGTGTTAGAGGGTCATCAGACCCCTCCCAGTCCTCCTGGTCCTCCTCTGGTTCAAAATAAGGAGGAGGAGGGACATTTGGGACCCAAGGTCCCATCGGCGCCGGAGCCGGCGTCGAGCGACGTCGCTCCGGGACCATGTCCGGAGCCGGAAGGAACTGGGGACGACGCCGCCCGGAGCCCAGGGCGGCGTCGAGAACGGCACCGGAGACATCGGCGCCGGCGGAGGTGTCGTGAGGTCGACCGGCGTCGATGGGAGTTGTGGAGCCGGGATCGAGGCCGGGGCCGGAGCCGGAGCCGGGATCGAGGCTGGAGGCTCGGGCGACGCCGGGGCCGGAGCCGCCGGTGACGCCGGATCAACCCCATCAGGGCCCGCGGGGCCCGAAGGCGCACCGGAGGGGCCTGAAGGCCCGAAGAGGCGGGCCATGGCCGACAGGAACTCCTGTACCTTGGCCGGATCCGCCCCCGAACCCGGGAAGGGCGGGTATGACGGGGCGACTCCACAGGCAAGTCCGGGGCCGCGGGGGCGGGGACGGTGCCGGGAGGGGCCTCAGCCGAGTCGCGAGACCGGCGAGGCGAAGTCCGAGAGCGACGATGCTTCTTGGACTTCTTGTGTCGAGACTTACCGGACGAAGAAGACTTCGACGCCGACGACCGGTGTGCACTCCGCGAGCGACCCCTGGACCTCTCACGCGACCGGGGCTTCCGCGGAGCCGAATGCCGGGCCTCGAGGAGCTTTCGAGACCGCTCTCGCAAAGCCTTCGGGTTGAGGGCCTGGCATTCGGGACAAGACTCGGTGTCGTGGCCTCGGCCGAGGCAGAAGAGACACTCCCAATGCGGGTCGGTGACGGACATCATCCGCGCACAGGCGCCGCATCGCTTGAAGCCGGGCATCCCTACGACACCTGAATGGTGGAAAAAGACAGTGAAAAAATCACCAAAAAGTATGGTCAAAAATTGACCAGGGCACTGCTCTTCCCGGATCTGCGCTTACTGGCGCGGAAAAAGAAGAACTGACGTCAGCGCGCAGGGGCGGCGCCTAAGTACTGCCCGCGACGTCATCCCGGCGATCACGACGCCGACGACGGACGCGGAGCCGCACGACGCCGCCTACCGACGCGCAAGGGTACTGCTACGCAAAACTTTCCGGATCCAGCCTGACGCCTGGGGATATTCTAAGGTAAGGAATCTATCACTAACGTGTCTCTTTCAGATAAAAGAAACACAGGCCCCTAAGCTATTGACCATGCATAAATATACATTTCATAGAAGGAGCTTGCCAGACACCACTTGTGAGGTAACAATTGTATTGCTGCCTAAAGCTGGGAGGGACCAGCTAGATGTGAAGTGTTATAGCCCGCTGTCACTGTTGAACTACGAATACAAATTCTTGGCAAAAACACTAGCACATAGACTAATAATGTGCACATATGACCTGATGCATGCACACCAGAGCAGTTTAATTCCAGGGCAAAGCACACACATAAATCTGAGAAGAGTATTTTTTTTGCTTGACAAAGCGCCCTGCATGTGCCAGTTGTCTGTGGTGGCTTCTATAAATATCGAGAAGGCCTTTAACACCTTGGGGCGGCCATTCCTTTTTGCAGAGCTCCAGAACACGGAGATAGGGGGAAATATTATCAAATGAGCTCAACTGCTGCCCAAGAACCCAGTAACTGGGGTTCGCATGGGCCACGTATTTTTTAAATCATGGGTGATCCGAGTGGCAGACAGTGGTGTCCGCTTTTCCCTCTGTTGTTTGCCCTAGCAATGGAATCACTTACCTGTGTAAAACAGGAGAGCAGAATAGGATTGCCATGTGGTACATATATGGTTTCCTTGTACACGGATGACACTCTCCTGTATCTCAGGGAGCCCAAGTGGAGTCTCCTGGGAGTAATAAGGTGTCGAGTGAGTTTAGGTTATACTGTGAAATGAAAGTAATTGGGGAAAATCATGTTTGTTTACAGTTTTCCCGGTGTGTGGCTCAGCTGATCTGTGGAATACATCTCTTAAATGGGAGCCAAATACCTTCAGGTATATGGTGGTAAGGATTTATTAGGGCAAATGTCTTTGGGAAAATCGTATCTGGAATTAGATCCTCCCTTCCCTTTTGAACTAAGCTCCCTCTCTCCCCCACTGGGTGGGTGGCAATTGCTAAAATGTTAATTTTGCTAAGATTATCATACCTCTTTGAAGCCATCCCCTTTGTTCTGAAAGAAATGTTCTTCACGGAAATCAATTAATGGATTTATTCTGTGTAACTAAAAGGAAACGACTGTCCACAGCGAAGCACATGAGGCCCCTGAATGGGGCCAAAAAGAGCTAAGTGACCCTGAATGAGGGTGGTATGCGAGTGCCAAACCTACAGATGTACTATTACGCAGCAAAGCTGATCTGGCTGATGCGGTGGGTGGTGGATTGAGGGAAATGGAAAGACTAAGAGATCCAAGCCAGTCTGAGGGAAGGGGGTGTTTTTGGGGTACTGCTGGGAAGCATGAAGGGCTTGAGGTGCTACCATTAATGAGGTTAAGCACTGCTGGCAGAAGTATATAAGTAGACTTGGAGATGGGGGAGATGGGGCAATTTATGACCTGGAGATACCACTGTGGGCGAGACAGTTCAGCACTTATGATAATCAATGGAAATCCCCCAAAGACTTTTTATAAACTAGGGGCCAAATGTACAAAGCTTTTCTACGTTCGTAAATGAGAACACAAAAAGGCATTTTTAAATATACAAAGGCTCAATTGCGATTCGAATACCTATTACCACATCGCAATTTGGGTTTGAGATTCGGTATTAGGAAGGGGTGTGTTTAGGACGTCCCTTCCTAATAAAGAACCGCAGTGGCATGTATGAATGTTTTGCGACCAAAATGCGGTGGCAAAACATTCGCAATTTACCAGCAACTTCAAGTTGGTGGTAACCCATTCACAATGGGAAGGGGCCCCCGAGGGACCCTTTCCCTTGTGAATGTTTGTAAACACATTTATTGAGAGCAGCCAGTGGTCCACTGATCATTGCAGACTCACAAAAAATGAAAAGAAAACTTTCCATTTTTCTTTTTCAAACGCATCCAGTTTTCCTTTAAATTGCTTTATTGCTTGATTGAAAAGCAATCACAGACATGGTGGTCTGCTGACTCCTGCAGGCCACCATCCCTGTGATTTTTACTATTCCCAATGGGTTGCAAACCGAGACATGCCTCATTAATATTCATGAGGTAGGTCTATTTGCAACCCACTAGGAATCACAAAATGTGTAATACGCACATTTGTACATGGGTGTTTGGAATTACCAAATAGCGAATCACAAAATTCTCTATTTGGTAATCGCAAACGATTACAAACGTCCATCTGGCCCCTAGTTATTTTTACCTTCCTCCAGAAGTCACGAATGTGTCTTCTTTTTCATCCTCCAGATTTCGCCAAATAAATGTGTCCTTTTTGTTTGTTCAGCTGAACTCTCCTCTTCCAATATTGACTTCTTTAATCCAAAGTCACTAAAGGACTAGGGGCTTGATTTAGAGTTTGTTGGATGGGTTACTCCATCATAAACATTACAGATATCTCATCCACCTTATTACAAGTGCATTATCCTGTGGAACCTGAAATAAAGTGGACAGGATACCCATCACATTTGGGGTGGAGTAGCATGTCAGACAAGCTCTAAAAAAGGCCCTAGCTCTCCCAAAAACATCTTTTCTAATCAACCAAGCCCTACAATTTGGATTTTACACTCCCAGCTTAAAAACTACTGCAGTTATACCCATATTACATGAACCATTGTATACAGTGATTCATACAGTAGTGCAGTGGCTCTTTACCTGTGCTCTGAGGACCCCTAGCAGGCCGCAAAGCCAACTCAGGGGGTGCAGAACTGCATAGAAAATAAAATAATATTTACAGATTAATAAGGTGTATATAAATGAAAAAGCAGCATTTAAGTTGAAAATATTATAATGTTCTATATATGTGAAGGATTTTGCAATTGGAAGCTAAAAATTAAGTTAGTATCCTCAGACTGATTCGTGGGAGCAGTCCAAGTGCATCAAACAGAATATAGAATGGACGATGAGTGGCCTAAATTGAATTTAGAAAGGCTCTAACATTCACATTAAAATTATGCTTTTATTTTAAATATTTGTTTTTAAATTAAATAACATACTTCATCATTTATGTATCTGTTTGAAGGATGATTGTTTCTGTATTTTTTGTGTATTGTTTTGCATTTCAAATCAATGACAATGCTTATGCCGGGGTCTGCCAGTAATGGCTCAGTAGGGGTCCCTGTGGTTCCAGTAATGATGAAGTGGGGGCCACAGAAGTCAAAAGGTTAAGAACCACTGCACTAGTGCCCCACAGAGACCCTCTGCCACCCTTCATTGCTTGCTTGATAGCCCATTGTCAACACTAACATCCCTACTCTAGACTCCATTTTAACCTCTTCACTACCTTTGGTACTGTATGCTCATGATAACTATGTCAGGTTTGTACTTCTCTGCAGCTTGCCATTATGCTCTATTGCGCAACCACTCAGTTTGTAACAGCATAAGGAATAGTTTCTTACCTGTAAATCCAGTTCTCTAGTGGGGAATTTTCCATTATAGTCAAAAGCACTGAATAGTCCTGCCCACGTGCCGGGACCCCAGAGCACTTCTTCAATATATATGTTCGTAAGTGTCGATTTTTCCTATTCTTCTGGAAGGACTGTAGAGCACTTAAGAAAGGAAACAGATAATGCAGCCTATAGACATGGCTAAAATGGCCCACTTCTTCATAATGAGCTCAAAAAGGGCTAGAAGGAAGCATATATGTATAATTGTATAGTGCCTTAGCAAACATTGTAAATCTCCCTCACAAACCGTTTTTATGATAGAGAAGAAGAAGAAAAGGACAGCGTAGCCTTATAGGCTGCTATTATATGGTTAAAACTAAAGAGTGTGCCTTTAGGAACCCAGAGACCACCAGTACCCCATCATGCTCAGCATGTGGCAGTTGCTTCAGTTCTTGTGAAGGCGATGCTTGATGATATGTAAATCCCATGGTTACCTCTGTCAACTCCACCTGGGAGGAGGGAGGGCTGCTTATGACTATAATGGAAATTCCCCAAGAGAACTGGAGTTGCAGGTAAGAAATTATTCCTTCTCTCGTAGGGGATTTCCATTTATAGTCATAAGCACGGATTCGAGTAGAAAGCCAATCCCTACTAAGAGCGGTGGAGAAGACAGAGAATCCACTACTGTAGTTTAAGCGAATACATTTCTGAGGGAAGCCTGTCCCACTTGAGCATCTGTTCTAGCATCAGAGTCTTGGCAAAAGTGCTTGGTGAATGTATTAACAGACCTCCACTTGGCTGCTTTGCAAATATCTGGAATAGGGATATTTCTTAATAAAGCATAGTAGCCGCTTTACCTCTAGTGGGGTGTGCTGTGGGTTTAGCTGATAGAGTGTTGTTAGGATTTTGATAGCACAATAGGATACAGGAAACTATCCATTGGGAAATGGATTGTTTGGAAGTGGCTAACCCCGTACGGACCGGTCCATAGTTGATAAACAATTGGTCTGATCTGCGGATGTCCTTTGTTTTATTGAGGTAAACTTTTAGAACTCTACTCACATCCAGTGAGCGAAGAGTTCTTTCAACTAGAGTTGAGGGATTCTGAAAGAATGTAGGTAAAGAGAAGGTCTGGTCGACATGGAAGTCTGAAAAAACCTTCAGGAGCAATTTTGGATGAGTTCTCATGACCACTTTGTTATAGTGGAATACTGTATATGGTTAGTGAGAATATAGTGCTTGGATCTTGCTAACCCTGCGAGCTAATGTAATAGCTACAAAGAAAGCTGTTTTCCAAGAGGCTTTGTGGATAGGTTCAAAGGGATCCTGCATAAGACGTGAAAGTACTATGTTGAGTTACGAAGGAGGAGAGGGACACCTAATGGGAGGGAAAACCTTTCTCAACACTTCTAAAAAATCCTTTATGAGAGTGAGTTTAAAAAAAAGGTTTGTGGAGAACATTTTCTGTAGGCAGTAAGAGCTGACAGGTGAACGTTTATAGAAGAGAACTGCAAGCCAGATTTAGCCAGGTGTAATAGGTATGGAAGAATAACATCTTCTTGGCAAGAACTAGGGTTCATGTTCTTGGAGGAACACCAAATGCAAAATCTCTTCCACTTGAAGGCATAAGCGAAACGAGTGGAAGGCCGCTAAGCCTCTTTCAGGACCTCCATAGTTGTGTGGCAGGTTTACATATCCGTACTGCACTAGCTGAGGAGCCATGTAGCCAAATTCAAGGAGGAGAGATTGGGGGTGAACCATCTGGCCTTTGAATATCGTTAGGAGGTGAGCTGCTGTGATCTTTAGGTTCCTGGCCAAGAGCCACTTCCAGATCGCCAGGGCTTCGAGTGACGGGCTCTGGACCTCCCCCCCTTTGCTTGATGCGGTAGACATGGTGGGGTATTGTCTGTCTGAACAAGCAGGGTGTTGGTCGTGAATGATGGGTAAAATGGCTTTGAGCGCTAGGTGAACTTTGCGGAGCTCTAGGAGATTGAGGTGGTAAGTCATCTCTCTCTGAAACCATGAGCACTGAATCTGTAGGTGATCCATGTGAGCTCCCCATCCTAGTAGTGATGCATCTGTCACTATGGTCTGAGAGGGGACCTGTTGGTGAAATGGCATGCCTTGCCGGAGATAGGTTAGACAGCACCACCATTTCAGGGACTGTTTTGCATGAAGTGACAACCTGATCCTGTCGTCCCAGTTGCCCTTTAGTTGGTCCCACTAATCCTCAAGACATTCTTGGAGAGGCCACATGTGGAAGCGAGCATTTAGAGTGCGGAAGATACACGAGGCCATTGAGTCCAGAAGAGACGATACTGCCCTTACTGTTGGACGAGATACCTTCAAGAGAGAGTGACATTTCTGAAGGATCGATACGAGTCTCTCCTCCGAAGGACACACTTTTGCCTGCTTGGTGTCGAAGGAGGCTCCCAAGTAATGCAAAGTCTGAACCGGAGTTGGTGTCAACCTTTAGTGGTTGATATGAAGGCCCAACCGTTGAAGGAGATACAGGTCCATTTGAAATTAAGTTGGGCTTCTTGAGAAGTTGACGCCTTTATGAGCCAATCATCTAGGTATGAGTAGACGAAGATTTGGTGCTTTCTTAGTTGGGCTGCCACCACTGCCATGCACTTTGAGAATGTTCTGGGTTCTGACCTTAGGCCAAATGGAAGCACTGAGTACTGATAATTGTCCTGCCTCACAGCGAACCTTAAAAACTTTTCTGGCGATTGGAATATGGAAGTATGAATACTGAAGGTTGATGGCGGAAAGCCAATCTCCCTGATGTAACTGGGGATGGATTTGATGTAATGTCAGCATCCTGAAATTTTCTCGCAGAATCCACTTGTTGGCTATTTTGAGATCGAGAATGGGTCTGAATTCGTTTTTGTCCTTTTTTTACCAAGAAGTACCAGGAATAGATGCCTGTCCCCTGGTGACTGTGGGGAAAGGGTTCCACAGCTTTGTTTCCGTAATATGATGTTGACCTCTGACCGTAGCAATGTGAAATGGAAATTGGACGGTTTGGGAGGGATGGACAGTGGTGGAATGCTGAGCCTGAGACAATATCCATTTGCACAATATTTAGAACCCAGGCATCTTTTGTGATATTTTGCCACTCTGCCATATAATAAGTAATGTTTCCTCCTACCGTAGTGGGTAAGGGAAAAGGGGGAAGAAAAGACTCATGGTTTGGATGCAGTTGCCTGCTTACCTACCTAGGCAGGCTGATGGGTAGAGCATCCTCTTGTTTGTTTCCGTTGTTGCTAGAAAGATCTCTGGTCTTGCTGCTGAGATATGCCTGTGTACAACTGAGGGAGTTGGACCCTCTGAGAATAAAAGCGACGCTAGTAGGGTCTGAAGGATTTTCTTTGTTTCCTTTGGTCTCTATAGACCTACCGCTTTTAGAGTGTCCATTTTGCTTTTCATCCTTGCCATTTCACCGTCAGCGTGGCTTCCAAAGAGCATGGAGCCAGAGAATGGAAGATTCTGTATGCGTTGCTGTAGGAAGATGGGTTTCTGTTGCAGTAACCCCCCACTTTTTGCCAGATTTCTGATGCACTTTGACTTGATGTGCCATGGGTCCCTACCAATCAGGTTCCCAGGGCCTGTGTTCTTTCCCAAAACTGTACCTTTGTACCCCCAATTGGCACCTCTCTGGCCACATGTAAGTCCCCTGTAAAAGGTACCATGGGTACCAAGGGCACTGTGATCAGGGAAGGCCTCTAAGGGCTGCAGCACAGATTGTGCCACCCTAAGAGGTCCAGTACCTCAACACCCACACACTGCCATTGCAGGCTGTGTGCTTTGGTGCAGAGAAAAGTGAAGAGTCGACATGGCACGCCTGCAACCCACTGCCTAGGGTATAGGAAAGACACCCCTCTAGCTGGGTGCACTATACCACTGGTGAAGGTACAGTGCTCATGCTACAGTGTCTAAGTCCATTCTTATACATTGTAAGTGCAGTAAAGCCATAAAAGAGTATATGGTCTGGGAGTTTGTCATTAGAACTCCACAGCACCATAATGGCTTTACTGAATTCCTGGAAATTTGGTATCAAACTTCTCAGCATAATAAACCTGCACTGATGCCAGTGTGGGATTTATTATACAGTGCACTCAGAGGGCATCTTAGAGATGCCCCCTGAAAAACGACCAGCCTCTGGTGGGTTCCCTGACTGGTAAACACCAGCCTACCACCACAAGACATGTTTCTGGACCCCTGGGCTGGGAGGCTTTGCTACCTGAGCACAGAAACAAAGCCTTTCCTGGGCAGAGGTGTTCACACCCCCCCTTCCTGGCCAGGAAGAGCCATCTGTGGCAGGGGAGCTTCAAAGGCCTTGCCGCCTTTGTAACCCGACTCCCAGCCTCTCCTGCTATCAGGAGCAGGCCCCCTTCCTGTCTCACCTCCTTTTTGGCGGGAAGACAGGCGGGAAAAATTAGCACAGCCCAGAAGGTGTGCCCACCTCTGCCAACCCCACCCCTCAGGTGGGGGAGGCGAGGTGAAGCCCACTCCTCAGTGCCCGCCATTCTTGCAGATGGCAGGCACTCTCCAATCAGGATTAGGGATTGTGCCCTCTCCCCCACGTGTCGCGAGCACACCAAGGATGTGGTCACCCTAAGGTCAGAACCCCATTGGCTACTGACCTCGAGATCCCTAAAACGCCCCCTAAATACAGTATTTAGGGGGCAGCCCTGAACCAAGATTCCAGTTTCCCGCAACCACCTAAGAAGAAGGACGAAAGAAGACGCCCAGCAGAGGAGACTGCAGAGAAGAACTGACTTGGCCCCAGCCCTACCAGTCCATCTGCAGTTTCCAGAGATCCTGCGCCAAAAGTCGCCTTGTCCTGCAGCCAACAACCTCCAGAATCCCTGCCTGACTGCCTTCAACAAAGACCAGATCTCCTGAAAACAGCAGCTCCGTTCAAAAAGAATCTCCAAAGCAAGACTCGGAGCCTGCTGAGGACAAAGAAACTGAACGCCTGGAACCACCACTGCACCTGTCGCCTACGGCCCGAGTTCGAGTGGCCCACCGGTCCCAGCGAGGTCCCCCAGCTCCCCAGAGTCCGCATCCACTGTGGGTTGACCCCTCCAGGACTCACAGATGTCGCCTGCAGCCTCTGCATGGAGACCCCCCCAACTGCGAATGGCCCGGTAAGGTGACATCCGACCTCAAAAGACACCCCTGAATCCAGCTGCCCTGTGCCCTGGAGAAGAGAACCTGAGGTGCACCTACGTCCCCAAGCCCTCCAACTTACCAGCCCAGCTGTTGGTTTCTCCCGAATGTCTTCCTGGACCGAGCCTGCAGCCAAAATCCAAAACCGGCAACTCCAATTGAAAACAACAGGGCACCCTACGCCAAATCAGCACTCTGCACCCGGCCGCCCCTGTGCCGATGTTGTTGCACCTTGTGTGCTAACTCGGATTCCCCTTTGCCCTGAGCCAAACCCTACGAGCTTTGCTCCAACGTCCTTGTGGCCTGCTCGTGAGCAGCCACCAACCAGAGGCCGCCTATCCCCCATTGGATAACATTCGGCCTCAGCACTCTGCACCCGGCTGCCCTAGTGCCGCTGAGGGTGCTTTAAGAGTGCATCCTCAACCTTGGGGGAACCCTGGTTCTAACTCCAGAATACCAACTCCAAAACCTAAGTACTTACTGTTAAACCGATAACACTATTTTCTCCCATAGGACTGCATTGACTGCTTTTCTGTGAAAAATCTTCTAAGTGTGGAATTGGTTTGTATGAAACACTGAAAAACTGCAAATGCATAAAAACTGAATTACTTACCTTTTCTCTAGGAAATGTCCCAGTGTGATATCTAGGCATATCACACTGAGTAGAAAAAGTAACTGTAAAGTAATCTGAAAAGTAACATACAAAGTAATCTCAAAAGTAACTGTAAAGTAATTTTGACTGTTGACTTACCTTTTAAACAAATCAATTGCATCCAACTGCATTTCAATTGTATTTCAACTGCAATATACCTGCAAAGTATTATTTCACTTACCTGCACCAGGCCTGGCTTGGTTCTAGAAATAAAATAACTAAATAATATTTTTATACAAACAAATTGGTATGAGTTCAGTCTTTGAGTGTGTGACATCATTTCTTGCCTGAGTGTGTACAATAAATGCTTAACACTACCCTCTGATAAAGCCTTACTGCTCGCCCACACTACCACAAATAGAGAGTAAGGTATATCTACTTTTTCCTCTGCCTACCTTTGGGGTTCCACTGGACTATGTGCACACTATAGCTTACTTTGGTATAGTATATACAGAGTCAGCTTCCTACAGTTGCTGACTCTTGGGCTTGAGCGATGTCAACCGGAGCCAAGCATGTCTCCTTAAGGTTACTCCGTGACAATAATTATGAGCAGCTAATAGGGATGAATCTGCTGCAGCGTTAATAACTTGATTAGACACCATCGCCCCCTCATGTACAATCTTCAGAAAGTCTTCTCTTTTATGTTGGGAAATGCTCAGCGAAATGCTGGATGGAGTCCCAGAGGGCTCTATCATATCTGCCTAAAAGAGATGTTGCGCTGGCTGCTTTCATGGATGTTGCAGCGTGCTGCATACTTTGCGGCCTGCCAGGTCCAGTTTCCTGCTCTCTTTATCCAGAGGAGCCGATGATGGTGGAGAAGTAGAGTGGTGTTTCTTAGCCGCAAATATCAATACCTAATCTGGAGGGGGATCAGAGTGGAAGAATAAAGGGTCGTGTTCCAGAGGCTGGTATTTCTTCTGCAGCCTCAACGGAGCAGACTTTAGAGTGGCCGGTGTCAAAAACAGATCCATGGCAGGTTCTAGAAGGCCAGGGACCAGAGGAAGTAGGGTCTTGAAGCGGTTCATTGGTGTGGAGTTTCAAATATTGCAGATGTGGAAGGTGTTGGTACAGACATCTGTATATTCAGTTTGGCTGCTCCACGTACCAGAACCTCTTGAAAGGTTGTGATATCATCCATAGGGGAGATACAGACCGGTGGAGAATCTGATAGCGTTGGAGAGTATCCTCTTGTAGATGAGAAGGAGGTATCTGTATGTCTGCAATGAGACCTGGATCTTGATCTTGTATGGTGTCTATGTCGCCGAGATGAATGGCGCAAAGATGTTGGCGCGTTCAAGAGCGCAACCTATTCTGGGAGTTGGATCTCTAGGAGGAACTGGTGCAAATGGAGGAGGCGCTACTGGTGGAGGAAGCAAGGCTGGTTGTGGTGGAGGAGGTAGTGTCAGTGGCGGAGGCGGTGGTGATGAAGGATTAGGAGGTAGTGCAGGCAACGTAGGAGAAGGAGAGGATGGTACCACAATAGAGGGTGAATAAGCTCTTGAATATTGAGAGTCAGGAGACAAATATATTCTTTTTCCTCTTCTTCCTTGACTCCTGTTGTCCTCTCGATGTCGAGAAACTCATCGACATCTCACTACGACGTTTGGAAGGTACCGAACTCCTCAACGTCCACCTCCCTCGACGTCGAGCCACTCCTTCCTGACGACGAAGCCCTCCTCTATGTCAAATATGTATGCGAGGCGACGATCGATGGTCTTTTGACGTCGACTGGGGTTGCTTCGATGACGAGCAACGTCGTACCGGCTATTGAAGGCAAACAGGTCGTGCCGTACCTCACATCGACGTCGATCCTCTCGACTTCGACCAGGACCAATGGCGTTTTTTGGCCAGAAATATTCTGTTCAGCCCTTCCACGCCCTCTAGAGGTTGAAGACAGAGTTCTGCTGGAAGCTAGATCGTCCCCTTGCTCTGAGGTCCCACCTTCAGGCTGTGTTTGCTGGCGCTGTCTCTCCTCAGTCCCTTAAAGGCGAATCTTCTCTCTGTCACGAAGGGTACGGAAAAAGAACTGAAGTAACTGTCACCTGCTCAGCATGATGGGACACTGGTGGTCTCTGGGTTCTTAAAGGTACAGTTTTTAGTTTTAACAATATAATGGCAGCCTATAAGGCTACACTGTCCTTTTCTCCTTCTCTATCATAAAAAGGATTTGTGAGGGAGATTTACACTGTTCGCTAAGGCATCATAAAATTATACATATATGCTTCATTTTGGCCATTTTTGAGCTCATTATGAAGAAGTGGGCCATTGTAGCCTATGTCTATAGGCTGCATTATCTATTTTCTTCCTTAAGTATCTCTACAGGCCTTCCCGAAGAAAGGCGAAAATGTACACTTAAGACTATCTATATTGAAGAAGTGCTCCGGGGTCCCTGCACATGGGCCGGACTATTCAGTGCTTATGAATATAAAGGGAAATTCCCTACGAGAGAAACTGAAATCTTATAAGACTCTGACCTCGCCCCCTCCCCCCCCTTGTTTCTCCCTACACAATCATTCTAGGCAACATTATCGCCCAACTCAAATTTTTATATCACGGGCAAGGCAATGTTAACAATTTTGTTTTTTGGGGGAGGATCTGTATAAAGGCCACATAGCTAGGAGGCTGTTCCAAAACATTGGGAGGGGGCTGACAAACTCCATAATGACAGCCCAGGGTGGAGATGGCAGCACTTTGGCTGTAACCTGTTTGCTGCATGGCAACCACTGGAGGCCTGTGCTAGACCTGATCCTATTTGCCCCTCCTGCTATACAGATGATGGCACCTATTCAGACTACACAGCAGGCCCTGCAGTGCTGGGACACTTAAATACAGCAGAGAAACTACAGTGCCCAGCGGACGCCATTAAATCTCTTTGTAGAATTGGAGGCTAAAGAGTAGGAGGAAGGGATCCACTCAGGGCCCAGTTGCTAAGACTAGATGAGGAGGGGTATGCAGGGAGGAGAGATTGGTGGGTGCTGCGGCGAGGTTCTCACTATTCACTAAATAAAAAACACAGTGCAGGGGGAGCACAATACAAGACTGACCTCATGGGTGTTAAACAGGGCCAACTCAAAACTTCTTCACAAAGACAATAGAGAGCACTAAGATAAGGCAAACAATATTTTTTACTTTCAGAGGGAGCGCCACCTTAAAGAAGAGAAAAATGAGAATGCTGCTTCTGCTTCCTCTGACAGAGATATAGCCATCTCTTGAAGAAATAATGGATTTCATGAAAAGCTACATCACTTCGACACAACAAGTGTTAGGTTCCCTGAACAACCGAGTGGCATCGGTTGCAAAGTCAGTACAAGCCCACCAGTGTTACATAGATAACAGAGATTCGAGGAATGCAATTTTGGCTTAATTTTGTTCTACAAGTCCAAGGTACAGCTTTTAGAAAAGGACCTAAGTGCAGTGTTTCTTAAGTGACCAACAAAACAAAACAGAAATCCCACAGGCGAGAGGGAGCTAAACAGACCACTATTCTTTCTAAGTAGTGTGACTCCAGTCTACATGAACATGTAGCTAAAGCAATAACGAAAAAATCTAATTTGATGCTCAGACGTTCCAAAGTGCATGTGTTTGCTGATTTGAGCCTGGCAACCCTGAAGCATAGGTAAAACCAACAAGTTATTAAAAAAAGTAGCCCTGAAAGTAAGAACCCCCTTTGATCGTCCTAAAATTTGTGTGTCTGAGATAGAGAGAAATCCGTGAAGTTTGTAAATCCTGAGATGGGTCGTCTTGTAAAAGAAGCAATGGACTTTAACCTAAGTAACTAAGCGCACATTAGGTGGACATGCAGGGTGCTTTCTAGTATCTGGTTCCAGTCTAGTCAAACGCTTTTTCCAATCGAAAGGCTGGAAGGGGCAGAATACCATGGACAGTGTTGCATTTAATTGTGATATGGCATTGATAGCAAAAAATTTATTGTTTTGTATATTGTTCGCACTCTACTGCTCTGTTCTCCTTTTATCCTCTCTATCCCTGACCCCTCAATTGTATCCTGGGAAATTTACTCAGTTGTGGCGGTGTTATATTGATTGGCTATGATTAATATTTTCAACAGTTTGATTTTGAGATAAATATTGTGAGGTAAAATCGTCACTTTTGTGGACTGTACATTCAAAGTTAGGGTCCGGTATGGCTGCTGTATGTGTTTTCAATTACAAGACTTAAATAAAAAAAACAAGAAATAAGGATATTTCTGAGGTGGCAGTTAGGAGGGGTGACTAAAAGTTACCAAATTTGAATGGCAAAGTGTGTTACGTGGTCGTTTTTAGAACTACTGAGAACTTCATGTTATGTGATTTCAGGCAGAGAAGAGACAAAAAGAGTTTAAAAAACACAAAACCATAACTTAACATGGACCATTCTCCTCATCACATTTTTTTTATTTAAAAAAAATATATATCTTTTTATTGAAATCAAGTATGACAAGCAGACAACAATCATCACAACCACATATGTTCATAGTGAAACAGCAAGTACATGCCAGCGGAGGTGCATCTCCCACAGTAAACACCAACCATATTAATTAAATTATCAGTGTGCTCAAACGTTGTGCAATGGTATCTTCCTCAGTCAACGGGGATTCGCAGATCCCACCCCTTTATGTGTTCCAGCTATCCCAGCCCTGTATCCATTTATTGGGGCACCCTCTTGCAACATAGATCGTTTTCTCTGTGACCATGCACCAGTCCATGTCCTTGCTCCAGTCCACTAGTCTGGGCGGTTCCTGGGCCTTCCATAGCCTTGCTATATTACGCTTCGCCACCATCAACCCCAAGGTTACCCACAGGCGCCCTTTGGCGGTAAGATCCATTGGTCCCCAGGCGTTCAGGAGAACTAGTTTTATATTGCCATCAATCTTCTGGCCCAATACACTTTCCATAAGCCCCACAATTCCCGCCCAATATCCCTGAATAACCGTGCACTCCCAAAGCGTATGGATGAATGTGCCCACCTGTCCACACTGTCTAGTGCAAGTCTCGTCCGAGCTATACCCCATTCGGACCAGGACTGATCTGGATAGGTACGATCTATGCAGGATCTTGAGCTGCACTAAACGCAGCCTAGAAGAGATGGCCACCTCGCGAGGAGAAGCCACCGCCGCAAGCCATTCGTCATCGTTCAGACCAGCCACGTCGTGGTCCCACTTTACACGCAGGTGGTCCAGTGGGTCCGGCAAGTTATTTATCAGTTTTTTATAGATGAGCGATATGGCTTTTTCCGGCAGGTCCCCATCCAGCACTCTATCCTCCAATGGAGAGGACTCAGGGAGCGGTTCCCCTCTAGGGAGTTTTGCAAGCAGGGCATGCCTTATTTGCAGGTATCTAAAATGTTCGGAGCGCGCCATTTCATAGTCCTGCTGCAACTGGTCAAACGTGACCACGTCTCCCAATTTCCACAGGTCGCCTACCTTGGAGATTCCAATAAGATCCCACCGATCAAAGCCCTTTGAACGAATCAAGCGTCCTAATTGATCGCATCGCCAGAGCTGCGTGGCCTTTGTGATCTTGCCTTCCCACCCCCGACTTTGCAAGGCAGTCTTCCATAAGCGCACCGCATGCGCAGTGGGTCCTGTCAAGTTGGGGCTCAGCGCGCGCGCATATATATTGCTCCTTCAAAACTCCCACCCGGCAGCAACCACCTATCAATCTGAAATGCTGGGTCACCTTGAGGTCTGTACGTGCATTGATTGATAGCTGCAAGGGATGCCCAGTAATGGCGCTTTATGTCCGGCAACCCGATTCCCCCGTCGAACCATCCCCGTGTGAGCTTATGGATAGCTATGCGCGGGGGCCTGCCCTCCCAGAGCAGGTCTCTCAGGAGGCAGTCGATTTCTTTGAAATATGAGGGGCTGACATAGTCTGGGGCGTTCTGTAAGGCGTAGAGAAACTGGGGAAGGGACATCATTTTAAAGAGGGCCGCACGACCTAATAGGGAGAGAGGAAGCGTCCTCCAGTGCCTGACGTCTGATTTGAGGCGTGTCAGAGGCGGTAGGAGGTTTAGTTCATAGAATCTAGTGGGATCCCTAGAGACCCTAATCCCCAGGTACTTGAAACTGTCGACTGCTTCGACTAGTGTAAGCCCGCGAGGGAACGGAGGGAACCTCCCGCTAAGGACATAAATCACCGACTTGGACCAGTTTATCCTGTAGCCAGCAAATTCTCCAAAGACCCGGAAGATGTTAAGGACCCTGTTGAGGGAGGCAGCCGGCGAAGCCAAGTAGAGCAAGATATCATCTGCATATAATGAGATGCGATCTTCCCATCCTGGAGCCCATTTAAGGCCTCTGACAACGGGATTGTTACGAATTCACATAGCCAGTGGCTCGAGAGTCAGGGCGAAGAGAAGCAGGGACAAAGGGCATCCCTGCCTGGTGCCCCGGCTAAGAACAAAGGTGGAGGAAATCCTATTATTGACTACTACCCGGGCCAGAGGTTTATGGTAGAGAAGTCGGACCCACCCAATGAATTCCGGGCCCAGTCCCAGTTTACGAAGCACGGCAAACATAAAGGGCCATTCAATGGTGTCAAATGCTGCAGCAGCGTCCAGCGACCCCCTCATCACATTTTAGGAGATGAGGAAAATAGATTCGGGCATGCGGACATTAAATTAGTTCGGTGAAGAATAGTATGGTGTCAGGTTGTGATAGGCTTTGTTTATGAGATGCAGAGCTTCGAAGTCTGAGAGTTCTCTGATGTCTACACTAGGGGCCTCACATCGTTTTGATAATAAAAGCTACTTATGGTAAACAAATACTGTTGGAGTTACTATAACTATACCAGACAAGATTACATGAATATCCCTCTCATGCAGGATCATCAGTTGCAGTGTCAGGTACAATGTGTGTGTGGGCATAATGCACTATCATCGATTTGGTTTACTGCCACGGCAAAGGTCTGCAGCTGAACAGAACTGACTCCTGCAGGTTTAGTTACATGAGGCAGTTCTACTTAGCTCCAGACCAATAAAATGATGTAATGGGCTGGTTTACTGCACTGTGAGCTACTTACTGGTAGATGGGGAGAGACCATTAGCCTATGAGTTACATGCTGGAGACCCCTGATCTACACATTATAATTATAGGGATTTCCCTATTGAGCTGATGTGGATGGATTTAGAAATTTGCCAGAGTGGGAAGATTTGAATTCTTTGAAATTATTTTTAACAGTTTTTGGAGAGAGGCTGGTTTAGAATAAGCTACAGCAGTCAAAGTGGAACATTATATAAACACACACACAGTCACGCACACACACATACATATCTGTTATGGTTAGGTCTGAGTGGTCACTAAAAAGTCAGTTTTTGGTTTGCTTATAACTTTGACACCATTCCACAAAGCTGTGTGAAACTTTCCCATCAAATAGCAAAGCTGACATTTCAGCAGGTTAAGTTTCAGGCAGATACATCAAGGAGGGGTGACATTGCAGCTTACAGCCCGAGATATTAACGAGTACAAAAAAGGCGCGTCAACCTGTACATGGGGGTGGGAGACACATGGTAGGGTAGGGGTAACCCACGTGGTATATATGTAGAAACTGAAATGGAACAGAGATGTATCGGATGTGCGAAGTCATTGACTTATATGTAAATAGTTGTTAACAATGCATTGTTCAAGCCTTAAATCCAGTGCCGAGCAGATTTAATGTAAATTACCGATCCTGGTGGTCCAGTAAGTCAGAACAATTACGAAGGCGCTGGAGATGGAATGACATGCTAATATACAAATATTATAACAACCAGTGTAACATACATTCAGTGTATAATTCTGCTTACAAAAGTATGGAGGTTGATAAACCCAGTCACATGTAAACCAGAAAGCGCAAATCGGATATTGACGCATATGATGTAATATGTATAAGGTATACAATGTGGTTGTTTATATCGAAAATGCAAATAAAGAAATTTAAACAAAAAAAAATCAAGGAGGGGTGGATGTGGGAGTTGGACAGAAAAATAAATGATACTTTAATAAGTGTTTCCTGATTGAACTCCCATGGGAAAATTTGGTCAACACTATAGAAAAAAGCAATGAACAGAATTAATCAAACGTAGCATGATACTATAACTTTACCTAATCGTGTCCATTAGGATAGGCATTAGGCTTTAGTTTAGTGGAAGAGGCTTAAACCACCAAGCTCGGTGACACAACTGAAAATTTGGGTCAGAAGGTTCCTGTTGTGTCATCGTGCAATTTGCCTGAGGAATGTTAGACCCAAAAAGGGTTTTCTCCCAGGCAGTCAAAACTAGTTCCAACAGCACTTTGCTGAAAGGTAGCAGCGGCTCTGACACCACAGAAGAAAACTAAGATTTCAGTCAGAAATGTAGACTTTGTTTCAGTGCCTTAGATGATTCCAAGGCCTCTGCAGCTTTAGGAACCACAGAGGTGATAAAAAACTGAATTCTTTTGAAAGAGGCCAATTGGGGTAATTGATACCCACATCTAGAGAAGTATGGAGGACACAACCATTTGTAAGTCCAGGAAAAGGACAGAATCAGTACTGTAAGGGGGAGGAAGTCTCCCAGTCATTATCTTCTATGCAGCCAAAGTGTCTGCAGTAAGTAAAGCATCAGAATCCACTCTAAAAGGTTCGTCTATTCAAGCCTCTGGACGTTAGGGAAGTGCTCTGTAGGGTTCATCAAGAAACAGGCATAAACCTCATCTTTAGTACACCCAGATAATGTTTGATGACTTTGACTCTGAAACCAGCATTGAGGTTGGACCCAAGGACAGCACCATAATCAAGGCAGAAGACATGGGGTGTTCAGTGCCTCAGACAGCATTTGCGTCTTTGGAAGCAATGCCAAGAACAGAGCCTGTGGGGCCACAACCCCCAGAATTGTCAAAGCACATGAATGGGCCAACCTTTGGCAAGTGGTCCGGAGGTTAGTAGGACTGTCCTTCGTGGGATCAGCCTATGCAGCTCAGAATTCTAGCTTCATATTCTTAAATATCAGAACTAGCAAATATTTAGAGAAAGAGACCAGCGTTGGCGATGGAGGCTGAGTTCCCAAACCGTCGCAGAAGCAGGACAATTTCTTTACGAAAGAAGTCTGTCCCACCTTCCTATTATACTACTGTGGGCCTCACATTCTCTGAAGGCCCTCGGACGCATTGAGGACGAGTTGCATGCCAATGAATGGGGGTCAGAGCCAAGATATCACATGCAAGTGCCATGAGGATCTGACAAAGACATCTTTTTATGGCATCTACTAAAATAAAGGGATTAAACCCTTAAACATTAGGAGGAGACATGTGACCTAGTGGCTGTTGAAAGTGGAGTAATTTCAACAGTGAAGCACCAAGAGTGCCCTGGACCTCACTGAGGCACAGAAAAAGTGGAGCGGACAAGAGCACGCAGATCGGCCTCTTATATGTGCCAGCGTTGTCACATCCTGGGAATGCGGAGCCATGTATAAAGAAGCATTGTGCAACCTGGCGGCACTAAAGAGCTAATGCAGAGGGAAAAGTTTCTGGATCCAATGTGGCCACTGAACCATGCTCAAAAGGTGTGGAATCTGCAGGAACAATTATCCATCAGAAACATTTTTAAGAATGAATGTTCCAATACTGAATATTTATTATAATTTAATGCTGTACATTTTGCTGACATAAACAAAGGCATATAACATTTTTAAGGAAATTACTCTGGTGAAACACTGAATGCTATTGCTTGTGTCATACAATATTTGGGTTCCAAATACATATCTCCACCCACTTAATCATGCCGTGGATGCTAAACAACACTACCCTTTGGCATGGCAGAACCCAAGCAGGAGTACTTCACAACTATTGAAACTGCAGTGGTACCTTATCTAAAGCCCTGGCAACAGTTACTCACCACAAAACTGCCCAGTCACCACAGATTGCCCAAGGAACTGGAGAAAACGCCTCACACAAGGTAATACCTATATCCATGGCATATTACCGAGATCCTGGAAAGGGCTTGTTCAGCCACACAAAAAGTTCAATATTGCAGGTCTGCTATAATCTCCCTGGCCCTTGCTCTAGTTTCTATTACTAACATATGGTGGAAGGAAGCTCTGCATATTCGCCCTGGTAACTCAGTTATGCAGTAAAAATAGTCTTAACACATCCACAAACCCACCAACAAAAGGTGTAATGGATCCCCAAATGTAGTGACTGAGTAGAGGCTTGCTGGTGGCACCAGGAAGTGGCTCAAAGAACAAGTTACTTACCTTTGGTAATGCCTTATCTGGTAGAGACTATATCTAGCCTTATCTTTTGAATTTCCACAGGTGTCAGACTGGATCCAGAAGATTTCTCATGAGCAGTACCCCTGCGCGGCGGTAGGTGGCTTCCATCGGCTCCGCATCCATCGTCTGCCGCGCCAGAAGTCACATTGCTATACTGACATAGGCGCCACCCAGGCGTGCGGACGCCAGTTTCTTTTCACGACTTTCCACACCAGAATTTTGGAGCGATGAAGAACACTGACCACTGGTGTAAACTAGGGCCCTCAAAGGGATCATCCTTGCCTTTAGAAATCCGTTTGCAGAGCGGGGAGGATGCGGCTAGATATAGTCTCTACCAGATAAAGCGCTACCAAAAGTAGGTAACTTGTTCATCTGATAGAGACTTCTAGCCGCAGATTCCTTACCTTTTGAATAGATACTCAAGCAATACAAACCCCGGAGGAGGGTATGTGAACTAATTTCAAACGAGAAAGTCCTGCAGGACCGAACGGGCAAAGCGCCCATCCCTGTGGAACTGAATGACCAGGCAGTAGTGCTTGGCAGACGTGTGCAGGGAAGCCCACGTTGCTTCCTGACAGATGTCCAGGACAGGAACCCCATGAGCTAACACAGTGGTTGCAGCTTTAGCTCTGGTGGAATGAGCTTGCAAGCCTTAAGGAGGTTGCTTCTTGGCCAGAGCATAGCAGATTTTGATGCAGAGCACGACCCATCTAGAAAAGGTACCGCTTCTGCACCACCCGACCTTTCTTTGAATCAACATACCCCACGAAGAGTTTTTCGTCCACCCGGAACTCCTGTGTGCTGTCAAGGTAGAACGGCAACACTCTTTTTGGGTCTTGACGGTGGAGTCGCACCTCTTCTGTAGAGGGATGTGGAGGAGCATAAGAGGTTGGCACAGTGATAGATTGTCCTACATGAAAAGCGGTGAACACTTTTGGAGGGCCTATTGCGAAGCACCACTTTATCAGGATAGACTGAGAGGTAAGGCGGCTTAGATAAAAAGGCCTGCAGCTCACTCACTCTACGGTCAGATGTAATTGCCACAAGGAAGGCTGTATTCAGTGTGAGAAGCCTGAGGGGACAATTGTGTAGAGGCTCGAAAGGACCGCACATCAAAAAGGTTAAAGCCAAATTAAGGTCCCACTGAAGCATAATGAATGGTGTAGTAGGAAAGAGAATATTTAGACCTCTGAGGAACCTATGCACAAGAGGGGACTTGAATAAAGAGAGTTGATCAGGCAACCGCAAGAAGGTAGAAATAGCAGATAGATAACCCTTAAAGAGCGCCCAGAGCAGATCCCTGCTGAACAAGAGAAAGAATGAAAAGCAGAACTTCAGAAAGAGGGGCAGAAAGGGGATCAATGGATTTTTCAGGACACCATGCCACAATTCTTTTCCAACGGCAGGCATACACCATCTTGGTGGAAGGACGCCTGGCTGCCAAGATCACATTATAGACTTCGGGAGGAAGGTAAAAAGCTGTCAACTGTCGCTGCTCAATCTCCACGCAAAAAAGGCGAAGAGTGGGCAGGTTCAGGTGGAGAACCCTCCCCTGCTGCCACAGAAGATCTTCTTGAAGGTGTAGCCTGATCAATGGCCATGCTCAGTAGCTTGGGATACCAGACTCTCTGTGCCCAGTCTGGAGCCACAAGGATGAGTTGGGCCCAGTCGTTCTTGATCTTCTTGAAAACTCTGGGTAGGAGTGGCATGGGCAGAAAGACATACAGGAGGCCTGAGCTCCACTCGAGACAAAAAGCGTCTGCGAGTGAGTGCCACCTTGGAAACTCCAGTGTGCAAAGCTGCTGACATTGTGCGTTCTTGGCAGAGGCAAACAGATCCAACCAAGGCTCTCCCCACTGCTAAAAGAGACCTTGTGCCACCTCCGGGTGGAGACGCCATTCGTGATCCGCTAGGCATCTTCAGCTGAGTTTGTCCACTCTGCCAATTCAAAGAACCCGCCAGGTGCTGAACCACCAGGGATATGCCTTGCTATCCCAGCAATGTCCAGAGACGCAGGGCCTCTTAACAAATGGTCTACAACCCTACCCCTCCCTGTTTGTTGCAGTACCATATGGCGGGGGTGTTCTCTGTGAATACTTATACCAGCCATCCCCTGATTGAGGGCAGAAAGGCTTTCAATGCCAGTCAGATCGCACGGAGCTCCAGCAGGTTGATGTGGAGTCTGCATTCCGCCTGAGACAAGAGTCCTCTGATATCCACTTCTAACAGATGGCTGCTCCATCCCAGGAGTGACACATCTGTCACTACTGTGAGATCTGGTTGGGGAAGAGAGAGGGGTCTGCCTCTGACCCAATCACAGTCCGTTAGCCACCACTACAGATTGTTCGCGGTTCGTTCCGAGATCTGGACCAGGTCCGAGAGATCCCCCTGATGCTGCGCCCACTGGAACTTCAGGTCTCACTGTAGAGCCCGCATAAGCTATCTGGCATGTGTCACCAGCAGCGTCAGTCAGTCTCACCGAAACCCAGGATAGAGACTGAAATATTGGTATCATAGCCTGAATATCCTGGACTCATCGCCCGGGAGGATAAGCCTGAGTACAGAACAGCTCCGATGAAAGGTAGTCAGGTGTGACTTTGGCACGATTTTATCGGCACGTTGACAGTCAACCCCAGCGAGTGGAGAAGGTTCGCGATAGTCTGGAGGTGGAAGATGACAGCCTGGGGCGAGCCCGCATTGAGCAGCCAGTCGTCGAGGTAGGGGAAAACTGGCACCCCAGACCTCCCCAGATGAGCTGCAACCACCACCATCACATTGGTGAACACCCGAGGGGCGCTGGTAAGGCCAAAAGGAAGCATGGTGAACTGAAAGCGCTCATGGCCTACCATAAACCGCAGATGTCGCCAGTGGGCAGGCAGGACGGGAATATGAAAATAAGCGCCATGCAAATCCAACGCTAACATTCAGTTTCCTGGGGCCAGGGTAGAGAAGACCTGAGGTAATGTGAGCATTTTGAATTTCTCCTTTTTGAGGAAGAGATTGAGAGTTCGGAGATCGAGGATAGGACGAAGGCCCTTGTCCTTTTTGGGAACCAGAAAGTAGCAGGTTAACAACCACAGCCTACTTTTGACACTGGAACCCTCTCTATGGCTCCCTTGGCCAAGAGTGCCGTGACCTCCTTGCGTAGAACAGACAGATGATCCTACGTCAACCGATCGTGAGATGGTGGCATGGAGGGAACGGTAGTCTCAAAGGGGAGGGAGTAGCCCCTTCGGACAATCTGCAAAACCCACCTGTCTGATGTTATGTACTGCCAGTGAGGCAGATGATGACAAATCCTGTCGCCAACTGGGTGCCTATGATGTTAAGGGGCAGACTAGGAGGGTTTGGAGACAGCTGCAGTAGGGGAGTGTTGCGGACTGGCCAGACCTCTGGCCACTTCACCCACGAGGTCTGTGGGTACCATGCCTTCAGCCACATAGAGGCTATGGAGCGTGCGCGGCACAGTGGCTGGGCAGGAATTGGTACAGCTGTAAGGCCCTTCAGTAGCCACGAAAGGAGCAAAAGGCAGATTGATGTGGATGTGGGGTAGCATAGAAGACTAAGGACCTGGCCGTAACACGAGGATCCTTAAAGCACTCGAGCTGCGAATCTGCCTTGTCTCCGAAGAGACAGGTGTCATCAAAGGGCATGCCCATACAGGAAGGTTGGACATCCCCCAAAAAGCCAGTCCTCCTCAGCCAGGCGTGGCACCTAAGGGCCCCTGTTGTGGAAACTGCTCTGCCTAGTGAGTCGGTCGTTTCAAGTCTGCATCGAATAGTTAACTTTGCCACGTCTCTCCTGTCGGTGACAGCTTGGGAAAGTACAGCCTGGACCTCCTCCGGGACCTGTGACAGCAGTGTGGGAATAACAGTTTAAAAGTCATACAGTATTCACAGACCAGGCTGGCGGTAAAAAACATCTTCTTCCCAAATGAGTCTAGCCTCTTGGGTTCCCTATCCAGGCGAGCGATAGGGAAAGCGCCTTGGGAGGTGGAGGCGGGGACCACCAAGCTCTCAGGGGTAGAGGGCCAGTGAGGAAGTATGGGTCCCCAGGTGCAGGGTGATGGCAGCGGGCAATCGTCCTATTCGCAGGAGCCTCTGTGTTGGGTTTGGACCAGGTATCCAACAGAACATCAGTGAGGGTGTCATTGAATGGGAGTAAGGATTCTGACGTGGAGACTCCTGGATGCAGCACCTCTGTCAAGAAATTAGTCTTGACTGGCGCCGCGGGTAGATGAAGGTCAAGGACCTTAGCCGCCCTCCACACCACCATTACATAAGAAGTTCCCTTCTCCGAAGCCACAGTAGGGAGAGAAAGCAGACCAGCATCTGGAGACGTATCCAGGCCGCTGGCATCACCCAGGCCTTCACACTAGTCCGCACTCTGTTCTTCCTCATACGGCTGGTATTCTAAAGGGTCCAGTGACCCCTCCCCGACTTCTCCGAGGCCTAGCTGATGAAAATAAGGCTCAGGCTAAAATCTAAGAGGCACGGATCCTGCCGGCATGGAGTTGGCATCGGGCGACGTCCCTCCGGCTCCGTGTCGAAGTCGGGTATGACAATCGGGATGGCGCTGCCAGGGGCTCCGGAAGAATCGGGACCGGCGCTGGGGAAGGTTGAGAACATGACCACCGTCGGTATGGATCGAGGAATGGACCCCTGGAGCCCCACCCGGGCTGGTGCGGAACCAGATGGGGCCCCTTCCGACCCCGCGGGGCCCGAAGGCATGTCAATGGGGTCGGGCCGCCCAAATATGAGGCGCATGGCCTCATAGAACACTTTCAGTTGGGCAGGGGTTGCTTCGGCCTTCCGAAATTCGGTAAGGAGCGGAGTCAGCCCAGGCGCAGGTTCCGGGGAACGAGGCCTAGAATGCCAAGGCTCCCTTTTCTCGTCGGCCGATGGACGAGAAGACGAAGAGCGCTTCTACGTCTTGCTCTTCTTTTTGTGCCTCCTACCCGAGTGTCCTGAGGACTTCAAATAGGATGAGGAGGACTTTGGGGTCCGCAAACGATCCCAGGACCTTCCCCTCGACCGGGATCTTGACTTCTGCAGAGTCACATGCTGGGCCGGTAGCAGCATCAGGGATCACTCCCTCAAAGCCTTCAGGGCCACGGCCCAGCAATCGGAGCAAGACTAGGTTTTGTGGTCGCGCTCCAAACACCAAAAACCACGAGGTGCGGGTCTGTCACTGACATCGGTCGGAGACAGGCGCCACAGGGCTTAAAAAACAACTTGCACAAAGACATCATCGAAACACTAAACCTTAACCGCTTCGCCGCGATCGGAATTCCGCCCAGGTGCTGGACATTCCGATCGCGGTTGTGGTCGTGACGAGCTCAGCTCGTCATGCGCACACGCCCACCGCGCAGCATGACGAGCTGAGCTCGTCATGAGCATCGAAGGGGTTAAAAATAGTCGACAAAACGTTGAAAAAAGCCAATTAAAAAATGACATAGGGGTAGCTCCTCTCTGGATCAGTGCTGGCTGGCGCAGAAAGAAAAAAACTGACGTCAGCACGCATGTGTGGCGCCTATATAGGGCCCGGGACGTCACTTCTGGCACCGAGGACAGACGCAGAGCTGATAAATGCCACCTACCGGTGCGCAGGAGTACTGCTCACAAAAAATATTCCGGATCCAGACTGACACCTGTGGGAATTCAAAAGGTAAGGAATCTGTGGCTAGAAGTCTCTATTAGATGGAAAAGTTCATTACAGTCGGTTTCCATCTTTTAGGTGGATACTGTATCTACCTGCAGATCCTCTTCCTATTGAATATCCCCTAGAGCCAGACTAGATACAGAAACCTTTCTTTTTTTTTGACAATCAAGTTTATTAATTTTTAAGGAACAAATCACAAAAAACATTGGTAGCAAAATCCAGCACATTATATGGATAGGATACAGCTGTAAGAGAGACGATAGGGACCTATAATTATTACAGAAAACACACACACCCCTTAGGGCATTAGATTGAACCATTTACCACAAATCTTGCCAAAAAGCTCTGGGCAGCCCCGGGCCTCAAACAGGGGCTCTTCTTGAGTTCCACACCAATCCACCCCCCGTCTCCATTTCCGTAGAGTAGGGGGCTTGGCCTGAGACCAAAGTGCCGCTATATCACGCTTCGCCACCGCCACCGCTGTTCCGAGGAAGCGCTTATCGGCCCGAGATCCATCAAGGCCATCAAACACACCCAGGATCAGACGCAGTGGATCATGGGGAACCGTCCACCCCAGGGTCTGTGTAAGTTCCAGTTCTACTCCCGCCCAGAATGGTGCAAGGACAGGGCATTGCCAAATCATGTGATAGAAGTCCGCAGGGACGTGGGGGCATCGCGTGCAGGTCGGGGAGGGCCGCCGGCGGGCGCTGTACAGGCGCGCAGGGGTGAGGTACGCTATGTGTAGGTAGTAGAGTTGGATTAGACGCAGCTTGGAAGAGGTCGTCAAGGTCTTGGGGGCCATGAGAGCGTCTCTCCAATCCGCATCTTCTAGGGGGCCCAGCCAACCCTCCCAACGGCCACGTAGCAACTCTAGAGTAGCGGGGCCATTGTTCACGAGGGAGCGATAAATCCGCGACACCCCCCCTCTACCCAGATTCCCCATCATCACTTGGGCTTCGAGGGGACTAAATTCAGGGAAGGAGGTGGGGGATGGAATATGCACTCGAAGGGCGTGCCTCAGCTGTAGATATTTATAAAATTGGGAAGAATGGAGGGAATAGTGCTGCTGTAAATCCGCAAAAGTTCTGATGTGGTCCCCAACCCAGACGTCCCCAAGAAGCGAGATCCCAATGTGGTCCCACCGACGGAGGTCCCGGAGAGACGAAGCCTCCCGCAGCCAAACACCACACCACAAGGGCGTCTGCCTGGTAAGTTTCCCATCCCACCGCGTGTGGCGCAGGGCCGTGCGCCAAGCCAAGAGAACTGCCCGGGTGATGGGGGGGAGGACCCGTGGTATGGGAGTACCATACAAGTAGGCTTGGAGCTGCGGGAAGTCCAGTGATCGGAGTTCCACCTGGTACGCCGGGTCGGACCAGCCGCCCGCGAACCAATGATGTATCACGATGAGTCTTGTGGCAAGATAGTAAAGGTGAAGGTTGGTTACCCCCATGCCCCCGTCGTAGGGAGGAATGCGGCAGTGTGCCAGGGACATTCGCGATCTTCCGCCCCCCCCCATAAAAATCGGGTGAGGATACTGTCAAACTCACGAAACCAGCTCCCCGGGAGATGGAAGGTAATATTCTGTAGAATATATAAAAAACGAGGGAGAACCATCATTTTAAAAAGGGCACTTCTGCCAAGGGGGTTAAGAGGAAGGGATTGCCATCTCTTGAGGTCCGCCTTGGCAACCAGGGGCATGATATTCAGGGCCCACTCGAGCTCTGGAAGCAAGGCAACCCAAACCCCCAGATACTTGAAAGACTGCCTACGCAGGGGAATGGCCAGTTGCCAGTCGAAGCAGGCACGGGACGGGTGGAGGGGAACCAGAGTGGACTTCGCCAGGTTGAGCCAGAGGCCCGATACCTGTTCAAAGGCAGAGAGGGCGTCCAAGCACCATGGGCCGGAGTTCTCGGGGTCCGCTAGGAAGAGGAGGACGTCGTCGGCGTAGAGGGCGACCTTGTCGACCCGAAAGGGGTCCCAGGCCCAACCTCGGATGTGGGGATCCTGACGTATGAGAGACGCCAGAGGCTCCATTGCTAACGCGAATAAGAGCGGCGAGAGCGGACACCCCTGGCGGGTGCCACTCTGAATGGGGAACGTCTCCGAGAACACCCCATTAATTAAGACCCTCGCCTTAGGACTGGAGTATAGGACACGGATAAGACGCCGAAACGGAAGGCCGAAACCCAACACCTCTAGCACGTCCTCCAGATAGCTCCAATCCACCGTGTCAAAAGCCTTTTCAAAGTCAATGAAAAGCAAGGCCAGATACGGGGTGAGAGAATGGCAGTGTGCAAGTGCGAGGTGCAGACTGCGTATGCAATGCCGGGTACCTCGGGCAGGCATGAAACCGCATTGGTCTGGATGGACAAAATCATGCAAATAGGGGCGGAGCCGTTGAGCCACGGCAGTGGCAAAGATTTTCACCTCAGTGTTGATGAGGGAAATGGGGCGGTAGTCCGCACAGGCAATGGAGGGCGGCTGTGTCTTTGGGAGGACCACAATGGTGGCCACATCCGTCTCTGGGGGAAAGGACCCCGTGTCCACCACATGTTTAAACAAATCCAATAAGTGTGGGACCAACAGGTCACGATAGGTCGCGTAGTATTCTTGGGGATAGCCGTCCGGGCCTGGCGTCTTACCGGAGTGCAGGAGCGAAATGGCCCCGTGTATCTCTTCTGGGGTGAGGGGGAGGTCCAAAGTCTCTGAGACCGTCTGAGGGAGGCGGGACAACTGGGTCTCTGTTTCCGACAGTAAAGCCGCCAGAGAGGTTTCGGGAGGTCGGGCCACATAGAGGTCAGCGTAATAGCCCGCAAAGGCTTGGGCGATGGCTCGCGAGGTGAAGTGATGAACGCCGGTCGCATCGCAGACCTCGGGGATAATGCGGTTGGCTTTAGGGTATGAGACCAGGTTGTGAAGCAATTTGCCATTTTTATCACCCCAGCCGTATACGCGCGCCACAGAGGAGCGCCATAGCATTTTGGCGGATTCCAGCGAGATCTGACAGATCTCTTCACGGAGCAGTGCAAGTTGTCGGACGGAATCAGCGTTTTCAGTATAGGCCTGTGCCGTCTCCAACTGCGGAGCGCGGGCCTCCAGCTGTACAAGGCGAGCGGCTTGCGCCTTGCGCTTCGTGTGGACCAGGCCTCTAGCCGCCCCCCGTATAGTGGCCTTGCCGGCCTCCCACAAAGTACCCGGCGAGGAGACCGATCCCGTGTTAATCAGGAAGTATTGCCGCAGTTCCTGCTAGAGGGATCAACGAAATCTGCATCCTGTAGAAACCAAGCGTTCATCCTCCAAGTCGTACGAACGCCATCGGGAGAATTCCCGAGGCGGAGAGAGACAGGAGAGTGGTCTGAGATGCCTTGGGGTAGGATAGTAGCTTCGGACATCAATTGACAGTCGGGGCTGGCAACAGGAACAGGTCAATACGAGAGTGAGTATGGTGGGCCGCCGAAGTGTGAGTGTATTGTTCCCGACGTGGATTCCACACCCGCCACGCATCGCAGAGACCCAGGGCGGAGGACCAATCAGAAAGGCGCTTAGCAGAGGCAAGGCGGGACGTCGAGGGAGCACCTGTCGCGTCGCAAGAAGGTTGCATAACGGCATTGAAGTCCCCTCCGATGACCGTCAGACCCTGAGGAAAGGTGGAGACTACAAGTGTGAGACGTCGAAGGGCTGAGGGCGCTGTGGCGGGGGGAATGTAGAGACACAAGAGATTAAAAGGGTGCCCCTCGATCTTGCCAGTCAAGGCCACGTAGCGGCCTTGTGTGTCTGTCTCAGCCTGTGCCAGAGTAAAGGGGAGACCCTTACGAAGCAATATGGCCACCCCCCGGGAACCTCGTGTGAAGCCAGAGTGCCAGACCCTGTCGAACCCATAATGGGCGAGGAAGGTGCAGTGAGAGCCCAGAAGGTGCGTTTCCTGTAGGAAAAGGATGTCAGGCGCGTGGCGTTGGGCGCTGCGAATAACAGCAGTTTGCTTTATGCGGTCTAGTAGGCCATTGACGTTCCACGACAGAATGTGGAGGGGTCTATGTAAGGTGGACGCCATCTGGGCAAGCAGTGTGTGTAAGGAGCAGAGCAAGCAGACCCGGGTCCCAGGGGAGGTAGCGCCCCGCGGCCGGGGTCTGGGGGTGAAAATCGTGCGGTCTGTGAAGTCTCAAGTCGTCGTCGGTGGCATGTGCGTCTAGATGGCTACCAAGGAAAACAAAGAACAGCAGCCCGTAGGCGGCCAAAAACAATAAACACTTGGGAGACAACGGTCTACCCACCCTCCCTCGCCCCCCAACACCCCCCACCCTACGCTTCCAAAAATGAAGCATCTGTCGCCCTGAAAAGGAAACACCCTAAAACAGCAACACAAATGAGTCTGAGTGCTAAGCTAAAACGGTTAGCAGGACATGAACGTGGCAGAGATGGACCCCTCCATGTAATCGGATATGAGACTCGCTAACAGCTGCAAGCATAGTAGGAACAGTTATGCAACAGGGAAATACAGTGAAGTCTGGGAGCTAGGGTAAGAAACAATGAGCAAAACTTAGTCATGGAGAAGATGGACCGCTCCTACTGCATGGATATGATAACGACCTCAGCTGCAGGAGCAATTTGGGAAACAGAGTGCGGACCCCATGCCTTCGGGCCCTGAGTTCAAACTCCCTCGTCGTCCCCAGTTCCACGAAGTACGGGGCTCCTCGACAAGTCAGAGTCAGATATGGCAGGGCGCAGCGTCTCAGAGGGGTCCGGAATGCGGCTCAAGTCAATCAGGGAGCCAGTCGCGCTGGAAGGTGCAGACCTCTGGGATAAAGCATGGGGAGGGGGCCGAAGGGACAAGCCCCCGGTGATCGGGAAGCGTCATCACGACGGTCACCTTTCTTGCGGGACCTATTACGGCGTCTCTGAGGTTTAGGCAAGGTTGGCCGAGGTTGCATAGGGTCCCGTCGGGCAGGGGAGGAGGCCATTTGGGTCTGGAGGGGACGTTCCTCCGTGAGCCAGGTCCAGGCCGCCTGGGGGTCATCAAAGAAGAGGGCCTTGTCTTGAAAAACAACTCTGAGCCGGGCCGGAAAAAGAAGACCATAGCGAAGACCCAGGTTACGGAGCTTCTGCTTAACATCATCATAAGTTCGACGTTGGGCCTGCAACTCCCTGGTGTAGTTTGGGAAGACCAAGATCCTGTTGTTCTGGAATGCCAGGGGACCCTGCGCCCTAGCCGCCTTGAGGATGGCGGCCCTGTCCCGGAAGTTGAAGACCCTCAGGATAATGGGCCGGGCGGGGGCCCCAGGCGGAGGTCAGAGAGCCAGGGAACGATGGGCACGCTCGACTGCGAACCAAGGGGAGAGGGACTCTTTGGGCATCCAGGATCGCACCCAAGTCTCCACAAATGTGTCCGCATGGCCTTGTTCAACCCCTTCGGGAAAACCTAGGAGGCGTAAGTTATTTCTCCTTGCCCTGTTTTCGGCGTCCTCTGCCCGACGGTGGAGTTCCGAGGTCTGGGTCTGAAGACGAGCCACTTGGGTCTTAAGTTGGCTTATATCATCCTCGGTCGTGGAGATACGCGATTCAGCTTCTGTGATTCGTGCCGTGGCATTGCGCAGGTCCTGGCGAATGAGGGCCATATCCACCCTCACCTCGCCAATCTTATTTTCAACAGTGGCCTGAGATGTGCCTATCGCCTGAAGGATAGTGGAGAGATCACTCCCAGCGGGGGCAGGTGCGGTAGGCGTTCCTCCACCAGGGTCCCGATCAGTCGTGGTGTATTGATCCATTTTGGTTTGGGTGTGAGGATTGGGGACCTGCGAGGCGCGAGGCTTGCCCATCGCCACCAGGGGTGAAGTCCGGCCACTGCACGGGCCAGGGGGCAGTCAGAAATCCCAGAGAGGAGGGGGGGAGGGCCCCGACACCCAGACCGTCGATACTCAGTCCCGGGCGCTCAGGTCGGCCCCCTCAGGACCCCACGAATTTCTGGGGTAAGCCAATACACATCCAAGGCGCCAGGCCCCGGTCCGATGCCACAATCCACGACGGGTGGTGCCCCCTCTCGGCCTGGAAGGAGCGTCAGTGAGCCTGGTATGGAGGGCCCCGGGAAGAGGGACCGCTAGTCTGCACCACAGCGGTGGGAGGCAGGCCACCTGCAGGAGGCAGGTGCCACTCGGTGTTGGTGGCCGGTGATGGGCAATCGGTTCCACTGGGGTGCAGTCAGATCCAAGCAAATGGGCAGTGGCAGGGAGGATGTGGCACCGCGCCCCGCACCATCCGATAACGGAGACCGGGAGAGAGTCTGTAGCTGTTATGGTGGCACCAGCCAGTGGAGGGGCCGTAGGGAAGAGGAAGGGGCCCGACCCCCCGAAAGGTACGCCGCCCACCGGGAGCCGGTTCCGGGCAGGGTTGGGCAAGCAGACCTCCCCTCCACGCACAGGTCGAGAGTCTCACAATGCACCCCCAGAGATGAAGTGAGGCAGAGGCTCCTCGCACCGCTGCCCGACAATGGCAGCCGGGACCACTGATACCAGAGAAGGTGTCCACAGGGGGCATGGGCCAGATCTCTCCAGTCCCGGGAGTCGGCAATGCGTTGTAAAGCAGTGAGCAGGGGGGTGGGGGGGCCCGCAGCGACCACACCACCCCTCAATCTACCAGCCGGACCCCGGCCGGCACCCCACTCACCAACGGTCCGCCGGTAGAGGACAGCCGGCCCGCCGCCGCCCCAGGGGCCAAACCCCTCCGCAGGCAGAGACGAGGCCGCAGTGCCACCACAGCCCAGGAGAGGTCGGAGGGTCTGAAGCAGGCCGGAGCGGGAGGCCGCGCAGCAGCGGGCGTCGACAGGGCTCCCCCAGTGGCGGCAGGTCTCCGGAAGGCCCCGGTGGGCCTCGGCGGGCCAGTATGCAGGGCACCGGCACGCAGTCCCCGGAAGGGCAGGACAGACCCCCACCTCCAGCCGACAGGGCGGAGGAGAACGGGTCCGCGGAGGAAGGAAAAGGGGCCCAGGTCCGTTACGCCGCTGCCCGACAGAGGCAGCCGAGTCCGGCGGCCCCCCTGGCCGCCGCTAGCACTCCGGGAACAGCAAGCATCCGCAGGTGACCGGCAAAGCCTCCAACGCAGCCGGGTGGCGCCCGCCCTCGCTCCTCCACCGCTCTCCTCCTTGTGGAATACCGGCCTCGCACCGCAGCTTCGGCCACCGCCTCGATATCGCCCCACTCGGCCCAGGTCACGGGCAGCTCAAGAAACAGGTGAGCACATCCGGCCCCCGGAGCGGCAAGGGAGACTCAGGGATGAAGTGTCAGGGTCTAGGTCATCAGGCCCGAGAGAGATCGCCGAGGAGGCCGCCCTTTTAGCCCTGTACGGCCTCGGAGGGAGGGAGGTCAAATCGAGGCACTGGGGGCTCCAATCCGCCAAAAAGCGGGACCGGAGCACAGCTGAGGAAACAGGGGGGCCCTGCTGATCGTAGGACGGGTCCGATGGCAGCTGATAGCGGGCGGATACAAGGCGGATGACGGAGGGGTCCGGAGCACTCTTAGAGTGCGACCGCCATCTTGACGCCTCAGGCCACGCCTCACAGAAACCTTTCTTAGCTCTCCTATATCATTAGGGAATGCTGGCTCCACCTATGCACAAGAAATAGCAAAGGTGTCACTGGAGCCATACAGTGGCCACCCTGGCACACTGACATCAGCTCCCCATCCATTTTCTCACATCCTTTGGGGCAGAGACGAGGAAATGACAGATCAATTGCGGCGGTGAAGTGTAACAACTAGGTGAGAACCTTTTTAAAATGGTGGCCTATGACCATCTTTCAGAACAAAAAGGTGGGGTGGATCTATGAAGAATCTGCAGGTAGAGTTACTGAAGGTATGTAACTTTTTTCTCATAGATAAGTCTACCTGTGGTTTCCTCTCCTACTGAATAGATTCCAAAGCAGCCGAAGGAATGGTCAAGAAAGAAATCCTGGAGCGCTAAATGTGCAAAATTGCCATCTCTTCTCACTTCTAAATCCAAGCAATAATTCTTAGAAAATGTGTTAAGAGATGCCCATGTTGCTGCACAACAAATCTCAGCCACTGTGACTCTTCTGGTCAGCGCCAACATGGAACAATTTGCTCTAGTGGACTAGGCGCAGATTTTCTCAGGGTGGGGCACCTTCTTGGCAAGGGCATAGATAGTCTATATGAGGAGAATAATCCAATGAGATAAAATTCTCTTCTAGACTGCTGTGCACTTTTTGTTGCCCACATACCCCTCAAACAGAACTTATCTCCTTCCTACAGTCAGTGTAGCACTGACAGCCATCTAGGCGTCCAGCTGGTATAAAGGCTCCTCCTCAGTGGGATGTGAGAGAGGGCAAAAGGAAGGAATTATAATGGACTGCCCCAGATGAAAAGGGGTCACCACATTATGAAGGAAAGTCACTTTAGTCCTTAGGACCTGCTTGTCCTGGTGGAAGCACATGAAAGGATGGCTAACGAACATTGCCTGCAGCTCACAAATGCCTTTCATCAAAGCAATGGCCAAAAGAAAAACAGCTTTAAAAGTAAGAAGACATAACTGGTCACTGTAAACAGGCTCAAATGGAGCTACCTTCGAAAATGAAAAAGCAAGGTTGAAATCCTGTTGGGGCATGACAAATAGTGTAAGTGGAAACTTGTTTGTAAGTCCCTTCAAGACCCAGATCACGATCATGGACTTAAATAAGAATACTGAACTAACAAAAGCAGCCAGGGAACCCAATGCCGCACCACCTGAAGTATTCACTGTAACAATACTCCCACGTTGCCCACCTCTAATGGCCAGCTGCTTATTGACCATACATCCAACAATTTTTTGCACCTAAAAAGAGAGGCAACGAACACAAATGAGTACGGAGTATTAGTTTGCCACACACTTGTGGGGCACAAAAGGTAATATTCCAATAAAAATAATGAAGTCGTATCCCAAAATCCTCTACTGTGGTCATACCACCGTAGAGGATTATGGGATACGACTTTGTTTATGCTGTACATGGTGCTTGCAAGGATTAACTGCGGGCCGCGGTACAATGTATTGTTGGACTCTAAAACGACTAAGACTAGCATAATGGAATGTTTTGAGTGAGGCATACCTATAATCGGCAACGGTGAATAGCAGTTATTTTTATAGGAATATTGATTTTTGCGCCTTATGAGTGTGTGGAGAACTAATGGCTTATTATCTTGCCCTGAGGAAGCCTTTGTAAAGTGAAAGGTGTTGGCTGCGTGTTCGTAGTGTGGTTGAAGAAACTACATAAAGAAGATAAAACTACCACTTTGACAAGGACCTATGAGTTGTGATTTATGTTAACTGTTACTCCGTACTCAGTTGTGTTCATTGCCTCTCTTTTTGTGCATAAAATACTTAAATAAGAATAGCTGATGTAGAAGGCAGATAAACACTGACAGGGTAGCAATTTGTCTCTTGACGGTGCCCACTGCGCAACCTTGCTAGGGTACTGACAGAGCAAAACATGCTTTCATGCGTGCTTTCAAAGGCTCTAAGTTCTATTCTGCAAAACATGCAACAAATGTATTGCACCTTCCAGAGTAGATTGATTTTGGGAAGGTTCAATGAGATGACAATATGATGTTGACCACCTCCAATGGTGGTAGAGACTCAAGTGCTCCAGCTAAAATTTCAGACATGAAGATGGAGGATCTGGAGATTGGGATGCAGAACATGTCCCTCTGACTGGGACAGGAGGTCCGGGCTCCAACGTACATGGAGTGGAGGACACAGGTAATGTCTTAGAGGTCTCCAGTATAGGGTGATCAAAATTACCCCATCCCTCAGGTCCCAATACAGAGGCAGTGTCCCAGGGACCCCATCCCCCGGAATGTTGGCTTTTCCTGACCAGGAGAGTGCAGGCATATCCTGTTCCACACCCCCCTGAAAAGGGAACACAACTTTGTTCGCGCCTGGGAGGGAGCAGTGAAAATGGTGCTCCCACACGGACGGTAGCAAAGTCACTGACCCGGCTCCCGCCAGCACACAGTAGGTGCTGGCTGGGAAGCCGGCTGAGGACGCAGGGCCTAACAAAAGCTGGATTAAGATGTGGCCGGCTCCTGCCAGGTGAGCTGGCGAGCCGTGGGGCTGTCCCTGAAGCTCCCAACAAAAATTAAGATGTGGGTGTCCCGGATGGGCATTTCTTATTACTGCTCCAGTATGAAGCACCCCATAATGCCCTGCCTGAGCTTGTTATTTAGATTTTTCGGATCCTAGTGGTGCCTCTAGGAGGGGCAGGGGCACCACCAAGCATTTTTATTAATATTGTGAGGGCTGCAGGGAGAGCAGCAGCTCCCATTAACATAAAAAAGTAAGACTCCTGAGTCATGAAATATATGACCGCAGGAGTGCTTACCATATATTTTTAAAGGATTCTGAGCTGAACCTCAATGCCCTTCAGCTCAAGTGCAGGACACCCTAGTGGTTGTGTTCATGGCTGTATTTTGTGGCCTGAAAAAAAGACCATATTGATGTGTTTTTTTATATGACTTTATTATGCGTTTTTTATGAAAATCACTTTCATTAAACATTGCAAAGCATGAATTAATAAAATATACATTTCATTATAATTGGTGATTTTTGACTACAACAGTACATTTGCTTTATGTATATTTTAATTATGTTTATATATGTTGATATGCTGACACCTCATTAGACACATAGGCATCATCGATCTTAAAACAGGCCTAGCTTCCTGTAAGCAAATCAAGTTTAGAATAAAGTCCCTTTCATTCACAGTAAGGCCATACTGACATTTTGCTGCTCAGACGCTGGAGGGATGCATCATGGTGCTTTAAGTTGTACACCTTTTGGCATTGTGCTAGAGAGTGACTAGAAGAAATTGTAAGCCATCAAATCGACTATTAAGGATAAATAAACTGCATGGATATATATATGAAATGAGGGTACATAGGGAAGGGATAGAGAATTAGGGTATACTAATGTGTGAAATGAGGTAATGATATTTGCTTCTCTCCTGGTCTGCTCCCTCTTCCCGTCTGTACGTCTGCTACATACATTACTTGTTGTGGATTAGTGTAACCTGAAAAAAGCTTTTCATGATGCAAATGACAAAACATATGCTTATTTGGTATACACCAGTCAGTAAAATATTTTGATGTAAGGTAGAAGACTCACTGCTCTCTTCTTTGACATTTCAAACATTCGTTTCAGGTGTAAACAGCTTTGCTACATCTGGCATACTCAGTCAGAAGACGCTTCAGTGGAATTTCATCTAATTACAGCAACAATAATAGCTAGAGATACCAACTGTTTGCAGGTAAACATGTCAAAATATTATCTTTCTGAAGTAGTCTGGGGCAGTCAGAAGCACCTAAAAATTCGGGAATTTTTGCAGGAAGTGGAGGTTGACTGATAAATTACTATTTGGGTTCTGACCGGGGACCTCTGCTTAATGATAGCCCACTCGATCAAATGAGTTGCTAGACATCTTGTTTGGGGAAGGGAGAGGTGTGTTAGGTGTATCCCAAATGGGATTAAGTCCTGTTATATACATTAAATTATTTAACTTCAAATGTCACAGCTATGAATACTCCACACTGTGATTGCATGTTTGTGCAAAAAGACTAAAACGTACACAAACAGCATTGTGACAAACTAAGATACATCAAGAAAAGGAGCAAAACATGATTTCATCAAGAACTAGTTAAATGTCTTACTTTGAAAGGAAACCACAGGTTATGTACTGACACCACATTCTGATACTATATAAAAGCAGATGTACTCTACATAAACTTTAACATGAATTTGCAGTCAACCTCTGCAATGCTGTGAATTATGCGGCTCTTACCTGCATTTCGTAGAGTAGCTCCAGACGGCTCAAATACTGTAACTTGCTTCCCATTCCAGACTGCAATTGCATCCTTGAGATTAGAGACGGGGCAGAAAAAACATGTCTCTAAGTCTCTAGCCATTAATTACATCATATCCAATTTATCAAATTACAATGTGCAACAATTCACTAAGCCTGCACCTTAGATTAAAAGCTATACAGGGCCCACAAATCAACTAGGTTCCAAATAGAAGGTGATACATAGTACTCAAGGACGTTTTATAGGTTTAGAGAGCAATAGGAAACCTCAGCAAACAATCAAAATAAGAGTAATTAATAAACTGAAAAATTAAAATAACCATATGGCAAATTAAAAAGTATATTAAACTCTGTTCCAGCATGTTTGAAGATCTGGTAGGCTTTTTTTGGTACAGACCGACATTAGAAAACCATCATGATTGGACGTAGAGATGAATAACCCGTTAATTTGAAAGCTTAAGCTTCGAGCTCCATAATGGGGATAAGGAGACCAGCAAATCTCCAGATGACCTACACTGTAAAAGTGACGCTCTCGACCTTGGTGTGCTATTAATATTGTTGGTGTTGTTGTTACTTGACATATGTATTACACATTGCTGCAAAGTGCATAAGCTGTATCGCTCAGCCTTTTTGGATAAGCTGCTGCTGAAGCATCACCTGGGCCGGACCTACGCCCTGCCACCGCGTGGCACCCAGCCTCGATGGTCCGTTGTTCTGCATCGCCGGCTTGTGGGGAAAACTCTCCATTGTTTCGCTCTTCAAGATGGCGACGATCCCTCTTGAATTCGCTCCTCAAGAAGGCGAATGTTGGGGCCCCCCGATGAGGCCATGGTGAGTGGTTTCCTTCTCCCCGCCCGTCGCTCATCCTTTCTGAATCGCACGATCAGTGATCCTCCCTCTATAGTTCGCCCTTGAAGGTGGTGAATTCTGACCCCACAAATGAGACTATACGCTGGCATAAATTTATTCTTTGACATGTCGGAGCCCCTTCCTGGTTCCTCCTGGGATGGTGCTGACCTGGCCTCCCAGTGAAGCCTTCAACTCCGCTGGCCTCGGTGAGTGATTTCTTTGCCTCCACTCCCGATTCCCAATGGGGCTACAATTGAGCGCTGTTTTTGGCGGTTGCTGATGAGGATTGCGAATTTACTGTGGCAAATTCTGCCCCCCCTTTGAGACTGCACTCTGGCATAAGTTTATTTTTGGACAATTAGGGTGCCTTACTGAGTTCCCACCGGGAAGATGATGACCTGGTTTTTCCCCAATGAGGCCACAGTCGTGCACTGTCCAGGCCGTGTCTCACTTGATCTTGGGCCGGAACCTCGCCCTGCCGACGCGCAGCCCTCAACATCACTGGTCTCGATGAGTGGTTTCTTGGCCTCCACTCCCGATTCCCAGTGAACCCACAGACCGCCACTCGGCTATCGTCCACACCCACCCTATTTATGCTGTCTGTTTAGCCCCCCCGTCCTTGGCGGACTCTGCAATAATCCCTACCAATATTGGTGTAGCGGACTATGAGCGAATCTGACGCCGCACGGCCCTTGTCACCGGCGATAAGTAGACTTCCTCAGCTTCCTCTTTCTCTTTCGTTTTACTTTGATCACCAACTTCAACAAAATAACCTATTCCTGAAAATGGTGGTACTCCGCCAATTCCAAAATGGCGAGGATCCACACCACACCCCAAGATGTCTAACGTCGCGGCCAGGCAATTAGGCCAGAGCGAGTCATTCCTCTCTACCCCCACGACCTCTCGATTAACTAGACCGACCACGCCCTCCCCGGCGCCCATATTGCCTCAGCCAGGGCGAAATTACTGTGCCTTGTCCAATGTTGATTTTACCTATTTGGTTCTAACTGCTGATAAGCCTGTTTAACACTGTAACTTTTTGTCACAATTCTGAATACTATTTCTCCGTTGATGACCCACTAGGCCCTCTAATGTAATTTCTATTATCCTCTATGCCTGTAATTTCTACTCTGCTCTGTTTACAGAATATTCAGAATACTAATTCATCGTTGTTGACCTACTAGGCCCTCTAATGTAATTTTTATTATTATCTATGCCTGCAATTTCAACTATTACCTTTGCCTGTGAATGCTTTTGTAATATATTGCCCTACACTCACACATACTGCTAATTCCCTTTTTATGTATACACTCCCCCCTCATTCCCCCTAACCACTGCCCCCTCTCTCCTCCCCTTGCACCTACCCCCCTCTTTTTCTGATGCCCATTATGATTGTTAATTTTTCTCCGTCTCCTAACGAACTCGCCGACCTGTCCCCTCTCTCGCCCCATAACACTGATCCCCCTCTCTTCCTGTGCCCTCTGTGACTGCGAACTCCCGCCCCGTCCCCCACCTAACTCTCCCACGGGTCGCCCCCCTAGCAGTGACCTTGCTCTCATCCTCCTACTCCTTTCCAGGATTCCCCCTTCCCCTCATCCAGCCTCTTCATTCCCCCCCCCCTGCACGGATCTCCCCCTCCCACTCCCCTCCCCCGGATTCATCACCCCCCCCTTGCCTTACCTCCCCCCCATTGCCCTCTTCGCTTCCTTCCATCTCTCTCCATCCCATTTCTGACCCAACATGCCCCCCCTCAACCACGCCCACATCCCCCATGACTCTACTCTCTCCAAACATGGCCCCAACTCATGGACCATTCTTTACCCCCCCCAATCTCTCCAAAAACGCTAAAAAAACTTTAAACACAAACTACTCATCCGAAACCCTGAAACTCTAATTGTTGATAACTACCTCAGCCTCACTTCCCCCATTAAAACCAACTACATCTTCTATTCCAAACGCCCCTCCAAATGGAAAAGCATCTTCCTACGACATCTCCCAGTCATTAACTCAAATAAAATTCCTTATGGATTTAAATTATCCACTACTCCCTCCCCAGCCTTTCTAGGCGAAATTGACATCTCCATTTTCAAAACGGGTAACATCCTCATACAAGCTGCTGAATCCCAACTCACCATCTTTGAGCACCACTTCAGCACCCTGTCTCTCCAACTTGACAAAACCATTCCTAACCTTCCGTCTGCCCAACCGCACAACGCCCTCCCGCCCTCTCCCTTACCTCCGACCCCATTCTCCCCCGTCATCCCTCCAGCTAATACCATCCTCCAATCACCGACATCACTCTCCCCCTCCCCTGACTTCTCTACAGACAATGCCCTCCCCCAATCACCGACCTCCAAATATTCTCCCCCCCCCCCCAACGACCCTCTCTCTTCCTGACATCCCTACGGCACACCCCTTCTCCAAATCACACATGCACTCCAACGACCTGTCCCCTCCAACCCCTACTAAAATTCTAAACCCCTATCCTTCCTCCCCGCCCCCCCAACCTGAATCCCTACCCCTCCACCCTGATTCACCTATTGTGCCCCCTCCGGCCCCATCATCTCCCCCTCCGAATCCATTATCCCACCCCCCAAATTACACACCACCCCTAAACCCTGATGCGGTCTATCTCCACACTCTTCACGCCCTTATAACATCTCTGACCTCATCCCCTGAGGTCTTAATCTCCTTTCCCCCATCACGCCACCCCTCACGCCCAGCAGCCTTAACACTCCACATACCTCCCCCACTGACCTCTCACACCCGACACACAACAGTCCTCCCCCCGCATCAAACACAGACCCTTCCCTATCCCCCTCCTCCTCCCCAACAGTTTTCCCCCTCACTCTAATTACCCAGACTCTACGGAACATAGAACGCGATCTCTCTAAGTTGACGATTGAACTCCCTCGACTTAGAGATGATTTTAATTCCCTCAGCACCAGAACCCTCCTCAACCTTGCAAACTCCACCTACTCCAGCCGAAAAAACCCCACTAACTACAATCATTGGAGAACTACCGCTCTCCGCTGCCGTATTCATAGACCTCGCCGCACCTTGAGCCATCTCTCCACATCCAACATTTCTGACCTATGCAACTCCTACCATCCTAGTTCATCAATCAACAATCCTCCACTCCCCTACTCTAACATCCCCGTTATATTGGGACTAACAGAATCCCCTCCTCTCCCATCTCCCCCAGACCCCCTCCTCAACTCACAACTATCCACTCCTGCCCACCCCCCAAAAGCAACTCTTACCATCCCAGTTCATCAATCAACATTCCTCCACTCCCCTACTTTAACATCCCCGTTACTCTGGGGACTAACAGAATCCCCTCCTCTCCCGTCTCCCCCAGACCTCCTCCTCAACTCACCATTATCCACTCCTGCCCACCCCCCAAAATCAACCCCAAACCCCTCGCCTGCATGCTTGTGAACTGTAGATCTGCCGTCCGACATGCCACTGAAATTTCTGAAACTATCCTAAGCGAATCCATTGACATTGCGTTCCTCGCGGAAACCTGGCTCAATGACCACTCAACGAGCATACTTGACCTACTCTCCCCTCCCGGATACTCCATCCTTAGAAAAGACAGACCCGACAGAATAGGGGCTGGTTTAGCCATAATGTTCAAAAACGACCTTCAACTCTCCCTTGTTAACAATTCTGGCCACTCCACCTTCGAATACCTTGAAGCTGAACTAAAAGTGCAAGGTTCCCTCTCAATTCGTCTACATAACATCTACCACCCTCCTGGAGATCCTCATCCCTTCATTGATGAACTATCCGACCTTCTGACACAATCCTCAATATCCAACTCAAAAAATCTCTTCCTTGGAGATCTCAACCTCCACTGGAACGATACCGATGATCCCTCAACCACCCTCCTCACCAATCTTCTTGAGATTAAGGCCCTCAAACAACTATGCCAGACCCCAACCCACATCAAAGGAGCCATCCTGGACGCCATCATTACCAACAAGGATTTGGCCTTCCTGACCAATATCATCCCCATCGACTGGTCCAACCACCATCTCATACTGTTCACCATTGCTACCATGGCACCCCCCCCCCCCACCCCACTAAAATCATTAAACCTAAGAAATGGACCAGAAATCTAAAACTTAGCCCCCTGGTGAACTTGAGTCTAAACTCCAAGCTCAACTTCTCCTCACTCCTCTCTCACAAAACGCACATGAGCTTACTGAACACTTTAATAAAGCTGTCACTGTTGTCCTTGACCAACTGGCCCCGCCTAAACTTAAAAATCAAAGAAATATCCCTTTCAAATCATGGTTTAACTCAGAGCTCAACAACGAAAGACGCTCACTAAGACTGATGGAAAGAACATGGAGACAGCATCCATCTCCCTCACATCTGGCACTCCTCAGCTTAGCTAGATCTACATACAAGAAACACATTTTTAACGAAAAGGCATCCTTCTTCCGTACACAACTCGATCGGGCCAAAAATAGACCCAGAGAACTGTTCAGCATCGCTCGTAACCAAACATCCTCCGCACCTCCAAATCCGATGGCTTCGACTGCTAGATGTGAAGAAATAGCCCACTTCTTCTCGGAAAAAATCGCCAAAATAGAGCAATCCTTCCTTGTAACTCAGATCCCATCCAACTCCCAACATACACCCGACATCACCTCAAAAGCTCATACCACATTCTCCACCCCCCTGATCCCGCCTCACACTTGCCCACTACTGCACCTCACCCTAACCACTCCTCACACATACCCACTACTTCACCTCCCCTAAACTACTCCCCTCACTTACCCACAACTATACCTCTTGAAACCAACCACCCTAACTCACAACTAAAAAACAATGCCTCCTGGCATAACTTCCTCCCTGTAACCGAGCACGAAGTTTTAAACATCTTGGTTAAACTTAAACCGTCCTCCCATACTAAAGACCCCCTCCCATCTAACCTTGTCAAAGACCTAAAGCACATCATTGCCCCATCTTGGACTACAATCATCAACACCTCCCTTGCCACGGGATGTGTCCCTATCTCCCTTCAACTTGGACAAATCACTCCCATTATTAAAAACCCTAATGCCGACCCCAATGACCTTAACAATCTCCGCCCCATCTCTAACCTCCCCCTTCTTTCCAAAGCCCTTGAAAAATGTGTCTTGCTCCAATTAGACAAACACATCGAAAATTTCAACTTACTGGACCCCCTACAATCAGGCTTCAGGAAAGGCTGCAGCACCGAAACTGCCATGCTAAACATTGTTCTTGACATCCACCACTCCCTCGACAATGGCGAGACCTGCCTACTTATCCTCCTTGATCTCTCTGCAGCGTTTGATACAGTCAACCACTCTGCCCTACTTAATGTGCTCAGAGATCGTTTCGGCCTCAATGGTACTGCCCACAAATGGTTTGTCTCCTATCTACAACACCGAACACAGCAAATCAAAATTCACGACTGTCTATCTAACCCCACTCCGGTCTCCCTAGGAGTCCCCCAGGGATCTATTCTCTCTCCCTCTCTCTTTAACCTTTTTATGGAACCCCTCACCCTCATTCTAAAACAAGCTGGAATCAACTGCCACCTCTACTCCGATGATACCCTACTCTACTGTAAGATCAAAACCCATGCGGACATCATACACCTTAACAACACCCTCACTAAGATCCAAACCTGGTTCCAATTAAATCATCTCAAACTCAACCCTAAAAAAACTGAAATCATTCTCTTCTCCCCTAAAAATAACCCTCTCTCCATTCAAACCTGGATCTCCGACCTTAATGCCCTCAACTGCTCACTCTCCCTGTCCAACTCAGTAAAATCTCTTGGTATCTCCATCGATAATAGCCTAACTCTGAATGTTCACATCAAAAACTCGGCCAAAGTATCCCTCTTCACTCTCCGTCATCTCAAGAAAATTAAGCCCTTTATTCCAACGGATGACTTTAAATTAGTAGTCCAGTCACTGGTCCTCTCGCGAATTGATTACGGCAACGCCATCCTCACCGGAATCCCCAAGGTCCACCTAGCTCCACTCAAATCTGTGCTCAACCTTGCAGCCAGGCTCATCACCGACTGCAAACGTTTCGACCACATCTCCCCAGCCCTCAAAACTCTTAAATGGCTCCCCATCGAAGGCAGATCCGCCTATAAAACTGCTTGCATTACACATAAAGTCCTCCATCAAAATACACCGCCGTACCTCGCCAATAAACTCTGCAAAGCGGGCAACACACGACCTATGAGAAGCACCAACGCTCTCCTCCTAGTCCCACCCCTGCTAAAAAAGAAATCCACACAATCCCGCTCCTTCTCCGGAAATGCCCCAAACATCTGGCATGCCCTCCCCAAAGACCTGCGATGCAACCCTTCGTATATCAGCTTTAAAAAAGACCTCAAAATACACCTCCTCAATAAATATTGGGGGTCTTATCCTGCGCCCTGAATTCGATCTCCCATTTCCATGTTATATATGTATATAGCTATTGCTCTATCTATCTGTGTATTTGATATGTGTACTTTCAAGCCGTTTCGCTTTTGTTAACCTTTTGGTATTCCTTGCTGTTGAAATATTGTCTTCTACTGTTACTATCTTCATTTTAATGTAAAGCGCTCTGATACCCCTGGGTCTAGCCAGCGCTATATAAAACCTCTAAAATAAATAGATAAATAAGCATCCAAGTTTATAAGTGGGTGTATGCATGACTTGTGAACTATGCGGGAAAAGCTTAGCATTAAGTCTGGAGTTACGAGTACTACTCCGAATGTTATCACAGGCCTTCGAGTGGGAGCTCCCTTGTAAATAAGGCACGTAAAAATAATATATTAAGTGCTGCGGGATGATCGACAGACGTTGAAGCTAGAGTGGATCAGTAGAGTGAAGGAAGGATGGATGCACATTGCTAAATAATCATTGCCCCTCCGACAAGCCTATGAAGGAACCATGTAAACGTAAGTCAGGCCTTTGATCTGGTAGATAGTACTGCAGGGGAGTTTACTCTGCAGACTCAGAGTGTTTGGCAGAATTTAGTTCTTTCTGGGCTAGAGATAGTTCTATCTGGAATGACACTCAAATCTACCTTAAAATCTCTTCGGTTCGTGATAATTACATGCTAAGAGCTGTCCTATTGCAGATGCGAACACGAATGTCGGAAAACTGTCTTACACTAAATCAGCAAAACACAAATGTATCCTTTCTAACCAAGGTTTAAGAAAGCATTCACAACAGACTTAATCAACAATCATAAAAACCCAGAATTTGCCCTGCGGCTGTTCCCCACTTTTCTGGAGATTACACTAGACAAAAACATTTCCATGATTCCCTGCGTAAACAAACTTGCCAAATCAGCGAACCTTTACCGGCACGTGTTAAATAAGATGAACTAATCTTATCCACTCCAATTTTAAAATCATCGACTTTAGCCCTCCTTTTACCTAGGACTGACGTTGTAAATGCTGTATTTGAGGGCATCCCACAAAGTGCCCTCAAGCCAGTGAAAACTGTCCTCCATGTTGCAACAAGACTGGTGTAAGCCAACAAATAAACTGACAACAATACACCAGGTGACGCATTTTCAGCCGGCTTACGTGTAATGTAATGTAAATTTAATTTATAAAGAGCAGCTTATGCCCAGAGGCGTCTTGGCGCTGTAGTCTTCTCATCAAAAAGGCAGCTGAGCTGAACACTGTCGTAAACGGGAGCGAGAAAGCTTTACCTATCCTGTGTGAAAAGCCACGTTTTTAGTGTCTTCCTGAAACTGAGAAGAGAGGTGGCTGTTTTTAAAGAAAGTGGCAGGTCATTCCAAAGCATTGCTGTTGCCATATAAATGCTTCTCCCCCCGCCCCCCATGTGGCCTTTTTAAATGGGGGGACCACCATGTTCCTGGCTGAGCCTGAGCGCAATGTTCTTGCCGGTATATACCATTTAAATCTTTCCATAAACCGGTCAGGCCCTAGTCCATGCAAAGACTTATACGCCAAGCAGAGGGCTTTAAACTTGCACCGTTGTCTGACTGGCAACCAGTGTAGTTTTTTGATGGCTTCTCTTGCTGATTCATATTTAGGTATTTTAAAAATGAATCGAGCTGCTGCGTTCTGCATTATTTGGAGTCTGTTCAAAAGGCCTGATGTCAGGGTGAGATAGAGACTATTACAGTAATCTATCCGTGTGAAGACCAAAGCCATGGTCACTGTTTTTAAAAGATCGGGGGGTAGGTATTTTTTATTTTTTTTTAACATCCTTATGTAGCAAAAAGAAACAGATGTTATTTTATTAACTTGCTCTTTAAATTTTAACTCATTGTCCAGTACAACTCCCAGGTTTTTTACCTTAGTCGAGGGTGTGGGCAGTGTGTCTAGCTCCGGCGGCCACCATTCAGGTGTCCAGAGAGAGGGTTTGTTGCCGAAGATGATAACCTCGGTTTTTGAGGCATTCAACTTCAGACAATTACAATCCATCCAGTTGCTCACCTTCTTCATGCATGAGCTAAATGCCCCATCAGCGTTTTTCCCCCGTTAGTTAGAGACACCACAATTTGGGTGTCATCAGCATATGAGGCCAGGGTAAAGCCCGCGTTTTTGATAATCGACGCCAGTGGCGTAACATATAGATTAAAGAGTGTAGGGCTCAATGCTGATCCCTGTGGTACTCCGCATGGCAGGGAAAATTGCCTGGAGACACAGTTGCCCATTGCCACGTTTTGTTGTCGGTTCATTAAAAATGATTTTAGGAGATCCATAGCCGTTCCTTTTAACCCCAGATCCTGGAGCCGGTCGACCAAGATCTCATGGCCGACCGTATCAAAGGCTGCGGAGAGGTCTAGCAGCACCAATGCCGCGTCCCCCCTCCATCAAGAATTTCACGAATGTCTTCTGTTGCCACAATTAGTGCTGATTCTGTGCTATGGTGTTTCCTAAATCCGTGTTGTGTATCATCTAACAATGAGTTCTCTTCTATATATTTTGAAATTTGTTGGTTCATGATCTTCTCAGCCAATTTGGCAGCGAAAGGGAGCCTCGAAATGGGCCGGTAATTGCTCGGTCTGCGGAGTCCAGATTGTCTTTCTTCAGAAGTGGGAGAATAGAGGCAAGTTTCCACTGATCGGGGAAGGTCCCACTTGTGAACATCTGGTTAATGATGAATCCTAAATTTTTTGCCACTTGGGCGGACAGCATATGCATTATACTGGGCGGGCAGGGATCATATGGTGAGCCAGATTTAATTGACAGAATTAGGTCTCTAAGTTGTTCCTCCGGAGGGGCCATGAAAGTGGAGAAACTCCTTCTGTCCTCTAGATTGGTTATCATCTGTTCGGCTCGATGGTTAACTCTTTTGTGTGCTGCAAATTTATTGTAAATGTTTACAACCTTCTCCTGAAAGAAACTGGCTAACGTGTCGCAAAATCTTGGTTTATCCCAACATGATTAGTACTGGTAGCTGTAACCAGTTTCTTTATCACGGAAAAGAGCGTTTTATTAGAATCACAGGCGGCTTTTATATGCTCTGTGAAATAGATGATCTTTGCTGTTAGAATGCTCTCTTTATGCTTTGCTAGTTTAGCTTTATAGATGATCCTTTCTTCTGCCTCATAATGTTTTCTCCATCTTTGCTCTTGCCTGCGGCAATCCTGCCTGGATAGCCTGAGCTTCTCATTATACCATGGCTGTGACTTTTTTCTCCCATTTGGATTTTTATCGGTGGTTGGTGCTACGATATCTAAAGTAGTATTTAACCAGAGCGAGAAATTCTCCACATTCTCCTCTAGGTTGTCTCCTAGTTGACAGGGGCTGGGGGTAGTTGCCTCTCCTAGTTCTGCCGGGCTTATTTTATGCCAGGCTCTACCTCTTACTTGTTGGGTGGGGGGCCTGTGTTGGATGTTTTTTCCATCTTTATTAGCCATTTAATCACCCATTGGTCAGACCATGTCACTGGAAAGGGTGGAAGAAGTGTAATGGCATCTTCAGTAGAAAAGATGCCATCCAACATATGTCCAGCCTTATGTGTTGGGCCCTTATTGATTAGCGTGAGTCCAAAGGAGTCCATAGTATCAATCAGTTTTTGAGAATCAGGGTCAGTATGTTTTTCCAAACGAAAGTTAAAATCCCCTAGTACGGTGAAATTATCATTAATAATTAGAGACTCAATCACCATACTAAGATTATTGGTGAAGCTACTCCTTAATCCAGGCGGGCGATAAATTAGCATCCCCTTAATAGCTGATGCATCTGGCGGCTGGACTGAAAAGGTTAAGGCCTCAAAGCCTGTCGTATGCAATGTTTCGAATTTTGTTTTAAAATGGTTGCGATAGAAAATCGCCAATCCACCTCCCTTTTTTTTCTGTCTATCCAGTCTAAATACAGCATATCCGGGAGGTGTGGCAGCAACGATATCTGGGCCAGAACTCTCATCTGCCCAGGTTTCTGTTACAAATGCCACATCGATGTCTTGAGTTTGGACAAGGTCATAGAAGTCTAACTGGTGCTTTATTAGGGATCTCGTGTTTAAAAGCATGCAGCAGACGTTGGCGCTGTTAGGACCAGGACTCTTTCCCTGCGTTTGGCCAGATTTTCCTAATGGGTCTGGCCGGCTTTCTGATTGAGGTGTGGGTTGTTCATTATTAATGCCATAATCAGAGGACTTTCCCAAGCTAGCAGTAATAATAGGTCTCGTGTGACATTTCCACGATTGCATTTTGCCTATGTATGACATTTTTATGTCTTATATGTGACATCTCGAATAACACTTCATTGAAAGCTTAGTTAGTGACTTGAAGAAGATGAACTACCATAACAAAAGAAAGATGGTTCCATCAGTTGTACACTCAATTACATTTTAGGACTAAATTGCTCCAATCAGTACCCAGAGCACTGTCATGAGTAAAATGACACTTCGGGGGATGAAATTAAACCAGATAAAAAAATGTAAAAAAAATGTAAGTCCGTTTTTATATAGCGCAGCTACTCACCCTTACGGGTCTCAAGGCGCTGGGGGCCGTAGTGGAAATTAAGTGAGCTATTGCCCAGAGTCACATGGTGCTGAGCTGAGCTGCCGCCAGAGCCAGGGATCGAACCGTGAACCCTGTGCTCCAAAGTCAGCTGCCCTGGCCGCTGCACCACACCTCTCCAAAGCTCTCGTTTACCAGTTCCATCTGTGTGGTTCTGATCCAAACTAGAATTTTTCTTAGCACTGTCATACTGGAAGTCCTGAATATATATTAAATTAAAAAAGACTACAGGTACCACAATGAAAATTCAAAACCAGAACTGGTCACGATACAGCCTTCTCTGCACCTGGACTTCTAAGCCACCATTCCAGACCTAATGCCAGCACTGACTTCTATTACGATGAAGCAACAATCTCTCATCCATCCTGACAAAAAGGGATGGATGGAATGCCTGAATTAATCTCACCCACTGGTAATTACTCGGGATTGCATCCCAGCCCATTGTTACTTTGCCACCTCAGTTTGTGTCATTCCATCCATCACTTTATGCAAACTTCAGTGTGTCGCCCTAAGTGGGACGACTTATCCAGACGTGGGTCCCTTGTGTCACTGGAACCAAGCTATACCTGGCTGATGAGCCCTAATCAGGGCAAAGTCGGTCCTAGGTTGCTTTTCTTCCAGTTCAGAGAGGATTTGGTCAAGGAGTTCGGACTGGACCCATTGGACATGGTGAAAGGATGAGACAAGGCCAACAGCTTTAGGTCATTTATTCCCCTCTACCAGCACAGAAGTCCCAGCAGCAACTGCTGTCTGAACCCCTCTGTGGAACCCTCCCTCTGTTCCACGCAGGAAAAACCAGCGCGTTCCCACCCCGCATTCTACACCCCCCAGCACATCCCAACCCACCCCTCTTCGATGACAACAAAACAAATACTATAAGAAATAACAGCTAAATAACAAAATTGAGAATACATTGAGACAAAATTCACCAAAGTACAGGTTAATCCATGACATAATCCTTAAACTTCACAGGACTCTATCTCACCCTCCCAGAAATTCTTTTGTCAAACCTGTCGTTACATTGAGCAGAATTGGATTGATCCCCCATTTTGACCGTTACATGCTCATGTCTGGGTTCTTGTTCCACTGAGTCAGATTGAAATCTCATTTTGCTGCCCACATACACAGTTTTGGATTCAAGCACTACTGAGACAAAGCACTTATTCCACGTTTTGCCATTCTCCAACACTACCACATGTTCTTTCACTTCTTTCACCTGGATAGGTGTGAAAAAACGAGACAATTCTTTGCGGACAAAACCAGGTTTCTTGATTCTCACCCAGTCTCCCACCTGAACCGCCATGGTCCTGTGCTGTTCACTCACAGTGCTATATCTACTCTGTACCACAGTTCTCACACCCGCCAATCCCGACATCCTTACAGCAGCCACAGTCTTCCTAGACATCCACTCCTTGTTCAATTTGGTTCCAGCAATTCTGCCTCTCAGTAAAGTGAAAGGGGACACCCCCGTACTTATATGAGGGGTTGTCCACATGGCCCACAACATGTCATAGATCGCTTCATTCCAATGCAGCCCATGATAAGTGCTAGCTGCAACTGGTCCCTGATGACACGGTTCACCCTCTCAACAAGACCATTACTAAGGGGATGGTACAAAGGAGTTAAGATATGCCTTATGCCTGATTTACCCAGGAAATTCTTCATTTCCCGGGATACCAGTTGAGTACCATTGTCAGTCACTAACTCTTCTGGGAATCCCTCTCTCAAAAACACCTCCTTGAAGAATTTAGTAACTGTTTCAGCACACATGTTGTCTACAAACTTCACTTCAGTCCAATTAGACATATAGTAAATCAAAACCAAGACATACTTGGGTGTGCTACCTGCAACACCAAAAGATCCAGACCCAACAAATGTAAGTTTAGACCACGGTGTGTTTTTCACTAGTACAGGATTATCAGGGCAAGGGCATGCCACTTGTGACTTATCCACCAGAGAAAGAGTATTGTGTTTTAGGACTGAGGAGGTGGCTCCTTTTACATGTATTTTTTATTAATTTTTATCAGATTTTAAATATGAGATATATTTTAGAGAAACTTCTTTTTTTTTTATCTGGATATTGTATTTAAATTCTCTGATGAAATTTTCTTGTATTTTATCTGTGCTTTTTATGATTGTTATATCACAATCGAAATAAAGCTATGTTCTGATTCTGATTCTGCCTTAATACTAAGAACACACATGCAAAACTCACAGACAAAATGCTCAATAGACCTGTCCACTCCAGGCCACCAAAAATTCTCCGTTACTCTACGCTTCATGGCGTGAATTCCACGGTGACGTTCATGGGCCAAATTCAATAGATTCTCCCGGAATCTGAGAACGTTGAAGAAATATGTGACGCTTTAATACTATATTTTTCTTTGGATTAAACCTTTTATCCAAAGTCTTGACGATAGACGGATAATCATTAGCCACCAGCAGAATCCCTGTCTTCTCCAGTAACCATGGGAACATTAACCATCTCCAAAGGCAAGGTTTTTAGTATGCATCTTCCTTCAGAACCCAAATTGTATATGAGGGCCTTTTTCTTTTTCGAGGTGAAGGTATCCCCATCAATTGCTTCCAAGTATGCCTCAAAGGTCTCCTTCCACTGTTGCCAATTCAGTGGAGGAGTGCCAGGTACTTGAAGGAAAGGTGGTGGCGCTAATATTCTCTCCATGAGGTGACCGTGCATGGGTGAGTTGCTGCCACTCCACACACTAATAATACACAATTTCTGACAGTACAAGATAGTTACTTACTTACTTACAAGATAGTTAAGGGATTGAGTGTACATGAAGGTGTGCATTTCACCGGTAATTGATGCAGGCCCTAACAAAAACTGGTAACTGTACTTGCAGGTTTGCCTATCATCGATGTGGCATAGGCCTACAACAAGTACGCCCTTTAAATAAACCAAACTGTCAATTAGCCAAGGTTGGGCAGGCTAATTCATCACAAGTAGGCTTCTTTTAATGTAATTCTCAATAATTTCCCCAATCCAGGATGGCCGCCGATGTAGCACGCAAGGAGTGTGTGTTTCCACAGGAATTAGTGCATGAACAAGCCTAGGATAAGTCTCAAAATGGCCGTCGGGTAACCATGGCAACCAAAAACAGCAGCAGCCAAAAGGAAGGACAGGGCCTGTAGTGACGACGTGTGCTTGAGCACGTTTCTCCAGTCAAACGAGCGCAATCTAGAGGGTAGTGCTGCGCTCACCTTAAGGGCCTCACGACAAAAGGCCCAACTAATGCGCACATCCAAAGCCCTGGCGGAACTCAACTGCAGATGAGCCCAGGAACCGAGGCACTGCAGTGGAAGGAGTCGGCTGGTCGATGAAGCACAGCGCCAGAATGGGGCATCAGCACCGGATCATCGCCAGTGAAAGGAAGAGACGAGGCCCACGGCTTCAGGTAGGAGCTCGTTTATTTCCCTCTAGCGGCATTGAAGTCCTGGCAGCAACTGCCGTCTGAACCCCTCCGTGGAACCCTCCCTTCATTCCACGCAGGGAACACCAGCGTGTTCCCACCCCACATTCACACACCCCCAGTACATCCCAACACACAGTCAAGACCAATTTGCATATGGTTGAGTCCAAACAGAAGTAGCATGGCGGGCAACATAACAATGGAATGGGATGCAGCCCAGTTAATTACCAGTGGCTGAGAGTAATTCAAGCATTTCATCCATCACTATTTGTATACTTCAGTGTGTTTACCTACATGGGATGGCTGTGCCCAGACGTGGGTCCCATGCACAAAGCGTCACTGGAACCAAGCTACATCTGGCTGATAAGCCCTAATCAGGGTAAAACCAATCCTAGGTTGCTTATGTTCCGGTTCAAGGAGGAAATAACCTGGCAGTTCTGGCTGGACTGTTCCATTGGAGCAGGGTCAAGACTGATTTGCATATGACTGGATCCAAACTGAGGTGGCATGGTGCGCAAAATAACAATGGACTGGGATGCGGCCCAAGTAATTGCTAGTGGCTGAGATTTAGTCAAGTATTCCATCCGTCACTTTTTGTTTACTTCAGATGATGTACTATTGTCAGTGCCTGACCTTGAGAGATCCCTCCCGGAGGTAGCTGCTGAGCTACAAAGATTTGGCGAGGGCTCTAGCTTCAAAATAAACATCCACATTGCAAATACTCAACATGTCACTCCCAATGCAGGCTCTGTCAACGTTACAGTTGCAGTAGACGAAAGATTCAATGGACTCAAAGTTACCCCATCCACGACCGAAACACTCAAAGAGAACAATTCAGACTTGCTGCGGTAATTGAAAATAGATTTTGGCAAATGGAAAGAAGCTGGACTTTATTGGTTCGGTCGAATACCGGTTGCCAAGAGGACAACATTACCGAGATTCCTCTATCTTGCACAGACTATGCCACTTCTCCCACCCAGGGGCACATTACGACTTATTCAGCTTCTATTCAACAACTTCATCTAGGCATGAAAGAAGCCAAGAATTGTGGCCAAGCAAATGTACCAGTCGACAGAAGAGGGGGGCTTGGGAATCCCTAACATCATGCGATACAAATATGATACATAGTTGAGTGGCAACGAAAGGAGAGTGAAAAGTACTGGTGCTTTATGGATCAATCTTTCACTGGTCCTCATATCTGGAAAGCAATCTGGCTTCCTAAAAAGCACAGACTACAGGGCCTTGGGTCATCGCCTGTCACAAAGGCAACAATGGTGGTGTGAGATGTGAGAGTTATAGGACAGATCTGATGATGGTTCCCTTGCACGACACCAAAAAAAGGAAATCCCAATTTCTCTGCGGCCTTAAAAGAAGAATACTGGGAATGGCAGAAATCAGGGTGTGAACGAATCGGGGACATGTTCGACTGGAAGGGACTCAAATCGTTTGAGCACGTTTAGAACTACTGGTTGCCAGAGGGGGATCTGTTCGAGTACAGCTAGGTTCAACACTGTATTACAACCCACAGCGAAACAGGGGGTCAGTAGGCCATTAGTCCCCTTTGAGAAATGGCTCATCACAAAGTCAGGGGATGATCACACCGTTTCAGAGATTTATAAACACCTCATTCTGGGACAGGGACTGATGTAAACAGATTGACAAACGATGGGAGTGGGAATTGGGAAGGTCTCTAGACCCCAAAGAATGGAACGCTGTCTTTCAGAGAGTAAAAATCACATCATTGAAAGCAGCTTGTTCAAGAAACCCTGATAAAACTTGCTACATACTGGTGCTACACTCCAGAAAGGATACATGCATGGAACAACACTAAGATCAAAGACTGCAGGTGCGGGTGTGGTGGCACAGGCTCACTCCTGCACTTGCTTTGGCACTGCCCCAAGCTCAGTAGGTACTGGGGCAGGGTCCTGAATGATACAGATAAGATGTTTGGCTGACTGATTTTGAGACTCCCGGCCTACATAATACTTGGGGTTGATGACAAACTCACACACCCTTTGAAATCTCCCAGGGGGAAATTGATTACAATGGTGTTATGTGCACTCAAGCAAGATATTCTGGGGGCCTTGCGTACTAACAGAATTACCAATCAAAATCAGTGTCTACATAAGATTTGGGACATAACATATTATAAAGGTTGGTGATCCTTTTGTGCAGAGGAGGCTGGGTCGGATGCGAATCTGTGAAAGATACCAACACAGGAAAACAAACATTACAGGCAAGTAACTTTTCCTTTTCCAGCATTGAGTCTTTCATAGACTCCCATGCAAGAATCAGAATAACAAGCAGTTTAGTTGAACAATCTATCCGCATAACACCAGATGGCGAGTAATCAAGCTATGATTCACCATACTGAAGAAGATGCTGTAATACTGGCTCTCCCACTGCTGCGTCTTTCTGCACTATCTCCTGCAGACAACAGTGCTGCAAAACAGGCATATCTGTTCTTTCAGGTCACTGGCCTGATATGTTCAACAACACTTCCGAGAACAGGGCAGTTGAAGATGAAATACTTATTGTAGAGTGTGGTCTAACTGGGCCTTGGAGCAGGCTACTTGATTTTGCATGACAAAAGGCTATTGCTGCTGCTACCTAGCTTTCTATATCCTGTTTAGAAAGAGCATGTCCTGTCTGTGGAAGTCCAAATGAATACATTACTTACCATAAGTGCTCTTTCTGGTGGATATATTATCTAACCATAGAGTCCTCCCCTTTAGAATCTCCCATGGCACCAGACTGCATCCAGGGAATTTTAACAGCAGTGCTCCTGCATGCCAACAGGTGGCATTGTGTGCGTTCACTTACCTCTGTACCACCAAGTGACAGAGCGATCGAGTGAAGTAACCTCGTCAAAACTGATTGTCGAGGCAGTAGCGTTTCGTGAACATATGCACTGAGGTCCGTGCTCAGCCTGGCAGATGTCAAGAAGAGACACCTCTAGTGCCAAGGCCCTGGTTAAATGGTCTATTAGGCCGTCAGGGCAACTTCTTGGGCAGTACATAGCAGATCTTAATACAGAGGACTATCCACCTTGACAGGGTCCTCTTTTGAACAGCCCTTCCCTTCTTCGCACCAGAGAATCCGATTAAAAGTGAATAACCTACCCAGTGATCTTTCATATAGTAGATGTAAAAGCTTAATGCACTCTTTGGAACAAGACGATGGAGCCTCTCCTCCTCTTTCAACTGTGAGGCAGTGCGAAGAATTCAGGCAAGGGGACTGATTGGCCAATATGAGAGGGAGTCTCAACCTTAGGGAGGAAAGCCGCCCTGGTCCTCAACATCAATTTGTCTGGAAAGAAGGTAGTGTAGAGCGGTTGCATTGACCAGCTGTGCAGCTTTTTCACACTGCGCCCATAAAGTGATGGTAATAGGGAAGATAGTTTTGACCATCAAGAGGTGTAAGGCGCCGCTGTAAGGCTTCAAGGGGAACACATAATGTCAAGACCAGGCTAAGGTTCCAATGGGGCATTATAAATGGTTTGGGAGGATACATGTGTGTGAAACCATTTATGAAGCCCATCTTTATTATGTCAGAATACCTGTCTTCCTGGCATGGCATGACAAGTCCATACATACAGTGGGCAATTTATTTACGGACCGCCATCTACTTACATTCGAATAGTTGTGTCAAGATTATGACATCCCTCCAGGCCAGTTCCTTCTTTATGGACAGCTATTGCCATCATGCTGGCTCATGTGGTGCACCATAGATGAAGAGCCCCCCACCCATGCTGTCATAGACACCCTGTATACCATGAGCGCTGGACGCCGTCTGGTTAAATCGCTATATAAAGCCACCAAGGAACATGTAGCGGTCTCTTTGACCCCTCTACGGCAAATGTGGGAGGAGGACTTTGTGCCCCCCTGCACGATTCCAAGTGGAACCTGGCTCTAGAGTCCCCACAAAGCATCTCTCGCGATGCATGATTTAAAAACCACCAATACATAGTACTTCACAGGTCTTATTATGGTACTTCACAGGGCCTTTCTCACGCCGTCCAGGTTGAATCGCATTTTTCCCACGGCGCACCTGGTATGCCCTAGATCTCAGTCCCCTGCAGGCGACTTCCGGCACATGCTATGGTCGCATCCCACACTAGCTCCCTATTGGCATGCAGGACATGACGCCCTGGCAACCATTACCAAGCTTACAACACTGAGTACATGCTCTGAGAATTTACAACCAGAGGAAGCAACACAAAGTGAAGTACAAGTTACTTACCTTCGGTAACGATGTATCTGGTAGAGACGATTCTAGCCGCAGATTCCTTAACGTAGAATTATCCCCATGCGTGAGACTGGATCCGGAAAATGTTTTGCAACAGCATCCCTGCGCGCCGGGGGGGGCGTGGCACCACACGACTCTGCCCTGACGCTGTCCGCGGACGTGACGTCAGCGAGGTCACATAAGTCCCACCTCGGCGCGCTGACGTCAGTTTTCCTTGGAGAACTTTTCCGCGCCACAACGCGGAGCCATCACAAACAAAACTGGGAAAGCATGGGAACAGTGTGCGAAAAGCAGTGAAACAGAAAAGGAAGAAGCGAATGGTGAGGGACAGCACCATGAGGGACAGTGCCAGGCACTGTGTCACTGAAAGGCATGGAAGGGAAAGAGCAGAGTACCGCCTCTGAGAAGCAACCCAGCAAAGCCAAAGCAACATCCACCCTGGAGACAGAAAAACAGGGAAAAATGCCATAACAGACAACAGAAAGTCTGCAACCACAAGCCACAACAGTGAAAGGCAACAAGCCGGGACAGATGAGTAACGACAAATGACCCCAAGACAACACCACCAAGGAGTGTCGCATCCCCTGTAAAGAGCCAAGGGCTGAGGCACAGCCAAGAGACCCTAACCCAGAGGACTGCAGAGGAGTCAGAAACCCCAAGCAATGAGAAAGGGAGAAGAGCATGAGTAGGCCCCACATTGGAACAACCAGGGTGGAGGGACGCAGAAAGACATTGAAACCCACCGTCCAAATACCAGAAAGGAAGGGGTGGAACAAAGAAACAGAACGAAGCATCCCGCCAGGGAGGAAGTGAAAGAGGAGACTCGCAGAAGACAAGCCACCCTGAGGGAGGCGATTGCAGAAGACCAAACTGAAGGTCCTCGCAGAACGGGGAGGAAGGGCGGGCCGTGAAGGAATCTGCGGCTAGAATCGTCTCTACCAGATACATCGTTACCAAAGGTAAGTAACTTGTACATCTGATAGCGACTACTAGCCGCAGATTCCTTAACGTAGAATAGATACCCTAGCCATACCCAGAGGGGAGGAGGGTCTGCGAGAGAATCTCACCAGCTTGGATGAACACAGGACCCCAACAGGGGATGTGTCATGGGGACAGGAAGGACGGCCCAGCCCCCACCAAGCAGCGGAAGAACAAGGAGAAGGGAAGGCCAGGATACCACAAGCCTACCCGAGGGGCCAAGGGTGTCCGCCAGAGAACCCTGAGGGACAGGCGGCACCAAGAGAGTATCAAAGAAGAAAAGAACCACCCGCAAAGCCAAGGAGAAGAGGTGGAAACGGGGGCATAGCCCGCCTCAGGAGCAGGAACGGCCCCACAGCCGAGAAGCGCAGACGTGAGAAGGAAGACACAGTCACGCAAGCCCCAGCAGAGCGACGGACAGGAGCACACGCTAAGGCCCACAGGGGAGGATCATAACGTCCAGGCGTGCGCAACCGGCAGCTGGCACAGACTATGAAGAAGTGCCCAGAACAAGCCGAGCGCAAGACCAGGGCGGAGGCAAGGGAACCCCCCGCACAAGCCCCAAAGAAGGACCGTCCCAGTGGCACAACCCGGCCCACGAAGAGAAGTGGGCAACATGTAGCCCAGACCTAAAGCCGTCAACCAGAACACAGGAGAACACCAGGAATATCCCGGCCCCCCTGGAACACAAGGTAGAGGACCAGGCCGAACGTCGGAGAATAAGGCGGAAACACCAAGACACGACGCCGTAGACGGCATGACAAAAGTCGGTCTGGCGATCCAGAGGCTGAGAGGGAAGGAAAAACGTACAGAGGCAGACATCCCGCAGGAACAAGGGCAAACGTACGCCAGGCAAGCCCCACAGAAGAGGGGTCGAAACACCAGCGGATACTGAGCAGGACGGAACCTTTAGCAGCGGAAGCCGCGCGAAGGCTGAGGAAAAGAGACCGCACCAAGCGGAATACAGTAACGCCAGGAAACGCGAGGAACCCAAGAAGGGAGCCACATCCGCCCAGCTTAGGACAGGGCTATACAATAGCCAACAAGTACCCCACCTAGGGTATGGCACATCCAAAACAAATTAGGGGAACACCTCTTAGGGAAAAACCCGCAGCAGAGGTGAAGAACAGAAAGACCTGTGGGTATCACCACAGACGGCTTACCAATCAGCCAAAAAGGGGACACAGACGGTCCAACCTGAGGACCCATACGGCTTCACTAACAGCCAAAAACACACCACAAATCGAAAAGGCCGTACCCGCAGCCAAAAGGACAGAGGGGCCAACTGAAGGACCCGAAAGGCAGTCCCAGCCCCACACAGCACACAGAGGGGCCAACCGAAACACTAGGCCCAAGGAGAGAAGCGGGACAAACGCCTCCCAGAAGACACCTGAGGACCGACAACCCGAAGGTTACGGAGGGGGAGGAGGACGGAGCCCCGCAAGGAGTCGCTGAATAGCGGAGTCCGCGTGGGTGTTAAATAACAGAATCCCATCAAAGGGCAGGTCAACAAGACGCTCCCGAATATTTTCGGGAAAGACGCTATCCCGCAACCAAGCATGGCGGCGGAGGGCCACGGAACTCGCCATAGCGCGGGCGAGAGAATCAGAGACATCCAAGGCCGAACGGAGAAGAAAAGCAGCTAACTCCCGACCATCCAGCACATGGTGCCACAGATCAGCACGGGCACCTTCATGGGAAGTGCGAGACAGAAGGGATTCCGCGGAATCTCATAGGTCAGAGGTAGCCCTGGCCAACACACAAAGGGTGTTGAGCGCGCGCAGAGCAGCACTAGTGGAAGCGAAAAAAAATGTTACGCCCCCAGAAGTCCAACCACCGGGCCTCCCGTGACGGAGGGAGCAACACCGAAGGCAAGGAGGGGAAAGCAGTCTGCAGGACAGGGCCCTGGGCAGATGGGTGGGAAAAAAGGCAGACTGGATCGTGCGGGGCAGGACGGTGGCGGTGGAGGAGCGGCTGAGGCACCGGATCCCCCGTAGCAGGATGCCCCCAAGACCCCAGAAGAGAGTTGTGGAGCGAAGCTTCAAACGGAAGAAGCGGATCCCCTCACCAGAGCCCTGGTGGAGAACCTCCAACAAGTAATCCGTGGGGAGCGGAGCGACCGGATTGCCCATCTGCAAAATGCCAGTGGCCGTGGAGATGGCCCGGACAAAGGCCACACTCGCCTCCGTAGGGCGACGTGGGGGAGAGAGCAACTCTTCCGTGGGCGAAGGCTGTAAACTAAGCCGCCCATCCCCATGGCCTGCCGGAGGAAGAAACGGCCAGCCCCTGTAGGATGGAGGACCCACAGGCGAGTGGGGAGCCTGAGGGGCCTCCGAAGGAGGCGGAGAAGCCTGCGGGGCCACCAACTGCAAGGTGCGGAAGAGCGGGTCCGGGGACTGTGGACGCGGAGACGGCATAGAACCCGCCCCGGAAGCTGCCGGGGAAAAAGCAACGATGCGGCGTCCAGTCTCCGGTGAAGAGGAGACAAGAAGATGACAACCCTCCGGAGAGGAGGAGTCGATGCTCCAACGCCGGGACGGAGCCGGAGAGTTCGCCATTGGCACCGGTGTGTCCTCGAACGGCGCCGAAGAGTCCACCAGGGGCGCCGAGTCGACCTCCACCACCACACGCAGTCTAGGAGAAAGGGGCGGGGTTGGAGCCGAAGCGGCCAATGAACGGCACCGAAAAGGCGCCGGCTCGACCCCCGACGAGGCAGCCGCCTGCGCAGGGGTCCGAGAGGGACTCGGGGAGGCGCCCCGGGTCCCGGCCTCCACCCGTGGCGCCGCCAGGGCCGGGGAAGAAATCCGTCGGTGCCGGAAAGGCGCTGGCTCGGCCTCCGGTAAGACAGCTGCCTGCCCAGAGGACCGAGGGGGACTCGGGGACGAGCCGTGAGTCCTGGCGACCTCCTGCGACACCACAGGGAACCCCGCGGGGTTTTGCGGCAAGGCAGGGACGCCGTGGGCCGAAGAGAAGAACCCCGGAGGGCCGCACCTCGACGACACCACACCTCCAAAACCTGAAGCCGAACACGTCGGCGCCGGGGGCGAAGCCGCCGGCAAGTCCGCGGGAGGCCCTGCGCATGACAAGGGATCCGCGGACGTCTCAGGAAGAGGAGGGGGGCCCAAAGAAGCCCGCAAAGCCGAAGCGTAGGCCTTCATTTGGGCCCTTGTCGCCCCAACGCCAGGAAACGGCGGATAGGTTGGCGACGGGCAAGGGCGCACGCCCCGAGAGGAACCCGTGCCCTCATCAGAACGAGGACAGGGCCTCGGTGACAAACTGCAAGACTTACCGACGGGATAGCGACGCCCGTGGGACCTCGGTGAAGGTCGATGCCGCAACCGGAATCGGCGGCTCCTGGACCCTTCCGAGGCAGGGGACGGACGCGGTGACGAGACCGATCTGGACAAGCGGGCTGAAAGCAACCTCATCCGGCGCTCCCGCCGGGACTTCGGCTTGAGATGCTGACAGGCGTCGCAGTCCGTAGAGTCATGGTGCTCGCCCAAACACCACATACAAATAGGTGAGGGTCCGTCGCCGACATCTGACGCGTACAAGAAGCACACATCTTAAAACCTGAAGGCATTGCACACTGTTCCCAACGCAAAAGCGTTAAAAGAGGCCTGAAAACAGGCCAAGGGAACTCACTCCGGATCCGCGTTGCACGCGGAAAAGAAGGAAACTGACGTCAGCGCGCCGGGGTGGGACGTATGTGACCTCGCTGACGTCACGTCCGAGGACAGCGTCAGGGCGGAGTCGTGTGGTGCCACGCCCCCCCGGCGCGCAGGGATGCTGTGGCAAAAAAAAATCCGGATCCAGTCTCACGCCTGGGGATAATTCTACATTAAGGAATCTGCGGCTAGTAGTCTCTATCAGATAATACTATTCGCAAACCTGTGCCTATTGCTAGCCAAACAAACCCTCACACTACATTGGAGGGCCACACAACCTCCATTAATCTCACAATGGGACATGGTGCTCCTTCCTTGGGGTGAAGCAGAGCGTACCGCCCTGCATTATGAAGAATCCCGCCGCCTACGTAAACGGCCCATAGCGGCAGCCTGGGATAGTATGCTCACCCAATTCCGGGAATTGATACATGAGGAGGCCCCCCTACATGAGCCATCTAGCTTAACTCTGCTACACACTAGACCTCCAGTGCAGTTCGCACACCTACCCTGAGTTGTTGTTTCTTCTTCCTGCTGCCCCACAAGCAACAGAACCAGCAAATCGAACTGGTCCTGTGAGCACCACCACTTTAAGAGGTCGTCCCCCCACCCTGCCCATACATGATCTCCCCAAAGGTAACCCTGTTAGCTCTTGTCCGTGCTGCTATTTAGTTGTTTCCCTTCTTAGCACATTCCTCATTTCTCTTTCTCCCCCCTTATCTTTTAGAGGTTCACATATTTTATTGTCAAGCACATGGGGCTCGAGACACATCGGACATGATCTGGTTGCGCGTGAGTAGTGCTGCAATACATTGTACTTCAAAACAGATCCTGCCATGATGTCTAGTCATCTATCCCCGAAAGTTGACCCAAGTAGAACATGTAGAATGTAACTGTTAAACAAATACCAGCACATATCACATGTCACTGTTTCCTTAATATGCCTATGAATATTACTCACATGTCGCAAAAACCTAAATAAAAAGGGTTTGCAAAAAAAATGAAACCCATCCTTAAACAAGGATGGTTTGTCTGGTAAACAGAGAAATGCCGCAAGGGCCAACAAGTAACCTTTTACTGTGCCCACTGTAAGGTCTTGCTCGGCTAAGGAGAGAACAAATAAAAGAAGTTTCACTTGTCAGCATCGGTATCTCGGGAACCACACTAGGCAACCAATTCGTCCCAGCACCCAACGTAGATGAACTTCGTGGAAGGTCACCTAGCAGCAAGGATAACATCCACCACATTTGTCGGTAGCTCAAACACACATAGCTATCATTGTTCAGATGTAAGTTGTGAAGATTTGGATGCCCTAATGCTGGGACAGGAGGTCCTCCCAAAGCAGAAGCATGATTGGAGGGCAAATGCTCAGGCTCAGAAGCTCTGGATATCACACTCTCATAGCCCAGTCATCAACAATCAAGATGACTTGGGCCCGGTCTTTCTGGATCTTCTTTTGGACTGGAGAGGTACCGGTGGAAGGCATACACGGAATTCGTCACTCTATTCCAGCTAGACTGCATCTTCTAACGAGTGCCTTGGAGGAAACTCCAGTGCACAGTATTGCTGCCACTGTATGTTCTCCATAGTGGAAAACTGATCAAGCCAGAGCTACCCCCAGTGAATGAAGATGCCATGCACCACCTCTGGTTGGAGATGGCTTTGGTGTGGACTGCCAGACAATGCCTTCTCAGTTCATCCACACTGGCATCCATGGATCCTGTCAGGTGTCTGGTGAACAGGAAAATTTTCTATTGTTCCAATCACTCTCCATCTGCAAACAGCTTCCATGCAGAGGGCCCAGGACCCAAATCTGCACTGTATGTTGTTGTACCACATGGCAATAGTGTTGTCTGTGAGGACCTGCACCAGCCTCCCCTTAAATGATGGCAGGAATGCCTTTAGGACCAGATGGATTGCTCGACGTTTCAGAATATTTATATTGAACTGGCTCTCCGCGAGGGACCAGAGGTCTATGATCTCGACACCCCTGGCCCAGCAGTGAGGTCTGTGCGGTTAGAGATCAGGTCCTGGATGATCAGATCAGCACAAGTCACCACTGCACATCTTGAGCCGTCTCTCTGGTGACCCTGAAAGGAGTTGGAGAGGCATCCCGGACGCTGAGCCCACTAGCACTTGAGGCTCCATTGCAGGGCTCGCAGGTGCCACCTTGTTTTACGGGCGAGAAGGATGCATGATGCCAAGAGACCAAGACGCCTCAGAGCTAGCATCACGCAGATGAAGGGCTGATCCTGATACACTGGAATCACACCCTGAATGCCCCAAACTCGCTGCAGTGAAGAAATGCCTTGAACACACCTGTCACGACGGGGCAGTCAATGGCTACTAGGCCAAACCGAGGGGGTTGAGGCCTCTCACTCCTGCAGGCCTAGGGCCAGACCAACTATGGATCCTGAACAGCTAGGCCAAGTATTACCTCTTCAGCACTTGACTCCCAGTGGTAGTGGAGGTTGATAAGTTCATAGCTTCTCGGGGTGAGGTAAGTGGAATGTAAGCAAAGGCACAAGACTCAAAACACAAACAGTGACCCCAATAATCTTATTGTATAGTCCAATACTTTCTTTTGGTAAGAAAGGAAGTACGTTTTACACACACACAAAGTATAATACAACACACTAAATAATAAACACGAACATCTCTCAGGTTGAGCACTCTAGCGCATTCCTAAGCACTGTCTCCCAGATTCTCGTCCTCCCTCCTTCACACTAACATGTTCCTGACGGTTTATGTGAGGTGACCCAACAGGTGCTGCCCGCACTAGTAATGTGCAACAATATCTTATTTTAGCTCTGAAGGTCCAGCTTGCTATGGCACTAATAAGCTAAGTTCATGTAAGTCTTAAAAGGCTGGCAGTACTGCTCCAGTGTTACCCAGCCGCGGCCTGAAGAAGAATTTGGGAGCCGGGCCACGCCTTCCAGCACTCCAGCGATGAGCGTTATGCATCACATCTTCTTGTGGTCAGAGGTGCGCTGAGGTGGTTGAAGTCGGTGACTGCTTCTGGGTGCAGCAGGTGACATCTCCTTCATGGTTCATGCAGGTAAGGTGATGGCCCGGCAGCTGTAATACAGTGTGGCTTTTGATCTTGAGCCCCTCTGATGGTCCGGGCAATCTTCTGATACAGACAACAGCCCTAACGATTCTATAGGCCCTACTCCACGCATATAGGGGTCACAGGCAAGGGCAACAATGCCAATGATATTGGTTGTACAGGGCGCCCGCCACAATGACATTAGTAAACCCCTGTCGGCAGATGGGGTTCACAGGCAAGGGCGACAGCCTCAACTGTTTACCTTTAATGGGCGAGGTCCAAAACTTAACGGCGGCCCAGACAGGGGTAGCCAACTTTTGCAGGAGGGTGGATGGCTCTCTCTCGCAACAACGGTCCAGAATGGAAATGGCACCTCACATTTTGCTCATCTCCTGGCTTTCTCCACACCCTCACGGGGCACAATGATCTTGGCAGGCAATCAGAAGGCTGGCAATCCAGGCAAAGGGCAAGTGTTCTTGGCATCCTGGGGGATGGACCCTCACTCAGCTAGGAGGCTACCAGACCTTGGTCCCTAGGCCTGGTTGCAAGAGCTCAAAGTCTTGGTGATCTTGTCTATGCTGAAGAACAATATGTGGGTTTCTGGTTACCACTTTCATACTGTCCTACCAGACTCTAGATGTGATTTAGTGTCTAATCTTTTTAAATTCTTGTTGCAGGTGCGGAGTCCTTTGAAGTGCCCACTCCTCTCTCCTGGTTTTTGTTAGGCAGTACTCTGCATCATAAAAGCCTTTGATGTCCACAGAAGATGCTCTGCTACTCTACATTCAGTGTATCTTCTAGCAGCCCCCAGGAATGCCAGCAATTCACATCTCTTGTCTGGGTCTACAGACCACACCTCCATATTAGCTCTCCTAGGCCCTGGGCTTTCCAAAATGGCTACACACATTCACCATTTAGATCAAGGCAAGTTAAATGCACACTAGCGGAACTTTACAGAAGGGGGCCTCTACACACCACTCAGTGACACAGGCAAAAGGGCTTGTCCACACTACTGATCACGATACAACACAAAACGGGTATGCTGCCACCACCATGCTAATGCCATTTACCTCTGATAAGGGCAGTAGCCCTTTGCCATTATGAGGATAGCACTCTGTGCACCACTCCCAGTCAAACAAGGCAGCATATCGACATGCCAGGCATAGGTCATGGCACACATGCATGATCCATTTTTGCCTATGACCAATAATCAGTACCAGGGTTCCAAATATCCATGCAGCAGGGGAACTAAGGGCAGGGGTGCACATCTGTTACCATGCAGCAGCAGCGGCGGCTCTACCGCTAAGGCAGAGAAGTGTCTCCCCACTGCTCTGTGAGCAGTTCAAAAAGGAAAAATAAAATGATAACCCAATGTTATAATTTCATTTTCCGAACTGGCTTAGGTGTGGGGCAGGGCTGGGCTGGTCAGAGCAGGGGCTGGGGGAGGAGTTGTGGGCACTCTCCAAGTGTGCATGGCGGTTAGGCCGGCCGTCTTGGGCCGACCAAACAGTCATACACACTTTGCATGTTTTAGACAGACAGATGTACCCCGGCACTCAACAATGTTACTACAACATTGATTTTTTTTAAATTGAAACACAAGATCTATGTATTCTATCGATCGCTCAAATCACAGGATATGACAATATTTGGATTTATACTGGGGTTCTCTCAAATTTAATAATCAGTGTGACATTTAGTCAATACATACTGTACATGGGGGGCGCTAGGTGGCGCACGAGCGGAATGGCCGCACTTGCGTGAGGCTCCCGCAGTTCGGCTTATTAATCCTCTCTAAATCCGACTTAACGGGACCCAACAATGGTGAAAGTGATCCCGATCGGCTGCGAAGACCTCCGACCATCAGCGGACTAAATGTGGTCGCTGGGGACAGCACAGATCCTATCCTTCTGACGGCCTGAAGATACGCCCGAGCAGGGGCTGAGGAAGGAACGCACAGGATCGGCGGCGTTGGCTGCTACGAAAGCGGCGCGGCTCCCCATGTGGTGACCAGGCCTCCGCATACAGCCTCACTGGCTGAGCCCAGCGTGGTGAGTGACAACAGCCCCATATCGACTAATAATAGCAGCGGAGGGGAGGGCTGCATGAATTGCCGGGTTGCACCGTGACATAGTATTGGACACAGTATTGGAAAGTACGGGCTGGCTAGATATATTGCAAGATAGGAGCGCGCCGCGCGGGTGGCGGATCGGCCATTAGCGGCGGCGCCATCTCTCTCCACTCTGGACCAGAATTGCCGCGAGACACATGCCCGACACCCGCAGATGGCCTGAAACTAATGCGCTGTCTCCAGGAGGCTGCAACACGGCAGGCAATGTGTGCGTGATGTGGAAACAACCCAGACAGAACTCAAATATTGGCCATATTGCGGGGGGGAGGATTGCTGAAGTGCACGGAGTATACTAGCACTGGACAACCTGCTTAACAGTGGTGGCGTCGCAATTACCCCATAATCTGCTGCTGCGACAGCCGCCTGCACAAGACTCGATAAAAATTGTACACCAGCTCAGACCGCCCCGGAGTTTGCCACACAATAACTTGAGCGAAGGGCATGAGGTGTGCGGTGTAACCGTACAAGCAGAGGCGCGTTGACAGGCAATACCCGGGATAAGGAGACGGCCATTGTACACTGAGGCGAGAATTCTTCGCTCATATGTGCCCACATCACCGCGGCCAACAGCAACGGGACCAGTATCCGATACCTAGAATCAAGGCAGCCAGGTAACGCAACTAACGGACTCCATCATAAATATATGTAGAAGGTAGTGGAACTACAGGGGGCACGCAGAATAAGATACCATATGAAAACTGTGCTGTGACTCACCTGCCGGGCTGCTACTAAACGCATTTTAGAGGACGGAATATCGGTCACTGGCGGTGGTGCCTTCCAAATACCCCTGGAGGCAGTGATAATTGATAAACCTACTAACTTGCCTGTGACGATACGCTATTACACCGTCGACCCATAAGGTAGTGGATATCCATACAATCGGACGGTGTAGCGAGAGGTGTGGCGTGGTGTGGATCTGCGGGGAGGCGAAAACGCCCCGAAACACAGTCTGCATTTTTGAGAGGGCGGTAGGGGTACGATCGCAGAACTATTCTTCCTGCTGCAGATGACATACGACTGAGAAGCACCCAGTCGTGGGTTCTGTGATCCAACTCACTGCTGAGCATAGTGTCTCTGAGACGCGACGTCCATATAAATAATGGGGAAGCCAGACGCCAAACAACCTCGCCTCCAGTTTGAAACCAAGAAGACCACGCGCTCGCAGCAATCCGACAACGATGGAGATGCTGAGACCACAATAGCTGAGACGGGGGCTCCAACGGGTAGCGAAGTGAAGGCACTTATGCTGGAAGTCCGGCAGGGACTAACCACACTGGCAGACAAAATGGACGCCATGAATTCCCGCATGGACAGCATTGTACATAAAATTGACAAACATGAGGAGCGTATTACCCAAGCAGAGCGGCGCATTTCAGATACGGAGGATAGCACTACACGACTTCAAAGCACGGTAACTCAGATGGACAAGCTCCTAAAAATAATAGCAGCCAAAAATGAAGACATCGAAGCGAGGAGTCGCAGGAATAATATTCGCGTACTAGGAATACCCGAAAGCACCAACACGGGAAGATTGGAAAACTATATGGAAAAACTACTCTTAGAAGTGGTGGGGGTAGCAGCATTGTCCCAACAGTTTGTGGTGGAGCGGGCACACAGGTCACTGGGCCCTCGGCCTCCTCCGGGTGCCCCACCACGCCCCATCATAGTGCGCCTCCTCAATTATAGGGACCGAGATACCGCACTCCGGATTGCCCGTGAGAAGAAACAGCTGCAATACGATGGAGCACAATTTACCATCTATCCGGACTTCACGGCCACTGTGCAAGATGACAGACGGCGCTTCCTCCCTGTGAAACAGAAGCTGAGACAGGCACAGATCGAATATGCCCTTCTCTACCCTGCACGCTTAAGGATAACTTATCAAGGCAAACAATTGATCTTCACTAAACCCCAGCAAGCGGAGGAATTTTTGAAAAGTCACAACTCACGACCATCCGCCTCGCCCGCCACTAATGAACAAGCGGAAGAAGACTGAACACACTACAAAAGTTGGACAAAGACACGATATCCTTCCTATGTTGCCCTCGAACACTGTCTGATTGGATGGGAGGGTATGGGTAAAGCCAAATTGGATTGCCACAACACGGCAGATAATAGATAGGATACTTAATACAGCCTGATAAATGCTAGGGGCCATTAAGATAAATATGCCGGACACCCTCTGACCCTAATAGAAGGGGTGAATTCCAACTAGGTACCTCAGGGTTGGAGGGTTGAGGTGAGCCACTTAGACGTGTACCCCCACAAGGGAGAACCCCAGACAAGTAAGAATTAATGAATCGTTTGTTAGAATGTTTATGCGTCACTAAGGCGCCTGTTATGTTGGGAATAAGGGAGGGGGGAGGGATAGGATTCTATGGCATGGTTGGGATGCCACAGTGGGTGGGGGGGAGGGAAGCAGGGGTTGTTATAATTGATAGCAATAGGCTTATTAGGCAGCATTGGCAAACACACTTGACCAAATATGGAATTTGTAGGACCCACGGACACCAATGTACTATAAAACACACGCATCATGAGTACGACAGATGACACGACACACACCTCGCACCTGGGGGTTCTTTCATGGAACGTTAGGGGCCTGGGGGATCCCCGAAAGCGTAGACAAATTCTGGCATACTTGGATCGTCACCATGTCCAGGTGGCGATGTTACAAGAGACCCACATGGACCCACAGATAACTCCTACATTTGCTGGCAAATGGGCGGAGCACAGAGCCTTTGCTTCATATTCTACCTACGCGAGGGGCACAGCAATCCTTATTAAGAAAAATACACCGTTCATACTTACTGGCACCGATACAGACCCCCAAGGCAGGTATGTCTTGATGTGGGGAGTAATGGGTGGAGATACGGTCACACTGACATGCTGCTACGGCCCCAATGTAGATGCGCCCGAATTTTTCACTACCCTGTGGGGGAAAATACTGGAAGTGGGTTCCACGCACCTTATTTGGGGAGGCGATTTTAATGTGGCTATCAACCCTGCCATGGATAGATCCAACACTGCTCCACATCACTATACCAAAGCTCAGGCTACACTTCAGGAGATTATTCAGGAGGGGAACCTAGTGGATGCTTGGCGCCATCATCACCCGCAGACACGGGAGGGGACACACAATAATAATTGCACTGCCACCTGGGCGCGCATAGACTACTGCTTACTCTCGAAAGGGTTGGGCCCCTCCATGATAGCAGTTTCCCACCTGGCGAAAACATTCTCAGATCACTCCCCAGTCAGGCTTTTGCTCCTACCACCGGGATATAATATGCCCAGACGCCATTGGAGATTGCAACCCACAGCCCTTTTAGATGCGGTTTTCCATGCAGAGCTGGGCGAGGAAATCAATGATTTCTTTCAGAGAAACAGAGGCTCGGTTGACTCTATAGAGATACTATGGGAAGCATTCAAAGTTACAATACGAGGCTTTTGTATCGCAAAAAGCTTTGGGGTCCTTAAAGACATTCAGAGAACATTGCGCCGCCTGGAACTAGAACTTAAAACATTGGACACTGAAATGGCTCAAGGGGGGGGAACACAACTTAAAGTAAAATTTCGGGATAAACTGGACGAGTATACAGAAACCGCAACACGAGAATCTAATTTTAAGGGGAAATATTGGAAAGCCAGGAAATATGGAGAGGGCGAACGCCCAGGTAAAACACTAGCCGACATGATCAGGAGGCCTAGGGGCTCTCAACATATCCTGGAAATTAAGGGGCTTAATGGGGAGAGGCATAGGGATACAACTGGAATGCTGACGTGTTTTACAGCACATTACTCCACACTATATACGACACAACGCCAAGATCAACTAGACCTTGACAATTTCCTGGGCGAGGTGACGTTGGGCTGGCTGGAGGAACACCAGAGACAATACCTAAGCGCCCCGTTTGAAATCGACGAAATCCGCGAGGCCATAATGCAACAAAAATCTAGTAAGGCCCCGGGTCTCGATGGTATCCCTGCTGAATTTTACAAGATGTACATAGATATTATGGCTCCAGTGCTGAAAGAGGTGTATGAAGAATCAATGGAGGGGGCACCCTACCCCCTCCATGCGGGAGGCCCTGATTACATCCCTTCTTAAGCCTGGTAAAGATCCTCAGTCCTGTGACTCCTACCGACCGCTATCTTTGCTGAACTGCGACGCAAAAATACTAGCTAAACTAATAGCCAATAGATTGGTATTATTGATAGACAAATTGGTCTTACCTGACCAATCAGGTTTCGTGCCTGGGCGTGACACCACACACAATCTCCGCACCTTATTTACCATTATGCAGAATGTCGCACCCGAGCTTCCACTGGCGGCGGTCTTCTTAGATGCCACAAAGGCATTTGACACTATAGAATGGGACTATCTATTTAAGATTCTATGCCGAATGGGGTTCCCAGAAATATATCTGTCGTGGATCCAATTGCTTTACAAGCAACCCACGGCCCGAATACTCATTAATGGTCACACCTCCTCAGCTATAGCCATCTCAAGAGGAACTAGGCAGGGATGCCCACTATCGCTCCTACTGTTCGCCCTAGCGGTCGAACCACTGGCTAGTAAACTGCGTCAGCATCACCAGGAATGTGCGCTACGCTGCGGCTTGCGACCAATATTGATATCTCTATATGCTGACGATATGACCTTATATGTCAGAGAACCACAGACGAACTTAAATCCGTTATTACGCGAATTTATAATATTTGGACACCTCTCTGGTGTGCACATTAATTGGGCCAAGTCACAGATGTTGCCCCTTACGGCGGCTGTGGAGAAATTTACATTAGACTACCCTTTGGTATGGTGTGATACCGATTTACGCTATTTGGGGATCCAAATCGGAGGCAGTAGAGATGAGATAATCCGACTTAATTATGGCACGGCAATGGAACGACTGGCGCGAAATGTCACGCGCTGGATCGCACTGCCGCTCTCTATGGCTGGAAGGGCATCATTGATAAAAATGGTAATCCTTCCACAATTACTATATCTTTTTATGAATATCCCGTACCACCCTGGCCGTCATTTTTTTGTCTCGCTTCGAACTGAACTACTACGCCTTTTTTGGGGAGGTAAACAACCTCGCCTACAGTGGTCCGTACTTACGAGACCCTATGCACAGGGGGATTTGATATCCCAGACCTTGAACTTTACTATGAATGTGCACAGGCGCAATATGCCTATTTTTGGATCCACCCCCCGGTATATGCCCCAAATAGCGGCGGAACATTGGCTGGCGGACCCTCTCCCATTAGATGGGATACTTCACATGCCACTCCCTACCCGAAACGAGCCATTTACCACTATCATTAGTACGGTAGCCGCATGGCATAAAATTGCTAAGAGACTGGACGCTGCGCTCCTCTATTCGCCAATACTGCCCCTCTCCTACCACCCCCAGCTGTCTCTTCTCCAGGAATTGGGATTTCGTAAATTATGTGCTCGTGAACACGTCGTTACATGGGGGATCTATTCCTCAATGGGACATTTCGCACTCCTGACCAATTCTTTCGACAAAAGGCTCCCACCCCATTAGATAACTTCCTATACACGAGACTGAAACAGGGACTGCGAGCCATTCTCCCGGGCTTTCCACAGGAGCCGGCGTCACTGATGCCGCTGCATGGCATGTTGCGTGCTGAGAACCCACGGCACTTGGTGTCCACACTCTACAGTAATATACGCCTCCAACAGCCAGAGTCTACACATGCAGCATTGGCGCACTGGAATGAAGACCTAGGTTCCATCGTCACACCCGAACAATGGACATATTGTTGTTCACAGGTTGCACATATCTCAGCCAGTTGCAGACTACGCATTATTCATTACAAATACATACAGCGTATGTACTGTACTCCAATCAAACTATACAAATTTAAATTGCGTGACACAGATAACTGTGACAGATGTGGAGGCCCGGGCGCTGGTTTTTTGCACCTGGCCTGGGAATGCCCGCAGGTGCTGGGATACTGGGAGCAGGTGTTCGAAGCACTGGTATGCATGACATCCGTCACAATGACCTGCAGTCCACTCATTGCACTCTTAGGATACACGAAGCAGCTACCCAACTCCTGTCGACGATTTGTCACACTTGCTCTGTTATTAGCAAAGCGCAGAGTGGCCTGCAGGTGGGGGAGAGGTCGTGCCCCCAAATTTAAGGAGTGGTTAGATGACTTGATATACAATCAGGACCTGGGTGCTATATACGCTGAAACATTACCACTTAAATCCAGACCCAAAGACATTTGGGGCCCTCTTACACACTATCTTCTACTTCAGAATGCTGAAAATACTAGTACCGTATCTGTGCAGGGAGAAAGTTAAGATGATGTTTACCTTTGAAATTAGATATGCATGAAATGGATGGGTGGTAAACAAACTTATATGATGTGAACTAAGACGATATTAAATAACTTTTTGCCTAGTGGGGATGGATTGTACGAATATGAGATATGGCCGTCTGTGGAGCACGGGTGGCAGTGACGCCATGCTGAACTGTTCCCCATTTGTGGAGTCTCAGCTCCATTGAGAACCGAACTGCACCGGGCACTAAAAGCGGTCTAGCCTTATTGGATACTGCCTGCTAGGGGAACTCCAGACCTGCCTGTCGATGGGTGCATTGTGTGACCTTTACATGCTATATAAACCTGATCTACTGTCAAGTGTTATATGTATTGCCAGGCTGATAACAGTCTTCTATGTATTCTTTTTCTTTATGAATAAAAAAAATAAAAATAAAAATAAAATAAAAAAATACATACTGTACATATATTCATACAAGAAAAAGATTTTTTCAAAAACATTTCATGTTTATACAGTTATTTTTTCAAGGTCCAATTCTTGTTGCTGGAAGAACAGAATAGCACGGTGAAATAGAGACATGAGAGCCGACACGCGTTTCATTACATTCGTAACTTATTCAAGGCTGCAATAATAGTAATAGCATTCATGAATAATTGATTTAAGGGACATTTAGTAAATATATATGAATTAACCCAGTGCCGTTTTGTACAAAGAAAGTAAAGGCGAAGGCCCAAGTGAAGAAAATCTCAGAGTGATGTGAGAGAGCACAAAATAGCCGTAGCATTAGTGAGACTTGTGCATATCAATGGATGGGCCATTATATCATTCTCAATAGGGATAGTAGGTCAGGTGGGAAAATAGGACTTAAGTGTAGTAAAATCTGGTAAGGAAAGGTAGATATACTCAGAAGGCAACATGCGGAGCAAGCAACACCTGAAAGTGAGTACTATTCATGGTAAAACGCAATTTTTTGAATAGAGCGTGCTGGAACCTAAGCTCAATATCATATGGTAAGGAAGGTTCTAACCTTAGCTACGTAAAGGGGGCGATCCTCAAATGTTCCTAGAGAATCCACCAATGTCGTGTCGTCTTTATAACAAAAAAGAGTAGCCAAGAAATAAGTCCTAAGACATAAAGGTAAATAGTTATATGTAGCCGGTATGTCCTTAATGACTAGTTAAGAGAAGATAAGGTATAAATAAGCACCTTATATGTGCTGTTTGAAATCTGTTGATGTCTTTCAAACGTCGTGGAAGAGCCACAGGAAAAAACTATTTCAGCAGTTCATGTGGTCTAGACTTCTCAACTGAGATTGCAAACACATAAGTAAAATAAAACGGTGAGTAAAAGAAGAAGAAAAGAAGCTCCAGGCATTCTTCTATTTAGTATGGTCCGATTTAATTAACTGTGAAAAGTCACTCACGCATTAAAGTGCTAGGCAGAGAGAGCGTAAGATATGGGCATGAACTCGTCACAAGTCATGAGTCGATTCTCCAAATAGGTAGTCCTCCATTCTTAATCTGTGCAAGGTTGTCCTGGTAATCAAAATATAAGACATATGTACAAAATGATATATCCACGACATTGGTGGATTCTCTATGAACATTTGAGGATCGCCCCTTTACGTAGCTAAGGTTAGAACCCTCCTTACCATATGATATTGAGCTTAGGTTCCAGCACGCTCTATTCAAAAAATTGTGTTTTACCATGAATAGTACTCACTTTCAGGTGTTGCTTGCTCCGCATGTTACCTTCTGAGTATATCTACCTTTCCTTACCAGATTTTACTACACTTAAGTCCTATTTTCCCACCTGTCCTGCTATCCCTATTGAGAATAATATAATGGCCCATCCATTGATATGCACAAGTCTCACTAATGCTACAGCTTTTTTGTACTCTCTCACATCACTCTGAGATTTTCTTCACTTGGGCCTTCGCCTTTACTTTCTTTGTACAAAACGGTACTGAGTTGATTCATATATATTTACTAAATGTCCCTTAAATCGATTATTCATAAATGCTATTCCTATTATTGCAGCCTTGAAGAAGTTACGAATGTAAGGAAACACGTGTCGGTTGTCATGTCTCTATTTCACCGTGCTATTCTGTTCTTCCAGCAGCAAGAACTGGACCTTGAAAAAATAACTGTATAAACATGACATGTTTTTGAAAAAATCTTTTCTTGTATGAATATATGTAAAGTATGTATTGACTAAATGTCACACTTATTATTAAATTTGAGAGAACCCCAGGATACAGATCTTGTGTTTCAATTTAAAAAAATCAATGTTGTAGTAATATTGTTGAGTGCCGGGGTACATCTGTCTGTCTAAAGTTTAGCACAGCAATCTTTTCGGAGAACCTTGCATCAACACCCATGGTAGTGGGTGTTTCTGTTACCCTGATTGGCACCTAAACCAATTCTTTTTCATACTTGGTATTTGCCAACACACTGCCCACCTTTACACATCTTTGTTCTTCTGATGTGCGACTGTCTGTGCCACCACTACCCCCTGTCTATTTTATACACTTTGCATGTTCTCCACTGGCTGTATTGCATAGCCTGGGTGGAGAACATGCAGAGGCTCCCAGTCCTTGTCTGAGCGCTGAACCACGGCACTCAGACCAATCACGACGCTGCTGTCATGCTGGTGACAGCGTTGCAATTGGCTACGGGAGACTGTGTGCTTCCTGCGTCGAGGACCGAGAGGCGGAGGCCGGCCTGCGGGTAAGTGGATTGTTTTCTCCTACCCCGCCCAGGCACCCCTGTTAAGCAGCAGCTGCCACTGCCATGCAGGGGACTTTTCTGCCCCAACAGCCTGTGTGTCCAAAATCACACAAATGAATGGAAGTCTCTTCGTGGGGCACAGGTGGGACTGTTCAAGCCTTCGGATGTTGTCTGGAGGTGGTCCACGACTGACTATGACAAGCCTGCCTTTAGCAGTAAATCATCAAGATACATGAATATATATGTATGCCCCACCTTCAAACATGACTTTAGCGAACACTCAAGGAGCCGATGTAAGACAGAAGTGGAGCCCAGAAAATTGAAAGTGTTCCTGGCCCACCTTGAACTTCTGGTAACGGGTCGAGACTGCAGGATGGATGGATGGAAATACGCATTCTGCAAGTCTATGGACACCATCCAATCTCCTGGGTCTAGGGCGAATAGAATCTGAGCCAGTGTAAGCATTTTTAATGAATTCTTCTGCAGAAATAAATTCAATGTCAGAAGGTCGAGGATAGGCTGAGATCCACATCCGTTTTAGAATTAGTAAGCAATGCGAATAGCATCTTTCACCTTTCCCCAACCTGTTCGACTGCACCCTTAGAGAGTAATACATTTACTTCCTGCATAAGGATTGTTAAATGCTTCTTTGAAAAATCTGTTCTGGCAAGGATGGAATAATGGGCAGGGTGAAAACGAAGGGCTGGGCATAGCCCCTTTGAACAATCTGTAATACTCCATTTGTATGATATAGTGGATCTCCACGCAGGGAGGAAATGTTGAATCCTTCCTCCCATCAGCCTGCCATTAGCTGTTGAGAACAAGCACGGTAGTCGTTGCAACAGGGAAGGAGGAATGGGGGGGGGATTGACTCTGCTGCCCTGTGTGGTGTATGACGGTGCCACGACCATAACCCCAAAAGGTCTGGACAGTTTGCTGTACCACCAGTTGGAAATAGCCTCTGAATTTCCTGAATTGATGGGCAAACTGTTTCACTGGTAACCCCAATAACTCTAAAGAGCATGCAGTAGCTCATCTGTCTTTACATTTCTTTAGCGCAGCGTCTGCTTTTCCTCCAAAGAACCTGGACCCATCAAAGGGCATATCCATTAGGGACACCTGTACACCACTTGAAAGTCCAGTAGACCTCATCCACATGAGCCTTTGAAGCACAACACGGGTGCCAATAGCCCTGCCAAGATAATATGTAGTATCCAGGCATGCACAGATGACATTTTTCGCTGCATCATGTCCATCATATGTTGTATGAGCCAGAGAAGTTCTAAGGTCCTCTAGGGCCGCCAATAAGCTCTTGCTGGCCATGTTCTAGAGAGCATGTGGTTGACTGGCTGTTAGACCTGTCACTATTAAAGTGGTCTTCCCCCAAACGTTTTGCCTGCTTACCTCCTCTTTTAACTGTATCTTTTTGTTAGCCTTTGGACTCTGAGCACTTTACCACTGCTAACCAGTGCTAAAGTGCAAATGCTTTTCCCCTAAACTTGGTGACATTGGTGTATACATGATTGGCCTATTTTGGTTTACTAATAAGTTCCTTGTAAAGTGGCATACCATATACCCAGGGCCTGTAATATAAATGCTATTAGTGAGCCTGCAGCACTGGTTGTGCCACCCACACAAGTAGCATTTCAGACTTATCTCAGGCCTTCCCATTGCAAGGCCTGTGTGTGCAGTTTATTGCCACTTCGATTTGGCATTTACAGCCACTAGCCAAGCCTTAAACATCCCTTTTATTACACATAAGTGACCCCTAAGGTAGGCCCTAGGTAGCCCTAACGGCAGGGTGCTGTGTAACTAAAAGGTAGTTATTTGTAACAACAATAGAACGAGTCTTCCTTTATCTTTTATGTCTTTCCCATAATCTTTATTTTGGATGTTGTCCAAATTATCATTGATTTGCAAAACACAATTCCCTAGAAAATATTTTGTTTATTTGGATAGGTTGATTGTGGAACTACTTTGGGCCATGGGGCGAAAGAGAGTAGGCCTTGCTACACTCAAACATATCTGGAAGCAGCAAGGGCTGGAGCTACCTTGCTTGAAGCTCTACTATCAAGCTGCTCAATTGCAGCTTGCAGGGCACTGGTTCGATGATGGGGACAATTGGGAAAAACAACTGTTGAAGAACACATGTGGAGGGGTTCCCCTGACAGAGCTCATGATGTTAGGTGCTGGAGTCCCGGACTCAAAACCATACGTGGTCGGGAAGGTGTGTGGAACCTGGGAGAGGGTAGTCCGGTGGGTGCTGCGGCGCACTTTCTATGCGCTGAACACGTATGCATCTGGACGCTGCACCCATTCGCACACATCTTACGGACAATGTCCGTGGACTGGTGGCGTGCTGCGGGTTGCCACACCCTGCAAAATCTCTATTCCAATGATAAGTTTTTTAACCTGACCGATGCTGCGGCAGAATTTATCTTGAGACGGGGGCAATTTTTGCAATTTGCTAAAATAGCGGCTACAGCGCAAGGAATGTGGCCAACTTTTTTGGACGCACCCCAGGAGTCACAGACTCGGGTGATGCTGCTCAACATGGCTGGTGGACAAAAGTTGATCTCCGGACCTCCCGTTGCCCACCTTACCGGTCCAGGATAGGTTGTACGAGATACTGAGGGAACCACTCACATATAAAGAATGGGAGGGTGTACACGAGGGGGTGAAGAAGACCTCCACCAATGCAGGATTCAAATTAATACAATACATAGTAGTACACCAGGTGTATCTTCCCCCAAACACGTTGCATGCTATTTACCCTGGGCGAGTGTCCTTCTACCCATGCTGTTATGTGGTTGGGGCAGACTCTTTCCACATGCTGTGGGGGTGCCCCGATCTAGACATGCACTGGCAGACTGTAATTGCTAGACTGAGTGCAGCTATGGGATGGACCGTCTTGAGAGATGTTAAACAGTGCTTGCTAGGAATGATTCCGGTATAAAAGACGAAAACCCTTAGTAGAAAATGTATTTTGTTGGGGCTGGTGCTTGCTAAGCGTAGTGTGGCTATCCATTGGATTTCCCCTAGCCCTCCAATGGTGTGTGACTGGATGAGAGATATGGCAGAGTGGGCAGTGGAGGAAGAAAGCCATATGCGGAAATCTCAGAGAGATATCAAGTTAGCGGATGATTTACAGGCTTGGGCAACGATGCTCACTGAGCTACTCGAGCTGCCAGATCCTAGGCCACCGTGAACAACACTTGGGATCGTGCATAAATATTGCAGTGGTCGTACATGGAATGACTGCCAGATGGGGAATGTGCGGGGGATAGACAGGCTGGACTGTATCTGGATCGCCCTGAGCCTGTGGTGTGTGTGTGTGGCTCGTGCCTGTTCTCTCATCGGCTCCTCTTTGGCAAATTCAGTGGATATCCTGTATAATGTCCAATACCGTTGTTAAGGTAGAGCACAGTGGGTGGGGAGTGGGGGTATGTTAATGTGACATGAATACTGTAGTAATTTTTTGTGTTCTTGTTTAAACCATTTATACCCACAACAAAAAACCTCGAGCAAGGATGCCTTGCAATCAGACAATGTATCAACAGAACAGGAAACACTTAATCTGCTTTGGGTTATGACAAATTATTGTTAGCAATATTGGAGTCTTGCTAAATGTGGTTTAACAGCTGTTTTTCAACTTCAATATTTGATAAAATATTAATCCCTTTACTCTAAGAGTCCTCTTTTTTTGGTTGTTCAGACTTGGTCCTCTAACATTTGGATAGGAGCTGTGCCCTTCTTGACGGCCTGCTGAAAATTGTCTTGCTCTATTATATACCTAGCTGCATGCTGAAACCTAACTGGTTGCCCAGGAAACAGAAATGTGATACTATTAGACTTGGCATCCTTGGCGTGGCTTCCCTTGACTTTTTGCCTTCTGACCTCCTGTTTTTGACAATTTGTGGATGGCTTTTGGAATCTGGACACTTAACCACTGCTAACCAGTGCTAAAGTGCATGTGCTCTTTACTGAAGACATGATAACATTGGTCTGTCCACAACCTGGCATACTTGATTTACTTTGTAAGTCCCTAGTAAAGTGTACTACATGTGCCCAGGGCCAGTAAATTAAATGCTACTAGTAAGCCTGTAGCACTGATTGTGCCACCCCACTTAAGTAGCACTGTAAACATGTCCCAGGCCTGCCACTGCAGAGCCTGTGTGTGAGGTTTCAAACTCTTATGTCGACCTGGCAAGTTAACCTATTTGCCAGACCCAAACCTTCCTTTTTATGACATATAGGTCACCCCCAAGGTAGGCCCTGGACAGCCCATGGGCAGGATGCAGGGTATTTATAAAGTAGGACATGTACTTTTAAGTTTTACATGTCCTGGTAGTGAAATACTCCTAAATTCGTTTTTCACTACTGCAAGGCCTATCTCTCCCAGAGGATTACATTGGGATTCCCTTATTACATTTTTTAAGTTGAATTTCTTATTGGGAAGAGATGGGACCCCCAAATTTGGTGCCTCTGGACTCACTATTTAAAAACACAACTGATGGCGAAGTTGGTTTTTAAACTGCAGTTCTGAAAATGCCACTTTTAGAAAGTTGGCATTTTCCTACTTAAATTTGGTGCCTTCTGCCCGTCTCTGGAATAGACGTGTGGAGTGGGTGACAGCTGGCTTCCTGCATTCCCTCTAGACAGCCACACACAAAGAAAGGGTAGGTGTGACTGAGTAGCCATCTGCATGTTGGTGGGTCATCCTGCGCAGGATGGGCGGGAGGAGCTGACACTTTACACCTGAAAGGGCTGTGTCCTGTCCACACACAAAGGATTCTATACACTCCTGAGTGAGTCTGGAGCCAGGTCAGGAAAGGCAGGGTCTTGTGCACTTCAAAGCATCTCTTTGAAGTCCACATACTTCAAAGGTCCAACTGAACCTCTGACACCACCAAATCAGAACACTTCTGGAACTGAGGACATTCCACTGGCGTATCGCCCTCGGAATCGACACATCGCCTCCGGAACCACCACTTCGGAACCAACGCATCAACGCATCACCCCTCCAGCGTGGATTAACCCAGTGCATCACCCACGGACTAAGGCACTGAGAATACTGGGGCTGGGGCGGGGTGACCTATGGTAGTCTGCGGGACACATGTGCTGGCCGCGCCACCTTCTTGCCTCTTCTTCTCTCCCCCCCATACACATGTGATAAAGTATGGGATATATGGTTCCAACCGACGTAGGCGCAGGTTGGGCTCATCCTACTCTGAAGCTAGCATATCAGCTTGATCACCCCTATTCCATCTAATGTCAAAGTTAAGAGTCCCCACACGCGCTGTTTGAGGTAGTTCCATTTTCTTTAGTTTTTATTTACTTAGTGGTATGTATGGCATGCCTGATACCAGTACTACTGGTGAATAATACAGCACTTCCTGCCGGACTGCAAGGGCCCAGGGGGAAAAAGAAGCCATGTCACACATGACGGATCCAAGATACGAGGGATAGATAGGCTATAGATTAGAGTTACACTGAAACAGACGGGCGGGCATAGATGGTCAACATGTGGACCCCTCACATCCTCACACTGACTGCCGGCTACAAAACTTGCAAATGTGATATAACACTGTCTATACTGTACCTTAAGTGCCCAAACGAAGAGTAACCGGAAATGCCATGTTATTTTATTGCTGTTTTACTCAATACCCAGCCTGCAATGTCATGTATGATAACAAAATGCCAATAAAGAAATTTAAAAAAATACAAACCCCAGAGCATTGCATTCAGCTCTGCCACACTCAGAACCAGCGCTTCTCTCAGCGGAACCAACGCATTGCTGCAGTTGCGTGGAGAAATCCAGCGCAACACCCCAACTGCGAGGGGATCATCGAAGCATCTTGTGTTGCGACAAAGATTATGGTACTTTTGCGCAGTGGGCCCTGCGTGGGTCCTGTAACCGGCCTACGCTCCATCGGGGGCAGCCTGAACTCTTGACTTTGTCATGGCTCAGCGCGACCAATCAACTCTTTGAGTGCTATTTATTTCTAAGCGCTATTTTTCCATTTAATCTTTAAAAATTCATATCTCGACTTCTAGTGATTGGATTTTTGTTGTTTTGGTCTTGTTTTATTTATAAAGTTATTCTCTATTTTTCTAAACTAGAGTGGAGTCCTTTTGTGGTGTTTTAACTGTGTTACTAAGTGTTGTGTACACATTTCCTCTTTGTTAAGCCTGACTTCTCTGTGCCAAGCTAGCAAAGGGTGAGCACAGGTTAATTTAGAGTGGGTTACTGACTTACCCTGACTAGGATTGTGGTTCCTGCTTGGAAAGGGTGCATACCTCTTCCAACCATGAACCCAGTTTCTAACAGATACCATCTCTCATTCTTAACTCCCGAAGTTAGTAGTCTTTGGAATACAGCATGAACCAAGTTTCCTGGCTAAAAACTTCAATTAGTAGGTGGTTCATAAGCAACTAAGAGGAAATAGTTTTCTCATTTTGATTTATGTTTAGAGATTGAAGACTATGATTAAAACCTTTTGCTTCACTTTCAATAATTTGCTTCTGTCTCTTTGTCTGACTCCTTCTCTAGCAACCTAAAAGAGTACCAACATGTTTGAAACATTTCTGCAACCAATCTCACTTGTAGGGTTCTCTTTTATCCAGGGAACTTCTAAGTAGATTTCTAACCATATTAATGGGCCCAAAATAAAGCAAAATATGGGTGAGACAAATGTCTAACACCAAGAACAGTTAGCCCTGACTGACCATGGTATACTGACTCATAGTGGGCACTTTTACATGTACATAGTGTTAGGTGCCTCAGGGTAAAGTCTACCATTACCTGAAAAACCTAAATTCTTCATTTGTGTTTGCTATGAGCAGATTTTAAGGACTATTTTGTTCACACAGCAAGCAGGAGCACCCCAGTGAAAGGAAATGAGATAGCAAATGATGCACTGGAATGAGAGGCATTTGCTATAAATTACTATTCGTGGATAAATATGTAATGGAAAACAAAATGTTCTCATAGAAAAAGAAACAGAGTAAAATGCTCTTCAAGAGTCAAATAAATCTGAGAAAAAAACAATAGAGCAGCAAGTTTTGGAAAATGAACAGTATAAGGAGGACGTATGAAACAGGCCTCATGTTTCTCACTATTCTAAATCTGTGGACTCAGACATATAACTAGTTAGGAACGAAAAGGAGTAGAATTAGTTAATGATTACTACAGAGTATAAGGGTGAAACTGAGGATAGATGTATTTAGCTATTGGTAATACAAACCTTTGTTACAAAGACTCCTTTTACATAAATCTCAGTGCGCAGGCTGTGTTGGACCCCCGTGCTGAAGTAAGTGAGATGGAGCTGGGTCGGGGCCACTTGCGTAGCAGCAACCTGCTGGTGAAAGTGAGAAGACATCACCTGTTCGCTTAGAATCAATACTGAACTAGGGTTCTTCACAGCCAGCAGGTTGTCCCCAGAGCCCCACTGTATAAGAGAAAGAAAAAGACAAATTAAGTTTCATCCTGGGCAAATTAGATGTCAGGCAATAAAATAAAATCTTTTGGTCCTATTATAAAGTCCTTAAAACTAATTATGGAATGATACATGTTTATAGCTTCAAATATATATGTGGGATGATGACTTGGCTCTTAACACTATTCTGAGTAACACCATACAAATTGTTAGCATTTCCATGCAACAGTCCCTTAACTTTCTGTAATAAACTCTTCAGCTCTAATATTTAAGAGAACAATACTCACATGATACAATGGGCTCAAATTTAAATGAGCTCAATGGACGCACACAACCCAAAAAAACAAATCTTTTGGTGGATGATCCTATGAAAAGACACTCTCATATCATAGACTTGTATATGTTCAGAGGCAATTGACCTGAATGAGCCTCGTTCACTTCCAAAGCCGACAAAAACGCCAAGCACACATCTTCAATTTAATTAGAAGGATACTAAAAGTCCTATGTCATTGGAAAGGAATCTTAGAGCACAGGTCCTTTTATCAGAATTATGAACTACATTTTAGATACTATATTCTATCAATGGTATAGTTTATTTTGTAGGTTGAGAAGGATTTCTAACACAGCCGGTAACAACATGAATCTCAGAAATCTTCTTTATTTGGCTTGATAGGACAGTGGAATAATCCTCATTTCAAGTCTAGAGTATACCAACAATTGCTTTCTCTTAGAAAACAGAAAAGGAACACATTTTGTACATTATTGATTCTGTATTTTATCCATTCCCTATGCACTTAAGTAAACTTTTGTCCTTTGAGGCGGTGTCTCAAAAAAGATCTTGAGTATCACAGACGCAGAATCAAGGAATGCGAAATTCTGATTTGTTAGAGAGAAATATAGAACTCGCTGAATGGAAAGCTTTATTTAAGAACTATCCATAGCAATATCAGATAGCTGCCCAACAAGCTAGTGAAGTCAGGCCAAGGCAGATTTGTGGGACAGGAGTGTCCCCTTTATGGTGTGCAGTTGTGTTCCTGTGCCCAGTGGTGAGCATTTGTTATCCTGAGCTTTGATTTTTTTGCCCTACCCCAGTAACATAAGTAAGGTCCTGAGCATGTTACCTGGAGGGGTGCACCGAGTGCTCTTTCTCTTACTGGAAGTCTACTACTAGCCCTGTCATAGGTTTAGCATGGAGAGTGATGGAGGCAGCATATTGTGTTTTGTGAATCCATAGTTTTTACCAGACCTTGTTACCTTTGTCACTGGAGTGGAAATCAACAGGCACACTTGCGTAAAGTTATGCTACTGTGCACTAGCAATGATCCTAGCGCTAACAATTCAAGTTATGTGCATTTGTATATGGCCTGTGTGGTACATGCATTGTGTGTATGGGTACACCAGAGTAATGAAGGCACATGGGTTCCATTTTGGAAGCCCTTGGCCAGTTCCTGTGCACACAATGGATGTGTACTGGTGGTATTCCTAATGCTGGAGGGAAGAAATCTAGACACTGAAGTGGGGGCAAAGGCGAGAAATAAAATTAGGTGTTTGGCCTACCTAGTGAAAAAGGCCAGCAGAAGCAGACTCAAAATTCCTGCTACGTTCATTAGATGCTGAGAAAGCAATTCATCATATTAGCTGGGATTTCATTGAAGCTGTCCTCAACAAGATAGGGAGGCAAATGAAGGACTGAATCTGAACATAAGGTCCCCTAAGCAGCCTTCAATATAAACAGCCAGATGTCTAGCACTTTCATACTTTGGGGGATACCAGGCAGGCCATCTCGCCCCTCTGATTGCACTGGCTGTGGAACCATTGGCCATTAGGATTAGAACTAACACAGACATTAAGGGGGAAATGATCCAGATTATAAAATTCAATACGTAACTACTTAATAACAATTGCTCTGTGCTGGGCAGCGTCGGAAGATAGAAGTTCATCAGGGGGAGAGGAAAGGGTCCGGGGGCGTTGGGCACGACGGGGATGGAAGGGGACCAAAGGGGTCCGCATACCAATTTATCTGCTTCTGTGTTCTTTGACTCCGCAATTTGTTATTGGGTCGGTGTTTCCATTACTTAGGTGGGCCATTGGGCATGACAGGGTCGTGGGGTAACATGCAGGGTATTCAGGGAGGTCATGTGGTACCAGATCTTATATTGTGTTACTATTCATACCAGTGTGTGTTGTATTCCTGAAATCTGCTTAGGCTGTCAGTTCCTGTTCTCCGTCCAAGTGGGGACTGTCGTCGCCTTCCTCAGTCCCACTACTAGACCCACTACAAGACCCCCCCGGGGTTTTCCCAGTTTGCAAGGACTTCTCACCAGGGTTCCACCATGGCGTAGTGTCTCAGTCCCTGCGCGTTTTCCCTAGCCAATGCCCTCCCCTCCGCATCTGCCCAGTGAGTCACATCTCTTTTCCAGTCTCCGATTGTGGGACCGCAACTGGATTTCCAGGTTTCAGCTATTCTTCTTTTGGCTACGACTAGCGCCAGGTCTATAAACTTTGTGCCTATTTTGCGTTTGGGTGGTCAGGGGAATAAATAGTCCCAGAAGGCAGGACCCGATAGTGTGTTCTAGTGCACGCCCTGTTGCTGCATCTATCAATTGTAGGGCTTCCGACCAGAATCTGTTTATTGTGGCACAGTCCCAAGTCATGTGGATGAAATCCTTGTCGTTATAGCCGCATCTCTGACAGGTACGAATATCACCGCCATAGGCAGAACGGAGCATGTGGAGGGTCATATATGTCACGTGGGTATAATTGAACTGTATATATTTCATCCTAGTGTTGCAAGAGACCCGTTTATGGTATGACAAAATTTTACCCCACTCCGGGTCTGAAATCTCCTTGTGTAATTTAATTTCCCATTTATTACGCAGGTTTTGTAATGGGGGGGCGGAACATTTCAGATAAGGAGGTATAAAACCATTTCACCTGGTGTCTAGCTCCTCCTAGAGTGCGAATGGCCTGCAATACCACATGAGTCGTGGGTTCTTCTCGTCCGTTGTTCCACAGACCTTTAAACGTTCGAATCAGAGCCTTGTATTGCAGGAATTGTCCTGCCTGGAATCCGAAGCCCTCACCAAATCTTCCAGCGGGCGAGGGTAGCTTGCTGATAGCAATCCCCCACTGACTCCAAACCCAACTCCAGCCAAACTGACAATTGGTCAGAAGTAAATATCGTCCTAGTGTTGCTATGCGGTAGGCCTATCAGGGGCAGTGCCGGGGCGTACAGAGGCGCTTCCACTTTTTTGGCCAAGCGCCGTTTCCAACACTGCAGGGCGGTGGTTTGTAGCACGAATAGGTGGGGGATAATCACCGCTGGGTCTAGCATTCTAGCTATCAATAGTGTTGTGCGGTCGCCAGAGTCCGTCAAGTCCTCCCCCTCTGGTCCTGTGCCCTCTAGCCATTATGCCAGCCATTGTAGTTGGGCAGCTAGGAAGTAAAGCTCGAAGTTTGGTACCCCCAGACCTCCATCTGTCATAGGACGTTGCAACGTTGCTAGGGACATCCTCCGACGCCCCCTCTCCCATATAAGTTCTCGTAGCAGGGCATCTATTTGATTGAACCATCCAGCGGGTACCACATTCAGGAGGTTAGGAAAGAAATATAAAAGGCGTGGCAGCATGACCATCTTTGCCAGGGATACTCACGCCATTATCGGGAGGAGTAGGGAGCACCAGAAGGGTACACATGTTCGAAGGGCTCCAAGCACTCTTCCTAGGTTCCCCTCTCTCAAATCCTCCAAGGAGTGAAAGATGTGTATCCCTAGGTATCTGAAGGAGGAGGGGGCCCAGTTGAAGTCCAGTGGGAGATCCAGTGGGCGTGGAAGGTTCGGAGAACAAATAGGTCTTGTTTATATTAAGCTTCAGGCCGGACACTCGTTCAAATCTGCTCAAGAGGTCAAGCGTCACTTCAGAACCTCGCACGGCATCATTAAGATAGATCAGGAGATCATCTGCATAAAGGGAGATGATCTGTACTCTTCCCCAACCGTCAGATCCACTCTTTCACCTCCCTGTCGGTACAACGCTGCCAAGGGATCTACCGCCAGGGCAAATAAAAGAGGCAAGAGTGGACACTCCTGTTGGGTGCCACGGAAGATCCGATATTGCGTGGATACCATCTTGCCTGTCTTAACTCTGACCATGGGGTGTTCATATAGTATTTTGACCCACTTCACCCACTTGTCCCCCAATCCCATGTGTCGCATAGTTTCTAGCAGGAAATCCCACAGTATAGTGTCAAAAGCCTTCTCGAAGTCTATTGACAGGAGTGCTGCCCCTGGAATAAGTTTTACCCTGGGATGGTAGAGCACCGAGTACAGCCTACGAAGGTTGAACGATATATTCCGGGTGGGGGTAAAACCATCCTGATCCGGGTGGATGAGTGTCAACATATGTGGTAGTAGGTGGAGCACTAGTACTTTTGCTAAGGATTTTGAAGTCCAAATTAAGCATGGAGAGTGGTCGGAATTCTGTGATATAGGCTCCCTGGGTGGTCTTCTTAGGGAATGGGATCACTTGTGGACGCAGGAAACTGCCCAAGTCTTAGTGATTCTGCATACAGAGTCCCTAGGTGGTGAGCCAGTTTCTACGTATATGCGGAGTAAAATTCAGCGGGGAGACCATCTAGGCCAGGGAACTTGCCTATGGCCATACTCCTAATGGCTGCCAGGATTTCCTGAATTTCTATCGGACCACCCATTGCATCTCTGTCTTGCAGGTCCAGTCGTTTAAGAGGGAGCAATGATAGAAAGATTTGTTGTTCCTCCTGGGGCACTTGGGGGGGCCTTGTATACAAGGAGTCATAATAGTCTCTAAACAGGGTGTTAATGGCCTCCGGGTCATGAACAGGATGATTTGCGCTTGTGCGAACATGCATGATTGGAGAGCCATGCGTCTCTGGTCTAATCAACCAGGCCAGTAAGCGTCCAGGTCTGCCCTCTTCCTCCTGCACTCTAGTGAGGTACCCCCTGTAGTCGTGGCACCTCAGTCTTCCAAGGGCCTGATGATACAGTACTCGGGTATTCTTCAATAGTTCCCGTTTAGTGGTGTCGGGGCCTTGCATATTGTCTAGGTAATTTGTCTTCGAAAAGGGAAAACGACGAAATAATATGGGTAAAACTGTTATACGACGCAAAAACTAATAACAGCGCCAGGTTTTGGCACACATTCAAGAGGATAGTGAACCCAACAGCTCCAGGAATTAACTCATATATAACGGAGGAAGCCTGGGTAAAATATCTAGATAATCATTTCCACATGGAAGCAGGTGAAAATAAACAAGTCTTGGCGGTACGCCAGCGCGGCTGGCAGCCCCTAAAACCTCCAGGCTCAGAGCTTCCTCCCCCCCTTTCAATAAAATTGATTGTGAACAGAATTTCCAAAAGTCGAAACGAGGGAGCACCTGGGCCCAACAGCTTACCACCAATTATATACAAGCAAGACCCAAACTATTGGGCAGGGGCGTTATTACCCCTCTTTAACAACATCTTGGAAAATGAACGATTACCAGACTCTTGGAAGGGATCGATTATCTCACCTATCTATAAGAAAGGAAGTAAGACCGAACCGAAGAACTACAGACTCATTGCACTCATTGATATTGAGGCCAAATATTATGCAGGGCTACTATTGGCCGAACTTACCGAGTGGGCGCTGGAAAAAGCCTTAATTCCAATTAACCAAACAGGCTTCCAAAAAAACATGGGGACAACCACAAACATTCTCGCTCTTTCGCTTTTAATAGATGCTACAAAAACAATCAATAAGCCATTATTTGTCTGCTTTATTGACTACAAAGCTGCCTTTGATAACATCGATAGAGGGAAACTGTGGGCAAAACTAGCCAGGTGGAAAATAGCCCCATACCTTCTGAATCAGCTAATCTTACTCCACTCTAAGACATGGGTCCAAATCAAGTTGGGGGCCGGTGACAGTCTGTCAAGGAGAATATCAACCACCAAAGGTCTAAAACAGGGCTGTGTCCTTGCCCCGACCGACCCTGTTTAACCTCTTCGTGTCAGACCTCTCCACTGAGCTGGACAACTGCCATCACCACGCTCCGAACTTGGGCGGTTTGACACTTTCAAGCTTATTGTACGCCGACGATCTGATATTGATCAGTCGAACTCCAGTCGGCCTGCAGCATTTGATAAACTCCACAAGCAATTTTGCAGACAAGAACGGGCTAAGTATAAATCTCGAGAAATCTAAAGTTATGGTATTCAACCAGCGGCGCACCAAAAACCAACCGAGTTGGCTACTGGGTGGCAGGCAGCTGGAGACGGTCGCGGAATACAAGTACTTGGGAATAATCTTTGACAGGAAGGGAACGTTCTACAAACAAAAAGCGGCTATCAAAGGCAGAGGGACCCAATTGGCCGTTACGCTAAAAAACATCAAGCACAAAATAGCAGGCCCCAACCTAGTCCCTCTATTGGAAGTGTTTCGAACAAAGCTTTTACCTTCAATTACGTACGGCAGCGCACCATTAAGGGGGGCAGACAAGACAACTTTGGATAAGGTGGTCTCGAAAGCCGTGAAAATAATATTTAATCTCCCGCAGTACACCTCTCCAGCACAATTAAGGCTAGAGTTCGGCCTTCAAAAACAGCAAATAACACGGAAGGGTGTCTATGCCAAGTGCGGGTACAAAATAAAGGGAGCTAAGCCCGGCTCATTAAACTCATACCTATGGAAGGAGATGATAAGGAAAAACGATGGTCCCGCCATGGTCTACCTCCAGTCAGGAATAAGGCTGCTCGCTCTACAGTACCTGTGGGAATCTGGTCTTCCCTATAACAGCTTCAAGGTCTTGGTAAATAAATCTGTAAAGATTGTATCCCTTGAAAAAGACAAAACAGACCTAAGTAGAAGGGCTCACAGCTGGTTTGTAATCCAGAGTTACTCGAGGTGTACGCCACAACCATATCTAGAAACAAGCTTCTCGAGAATCATGAAGGAAAGTTTCTTGGCTCTGAGGCTGGGAATATTACCCGCAAAGCCGCATTTACCACCATGGAAACGCACACATCCAACAAACCATTGCAGACTGTGTGGTGAGATCAAAGAGGATGTTTTACACTTACTGTGCGTCTGCAAGAGTTTAGATCTGGAACGAAGACAGCTTTTAAAGCCGCGCCTGAAAGAAAACCAGATACGAACATGTAGACAGGCGGTGAAGGCTTGCTTTGAGGGTAAAGATGTCCGGTTGGCTTGCAGCTTTGTTCGCTTCATGAACGCAGTAAAAACAAAACTAATTACGGCAGCACCCTAATAAATTGGTCACCAATTCAGTCTCACTGACTGTTAGCTATTTACAGGATGCTGGTCGTAATCGATTCATATCCTCTTGGATGACCAATTTTAATCCTTATGCTAGCTTGGCCAAGATTTTACAAACAAATTTACAGACACCTGCACTGGGCCCGGGATTTTTCAGGAGGTCGGTTTTCAAAGCTGACATTTTCTGTCTTCTAAGATACATAAAGAATTTTTATCGGCAGTATTACATGTTAGTTTTACATTCTCTTTATAGTATAGGAAATCACTGTAATTTTATAGAAAAGTGCTGTTTTACTCATTTTATATATGTGTTTTACCATGTCACTGATTGCAAAGGTTTTTACTAATCACGCAATAAAGTTTACATTTACATGTATTTATTTATTTATTATTTATTTGTCTTCCAGGGTTCTTAGTTCTTAATGTAGTTCCCGCTGAGACCCAATCGACTGTCCCAGGCAGAACGCCCTCATCACTACCTTAAACGCCTCCCACTCGACCAGTGTCGTGGATGCTGTATGCGCATTTGTGGAAAAGTAAGTGTCAATGGTCATGCTCAGGGATTCCGAGAAACAGGGATCTTCCAACATCAATGGGTTGAGCCACCACAGTGGGATCAGTGGGCGATTCCCCAGCAGTTGGAAGGACAATAATAATGGACTAAAGTCTGAGAAGGTACGGCCCAGGTATTACGTGTGTGTGATAGAGTGCCCTAGACCGGGGAACACAGGAAGGCGTCTATCCTAGTATGTAACTGGTGCATGGATGAGTAATATGAATAGTCTCTGTCATATTGATGTTCTGTCCTCCATACATCGTCCAACCCCCAGTGTCCTATCCAGGCCTTCAGTGCCGCCGTAGTGCGGTGAGGCTGGACTCCCAGCAGTAGGGGGTGCGACCGATCTAACGTGATGTCAGCTACGCAGTTGAAATCCCCTCCTAAGATCATGTCTACCCCTGCCATTCCCGCCATATGAGCCGAGATGCCTTGGAGAAAGAGACCCTGTTCCTGGTTAAGGGTGTATACGGTAACCAATGTGATCTCGCGCCCAAGCAGCCTTCCTCTCACAAATACATATCTACCCTCCATGTCAACCAAGGTATTAAGGGGTTCGAAGGTTATTCCCGCACGTATCCAAATTAACACTCCCTGTGAAAATGCAGAGTATGTGGCCGCATAGATCTGCCCCCTCCAACGTCTACGCAATTTCTCCACTTCAGACTGTATAAGATGTGTCTCTTGCAGGAGGGCGATCTGTACCCCCCTCCTTCGTAGATATCTATGTATGTTATGTCGTTTGGATACTGACCCCATCCCCTTGATATTCCACGTCATGAATTTCACAGTGTGCAAGGTACGGATGACATGTACAGGAGATCAGTCTCTACCCCGACCTCCCATCCCTGCCCGCCTCAGGCCCCCAAAATCAGACTAGCACCGCCCCGGCAGTTGAGCAGAACAATACAAATGAAAACAAACCCCCAACAAAGCCAAACTCCCTTTCGCCAGAGCAGTCTGGCAACGGCCAGCCGCCCAAACCGTGTACGAAACATCAAACTTTCACAGAAGACCCCAATTAAGTTTGGGTGTAGCCTTCTAGGTGGAGGTGGGTTGGTATGCACAAGTAATGGAGCTCAAGCTGGTCCACAACGACACATACAGAAGCAGTGTCCAGTTCGGCATCTCTCGGCGCCAACAGAGTGGCCCACCCCGGTTCTCAGGTGATCTTATCGGGTCAAGCACTTTACTTAGAGGTCATCAGCAGACCTAGGGGTAATGGTCGGCAACTGGATACTATCTGCCCTGGAGGAATCTGAGTCAGAATCTCCTGAAGGGGACGCCCTGTCTGATTAAGAGTCTCTAGGCTTCATACTTTCGGCCACTGCCTGAAGCGCCGCCACCCTTTCTTTTTCAGTTTGGGAGGAGGTTGGTTTCTTAGATGGTCTTCGTTTGGACCGCCTCCTGGCCTGTTTCCCAAAGCGTTGTTCTCGGCCCGAGACAGCCGTTCCTGCCTTCAGTTGTGGATTCCCAGCCCTGTGGTTTTCGATCCATTCCCAGGCTGCCCCAGGATCATCACAAAAATGGGTCTTTCCATCTAGTTGTATGCAGAGCCTGGCCGGGAAGAGCAAGGAGTACTGCAGGCCCTCTTCCCGTAGTACTCTATTAATTTCAACAAATGATGCCCTATGTCGTTGCACCTCAGGTGTGTAGTCAGGGAAAATGGATACCTGGATGTTATTGACCACGAATGGGCCGTCTGTTCTTGATTTCTGCAGGAGGGTTTCTATATCTCTGAAGTGCAAGAGTCTCGCCACCACTGGGCGTGGCGGTCGGCCGGGCGCAAGCTGGTGGGCGGGGACTCGATGGGCTCTTTCGAGAGTGTAGATGGTGGACAGGCCCTCCGGGGCTACCACCTTGCTGAGCCATGTTTCAAGAAAGGTTAATATATCTTTGCCCTCTATTCCTTCAGGCAGTCCGGTCACTCGGATATTATTCCTCCTGTTCTGGCCTTCAGCATCCTCTGCCCTGCGTTCCAAGGTGAAAACTCGTTCAGAAAGTTCCTTAACTTGATGTGCCAGCGATTGGTGCGTGGGGTGAAGGTCAGCGATGGATGTTTCAACCACTCTCTCCGCTAATTTACGATGTTCCATGCGTAATAATCCCAGCCCCACTGATACCGTACTTATATCTTGGTGAAGGGTAGATTTGGTGTCTGCTATAGCTGCCAATATCTTAGTTAACTGTTGTTGCACTGGGTCTGTCGGGGCCTCCTGCTGTTGATTGGGGGTGTCAGCCCCCTGTTCCACCGGTGCTCTGTTCATTTTTACTCTAGCTTTTCCCATCGCTGCGATGTGCAGGGAACTGGGGGCACCCTCCCTTACTGTTGGATCGCACGGTCAGACGGCTCGAACAGAAAGGCCCTGATCCGGCTCGAGCCTCTAGAGGACCTTAGGCAAGGCCTGTGCGGGCATCCTGTAGTGTCTGCTTGCTGCAGGTCTGTGTGTAGGGTACCAGGGTGGTTGCAGGATCAGGAGGGCAGGTCTACGTTTGCGCCAAGAAGGTATCGCCTTTCGTGTTCCGCCCGGGTGTGAGGCGTACTACCTCACATGCCTATCCCAGATATCCGGGGGACAGGTAAAGTCCAAAGGCACTGATTTCCAATGGCAGTGAGCCTCGGCCAAGTGTCAGAAGGGAGCCCCACTGCCAGCTCCCCCCCCCCCCCAGTCCAGGGAGTGTCCCACACCGCCACAGGGCTCCGATCTGGGCCCAGAGTCTTCTCGACAGCAATCAGCCCTCACGTGTGGCTGCACAGCTGTCCAATGCAGGACAAGACTCCCAGGTCTCCAGCAACCACAATCTCCCACCAGGCGCTTCAGCCCACCGGAGCGGAGTCCACTGGCCACAACACAAGAGCAAGCCTCCAGGGTGCGATGCAAGCAGGGGAGAGGTGGGGGGAGTGGACACTCTCTTTCCAGCTTAGTAGCCCCCGCTCCAACTTACGAATTCAACAGGAGGGCAGGGGGACTCTGCTTTTCTCAGCACACGTAGCCCATATACGGGGCCTCCCGCCATCCACCCGCGGCTCCTCACCAGCCCTCCTTTGGTTCAGGGTGTTTGCAGGCACTGCCCAAGTGCGGTCTAGCGGCCGCCAAGGGGCCCCCACCAGATCCGGTCCGGCAGCGGTCCAGGCACTATCCTGTCCGCCAGTCTCCGCCGTCGTAGCCCCCCATGCCTCTCTTACGCTGTCCGAGGAGTGTGATGCCTCTGCGGGTACAGCGCTACTGCGTTGATCCTGCGGTTCCTTGTTGTGGACTTCCCAGGAGCCCGCGGCGTCACAGTCAGCAGAGGGCCGTCTCCGGGTCACAGCGAAGCCTGATATTCCCCGGTCGCTTGGCCACCTCAAGTATTGTGCGGGGTGCTGGATCCAGGCTCGCCTCAGGCCGATGCAGATTCACAGCCCGGGGCCGCCATGTTGTAGGTCTCAGTCTCCTGTAGTTCGGCAAAAGAGCCAATTCAAGAGAACCAATCGGGCCCTTCGAGTCTGCTGGGCAGTCGGACTTTTGCTTTCGGTCACCCTGTGTAATCAGGATTTGCAGGATCGTGATCGGGCTGGCGCGCAGCGACAGGCTCACACGTCTGCCATTATAGGCTGCCAAGTCACGTCCCCCTCTGGTTTCCACCTTTAAGTGTGAAATTTCCAGTCTGCTCCATCTGTCTAATATTCCTTTTAGCTTTGGGTCAAATTTATATTCAGCTATTAACATTTTTGTGCACTATTGCTCTTCATTTCTAACCTTTTATCTTTAAGACATTCGATTTTAGCACTGACCTTTATCTGTGTGATGTTGCCATCCAGTTCAGTAGGTGTTTGGAGCTTCCAGTAATCCTTCCCCTCTGTCTTCCAAGAATTATGACTGCCAGTAGACACTTTTCTCCACATTGCTACTCTACCTTTGTTAGTTCCGGCAGCAAGCATTCCTGCAGAATGAGAGGCAAGGCATGAGATAACACCAACTAGACAGGTGTTAAAAAAAATCATATTATAAAGAGTGAGGTAATGAAACATTCAGTCCAACACATGGATGGAGCCTCAGTACATCAGTATTAACCTCTTTTTTTTTTTTCTTTTTATTGAACAGTTGTGATAATACAGTGAAAGGCCACGAGGCCACATAATAAGGAAATACAGTGGTAAATGGACAAATGACCATCGTTTACAATTAAAACACATTCTCTGTACATCGTTAAGCGGGGTGGAGATCAATGTCCACTTCGGTGTTACGCAGCTCATCTGTTGGGGATACACATATTTCACCACGTGATACATTCCATTTAGCCCATTTGCGATCCCATTTCTTGGGACAGCCCCTGTGTTTGAAAACATCCTTTTCTGCGATCATCGCAGTGTCCATGTCGTTAGCCCATCTCCGATATGTAGGCAAGTCCCCAGTCTCCCATATTTGAGCAATATTCCTCTTAGCAAGGACAAATCCCATTGATGCCCACGAGCGCTCAGTCTGGGTCAGGTTGGTGGCCTCCCATACGTTCAGTAAACAAAGGCGCGGGGAGTGAGTGATGCTTTTCCCGCTTACCCTCGAAGGTGTGGAGGTGATTCTCTCCCAGTACGGCTGGAGGTTTGGGCAGTCCCAGAGTGTGTGGAAAAATGTACCTTCCCCCGCGCACCTCCTGAGGCACCCAGAATCCAGCCTATGCCCCATTTTCACCAGTGTATGGGCAGATAAATAAGTTCTATGTAGGATTTTGAGCTGGACTAACCGTAGCCTCATTGGGATCGCAACTTCCCTGGGGGAGGAGAGGGCTTCCTGCCAATCGTCGTCCTCTAAATATCCGAGGTCTGATGCCCACAGCTGCCGGAGGCGTTTCAATGGATCCGGTCTATTGTTTATTAATTTGCGATATGTGAGTGATATTGCTTTACGTGACATGGGGTATGTTAACAATCTATCCTCCAGTGGGGAGGTCTCGGGCAGAGCCTCACCGCTCGCCACGACGGTGGTTATTGCATGACGAATTTGTAAATAGCGGAACGTCTCTGACCCTGCCAGTTGATATTCCGCTTGTAGGTCTCTAAATGGGACCATCTCATTTCGATTCCACAAGTCCCCGACTGCAGAGATACCAATTAGGTCCCATTTATCTAAGCCCAGGCATCTGCTCAATGTGCCGAGTTGCTCGAACTCCAACAAGGGAGTGATCAGTGTTATTTTTTTGTGCCACCCCAGTGTCTTTGTCGTGCGGTGCCAAAGTGCAACTGTTTGGGCCATAGGGCCAGTGAGGTGTTGGCGTTTGGGGTTGGAATAAAGTGCACGCTGATACCCCCCCGGATTCATTATCCATTTGTCCGTGCGGTATGCCGGTTCGGACGGTGAGGCAAAGACCCACTGATTGATCACTGCGAGCTGTGAGGCCCAGTAATATTGTTTAAGATCGGGCAATGCGATCCCTCCATCATACCATTCCCTGGTCAGTTTATGGGTCGCGATGCGTGGGTTTTTCCCATCCCATAGAAGAGTTCTGACTTCGCTTTCTACACTGATGAAGTAGGTGTCTGGGACTTTATAAGGGGTGTTTTGCAGTTATGTATAAAAATCGAGGCAGCGCCAGCATTTTAAACAGCGCTGCCCTGCCCTGGAGAGTGAGGGGCAAAGACCGCCAGTGGAGCACATCGTTGTGGAGCCTATTCAGCGGGGCCTTGAGGTTAATGTTGTAGAATTGGGTGGGATGCTGAGTCACATATATACCAAGGTAGCGAAATCCCTCAGTAGCGACTGTAATGTGGGTGTCTCTGGGCATCCGCGGCAAAGGACCTTGAAGCATGTATAGTACTGATTTTGTCCAGTTGATAGTATACCCAGAGTGGGCGCTAAAAATGGCGAAGATGTGCAGGATCCTGTGGATCGAGGCCGTCGGAGCCACAACATACAAAAGGACGTCGTCAGCATAGAGGGAGATTCTATCCTTGTGCTGATCTGTCCACTTGAGCCCCCTAATCATTGGGTCACCCCTAACCCAGGTCGCCAAAGGCTCTAATATCAGGGCAAACATGAGGGGCGACAGGGGGCATCCCTGTCTCGTCCCCCTCTCTAGACGGAATTGTCAGGAAGTGTGTTGATGGACAACTACTTGGGCCGTTGGTTCTGTGTATAGTAGCCTAACCCACTTTATAAAATTCGGGCCAAACCCCATACGGTCGAGGAGGGCAAATAGGTAAGGCCACTCGATAGTGTTGAATGCCATTTTTGCATCTAATGACAGCAGTGCTGCGTCCTCTTGAATGGTGTGAATTCTCCCCATCACCCCATATAGTCTTCGAAGGTTGAGGGCCGTGTTGCGGCCAGGCATAAAGCCTGACTGGTCTGGGTGCACTAATTTGCAGATGACAGGGATCAAGCGGTTGGCCAATACCTTTGCAAGAATTTTTGCTTCGGCCGTTAACAGGGAGATTGGGCGATAGGAGTCACATCTCGTTGTTGGTTTACCTTGCTTATGGATGACGACCACTGAGGCCAGCATCAGATCTTTGGGTAGGGACCCAATTTGATAACTCTCCAGATACATGGATCGGAGGGCGGGTGTTATCTTGGAAGTCACTAGTTTAAATAGTTCTATTGGGAGCCCGTTAGGACCCATGGCTTTCCCCGACTTCATCCCTCGTATGGCAATCGCTAATTCCTCCTCGGTGGGATCCCTCTCCAGGGATTCACAATCGTCCGGGGCAAGAGTAGTAACCGGAATAGTGGCCAGAAGGTCCCTGGAATCAGTTAAGGTAGTGCGAGTGGTGGAGGAATATATGGAGGCAAAGTGGGAGGCAAAGGCCTCAGCAATTTGCTGTGGGTCACTCAACAATTCTCCCGCCTCGCTCTCAATTAGTGGTACCCATCTCTGCGCGGTTTCCCGCTTCTCTAACCATGCGAGCAATTTCCCCGTATTGTCACCCAACTCATATTTTATGCAAGATGGCTCTCTGTTTTGATCTAGCTGTCTCTGTTGCAAGCTGTCGGTAGTCTTGTCTTTTTACACTAAGGCTGTGTGCGATTTGTTCGTCATCTGTGGTCGCCACCTCGTCCTCCAGCCCCCGAATCTCTCGTTCCAGAGTCTCCAATCGTGCCCTCAATTCCTTCTTACGTCCCGCCATTAGTGAAAGTGCCTGACCCTTGATAACTGCCCCAAAGGCCCCCCACAGGATCTGGTGGGATTCGACTGTATTAGTGTTCTCAGTAAAGTACTGGTCTACCCCTTTGAGGACTGCGCTCCTTACATGTGGGATCTTCAGACTCCACGGGTTTATAGACAGGGTGATACGGCTATTCTCCTGAGGCAAAGCCAGTTGAACCAGGACAGGAGAATGGTCAGAAATACCACGTGCCAGGGATCTAGCCTCATTAAAATTAGCGAGGTCGTCGGCATGCGTCAGCAAATGGTCAATTCTGGATTGACTACCATGGGCGCCAGAATGGAAGGTGAAGTTACGCCCCAGGGGATTAAAATGGCGCCAGAGATCCACAAGGCCAAAAGCTAAGAGAAAGTCCATAAGTGGTGAGATGGCATGCGGATCTTGGCCAGGAGGACGCCGGTCAATCCGACCATCCACCGTCAAGTTAAAATCGCCTCCCAGCACCAGGATACCGACTGGAAGGGTAAGCAGGAATTTACCCAGATCAGCCAATGTGGCTTTCTTCAGCGCCGGAGGGATATAAATTGAAAGTACATTTCGGGGTTTCCCCTCCCATGTCCCAGCTATTGCCGCAAATCTACCCTGGTTATCAACCCAAGTGTTATGTATAAACAAAAAGCACCAACAACGGCTGACCACAGGTTCAGCACATCAAATCCCAGTTCTCATAAATAATAAGAGTCCTGTGCAGCCACTTCCAGAGCTTGCCGCAGTTAAGCTCTACTGGAAACCAGAAGCATATTCTTTATACAAATAGGAAGGTGCACCAAGAAACGAGTCACTGTCCTTCAAATATATCCAAATGATGTCCTTTTATTAATCTTGATAGTAAAATACGGCAATCAGCCAAGCGTTACGTTCCACTGAGGAACTTCATCAGGGCTGAAAACATATATATAAAACATAACATAAGTCACAACATACCACAATAGAGAACAAATATAAACAAAGAATTATACACACATAATATAATGACAAAAACGAACGACTCAAACTGAAAAAATACACAAAACATATAAGGAAAGCCATATAACACATAAATATATACAATTAAAAATGTATACATGAAAACATGAAAACTATATACATTAGGACTGCAATTGCAGCAGGATATCTATTAAAAACAAATATATAAAACAAACATTGTAACTCACAATAGTGGGGCTAATTATCTTGTATTACTATATGTTCCAATGACCAAACTCATTAAAGTCCAGATTTGGCAAAGGGCGGGAGAGGGCCCCATCTTAATAAAGGAGAGAAGAAAGAGGAAAACAGAGACAGAGAAGACAGACTAAAATAGAAAACGAAAGAGTGAAAAAAAGTAAAAAAATTGAAAAAATGGGAAAAGTCCAAACACACCAAGCATCCCACAATGCTTGGGATGCTTGATGTGTTTGGACTTTTGGACTCTTCCCATTTTTTCAATTTTTACTTTTTTTCACTCTTTTCGTTTTCTATTTTAGTCTGTCTTCTGTCTCTGTTTTCTTCTTCTCTCCTTTATTGAGATGGGGCCCTCTCCACCTTTGCCAAATCTGGACTTTAATGAGTTTGGTCATTGGAACATATAGTAATACAAGATAATTAGCCCCACTATTGTGAGTTACGATGTTTGTTTTATATATTTATTTTTAATAGATATCCTGCTGCAATTGCAGTCCTAATGTATATAGTTTTCATGTTTTCATGTATACATTTTAATTGTATATATTTATGTGTTATATGGCTTTCCTTATATGTTTTGTGTATTTTTCAGTTTGAGTCGTTCGTTTTGTCATTATATTATGTGTGTATAATTCTTTATGTGTATATTTGTTCTCTATTGTGGTATGTTGTGACTTATGTTATGTTTTATATATATGTTTTCAGCCCTGATGAAGTTCCCTCAGTGGAACGAAATGCGTTGGCTGATTGCCGTATTTTACTATCAAGATTAATAAAAGGACATCATTTGGATATATTTGAAGGACAGTGACTCGTTCTTGGTGCACCTTCCTATTTGTATAAAGAATATGCTTCTGGTTTCCAGTAGAGCTAACTGCAGGCAAGCTCTGGAAGTGGCTGCACAGGACTCTTATTATTTATGAGAACTGGAGATTTGATGTGCTGAACCTGTGGTCAGCCGTTGTTGGTGGTTTTTTGTTTATATTAATTTGTGGACCGTTTTGCACTCATCCCATTTGACATCTTTGTATAACAATGTCGAAATTTAATGATGGCCGTGAGGAAATGGCTCAAAACTTGTTTGGGGCAAGTGCCACCAAACAGATAACTACTCATGGGGCTATTACCAATACAAGTCTCAAAACACTATTCCAAAGATTAGAACGGCTCAAGAAGCAGGAATTAAGTAGATGGTGGGATGGAGTGACCCTCAAGCAGTATATGGAAAATGGTAAAATTCCCAGGGGGCTGCGCATACTCATCTTTCCCACCTTCGAGGATTTAAGTGAAGACCTACTTAAGGAGTGGGAATGTAATCTTGAAGGGGCATCTCAAACCATGATGCGAATCCTGGTGAGACATGCCTTTGAGAAGGGAGAAAAACTTCAGGCAGAGATTGAGATGGTTGAAAAAGAAATCAATGATCAGACACAAAAAGATTTAATTGAGAAGAATTATGGTATTTTGAAACAGGTTATGGATAATCACCAAATTTACTTGAAAGAGAAGAAATTGAGGAAGATAAAAAGGGACGATAAAGATTACCGGGATGACAGGGTCTATACGTTCGCGAAAAAATTCGATGGAGTGCAGGGTTTAGAGGATAAAAAAAGAACTCGAGGAGATAGAGATGAAAGTGATGAAACTCATTCTAACAGTAATTTATCTATATCATCACTGAGTAGCACTGCATCCAATAACACTGTGCCTGAGGCCCCTTTAGGGGAAGGTGCCTCCTCTTTCCAAAAAGAACTGGCCAAGTTACGAATCAGCAATCGATTGCAACAAAAAAGAGACCAGTCAAAACCAGGAGGGGAGGGAGGAGGATTAAAGGGAGGCACAAGAGGGGGAACAACAGACAAGGCGAGCACAGGGACGAGGCCCAAGAAGGTCCCTTGAATTTGACATGTGATGATAATGTTCCTAATGATTTACGAAATGCCAATCAAGACTTAAAAATTGTCAATTTGTCAAATAAAGTCCTTGATGATGACGAAATTAAATTACTTAGTAGGGGTTTGAATTTTTGTCCCACTCAAAGTGGGGATTTGACTAACGTACATATTGATTTATATAAATTTATAAGAGTACTTAAACTTAAAGATTATTTTTCCAGAAGACCTTGTGATCCAGGAGGGGCCCCGATTACTAAACATCTGGGGACACATACCATCCGGGATATTCGTGATGTACAATGCCTTTTGTCACTAAATGAGGAAGATGTGTATGATATTCCGACTCTGCTTAATGATTTTGACATCCCACAGAATCAAGAGTGTGGACAGCGGGCTACACCTTAAGTCCAAGTTCATACCTGCTAATTCCTATCATCAGAACATCAATGTTTTCCATAACAAGGTTTCAGAAGAACTCTATGAAATAGCAGTACCCAATAAATTTGCACCTAAGGCTATTAACAACATCTAGGCTGCTGAAAGATTAGCCCTAAACAGATTGAGCAAGGACCCTACCATTGTGATCAGAGAGGCCGATAAAGGCGGAAACGTCGTTATAATGAATCATGAGGACTATATACAAGAAATCACTAGACAGCTCAGCAATGAACAGTGCTATAGGGAAATCCAAACTAACCCTATTTCTAATCTCACTAACATGATTAATGCTAGACTTAATGAATGGAAGGATACATGTCTACTGACGGATTAAGAGTGCAGATACCTGTGGGTGGATTGCCCTACTTTTCCATGTATATATATTTTACCTAAAATTCATAAGGGAGGGCAGTTCCCCCCGGGTAGACCAATTATTTCAGGGGTGGGCTCACCCACTGAAAAATTGTCTGATTATGTAGACTTAAGAATACAGAAGTATGTCCTCAACTTACCATCTTACGTTAAGGACAGCAAGGATATTTTAATGAAGTTTAAGGATTTTGAGTGGTCAGAGGACCTCATGTTTGTCACCTTTGATGTGGAGAGCCTCTACACATGTATTGGAAAGAAATATGGAATCATGGCAATACAGTCTTTCCTGGATAGGGAGGATGCTGAACTATATGACTTTAATGAAATGGTGGTGAGAATGATTGACATCATCCTAACAAATAATTACTTCCTATTTGATAATCGCTGGTTCCAGCAGATACAGGGGACCGCGATGGGCTCCAAGTTTGCTCCCTCTTATGCCTGCCTCTTTATGGGGTGGTATGAGAGGGAGCATGCTGGGGCAAGGTGCCTCCCCTGGACCAATTACATCGTGTACTGGGGGAGGTACATAGATGATGTCATCTGCTTGTGGTCTGGTTCAGAGGATCAACTACATCAATATTTTGCATTTTTGAATGACAATGCTCTTAATGTTAAGCTGACTATGTCTTTCAACAAAGAGAGCATAAACTTCTTGGATATCCAATTCTATATAAAACATGGCAAAATACAAAGTACGCTCTTTAGAAAAGAGACTGCGTGTAATGGGATTTTGCACACTGCTAGTGCCCATCATAGCTCTGTCATCAATAATATCCCTTTTGGTGAGATGACACGAATCAGGCGTAACTGCAGCGAGGAGGAAACATTCATTTCCCACATTACTGCATCTAAACAGAGATTTGCCAGAAGAGGATATGCTAATAAGACTCTTGATAGGGCTGAATCCAGAGCCCTTCACTTAAATAGAGACGCCACACTGAGGGATAAACATAAGAGCAAGGAGACCGCTACTACCAATAATAAGGCCAGGTTCATTACTCAAAACACTACACACAGCAGTAAAATCTTCAATATTGGGGCGTGGCCTGAGGCGTCAAGATGGCGGTCGCACTCTAAGAGTGCTCCGGACCCCCTCCGTCATCCGCTTGTTATCCACCCTTACACGGCCATCCTCGCTGTCACCAGGAGCCCCCTGCTCCCTCGGCGGTGCTCCGGTTCGGCTGTCTGGCGAGTTGGACCCCCCGGTGCCTTGGTTTGGCCTCTCTCTGACTCGGAGGCCCCCTGATCTAAAATGGCGGCCTCCCTGGCGACCTGTTCCTGAGCTGGGGTCCCTCCTGCCGGTGGGCCGTGCGCGGCATCTACGAAGCGACGGCCCCGCGGGGGGGCCGCCCGGGGCCGTGAGGAGGTGATCGGCGACCGCGACCCATCCGCACTGGGGGCTCCTTGCTACCGCCTGGCTCTGCCTATTGCCCTCCCTGAGGCTTGCTGCTGCGGGGGACTCGTGGCGGTCGAGGTGCTGCCGGGCTCGGCTGCCGGTGTCGGGCAGCGGCGTGAGTGCCCCGGCCTCCCTGCTTCCCCGCTGACCCAATCCCCACCAACCTTCTCATCGGAGGAGGGGCCTGCCCTGACCGTAGCATCGGCTCCCAGCGTCTTGGCCCGCCGAGACGCTGCAGCCCCCGGAGGAGCCCGCATCCCTACCTTCGGCTGTGTGGCCTGCTGCTCCGGCCTTCTTTCGATCCGGCGCTTGGGGCTGCGAGAATCCCTGCGGACCGGCGGTGAGTGGGGTGATCCTCGGGGGTGGCGTGGGGGGCAACGTGGATGCTGTGGAGGCCCCCTCCCCCCCCTCGTGCCTTGCCGCCCTGCGCTGAGCCGCGCTGCTGCCCCCGGGGGGGCCCTCTCCGGCACCGCCGACCCCGGCCACCGCTATCGGGTGGCGGCGTGAGGAGCCCATCTGCCTACACCGTCCCTGTCGGACCCGGCTCCTCATTGGCGGAGAGGCCCCGGGATGACCCCTCTCTTCTGCTGAGGCCCTCCTTCGACGGACTGAGGCCCTCCTAACGGGCGCGGACTCCCTACCGGCCTCCGTGGCTAAGCAGTGCGGAGCGCACCACCGGACTCACGGCCGGGCCCCCTCTGGCCCTTGCCCTCGTCCTGGACCTGCCTGCACCCCTGTAGTCCATCTTCTGGGGGTGGCCGGCCTGACCCTCCCTCCCGGCCCTTCGTTTGGACTGTGGAGAGGTGTGGCCCGCCGCCGCCGCCCGTGGCACTGGATCCGGGGCCTTGGCGAGGCGTTGAGTTGCCCGAGGATCTGCGGGGGCGACTGACCTGGGCGCCCGGGCCTGAGTGCTGACGGTCTGGGTGCGAGGGGCCCTCCTTCACCCCCCCCCCCTCCTTGCTGGGACTGTTGGCCCCTTCCCCCCCCCTGTCCGCACGGAGACCGGACCTCATCCCTGGTGGCGATGGGCAGGAACCGCACCATGCAGACCCCGGCCCCTCCAACCCAAACAACAATGGACCAATATACCACGACCGACCAGGGCCCTGAGGGAGGAACGCCCGGTCCTCCTGCCCCCGTGGGGGGGGACCTCTCCGCCATCCTCCAGGCGATTGGCGCATCACAGGCCTCAGTTGAGGCTAGGATAGGCGAAGTGAGGGTGGACGTGGCCCTCATTCGCCAAGACCTGCGCAACGCAACAGCACGAATTACGGAGACGGAGTCACGCGTCTCCACAGCCGAGGACGACATAGGCCGGCTTAAAACTCAGGTGGCCCACCTCCAGACCCAGACCTTGGAGCTCCACCGTCGGGCCGAGGACGCGGAGAACAGGTCGAGGCGAAACAACCTACGCCTCATTGGATTTCCCGAAGGGGTGGAGCAGGGCCACGCGGACACGTTTGTGGAGACCTGGGTCCGCTCCTGGATGCCCAAAGACTCCCTTTCCCCTTGGTTCGCGGTTGAGCGCGCCCATCGTTCCCTGGGCCCCCGTCCTCCCCCCGGGGCTCCAGCCCGACCCATCATTCTGAGGGTCCTCAGCTTCCGAGATCGGGATGCTATCCTCCGAGCGGCTAGAGCGCAGGGCCCACTGGCGTTCCAAAACAGCAAGATCATGGTTTTCCCGGACTACTAGGGAGGTGCAGGCCCAACGTCGAACTTATGATGAGGTCAAGCAGAAGCTCCGCAACCTGGGCCTTCGCTATGGTCTCCTTTTCCCGGCCCGGCTCAGAGTGGTGTTCCAGGACAAGGCATTCTTCTTTGAAACCCCCCAGGCGGCCTGGACCTGGCTCACGGAGGAACGTCCCCTCCGGGGCCAACTGGTCTCCTCCCCACCGCGGCGAGAACAAACACGACCCCGCCGAGACGCGCCCAAACCTCAACGGCGCCGCACCAGGTCCCGCAAGCAGGGGGACCGCCGCGATGGGGTCTCCAGATCGCCGGATGCGGTGTCCCACCGGTCCCTCCCCGGGCGCTATCCCCAAGATCGGTTGCTTCCAGCCCGGGGGGCTCCCTGAAGGACCTGAGCCGCATCCCAGACCCTCTCCAAGACTCCACGCCCTGCCATATCGGACTCGGACTTGTCGAGGAGCCCTGCTCTTCGGGGATCTGTGGATGACGAGGAGCTTGAGCCCAGAGACCCAAAACATGGGGGTCCACACATTGTCTTTCCGAACTGCTCTAAATGACAGCACAACAGTTCCAAATGTATTTTCAATTGTCACGAATCTTACATCCTACTATATGGAGGGGTCCATCTACGTCATGTTCACGCCCTGCTAACCGTTTTAGTTTAGCTTCTGGATTGGTTACTGCTGTTTTAGGGTGTTTTTCTTTCAGGGCGACAGATGCTTCACCTGTGGAAGTGTAGGGTGGGGGGTGTTGGGGGCGAGGGAGGGTGGGTAGACCGTTGTCTCCCAATTTGTTTTTGTTTTTGGCCACTTATGGGCCGCTGTTTTTTGTTTTGGACAGCCTTTTCAGCACACATGCCACTGGCCCCGCTTCGCGCTTTCTCGGAATATATGGGTCTCATTCCCGAATCTCCCCTGAGATGATACGATGCTCCCCATCTTACCTATCAGCGCAGTGCACACGCCCACCATTATGCCAGCCCCTGGACCATTCCTGGTTCCCGGATCCAGTCCTTCCATCCATGTGCCGGGGGGTTACTCCCCCCGAGGCACTGGCCCCTTAACCAGTGCCCTGATGTCCATCCTTCCTAGACCCCTCCACGTACTATCGTGGAACGTGAATGGTCTCCTAGACCGGATCAAACGCACAGCGGTGCTCCGCAGTGCCCAGCGCCAAACGCCTGATATCCTCTTCCTGCAAGAGACACATCTTATGGGGACTCACTGCACTTTCCTTGCCCGATATGGGTTTGATAGGGTCTGGCACTCTGGCTATGCACGGGGATCCCGGGGGTGGCCATATTGATGCGCAGGGGTTTTCCTTCCAACTGACAAGGGTGGAGACTGATGTCCAGGGATGCTCCATCGCCATTACGGGTAGGGTCGAGGGTACCCTCTAAATCTCCTTTGCACATACATTCCTCCCACGATACAACCCACAACCCTCAAGCGCCTCACGATGCTGATTTCGACTTTCTCCCAGGGTTTGACGGTCGTCGGGGCGACTTTAATGCGGTTCTGCAGCCACAGCGTGACTCAACGGGTACTCCCTCGGCGACTCGCCTTGCCTCCGCTAAGCGTCTCTCCGACTGGTCCGCTGCACTGGGCCTCTGCGATGTATGGAGGGTATGGAACCCCCGACTGGACCAATACACCCATACCTCAGCGGCACACCATACCCATTCTCGCATAGACCTACTACTGCTGCCTGCCCTTGACTGCCAAAGTGTGACTGGGGTGGCTATTCTCCTCCGCGGCATTTCCGACCACTCTCCCGTCTCTCTCCGTCTCGGGCGACCCACTGAGGGCACCCGCACGGTCTGGCGGATGAACGCCTGGTTTTTTCAGGATGCCGATTTTGTGGCACACCTCCGGCGAGAACTTGAGCAATACCTAGCCACTAATGTGGGCTCGGTCCCCTCCCGGGCACAGTCTGGGAAGCAGGTAAGGCCACGATGCGCGGCGTAGCGCGGGGTTGATCCATGCACGACGCGCGGCCCAGAATGCCCGCTTGTTGCAGCTAGAGGCCCAGGCGGCTCAGTTGAAGGCAGCTCATCCTATTCCCGATGATGCACCTTCCTCCCGACAGCTCGCCCTCCTCCGTGAGGAGATTTGCCATATATCCCTAGAATCCGCCAAAACGCTTTGGCGATCCTCGGTGGCGCGCGTTTACGGATGGGGAGACAAGAACGGGAAGCTCCTCCATAGTCTCGTTTCGTACCCCAGAGCCAGTCGTATCATCCCCGAGATCCAGGACGGAGCTGGTACCCATCACCTCTCCTCCCGGGCCATAGCCCAGACATTTGCGGAATACTATGCCCGTCTCTATGAGGTCCGGCCCTTAGAGGCCCCGGTGGCCGAGCTGCTTTCCAAGGCCTCTGTTCGGCTGCCCAGCCTCCCCCGAGCAGTCTCGGAGACGCTTGATCTCCCCCTCACCCCGGAGGAGGTGCACAGAGCCATCACTCTCCTGCACTCTGGTAAGACCCCTGGCCCAGATGGCTATCCCCAGGAGTATTACGCGGCATATCGGGAGTTGTTGGTCCCGCACTTGGTGGAGCTGTTCCGACATGTGGTAGATGCAGGCTCCTTCCCTGCAGAGACAGATGTGGCCACCATAGTGGTGATCCCCAAGACGCAGCCGCCCTCACTCGCCTGCGCGGACTATCGCCCCATCTCCCTCATCAATACAGAAGTGAAGATTTTTGCCACGGTTCTGGCGCAACGCCTCCGTCCCCATTTGCACGACTTGGTCCACCCAGACCAATGTGGTTTTATGCCCGCCCGTAGTACTCGGCATTGCATACACCGCCTTCACCTCGCCCTCGCCCACCGCCAGTCGCTTACCCCGTATTTGGCTCTGCTTCTCATAGATTTCGAGAAGGCATTTGATACCGTTGACTGGCGTTATCTGGAGGAGGTGCTGGAGCTGATGGGATTTGGTCTCCCCTTCAGGAGCTTCATCCACGTCCTATATTCCAACCCCACGGCGCAGGTCTTGGTCAATGGAGCGCTCTCCGAGGCATTCCCCATCCGGAGGGGTACCCGTCAAGGATGCCCGCTCTCGCCGTTCCTGTTCGCCTTGGCGATGGAGCCTCTGGCCCGGCTCGTCCGGGGTGACCCTCTCATCCGAGGGTGGGAATGGGACCCCTCTCGAGTGGACAAAATCGCCCTCTACGCTGATGATGTCCTTCTCTTCCTGGCGGACCCGGAGGTCTCCGGCCCACGGAGCATGGAGGTTCTCCTTGCCTTCGAGCAGGTCTCGGGCCTGCGCCTCAACCCGGCAAAATCCACGCTGGTTCCCCTTCACCCGTCCCGATCCTGCTTCGATTGGCAATCCACCATCCCCCTGCGGCGACAGTCCTTTAAATATCTGGGGATCTGGGTGACCCTGCTCCCAGAGCTCGAATGGGCCCTTAATCTCACGCCCTTGGTCAACAAGACCAAGATGGACCTTAAACGATGGCCGTCTCTCCCTCTTAATCCCCTAGGCCGTAGCGCCCTTTTTAAAATGATGGTCCTTCCCCGTTTTCTTTATATTCTCCAGAATATAACCCTTCACCTCCCAGGGAGCTGGTTCCGGGAGCTTGATGGCCTACTTACCCGATTTTTGTGGGGGGGGCAGACGATCACGGATGGCGCTGGCTCACTGCCGGATTCCTCCGTATGATGGCGGTATGGGGGTGACTAATCTACATCTCTACTACTTGGCCACTAGGCTCATTGTGGTCCACGACTGGTTTACCGGCGGCTGGTCCGACCCGGCATACCAAGTTGAGCTCCAAGAGATGGACTTCCGACAACTCCAGGCTTACTTGTATGGGGCTCCGATACCCCAAACCCTTCCCCCCCTTACCAAGGCCGTCTTCCTGGCCTGGCGCACCGCCCTGCGCCACACGAAATTGAACCGGAAACTTACCCAACGTACGCCCTTATGGCATGGAACTTGGCTGCGGGAGACTTCTTCCCTACGGTACTTCGACCACTGGGATCGCCTGGGGATCTCACTTCTTGGGGATGTCTGGACAGGGGACCACATCAGGACCTTCACAGACCTGCAACAACGCTACTCCCTCCTCCCCTCCCAGTTTTACCGATACCTACAGCTACGGCACGCCCTCAATGTGCACATCCCGTCCCCCACCTCCTTTCCTGAATTTAGTCCGCTTGAGGCACAAGTGATGATGGGAAACCTGGGCAACGGGGGGGTATCAAGGATTTATCGCTCCCTAGTGAATAACGGCCCCGCATCCCTGGATTCATTGCGCACCCGCTGGGAGGGTTGGCTGGGCCCCTTAGAAGACGAAGACTGGCGTGATGCACTGATGGCCCCTAGGACCCTCACGACCTCCTCTAAACTGCGTTTGGTGCAAATATACTACCTACACACGGCATATCTAACCCCCGAACGGCTGCACAAGGCACGACTGCGGCCTACCCCGAGCTGCGCACGTTGCGACCACTCCCCGCTGATTTTTATCACATGACCTGGCAATGTCCCGCCCTTACAGCATTCTGGACGGGAGTGGAACTGGAACTCACACTGGCCCTGGGGTGGGAGATCCCCCATGACCCGGTGCGCCTGCTTCTGGGGGTGTTTGATGGCCTAGGTGGCTCACGAGCCGACAAGCGTCTCCTTGGCACTGCGGTGGCTGTGGCCAAGAGGGACACTGCAGCGCTCTGGTCTCATAACAAACCCCCTACAGTGCGGAGATGGAAACGAGGGGTGGATTGGTGCGGATCTCAAGAGGAACCTCTCTTTGAGGCCCGAGGCTGTCCTGATTTATTTCGAAAAATTTGGGGTAAATGGTTCAACCTCATATCATAACCAATGTGGAGGTCTCGGGTGTGGGGACAAACTTATAAGGGCCCCTGGGACAGCGAGTGGGGAAGTGGGTTTGTGGCTTTTATCTCTTGCTATGCTTCCACAAGTTACTGTGCTGACACTGGCTGTCGTTGTATTGCTGTTGTGGTTTCTCTTAAATGTCAATAAAAAATTGATTATCAAAAAAAAAAAATCTTCAATATTTTTCGAAGGAACTGGCACCTCCTGTTAGACATCCCTGGGCTCAGGGATGCTATTGATAATAGACCAGCCACATATAGGAGAGGATTGTCATTGAGAAATTCTCTATGTCCAAGTTATGCAGTCACACCTAAAAATACGAATACTTGGTTACCAATGAAGCCAAAGGGTTTCTTCACCTGTGGAATGTGCAATGTTTGCCCATGGGGAAGAAACAAAACAAAGACTTTTGCATACAATTCACTGAAGCAATACACAATTGGACACTTCCTAAATTGTAGTACAACTCATGTGGTATATGTAATTGGTTGTAAATGTGGTATTGTTTATGTTGGCAGCACGATTCGCTGTCTCAAAACTAGGATACAGGAACACCGTAGGGCCTTAAAAATAGAGATGACAGATACCCCATTACGAACCATTATTACAATGTACATCCTGATGACCTGACATTTTGGTTTCATGCAATTGACCATGTGCCTATTAACAAAAGAGGAGGCAATAGGGAATGTCTACTCAGACAGATTGAGTCCAAATGGATCTGTCGTCTCAGGGCTACTGTTTTGGGGCATAATACCGATGGCGAGATGCACTATTTTTTATAATCATGTGCTTTGGTGTTAAACTAGTTATGCCGCTGCTAACTGAATAGGATTTCCCAATACAAGGGGTTACCTTAATATTTGCCAATCTCTACATGTTTCTGCTGCTCGATGTGTCCGTTTCAAAATGTAGTGTATGTTTGTCTTTTATTTTTATTTTTTCTCCTTTTTCTTTACCATTCATCCTCTTATTTTCATTTTCGTTTTTGGTAATATTTTACTGACCGTAATATTATGTTGTGCGAGTAATTCACACATGTCTATTTAATTTGGATCTTTTCTTTATTTTGTGATTGTTTTTTAGATTTAGTGTCTGTATGATCTTTGATCAATTCATCTTCAGACATATCAAGATGGCGATCGATTTTTCAAAATGATCTCTGATTAGCTCTTTGTGACTTTTTCACTCACCAACTAGACATCTAGTAATCTGATGAGCCTTTGGTTTGGAACTGCGATCTGGATGGCAATTGTAGATTTTCATTAGTAGGCCCTGAGTTTGTTGTTTTGTTTGTTTATTATTTATTTTGGGTTATTATTCCCAGCATATTGGGCTTGATATTGTATTTATGTTATCATGCCTCTTTACGCCCGGGTGCTCTGTACTAAACAAACTGGGGTTCTACACGCTGCATGAATAGACCCTACCGATATGGCGGCCGTTATTATTTATTTTGGGTTATTATTCCCAGCATATCGGGCTTGTCATTGTTTTCAAATTATTATGCCTCGTTACGCCCGGGTGCTCTATATTAAATAAACTGGGGCTTTACACGCTGTATGAATAGACCCTACTGATATGGCGGCCGTCTTGTCATCCGTTTTCGCTGTCTCTGCACTATGACGCGAGCACACTAACGTCATTTGTGCCGCGCACGCGCCCTCATATATTGGACGATGATGGCGCCGAATACTAACGTTTGGGATAGCGAAAGCTTTGGTGAGACGGTGTTTGTATCGTATCAAGGTAAGATCGCGGTTTGGCTGTGTCTCGAGTATTTTCGGGGGGCTTTCCTTTTCAGGATAGAGTGAGATGTTTACACTTCCAGGTTAATACCCGGGGTCTTGTGCGGTTTTTTTGTTAGATATTTTTAAAAAATATATATTTTTGAACTTTAGGGCCATTTATGTCTGTCTATCATCTCGCCGGTACGGAGACGTATGTGGCATTAGCCCATTAATTTTAATTTACGAGGAGATCTGTTTGGGCTTTTGTTGTCTATTTGGGACACGACATATAGAGTCTTAGTTGCCCTTTATTTCGTTTTGGGATTATTATAACCCCATGGTCATTTGTGAGTGTCAGACCATGTTATTTTCTGTCCGCAGTTCATACTACCGTGTGATATTGCCTATTTCATTGTGAATCTATCATTGAGAGCACGTTAATTAATATACTACACAACCTCGGTTATACTCTGATATGATCATGTATTCCATATGCTTTACATTTTACTTACATGTTCATTGCGAGTGCCTGATCATGTTAATTACTGTTGGCTGTTCATATCATTGTGTGGTATTGTCCGCACTGAGTTGAATGTATTACTAACTATTTGTCACCAGGTATACTATACAACTTTGGTTATATTTATCAATGGGTACTAATTTTTCACCCCTTAGGATACCGGCTGCTAAATTGTTATTTTCGTTGGAACATAATTGCTGGGAATGATACCTTCTGTGTATTAGATTTTGTTGCATACGTGTCAGGTAAGATCCTCTTTGGATTTTAGTGTGTATTTTAAACATCTATACTTTTGTTGGTTCTTTGCATGTCAGTGAATGACACATGGCCTACTATGGCTAATACCGTTCAATTAGGAATTTCTGGATCGTTTTTACAATTTGTTATTCGGACTAACCGTATGTCAGATCGTGGATATATTATTCCTCGTCTTGATACCTAAGGTGAGATTTGTGTGTCCTCGTGCCCTCATTAGGGAAGCACGAATATCTTTGTAAATGGGTTTGTTATTGCAGAGAATAATACTTTCGCAAATCCTATGTTGTTCGCAATCTGACGAACCGCAGATTATGGTTATATAACATGTAGTTTTCTCCATGAGGACTTCGGGGGTTTCCAAATTACTCCATTTCTGAATATATTTCTATTCCGATTGCGGATATTTTGTACTTCGTACTGTTATATGAGGTGAGAACTGTGGCCTTTAGGTGATTTATTGGGATTTTAATTGGTACTTGACCACTATTTGTGGGATGCTTGGTGTGTTTGGACTTTTGGACTCTTCCCATTTTTCAATTTTTTTACTTTTTTTCACTCTTTTCGTTTTCTATTTTAGTCTGTCTTCTCGGTCTCTGTTTTCCTCTTTCTTCTCTCCTTTATTGAGATGGGGCCCTCTCCCGCCCTTTGCCAAATCTGGACTTTAATGAGTTTGGTCATTGGAACATATAGTAATACAAGAAAATTAGCCCCACTATTGTGAGTTACGATGTTTGTTTTATATATTTGTTTTTAATAGATATCCTGCTGCAATTGCAGTCCTAATGTATATAGTTTTCATGTTTTCATGTATACATTTTTAATTGTATATATTTATGTGTTATATGGCTTTCCTTATATGTTTTGTGTATTTTTCAGTTTGAGTCGTTCGTTTTTGTCATTATATTATGTGTGTATAATTCTTTATGTTTATATTTGTTCTCTATTGTGGTATGTTGTGACTTATGTTATGTTTTATATATATGTTTTCAGCCCTGATGAAGTTCCCTCAGTGGAACGAAACGCGTTGGCTGATTGCCGTATTTTACTATCAAGATTAATAAAGGACATCATTTGGATATATTTGAAGGACAGTGACTCGTTTCTTGGTGCACCTTCCTATTTGTATAAACAAGTGTTATGTATCATGTATGGGCATTGTTTCCGAAGGAGAATGCCGGTCCCTCTTGAACCGGACGTAAAGCCAGCATGAGCCACCAAGCTATAGCCCCAACGATCTAGTGCCTTGCACGTGTTACCAATGAGATGTGTCTCCTGCAACAGGGCGATATCGGGGGCTATCCTCTTAAGATACTGGAGCACTACCCCTCTCTTTAATTTGTCCCCCAGCCCGTTTACGTTCCATGTGATAATACGGAGCGTTTTCTTCACGTTACGATCTGACATGGAGTGTGGAGGTGATTGGGGACGCTGCACGCCCAGGGCACGAGTGTGCATACCAGATGTGGATATAGAGCTGCCGCCGGTTTTGATTGCTTTTGCGTTAATGACGTCCTCTTCCCCACCGCTATCACAACTTGACAACAACAAAAACTAAGTAAACAAACCCCCCACTCCCCCAAAATGTCCCTCACCCTCCCCCCTCCCTGCCTCCCTGCATGGCGGGCACTGAACCTCCCGCCACCCCCAACTTGCAGAGTGCCTATCGCCCACCCTCAGACTAGTAGGGAACGTAATGTATTTACCTCTTTTGAACATACTTAATTCCCTCTATGAAGCTGACTGGAAAGGAAACTGAATGGTTATTTTCATTTTTAACATGTCAAACACTGTTTCCCCAAGTGGAGAAGTACAACTGTGCCTTTCTACACAAGTTTCTGTGATCGCCTCGGAATTAATCATGTTTCTCTTCTGCTCTTTTCTTAGTATAAAACCTCATGGTTCATTACACTAAATCAGTAGAACACATTGAGTTATGTTCAATTTATTACATCCACTGACTTTAAACATTTGATACAATGTGAAGGGTCTTTTATAAAACTGCGAAAATAAATAATTTTAGGGAGGCAGTAACATAGGAAACTGTGCAGGTATTTTGCTAGTGTGGAATTTGTTCAAAATCAAATTCAACACCCTATAAAAAGTGAACCACCCATTGCTGCAGCTAGACAACAAAAGGGAACTGCAACACAATAATTTATGGTGCACGAAGAGACTATGTCCAGAACAGTATAGAAAGTAATCAGAGCAAAAGAGAAGGAGGGGAGGATCAAAAGTATACAAAAAAAGAGAATGAACTGTACATGTGAGGGCTAGTTGCTTAAAATGCTAAGACCAGGCATAACAATAAATTGAATATACTATATGACATTGAGAAAAATCTAGATTCTCAGTTTACTATTAAAAATGACATACCAGCAATCAATAATATATATATACAAAGTGTGATTGTGGTTTGTTTGAACCACCGTGGATGTGTCAAAAAATTATATTATACCTGCCCTTCTTCCTCATCCTACAGCAGGTGCTCAGTTTGATACACAGATGTGTACACCCCTGCATTGTTTGTACCACTGCTTGTTGGTTTGCAAGATAAGAAAATGCCTTTCTATGTTATTGTTAAAAAATGACACATCAGAAGTTCCACTTGTTCCAATCTGTGAGACTCCCAATGAGGAAAACAGCACCTTAGTAAGGTACTTTTACAAAGTGTGTTTTTTTACTCCTTCACACGTCTAAGCATGGCACGGCTGTGTGCCCAGTGGGAAAGGGGCTATGCATACAAAATTCTAATTTAAACTCTTTGAAGATGTGATCAATTGATGAGCAGAGAAGAAGGGGCTGTGTTAAGAGGGGGAATTTATACCACTGAGTAATCCATGCTTAGGAACAAAATCGAAATGTGATGGAAAGCAGACAGTGGTTTAAATATTCTAGAATACAGGGAGTTGGAACTTAGGTGGCTCTATTTTGAAGCCTTGGTGAGGCCCAGTTTTGAATGCTGAATGCGGTTTAAACTGAATAGTCTCCTCCGTAATCTTTTTTAATAGTATTGGAGTAGATTTGTTTACTTGAGAACAGTTCTTGAGAGAGTAAGGAGAGGATTCTTTTATTGTCATACCTTTCTCGCTGTTTGCTGGTGGCATAAGGTGGTTATTTAGATGGACATGCTGAGGCCACTCATCAAAGTCTTCAAGAAGTGGGCCTACTCGATATCTGGAGAATACACCACCCAACAGACAACAGAAACTCTTGTTATTCGCAGATGAACAACCAACACTTGTAGAGAACAAGTCGGTCACCCCAGGAAAGTCAAGATAAATACACCAGTGCAGAGTAGTCGCCCATTCACTTCTATCTGAAGGTGATATGTATGGACATGCAGAACAGAACTAAGACCCCTACATGACATCGTAAAACAGAAGTCCTATTGCATTAGGAGTTTCTGGAGGAGTCTTGAAGCACTATGGAACACTATTTCAAGCATAACTGGTCCAAGACTAAGCCGAGCCAATGAATTAACTAAAGGTCATGTTCAGGTGGGATTGTATGGCTAGAATTTATGGCATGAAACTGCAGGTCAAACAGACTGTTTTGATGCAGGAAATGGCATCACAGCAATTAGAGAGGAAGGCTGTGCTTTCTTCAGATAAGCTGCTCGGAAGCCACCTATGCTGTAACAGGAGGCAACAAACAATTATGAAGGCTTATTGATTTGTTTGTGTCTTTATATTCCTTTACACAAACTGTATTAAGTCCTGCTGACCTTTTTGGATTCATCTCCTTGGTCTTTGTTGTGACCCCTCTGGGATCTTTGGAGCAGATTGTGCTGTCACTCTTTGCATTACGCCTGCTTTCCCCTCTTGATGGATATTTGTGATTGCTCTTTCGCGGCTCTTGTGTTTGACTTGACTGGTGAGTTTTGGGGTTGTTTTTATCAGACAGTGTAAATGTACAGTCTGTAGTACCACGGTGCATGACATCCTTGTTTTTTCTTCTGTTTTCTCCCAGGGACTACATTTTCCGTCTACATTGGGGCATAGTTCAAGCAGTGTTGTCATAGGTGGTCCAACAAACCATCCTCACAGCAATTTGGGTCCTTCCTCATCTCCTCCTTCCCTTCCTTCTTCCCATCTTCCTCTCCCCTGAAAACTAATCATCCGCACTTCTGTTATTCAAGTGTGGAGACTAGGTCTGAAGTGGAGGTGGAGGCTACTCTTTGCTGCCGCGGAACCTGGATTGACACAGGCATGTTTCTGCTTCTCTACACATGAATTGTCAGAAGTTATATTTTTTTACAGAAAATAAACACTGGCAAAAATGAAACATCAGAAAATCACAAATTGACCATTAAAGAAAAACTGTTATTAGCAAACCTTAATGTACATTTTGACAGAGAGAATAAAATAGAAAAGATGCAGTAATAAATAAGTAATAAAAAAAGAAAAGTAACCAATTTATCTCTCACATTGAAGTTTCATGTATGGAATTTCTCTGGGTAGGGTAAGGCCTGGAGTGATGAGATAGAGAAGTAGAAGGTGGCAAAAAAGAACTGTGGGTTCAGAGGGTTCTCAAATTGCAAAGCCTGTCTGAACTGGTGCTAGAGCATTGCCCAATGGTACTGACCTCACTACCAACACACTGGGATGTGGAATAGAGTACCCACTTGGTTCTGAAGTTGGAAGTAAGACAGGCCAGCTTCTCTGACGTACCTCTGAGGGAACCAAGACCTTCAAGGCATCAGTTAAGAACTTTAGGGTTTCAAAGTGTGGAGCACCCACCTTAGAATCAATGTTCTCTTTACTCAGAGCTTGAGTGCAGTAGATGCCCATGGGCACAATGTCTAGATCAGGCTTCTCCAACGAGTAGATCGTGAGCTACTGGTAGCTCTCCAGCTACCTATATGTAGCTCCCCTGTGTGCAACAGAGTCAACTAAGTTAGAAGCTTTAGCTTGGTTGGATAAAATCCAAAAATGAAAAGCATGTTTTCTAGATGAAAATGTGTGTATTTTCAAAACTCATAAACTGATGTTTGAAGAAAAATGGTTACATTTTCAAAATATATTTATAGCTGATATTTGAGTGATAAAAATAAAACTGGTTTGGGAGACTTATTACAAATATTATTGACTTGGTGTTAGGGGCATTGCAGCTATGGCTGATATGTATTAGCCATGTAGAGGCCTTCCACATTACTGCTACTAACCAAGCCTGAAGCAATGAAATGATTACTGCTGGTAATCTTTGGATTTTGTGGCCACTAATGTAGTCTTATCTGATGTGGTAACTATTAAACCTCTAATACTAAGAGTAGCTCAGGAGGATTTTCCTTGAACATAAGTAGCTCTTATTGCAGAAAGAGTTGAAAACTCACTTACGATTAAAGGGTTAGACTTAGAATACTTTCAGTGGCCAACTGTCCCTCATCACCCACCACTGTTGTAACTTAAGAGAACCATCTTGAAGGCAGATAAATCTCACAACATTTTCTTAAAAACTTTTGAGACACTAATTATGTATTTGGGCCAAAGGTTTGAGTACGGGCAGATCCTCAAAGAGAGACAACTACACCGAAAGGGACTTACACTTTTGAGTTTGTGTTTGCAACAGTGTTGACATAAGTTAGTCAGGCATTTATGATAATTTATAATTATCAGCTACAACAGGTGTCTTGTCACCTCTCTTAATTGGGCTGCAAATAGCAGCCTTCAACATTTTAAGACGGGCTTTTAAGAATGTAGGCCTAGTGTAGTAAAGTGTCTCTTTTGGACATGGTTAGCCCCCACTTTTTGCCAGGCAAATGATGTAATTTCGACTGGACGTGCACAAGGTGCCTGCCAACCAGGTCCCCTGTGCCAGAAGCTCCTTCGCTCAACTGTACCTTTTGTTTCCCCATAGGCACCACTTAAGTACACCTTGTAACTCCCTAGTAAATGGTACCCCTGGTACCCTGGGCATTGGCACTGAAGAGGGACTCCAAGAGTAGCAGCACAAATTGTGCTACCCTAGTGTCCCCTCACCAAAGCCCGGCAATCTGCCATTGCAGACTGCGTGCCTTGGCGCAGATAAAACTGAAGAGTGCCTTGGCACACATCCCGGTGTAGAAAATGCTGAGAGTTGCACACACCTTGCTTAACTTCGATATATCCTGTGTTAAAGACACTTTCAAAAGTTTCAGCGTGCTGCACGGGCCGGGAAGCTGCTTGTCTCCCACCCATAAATGTAATCAGTCTGTATATTTCAGGTAAAAGTGCGCCTGAATCCCTATGCGCACTGCTAGGAGTTTTTAACCTTCAATGTTTAACAATGTACACACATACAGCTCTAATGGCTTTTCAAAAAAGATTCTTCATTTTTTATAGTTCTCAATTGCTTCATAAATAGGTCCACAGACACTGCATGGGATATAGGTAAGACACCCCTCTAGCAGGCCTTAGCCCTAAGGCAGGGTGCACTATAACCCCATGAGCAGATACGCCCAAGCAATAATATCCATGTTGATTCCTGGATATTGTAAGTGACCAGGGAAGTCATAGTAGGTACATGGGCTGGACACTTGTCATTACGAGTTCACCAGCTCCATGATGGCTCCACTGAAGTATGGGATGTTTGGTACCAAACATCTCGTCATAATAAACCTGCATTGATTCCAGTGTCAGATTTATTTAATATTGCACACAGAGGATCCCTTAGAGGGGTCCCCTGAAACCTACCAACCCTAAATGTGGTCACCGACTAGTCTAAGCCAGCCTGCTACCACCAGACAGTGTTATGATCTCATGGGGTGAGTGCCTGCATGCTAAGAATCAAGAAGAATGCCCTTACCTGGGCTGGAGGTGTTCACACCTCACCTGGTCAGGAAGAGCCATCTGTGGCGGGGAGTTCCAATGGCTGTGCCGCCTTTGAAACGTGACCCCAGCCTCTGCTGTTAGAAGGAGCAGGCCCCCTTCCTGTCCTCACCCCCTTTTTGGCAGGAAGACAGGCGGAAAAACTTAGAGAGAATAGGAAGTGTGCCCCCTTCTGCCATCTCCACCCCTCAGGTGCTGAGGCGAGGTTAAGTACACTTTTCAGTGCCCGCCATCTTGAAGATGGTGGGACTCCCCCCAATCTGGGCTAGGGCTGTGCCCCCCGTCCCCCCTCCAGGAGGTGGGCATACTCAGGTTAGGGGCCCATTGGCCACTACCTAGCACTCCCTTGTAACGCCCCTAAATCTAGTATTTAGGTGGCATCCCCAGAGACTGAACTTCAGTTCCTGACTACCTAAGAAGAGCCGGACACCACAAAGCTGCAAAATCAGAGAAAACTGCAGAGAACTACTGACTTGTCCCCAGCCCTACCCGCCTGTCTGTAATCCTCGACGATCCTATGCCAAAGACGACTCGTTCTGCAGCCCAGCAACCTCCAAAACACTGGGAGGATTGCCTGCCTTCAACAAAGATCAAAATCTCCTGAGAACAAAGGATCTGTTCACCAGCAGCCAATCAATCAATCAGGGTTCTTGTAAAGCGTGACTACTCACCCGTTAGGGTCTCAAGGCGCTAAGCAACAAGCTTCAAGCAAGGCCTCTGTGACCTGGAGAACTGCAATACCCTGGTTCCAGTCCCACCTCTGCACCCGACGCCTCATGCCCAAGTTCTCGTGGCCCACCAGTTCCAGCGAGGTTTCCAAGAGCTCCAGAGCACAAGTCGTTCATGGCTTGACCCTTCCCGGACTCCTCAACGTCGCCTGCAGCCTCTGCATGGAGACCCCTTCAACCGCGACCTGCTTCCGTAAGCCGTTTCCGACACCAAAAGGCACCCCTGCACCCGATCACCCTTGGCCTTGGTGTAGAGGACCAAAGGTGTCCCTACATCCCCAAGCATCGCAACTTACCTCTCCAGCTGTTGGTTTACTCCAACTGGCCTCCTGGTGAGCCAGCACCCCTTTTCTGATTTGGCCTTTCTCCATCGCCTTGCACTGAGCGCCCGACGCTGTGTTGGCACCCTGAACCGGCCAGCCCTGTGCCGCTGCTGGTGTATTGTTGGCGCTGTCTTGGACCCTGCCCAGTGCTTGCTTTAACCCCTGGAAACTGGTCCCCCAAGCCGCTGTTACTTACCTGTAAGCAGCATCTGTCCAATTGCTCCATTCTTCATTGAGGAGTATTGGGCGCCCAACACCGTATTAGCAGCCTGCACCTGGCCGCCCCTATTGGTGCTGGTGGTGTACTGTTGGTGCTGAACAGAACTGTGCCCAATACTGTTCTTAACTCCCGAAGACTGGTTTTGTAAGTCAATGTTACCTATCTGTATGCTGAATGTTTTCTTACGCCCATAGGTGAACACTGCAAAGTCTGAAAATTGCACTAAGTGTCCACTTTTGATATTGCAAAGTATTTCTATTGCCAAACATATTTACCTGAGACGAAGTTCTGTGGTTCTACATAATGAATATAACCAAGTATTATTTTTATAAATTGGTCTCAGATTTATTCATTGAGTTTGTGCCTCATTTATTGCCAAGGTGTATACAACAAATGCTTAGAACTGCCCTCTGATAAGCCTAACTGCTCGCCCACATTACCACAAAAGAGAGCACTAGTATTATCTACTTTAGCCCCTGTAAAGCCTCTGGGGATCCACTGGACTCTTTGCACACTATACCTCATTTTGGTACAGTATATAAAGAGCCAACTCCTTACACCTAGCCACTACATTTCCAGGTAGAATTAAGCCCAAGGGCAAGCTCAGATGATTCTCCTGTAATACTATTCTAAAAGGAGTACTCATGTGAATCTCAAAGCCTTCCTCCTGGCTCTGTTTAGAAGACTATTATACGACACCAGTAGGTTTTGACTGTGTGCGTATTGTGAGATCTGCCCCATGTTGACATTTGACACACCTAAGATTTTATCCCATTGAATGAGCTGATATTAATTGGCCTGTGGCCCAACACTTCTTCCAGATTATGGGACAAGCCATCTATGAAGATCATTCAGGGTGCCTGTGAAAAGAACCATCCACATGTCCAAGGACAATGAGAATTTCTTTGCTTTCTCGCTACAAAAACCTGCAATCTGGTAAGCCCAAATATGGAGGCCCTTTGTAAAGGAATTGTTACTTCTAACCCTGCTTTTCTATCATGGCAACCTTCACTGAAGTCATAAAAATTAAATTTTCTCACCAACTAACTGCAGGGTCACTGAGCACTCTTATCAAGTAATACAAATCTTTTGAAAAAGTGGGAATTAAAAAAAATATTTATATGTTCCACTTTTTGGTCTACAAGAAATTTTCTATATTATGTTAAAATCAAGCTGACTGCAATTGAAAAATAGTTTTCAAAAGAATGAGATTGCTCATCCATCAAACAGTGATTCCTTTCTTTTAAAATGAAAACAACAAAGATGAATGAAAAGGGGCTAGATAAACTGGAGGCATTTTAAGCTGATAACATTACAAATTAAACACAAGCATTATCTCCTTTGAGCTACACTGGAAACTGATTCAAAAAGAGCAAATAGTATAACATTTTGACAATATCACAAATTAAAAAAACTGTTTAAAATCGAAAGTGCAATCATACATTAGTAAAAAACGACATATGGGCTTCCCATGCATCCCAAATGAGAGTAACTGCAATTTCACAGGTGATAGCAATTTAAAGGACAAGGAAACAGGTTTACAGTTATGATACAGAACTCAGCTAGGAACGGCAGCCCCAGATAAACAACCTCAATAACGAGAACCATCTAGTATTAGCACGGACTACAATTAACAAGATATACTCTTCCTAATTCGAATTGCACTCCATATATAAGAGGCTGTTCTACAGCATATAGTATGGTCCTCTAGAGCACACAGGTACCATAGAGCAACTTTGTAATCCCTAATGCTGTTTTCATCAAAAATCAGTTTTGAGAAAAATTTCCTTGAACCAACGTAAAAGCGGCAAAATAATATAAAGTGCTGAGTGCTCCGTTTCGAGACCGCGTCGCATGGGCACAGTACCGAATCCCTGAGCCATTAGTTTATGATGGGAAAGGCAGCAAGATAATGTCTAATGCCCAGCAGTAGCCTTCGAAGCACAAAGCAATGCGGAGTATTGGTCACCAAGGAGTGATACAATTGGAAACCCTCGGGGAAGGCGTACGACGAATAGGAAACAATTGTCGGTTTCTTGGCCTCAGCAAAAACCCTCCTATCTTTCCTAACATCTAAAAAAGAGGCCTTAACTGCCTTTCTGTGTAAAGCCGGGATTCTATAAGGGGTTAAGAGCATAGGGGTATCAAACAATGATTTGGAGACTTCATTGATGTAAGATAGCCACAGGATATTAAAAACATGGTCTAACGCTAAACAGTCCATAATGATGGTTTTACTAAAAGCAGTTTCGACTTTAGCCCAAATTGAGTGCCAGAGTAAGATGGGCTTGAAAGGGAGCTAATCCTCCAGATGGACTTCCTTGTGCACAATGGTGGGTGGAGTAGAGGTGGGGGTAGAAAGCAAACGTCTAAGAAAAACGTTCTCTTCCGTCGGAAGAGGGCAACAGGAAGAATAAACCCACAGCTCCCTTCCATACACAGCAGCAGAAAGAGCTCTTGCTTTATAAATGTTGATCATTTCTCAAATGGGTCGACTGTCAAGTTTTTGCTTTTATTTTAGAAACTTTATTTTTCAATTTTGCATAACAATACAATGGCATCTGTAACATATATGCAGGCAGGACATGGCTACAGCAAGTATTCATAAGTTCTAATGCCGCACCAGTAATAAAAAGGACAAATTACATAGGTAAATCATGCAAAGTTCCAGCAGTGTGAGGGAAACACCAGGCCCAGCGCCAGATCCCAGCATTAATCCCAACTAAATCAACCCTCGCAATCCTCTCTAGAGTTGGAGCCACCTGATATATCCGAATCTTCCTGCTCCCCACTAGCGGTATCTTGTGAGGAGGACCCCCCCTCTGTGAATCCCTCTGTGCACAGGACACGCCAGGCCGTCAAATCATCCTGCAGCTTCTCATCCGTTCGGGTAAGTTTCATATGTACCTCTTCGGCTAGGGACCACTCTTGGACATCCTTAAGCCAAACCTTCAATTCAGGGGCCCTCTGCCCCATCCAGGTTATAGCCACCCTGCGCCTAGCAAGCACCAACATTAATTGTAAAAGTTTATATGGGAGCCTCTTCCTCTTGGGCTTTCGTACCAGCGCCAGTAGGCAGTGTAGTGGTTCTAATTGCAGTCGAAGGCCCGTTGTGGCCACCACCTTCCTCACCACTCCGACCCAGAACCGCTGAACCAGTGGGCACTCCCAGGCTAAGTGTAGGAAACCTGCATTCTCTGCAGCACACCTGGGACAATTATCACCCCTATTGCTATCAATGCGTTTCAGGGACACCGGGGTGAGGTAAGTGCGGTGTATATAATTAAAGTGGGTTAATTTAAACCTAGCGTTACATGATACCTTACGTGTGAGTGAGCCAACCTGTTCCCACTGTCTCCCTTCCAGCGGGCCCGCGAGGTCCCTCTCCCAAGCGGTCCGAGACGGTGGTACCAGAGGGACTGAATCCTGTTTCATCGCTTTATATAGGAGGGATATCAATTTACGGCTCGTGCCACATGCAAGCATAACATCCAGCGTGTGAGTCACTGGGGGAATGCCCGGGTATTGGGGCCAGATGGTTTTAGCCACGTCTTGGATACCTCTGAACTGTAAAAATTGGCCATGACCCAGGCCAAAGCTCTCCTCCGTCGACTGTCAAGTTTAACTGGAGAACCTGAAGGCTCCCTCACAAACTCTACTCATCTTGGATTGGGCATTTTGAATATGTTGAGACCATAAACCATTGTTAGTAAAAAGGATCCCCAAGTAACAAAAATAATTAAGCTTCATGATAGGAATGCCCTTAATAAAAAGTGTCTTACACCTTTGGTTGGTTCTGCCACAGGACATCGTAAATGTTTATAATTAATTTCCTAGTCTCCATAAAGTCCGCAAAAGCTTCCATCAATTTCTGCAGCACAACTAAGGTCCTAGACCATAGGACCCCTTCGTCTGCATACAGGAGTACAGGAATCGGACGCCCACCAGCTATGGGCGAATTGGCCTGCAGAGCTTGCAATGCACCATCCACACCATTGATATAAGGGGAAAAAAGAAAAGGGGCCAGGACGTATCCTTGACTAACTTCCCTCCTGATTTTAAACGAGGGAGAGCATTCTCCGTTGGGGCCGTAGCAAACCTTGGAAGATAAACTGTCATACAACCAGGACACAAAATAAACAATATTCTTGGGGGCCTCAAGAGAGAGCAATGTGCACCACACAATTGAATCGTCCACCAGATCAAAAGTACTACTAAGTTTCGCAAAACACAAATGGTGGGTGCCAGACGTGGCATTAGTATATTTCTCAATTACCAGATCCAAATTCACGCACTGCTCCACCATCCCCAACCCCTTCCTGAAACCGTATTGGGCCTCCGAAAGGATGGAGTTGTCGGAGGCCCTGAAAAACAGTGATTCCTTTTAGATGAAAACAACAAAAGTGAATGAAAAAGGGCTAGATAAGCTCGAGGCATGCTAAGCTGATAACATTACAAATTAAACACAAGCAGAAGCTCCTTTGAGCTACAGTGGCCTGCACTGGAAATTGATCTTTCAATCAATTTTTACAAAGCAGCTGAATTCTCAATTCTCTTTAATGGGAGGATGCACTGATGCTGCCAGGGAGGAGAGTGGTTTGCTTATACTTCAATGAAGATTCCCATGATGGAGAATTAAGTGTTTATCTTTTTCTCCAACTTGACAGATTCTTCGCTTATAATAGAGAACAGAACTGCAAGTTCATCCCCAATAATAGAGGCACTGGTCAATGAGAAAAGGCATTTGAAGGAAGCCGGTTCTACCAGCCTAAGAGATTTAGCAAAGAAGCCTGGTGCTCTTTGGGACATTTCTTAGCAAAACCATAGTGGTGGATTTTCTCCTCATGTAGTGAGCTTTTAGTCTTATAGGGCGGGTTTGTTGACTTTTTGATAGCATGACACTATATGTGAAACAATCCATCCTGCGCTGGACTGCTCTATATTGGCTGTGCTGATTCTCATAAGGCTTTTAATAACTGAGAGCTACTTAATGCATCTACTTTGACGTTTTGTTCACCTAGGTGGTGAATTGCTAAATTTTTGTTTAGTAACCAGTGCGAGATGGCTTGGACTCCAAATGGCGGAGTCCTGCATCTCATGCATTATCACAAGTGAAACATGGGCATGGTTGTAGTGCTGTTCACCTGTATCAAATTCTAACTGGCTAAAAATGATGCAGATTTCAGAGTAAGATGTATCACACTGATTTCCAGTAGATAGTGACATGGCTTGACAATCAGGCAGCATAACCATAAGACGCCAAAGATGAATAAGGAACTTTATACAAATGCACTAGAGATATATGATAAATAATGTTTGGGGTGTACATTTTGTGCCTTATCACAATACTTATATTTGCTCAACTATCTGTTATTATTTCATAATTCTAATAGATAGTATTTACATTAGATTAGCTCATAAGAAACAGTCTTATTATGTACAACAAAGCTGTGTGTGCACTGTTTGGGGTGGAATCTGGGTAAAGGCTTCTCATTGTACCCTACAAGTTTCTCTGGAGGGTCTGTCATTTTCTAAGCACCTCTAATATTCCAATGAGAAAAGCTCAAAGGAGAGAATGGAAAGCGAGTGTCTGTCGTCCTTTTCTCCAAAGAGACCATACAGGCCAATTGATGTTTGATATTGTAGTTTCCGATGGAAAGGCACTTCTGCCAGTATATTCTTTTTAAAGCAACAGCATTTGAGTGCAATAGAAGCAGTTTGCCTTCCCACTTTTCTGACATTTAACTCTATTGATCCTCCAGGCACTGGTGTAGTGCACACACGTCGAGCCTTGCATTCAGCAATACAGAAAAGCAAAAATGGATGGAGCCAGCAAAGATGAAGTCTGATATGTAGTGAGATGAAGAAAAGTCATCATTCAGCATTTCTCTTATACAAAAATCAAATGCTCTTCCAAAGGGTACAATTTTCCTCCATTGTATTTAAAGTGGACACCAGGGTCCGTATTAAGTCAAATGTGCACTGTCTGTGTTTGCACCATGGCACACTTTTAAAAACGTGCGCCAGGCACAAACAGGGACAGTGCAACCTAGACCAAGTAATGCACTAACCCCAGGACAGGTGCAAAGTTGTGCTGCCCCGAGAGCAGGGCATTAGTGAAATACGGAGCAGCTGTTTGAATCAGCCACTCCATCTTTCTCAGTGCTGGTGGCACCCCCAGCACTTTACAGAGACGACAGAGACCCCCCTGCAGGCATTCTGTTTATTACTGCAGTGCCCGGTGGTTGGGGCAGAAAACAATTGCACATGCCCTTAGTTCCCCTGGGGCACTACATATAATATAGTCCCAGATAATGCATGATTTGTTGTGGAGTCTGTGTGTAATCGCATAGCCTATCTTAGGTGGGCCTAAACTCATTTATGAGCAATTTGTTTTGATGATTTTAAAACTTTTACTCGTTTAGTGCACGTTCTAGGCCTACGATTGTTTGGCCGAGGATAACCAGAAAATAAGCATATTGTAGGTTTTGGTTACTGTCAGAACCCTTTCAGACGGCCAAGGGGCACAGAGGGGTACTGGGCCCAACCGTGGTGGCTGAGGCCTTTAACTCCTGATTGCACGTGGCCCAACTTACTAAAGATGATGAGTAACTGGGCCTAGTACCCCTTCTGCACTTGACTCTCAGAGATAGCTGTGGACGAGCAGTCAAGGTCTCCCTTGGGGAGGAAGTGTAGATACAGGTTAGTGAACGCAACTCATAACTCAAAGTGTACACAGTAATGTCACTAAATCAATGTCCAGTCAAATACTTGCTTTTATAAGAAAAATAAGTATTTTATTTCTAACTCTACATATTCTACACATTAAAAGGAATAATGGCATTTATAAGAAACAACACAATCCCCTTGAGGTCGGGGCTCTAGTGTTTGCCAGGCAAACCTGTGTCCCCCCTCATCCTTGTAACATGGCCGGAGTTATTTTCCATTCACTGGTGGCCACCTGCAGGGGAATATCATTACTAGGCCGTGCTCAAGAGTTCCCCTTTAACTCTTTAGGAATTAGATAAAAAGCGTCTATGGTGCCGCAGCAACATCAGCAGTGATTGCCCCGGGGCCCAAAACACCCAATCAAGTCTTACTAGCCCCTGAAGCACGGAAGCGTTTAGCACTGCATCGAGAGCCCTGACCGCGCGCACTTGCAAGCTCTGATCCTGTTCGGAGAAGTCGGGCTGCTCGTGGTCACATGGTAGCACCCACCAGGTTCAGGGCTCTCTACCGGGCGGCTCTGTTGGCTTTTCCCAGTGACCGGAGATGCTCTCAGCCTGCGAAGATGCGGTAAGACGACCTTCCCCTCACAGGGTGTTGAGCAGATCCGTTTCTCCAGGTCCCGAATGGAGCCCAGCTAGGGTGCAACATCTTCTGCGGTGTCTCGGGGTAGGTCAGGAGCTGTTCTTGATGTGCTGGCTTGACCTGCTGATCGCAGCTTCCATGGTTTCCCGGCAAAAGGCCAATCTTCCTGGCAATGCTGTTACCAGCATCCCCTCCTGGCATGCGGGGTTGCCGAGGTACCTTAAGGATCAATCGCACGCTCCTCCTGTACTATCACCCATACCACGGCAGCCCCTGCCCCCTAGGCATAGAGGCTCACCGCTAATGTGGTCACAAATCTCAGCGCGCTTGTAGCAATCACTTCAGTGGTGGCCCCCTCTGGCATATGGGGTCCCTGCTAGAATGCGGTACGGGCTTGGCTCTTCCTGCATGGCGCTCAATGCATGGATAAGTCCACAGCGGCCGTCTCCTGGCATATGGGGGTCACCGAATCATTCCTGCACAAAGGCAACAACCTGATTGGTACACCACCACTTTCTCGCATCTCATCAGGGATCCTTTCGGTAGGGCTCCCCTTGGACCTCGCTCCCTCGCTCCCTCCAACACTCCTCTTTCTCACAGGGAACACTGGTCTTGGCAAGCAGGCAGGTGATAGTGCTCCAGGCTCCAGGGCAGGTGGTCTTGGTTTCCCTGGTGATATCCCCTCACCCAGCAGGGAGGCTAGCAGGGCGTGGCTAACAGTCCTGGTCACAGGCAAGAGTTTTGCAGGGCTTTTCCTTCTCACACAGCCCATCTGACTACTTGGCAGATGACACATTTTGGGGTCTCAACCTCCCCTTTTTATAGTCCTTTTCCAGACAACAAATAAAATGCAGAGTCTCAGCCTTTGAAGTTTTATGTTGTGGTTCTGCTTCTTTTGAAGTGTACACTTTTCATTCTCTTCTTTCCTCTTGAAAGGCTGTCTGTCACAGCAGGAAAGACTGTGAAGCTGACTGTCCCACAGTGATTTAATCATCATTGGAGCAAAATAGATTAGCTACTGCTAAAAAATATACCAACCACTTTTTGATAGTTTTTGTATATTATGTTTTTAAATTAATTTTTGGATGCGATGAGTGCATGTGGACATGAGTGAGCTAGCATGAGTGAGTTTTCATTGTAATGTGTTTTCATTAGTAACAATAAAATTATGTTTTGTATTTTTGGATAAAAAAGCATTTTTGGTTCTTTCATTCCATGTTGCAAATATTGTGCTGATGATTAAGTAGTTAGTTGCCTTAAGTCTTTGCACTAATGTCCCACAACACATGCCATGAGAGTGACTAGAGTTCACGCCTGGTTGTCAGCCACAATGAAATGTGCATCAAAGGTTCATCCCAGGCTCCCAGCCCAACTCTTTATGATTCTCTTATCAGCCCCTTATTATTCCTGAGATGTGTCTAGGCCCCTTACTTGTGATCTATTTCTGAATTAAAGAACAACCTTTTGAAGTGTAAAGGGGGAGTCTGTTTCTCCCTTCCTCCAGTGTGTGTCCTTCCCAGCGCACAAGAATGCAGCAATACACAAATCTGTCTGGGAGGATTTCTCTCCTTTTCATGTCTTTACCAGGCAGCCTTGGGCTTCCCAGAATGGATCCCAGGGTCCTCCATGTGATGTACCATTGCAGGCACACTTGTATTCACTGTACATTCACAGCACACATACTGTCCAGTACTGTTACCTCCATGCATTGTGCCACTACAGACACACATACATTCAGCACACACAATCAATCTGCGCACACTGTTAAGTACTGTAGCCTTTCTGTATTGTATCAGGATGCGTTATTTACAAACACACACAATGCAAGCACACACATTCACCATGTGCACAGTGCAAAACACTTCACCAATCATGTATTGTACTTCTTGCAAGTGCAAATACACCCAGCACGTCTCATGTAATGTATTTGTCACAGGCATATATATACTTAGTACATGCACTAACTATTTATGTACGACTCAGTACTGCTCTACCCCTGTACTGTACCCTTCCCTGGCACAGAATACATCCAGCACACAGTCACCCACCTGGGGCCGTATTATGCATTGTGATTGTTTCCGCCCGGCGCACCTTTTAAAAGGTGCGCCGGGCGCAAACAATCACAATGCGCCCTATTATGATTAGGGCTACCGGTTTTATGGTATTTCTTTTTTTGACATTTCCGTCTGTATTTATCCATATTTCTTTTTTGTTAATTTTATCTGTATTTATCCATATTTATTTTGGGTTTTGCGAAAAAATGAAGTTGAAACTAGTATATTTCCACATTTATTTAACCGATAAATGTTCACTCAAGTGTGAATGTTTGCCAGGTTTCAATGATATGTATACCACCTGAAGATAAATCAATGCACTTATTTGAAAATATGCAAATCGCACTGTCAACCTTGCGCGTATCTACTGCTGTTTAAGCCTCTTTACTAAAATTCCTTTCTTTTTATAACACCCCTACCCATCAATCCATGCAGCTATTGACCTGGCAGTCATATCAGACAGTATTTAGAATCCATCAAAAAGCAACCCAATTTCAGATTTTCTCCACATTTAAAAATAAATACAGACTAGAAACAGAATCGTTTTCTGTCTGTATTTATCTGTAAAAATCCGTAAAAACGGAAAACAGGGAGCCTTAATTATGATGTATGCGCTCCCGCGTACTCGCGCTGCCCCCAGGGCAGCGCATACATGTGAAAACACGGAGCAGTTGCTCCGTGTTTTCACAGTGCAGGCGGCACCCGCCAGCACTTTTACAGGGTAATAGAGATCCCCTTGCAGGCGGGTGCAGTCAGTGACTGCACCCACCAGCAAGGGGATGTCTAGGGGGGTCCATGGGACCCCCTTTACTCCCTGCAGAGGGCTGCTCCCAGGAGGTGCACTGACAGTGTGCCACCTTTTAAATGGCGCACTGTCAGTGCGCCTCCTGAGGGCTGCTTTGACTCTGCGCCTGTAATATGGCGCGGGCGCAGAGTCAAAGGAATTCCCTCATTTGAATAGGGCATGCCCCTATGCAAATGAGGGAACACACTCTAAAGGTAGCGCTGGCGCTTTAAGTGCGCCAGCGCTATCAGTATATTTGAAGGGGACACACAAGCGTCTGCACCCCCTTCTATAATATCAAAGTGCCCCGGGGCGCGCAAAGCGGGCACAAACGCCCATTGCGCCCCCTTGGCACTTATTGTAATACGGCCTCTGATGTATGGCTTTCAGTACATGTAAACTTTTATTCGGTTGTATATATGCATTCTGCACTTTTATGGTCTGACAACCGAAATAAAGTTTATTGAATTGAATATTTCAAAGGTGAGTTAAGCAGACAGCAGCAGAACTTTAAAAAGGTGAGTGAGCCTGTAGGCCTCACTCCAGTGACACAGGGTAAAAAGGACCTGTGCACTCCTACTGATCACTATACAGAATGCTGCCACCACCATGGTTGTGCTGCTTAACTCTTGATGGAGGCGGTAGATTTCCGCGACAATGAGGGTAGAACTTTGGGCACCCCCGTCCAACAATCCACAATCTGTGAGACAGGCCTGTGTCATTGTGCACACGCATGATCCCCGTTTGCTATGACAACAACAATCAGCATTAGGGATGCAGACAACAGGACCGATGAGCACTCAGGACTGGGGTACACGTCATTTACCATGCGGAAGACTTTTCCATCCCAACAGTTCCAATGTCCATGGTATAAAGGTTAAAAAGTAGCAGTGCAAGTACACATTCCTGCTTTAGGCCTGTATTTATGTAGCTATGTTTGGATACAATATGACCATTCCCAACCTTAATTATCACCCAATTATCAGAATATAAAGAGATTATGGCCTTTAGCAGTGCTGAGTTGAAGCCCCACCTCATAAACTTTGACCAAAAAATATGACTATCAACACATAAAATGCAGTTCTGTAAACAATGAAACAGGCATACACAGGTCGATATTCGGGGAGAGTGGAGTTGTGTGCTAAATATTACAAGGCTAGGATATTGTCAGTATTACTACAATTTGGCCTAAAGCCTGTTTGGTAAAATGGGATTGAGTATTACTATTCTGTCCAGTTCTCTACTTCTCCCTGTAAAGTTTTGGCATAGGCTTTTGCTTCTACGTCCTGTAAGACGAGAAGGTAACAAATATCATCAGGATCTCTTTTGACACCTTTCTTGAAAATAGGTTGTAAAATAGACTCCTTCCAGGACTCCAGGACTTGAATCTGCTGGTAAGCGGCTTTGTATATCATATAAAGCTAGTCACATTAACGGTCGTTCTCTGCCTTGTAAGAGGTATCCAAGTATTTCATTTGGACCTGGCGCTCAATTAGTTTTGATTGACTTCATTACAGTGTGAGTAGTTTGAACAGTCAATGGATTATAAACAAAAGGTTGGACATCAGTGATCCTAGGCAGCTGACATATAACGGTACATAGGGTGTGGTCTGGTCTGGGATAAAGCTCTGTATGAGTCCTACCCACTGTATCAGACCTACTCTGCTTCGCATAATATCAATGTGATTGTTATACAATATATTTAAGAACTGCCAGAATTTCACCTGGTTCTTTCAACGTACAAGTTTGTGGTTGTCCTTCACATTTTGCATACAATGACCCTCCTCCCCAGGTTGGTTGTATGAATATTCTAGTCAAAGATAGTGTCTTTACAAAAATACTGTTCCTTTGGGGCTAGAATTTCTATTAATAACTCACATGGGATAAGCAATATTTAGTGTGCAACATGTATGTCAGAAAAGAAATGAGTTACCTGTAACTTCAGTTTTCTAACATTGGAATCTTTCATATATTCTCATGCTTGAATCATTCCTTGTCGTCAGGTTGGGAAACGCCAATACATTTAAATAGCAGTAAACAGTATTAAAAGTCCCATAGGCCTGAACAACGTTTGCCTAGTACCACATACACCACATTTGAAACAACTCGAACCTCAGCCAATGAGGCGGAAGCACAATCTCTCCTACTTTACCTAGAGGCCACCATTGCTCAGATTTCATATCTCAAGTGTGCGAAGAGTAATAAGGAATGAGTCTCTCACCAGGGAGAAAGGATGGCTGCACGTGAATATATGAAAGACTGCAATGTTGGAGTAATGGAGTTACAGGTAAGTGGCTCATTTCTTCTTCTCTAGCATCTTTCATATATTCAAATGCTGAATCAAAGTAGCAAGCAGTATACATTAAAACACATAATAAAATCAATGCCTTTGTTCCCACAGGCCCATACTAATGGACTGTTGTACTATATTCCCAAAAATGTGGGTACTATGTTTTGTACTGCCTTTTATGAAAAACCATAAATAAAGTTAAAAGAAATAATAATAATAATAAAAGTGGGCAGCAAGCTCGCCTTTATCGAAACAGGTTCTGAGAACTGCCAGTCTCACTGCTGTGTCAGCTTCTGCATCCATGTCGAAACAGTAGTGCTTCATGAACGTGTGCCTGCTCTTCCAGGTAGCAGCACGGCAGATGTCTCACAAGGGCACACCAGCACAGGGTGCTGCAGTTGATGCCATGCTCCTGGTGGAATGCGTCTTCACTCTTCCCTGGAGTGGACACTAGTGACAGAAGGTACTGCAGGCTGAGAACCAACCTGCTATCCCCATTTAAACAGGGAACCACCTCTTCCTGGCTGTCCACAAGACACCAACAGCTGATCTGACAAGAGTATGTCGTTTGTTTTTTCGAAGTAGAACCTGAGGCTTCTACATAAGTCTAATTAATGTAATGATCTTTCTACTGATGTCTCTGGTTTTGGAAATAAAGATCGTAGAATGAATGGTTAATTCAAATGAAAGTCAGTTGGAACCCTGGGTATAAATCTGTGATTTTTTACTTGTGATGACTCTGTCTTTAGTGAATCAGAGGAAAGGTTCCGGATGGTGAATTCTTGCATTTTAGATAAGCCTTATGTATTGGTTTAAAAAAAGGTTGAATTAACAAGGTAAGGACAGTATTGAGCGCCCATGTGACCCGTGGGCATCATACAGGCGGAAATGCCCTGAAAAGTTCCTTCATACATTGCTTTATGATCTGTTGCGAGAACAGAGAAGATGACAATGGATTTGTTCTAAACTCGATATCGCAGCCAGATGGACAATGACTGAAGAATATTTGAGACCACTCTTAGCCAAATCCAACAACTATGGAAATATATGATGAGGTTCTATTTGAAGTGAATGAAAGTCCTTACTCTTGCACCACACACAGAAACATTTCCACTTAGCGTTGTAGCTTTTTAAAGCTTTCAAAAATATGCCTCTGCTAGGATGTTTTTTCAGTCTTGTGGTCAGGTACCATATTGTCAGGTTTAGTGACTTGGGATAGTGTTACAGTACCTCTCCATGATGCTTGGAGAGGAAATTGTAGAGAACTTTTAGATAAATGGCTCGACATGCAGGCAGGCGCAGTAGTTCATTTTACCAGTATTGGTGTGGCCACGCCGGGGCGATTAGGGTGCAATGATCTATCTTCGCCTTCTACAACACCCTAGGGATCCGGTAAAATGGAGGAAACACAAGCAAAGATTTTGGACCAACAGATCAAAAGGAATTGGCCATTGTCTATGAATGCCAAAATCCTCTACCAAAGTACTCACATTTCTTGTTGCTCAGTGTAGCAAAGATCTCGATCATGGGTTAACGCTATTGTTGGCATATTAAATCCACTTGGTCCTGATGTAGTTCACATTCATGGCAGTCTGAAAGTTGTCGATTGAGTGCATCCACCTGACATTTTAGTGACTTGGCAAGTGCTCAACGGTGATTTTGTGAGTGATGTTGTTCCTCTGAGAGAGGTCAGGACCTTGCCCCTCCTTGTTTGGCTATGTAGAACAAAGATGTTGTGTTGTCTGTTCTACTTAGAACTGCTTGACCTGCTATTCTTGGGAGGAACGCTCGAAAGCCTAAGTATATGGCCTGGAGTTCCAGCACATTGATGTGAAGCATTCTTTCTGCATCTGACCAGAGGCCTCTCGTTGGAAGTTCTTGCAGGTCAGCTACCCAGACATACGACGATGGACGCATCCGGTGTCAGTACAACTCTTTTTGTTACAGGTTGGGAAGAGAAACCTGTTACATTTGTTGGGCAGCTCCACCACAAAAGTGCCTGTTTCAGGGGGCATGGGTAGGCCGGGGACCAAGAGACATGTGCACCGTGCACCTAAGCTCTAAGCCTCAGGCAGGTTAATGCTCATCAAAAGCATGCGTCCAGCATAGTAATGGCTGACACCATATGGTGGAAACCACCCTGCAATGAAAGAAGACGTTGGGAGCTGGAGATCTTACTGAGAGTTGTCCTGGTGAGCCTGTAAGCAGGTCCAAACACTGCCTGCGCAGCGCCTCCCAAGATGGCCGACGGCACGGAGTTGCGGTAAGCAGCAGCCCCGGACGATCATTGACTTTGAGTTTTGCTGGTTGTGGCCGCGTCGATGTCTCTACTGGTGGGGCACCGTCAGTGGGAGGAGACACCAGGAGCTGTGTGGCAGTATGCCAGCGCAAGTGCTGTGGGCTCACAATACCATACAAACGTGCAATATGTCATTAACATTCTTATGCTTAACGCACAAGCCCTAAACTCCCGCTGAAATGCAAAACGTTATTGAAATGGTTACATTTCAGAGATAGAGACTGCCGTTCTACAGGAGATCCACTTGAGACATGGGGATGTTTCTATACTCTATTCCCCATTGTATCCACTGCAATTCCACTCGAGTCTCATGAAGACCCGTGGTGTGTTCATATTGTTTCAAAGGGGGCTGAAGTTCCATACCATATCTACCCATAGGGACAAAGAAGGATGGCTCCTGATCCTTAAGGGATTCTTGTAGTACAACCAGGTCAATTTGGCCTGTATATATGCCCAGCAGAACAGAAATCTCAATCTACACAGAATTCTTCAAAATACTGGTCAGCCTGACAGAGGGTATTTTAGTATTGGGGGCAGACTTTAATATGGTCATTGATACCACGATGGATCAATCTCATGTGAGGTACGGAGTAGCTGGTTCACCAGCTCCCCTACTAGAAGGTATTAGATATCTCAACCTTACAGACGTGAGGGGTACACCATCCTCAAGTAAAAAGGACTTAACATTTTTTCCAACATGCACAGATCCTCTTCTAGGATTGATATGTTCTGCACGCAAAAACTACACACAGATCCTGTCTGAAAATGCCCTGGTACTTCTTCAAATTGGTACGGCAACGACTAGAGTGCCTCCACTTAAACAAGGTCGCATGAACACAGTGGCGTTCAGGAACTCTGTGGCTCAAATGGTGATAAGAGAAACTGTTACACATTATTTCAAGGAGAATGATGAGACTTTCACATTTCTTTCGACTAGGTGGGATGCCGCTGAAACAGTGGTGCAAGGTGAGCTTTTATCTCAACAAACAAGGGGGGAATTGGAACTGAGTTTTCTGGAGGAATCCTCTAGGAAAATGCTGTGGACACAGCAAGAATATTAAGAAAAAGGGGATAAGGCTGAGACACTTCTGGCCTATAAAATAGAACTACATACACCATAGCAGGAACAATATCCCGCCATAAAAACTTCCCATGGGCAGAAATATACAGATACAGAAGACATCCTTAAGGTGTTTCATGACTGTTTTCATGTGCTTTAAGCCACAGAGTCACTGTCTGACTCAGAAAAGACAGCTTAATTACAGGAAATAACCTTTAATCCTATCTCCTCTGTAGGAAAGTGCCCCTTTGACATGGTTATCCCCCAATTTTTGTCTGGTATCTGGTGCAATTTTGACTGAAAGTGTGCTGGGTTCCTGCCAACCAGGTCCCCAGCACCAGTGTTCTTTCCCTAAATTGTTCGATTGTTCCACAATTGGCAAACCCTTTGGGATCCCTTGTACCTAGGGCACTAAACTAAAGAGGGTCTCTAAGGGCTGAGGCACACATTGTGCCACCTTTAGGGACCCCTTGCCAAGCTCATGCAAACTGCCATTGAAGTCTGTGTGTTTGGTGCAGAGAAAACCTTAGAGTTGACATGGCACACATCCCTGTATGCCATGCCTGCCAGCACTACATGTGGTATAGGTAAGTCACATCTAAGTTCACCCTTAGATATTACCAGTGCACAGAGAAGCCATAAAAAGTACATGGGCTGGACACTCATCATTACGAGATTCCCAGCTACATGATGGCTTCACTGTACCCCAACGTGTTTGGTATCAACCAACTCGTCTTAATAAACCCACACTGATGCCAGTGATGGATTTATTAATAAATGCACAGAGAGGGCCCCTTAGAGGTTCTTTTTAGAATCCTCCATCTTGTGTTGGAGAGAATTAGCCTATTAGTCATACGTTGCTGCCACTGAACTTTTTCTTTTGCCCAGATTGTCTATATGTTTACTATCTGTTTCCTGGGGTCCAGAGAATTAAGTAATGTTAGATCTAATCTGAGCAGTCAAACCTATTAATGAGTATGACTTCAGATGACCACTGAGGCACTCTGGGGCTGAATCTAGGGTTATGTATTTTTTCTCCCGATGTGGAATCCCAACTTGAACAGCAGCCGGTGTCTTCATTAATTTCAGCCCTTCAGACTTGACAAAATCCAGAATTAGTATGAATTTTATAGTTTTTCATGGCTGTTACTTAAAGTCATAAAGGAAGCATTGCTGTTCTACTGATGACACAGAAAGATTGAATTTCTTGGCAGCCCTTTCCTTTAAGGAACGGAACCAGGATAACTGTGGATTGGGTGGATTATTATCTTCTTTTGGAGTGACACAGTCATCCCCGTCATTATTCTCTATCATCTCCGTGTGGAATTTCCCCCATCCTCCTCGTCTATACCAGAATACACAGAATTAGCTCTATCTTCTTCATCATCCATGTCCTCGGGAGTTAGTTCGACAAGAGTCTAACAAACTTGTCTGGGAGATGGTTACCTTGAAGCTGGGGGCAGCGGTGGTGACTGTCGGTGAGGAGGTGTATGTGGTAAGGTGACTGTGGAGGTGGTACAACAGGTATCGCAGGCATTGCAGGTTGAAGAAGCTGATCTACAGGGTACTGTAGTAGTAGCCTTTGGAAAGTGTTCATGATTTGCTGTAATGTAGTGTAATGCAGACAAAAAATAACGTGCTTAACTGCACCACTTCTGGCTCACTACTGTATCTAGAAGATACATACGTATGTAAATTTTGAGGAAAGTAAACTTGATGGCAGTCATATTCATGGAAGGGCTCATCCTCGTCCATTACTTCTTCAAAATCCGTCACATAGAGTACATCCAATTGAGATGGACTATATGCAAGTCACTGGCATCATCTTCCTGCTCTGACTCTAGGATCTGGGATGGTAGGGACGAGGATACTCTTAATGGCTAAAAAACAGGTGCAGCAAATACCGTTGACGTCAATGAAAATGATGTCAATGGGTTCAACATTGAGTGCCTTACCACAGACGTTGAGGCCACTAGTGTTGGCAATGGCAGAAGAGGAGGCATACATGGTGATGTTGGCGACAGTCTTGATGTCAACAAGATCTTTTGTGGAGTTGTCGTTGATGCATTATTTTCTGAGGATTTTATATTGTTAGTTGATGGTTGTTTATCACTGGTATGATAAGTCTGCACAGTCTTTTACGCAGAGACTATTCTCTTCTGGAAAGGTTTCATGCTTTAGTTCTAGTGTGTAGAGGTGGCTGCAAGTGTTGTGCCAAATAAATCCAACTCAGGGAACTGTACAGATTTCCCTTTTTGTGCTGCCTTCTTGGAAGTGCTTGATGGAGCACTCTTCACTGATATTCCTTGGAGAGGGGACATCCTCCTTAGGAGTTAAATTCTCTTTATCCAATAGATATAATGCCAACCTCCTCTTTTTGTCTTTTAGAGTCTTAGAAGTAAGGGTTTTACAAATGTTACAGCGTGTAGCCTTTTGACGTGGATAAAGACAATAAATACAATGGAAATGAGGGCCATCAGTGCAAATCTTCTCCTGCCCACAAGAGAGATTTCTTCTCTCTGTCAGCCATGGTGACAGTTGATAGGGCGAGGGTCTCCCTGACCCAGAAAATAGCAATTTGTTTCTAAAAACAACTCACACTTCTGTGAAAGCTGACGATAAGGCTGGTTAAGTTCCAAGGTAGACTAGTAAAGTAACAATTTTGAGATCAATGAATGGTTAGAGCAGAACATTTCCAAGGATAACCTCACACACGTGTAGTAGAAACCTGAGCTATGGTGGCCTGTAAGCAAGCAGGAGAGCTGTTCCTTCACCTCACTGGCTTAAGATTGGGTTGTTTCAAATGAGGTGGATGTGCTACTAAAGAAACACTACTGTTTAGGACTATGGGACCCGCTTTCTACCTGCCTTTACTCCCCTGCTGGTCCGGAGACCGGGGGGATCACCACGTCACCTACTTTCCTTGCGGCGCGAAGCCGCCCACATCATCACTTCGCGCCAGGATGCGCTACAAATTCGGCCGCGGGCTCCCGCAGCGCGGGACCCGCTTTCTCCCGGTCTTTACTCCCCTGCTGGTCCGGAGACTGGGGGGGGGGGGGGAGCGCCACGTCACCTGCTTTCCTTGCGGCGCGAAGCCGCTCACATCATCACTTTGTGCCAGGAGGCGCTACAAATTCGGCCGCAGGCTCCCGCAGCGCGGGCGAAGCCCGTGCCAAGGGCGGGCCCGTCTGCGCCCGTCCGCGGCCAGAAGAGGCTGGGCTGGGCACCCCCTCTTGGTTTCAATAGGCCGATGCGCAAGCAAAAATCTCAACCAGGAGGTGTGGCGTCACGGTAAAACAAACAAACTCTTCCTTTTCTTTTTAATTTCTTACTGTGTGTATATAAGTACACCTTTGTTATGGGGAGGAAAAAACCCACACCTGTTGCCAAAAGCACCGATGCTACTCTGGATGGCTTCTTGCAGAAAGCTGTGGGGGCTATTAACAAGGAAATTGAACTTGCCGAACGCAGACTTTCTTTAGTCCCACTACCCCCATCTGTTGTTCTGAACGCCCAGTCTGTTAAGCCTGTTGCTTCTACGGAGGTTCTCAACACAACACCTGCAACGTCCTCTGATTCTTTGGCACAACCCCCACCCCCACTTTCACCCACTATTACCATTCTGAGCCAGGGCGACCCAGGTGCAGCGCCAGAGGGTGTGGAAGCTGCTATATGTCCATCTACGGGGAACCGGGGGGCTCAGAACACAGCTAGGGGAAAAAGGAAGCGTACTGATCCGACTGGGATTGACCATTGCGCATTGGGCCAAGGGTCAAGAGAACAAAGCAAACCCCCCCAGGAACTGTCGGGAGACCCCGTAGTGGAGGAGGGAGCATTAGGTCTCAGACTGAAATGGACACGGGGATAGACCGAATTGGTAAAGTAGTGCTGGACTCCTTGGAACCCATTTTATCCCGTCTAGGTCGCATAGAGGAGCAGCTTGGTCAATTATTGCTGGCTTCAGGGATTTCAGCCGCGCAAACTAAGCAAAGCGGTGGGCCCTTTTTAGCTAATGGTACTGGTGAAAGGGGAATTAATGCTTTCCCTAGTGTCTCCGAGGGCGGGAGGGCTGCAAAAAATGGGCCAATAATAACACACAATGCGATAACACCACTCGAATTTCCCCCGAACACGGAAAATTGCACTAACCACTTAACGGCGCCGCTAGTTACGGCACCCGGTCATGAGGGGACCCTTAATGGAGAACGAGGGCCTATCAATTTTTTAAGCTCCGATAGGCATAGCGGGGAGAACCAATTGAAAGGAAAAAGGCCCACAACTGGCTCTGCGCCTGATGCACAAGTTACTAACTTGTGTAACGATATATCTGTAAGAGACAGTAGTTAGTGACAGATTCCTTACCTTAGAATATCCCCAGGCGTCAGGCTGGATCCGGAAAAGTTTTTGCGTAGCAGTACCCTTGCGCGTCGGTAGGCGGCGTAGTGCGGCTCCGCGTCCGTCGTCGGGCGTCGGGACCGCCGGGATGACGTCGCGGGCAGTACTTAGACGCCGCCCCTGCGCGCTGGACGTCAGTTCTGTACACGACTTTCCGCGCCAGGAATGCAGAGCCATGCAAGAAGCTGACATAGGTGTCTGAAAAATACTAGGGCCCTGAAAGGGATGTCCTTAACCCTAGAAATCAGTTCGCAGAACGGGGAGGATGGGTGGGCGGTGGGAATCTGTCACTAACTACTGTCTCTTACAGATATATCGTTACACAAGTTAGTAACTTGTGCATCTGAAAGAGACACGTTAGTGACAGATTCCTTACCTTAGAATAGATACCCCAGCAATACCAACCCCGGCGTCGATCGGGGTTGTGGCAGCACCGGAGCTGGGGTCGAGGCCGGGGCCAGAGCCGGGGCCGGGACCGAGGCCGGTGTGACAGGCGGCGCCGGGACCGGAGTCGTCGGCAGCGCCGGAGAAACCCCATCAGGGCCCGCGGGGCCCGAAGGCGCACCGGGGGGACCTTGAGGCCCGAAGAGGCGGGCCATGGCCGACAGGAACTCCTGTATCTCGGCCGGAGTCGCCCCGAACCCGGAAAGGACGGGTAATGCGGGGGCGGCTCCACAGGCACTCCCGGAGCCGCGGGGACGGTGCCGACAGGACCCTTAGCTGAGTCACGAGACCGGCGAGAGGAAGTCGTCGAGCGATGACGCTTCTTCGACTTCTTATGCTTCGACTTACCGGAGGAGTGCGAAGACTTGGACCCCTGCCGGACCTCGAGGAGCTTTCGAGACCCCTCTCGCAAAGCCTTCGGGTGCAAGGCCCGGCAGTCGGAGCACGACTTCGTGTCGCGGTCGAGGCAGTAGAGGCAATCCCGATGCGGGTCTGTGATCGACATCATTCGACCACAGGCGTCGCATGGCTTGAAGCCGGGCATCCCTACCGACACCTTCGGAGTCAAGAGACTTCAAGAAAACAGTGAAAAAATCACCCAAAAACTTAGTCAAAAAATGACTAGGGCACTGCTCTTCCCGGATCTGCGCTTACTGGCGCGGAAAAAGAAAGAACTGACGTCAGCGCGCAGGGGCGGCGTCTAAGTACTGCCCGCGACGTCATCCCGGCGGTCCCGACGCCGACGACGGACGCGGAGCCGCACAACGCCGCCTACCAACACGCAAGGGTAATGCTACGCAAAAACTTTCCGGATCCAGCCTGACGCCTGGGGATATTCTAAGGTAAGGAATCTGTCACTAACGTGTCTCTTTCAGATCTGGTAAGCAGGCAGGGTGAAAATACCATTTTAAACCTACCCCCGGAGTGTACACCTTATACTATCCCGTATCTCTCACCTAGACAACAGGAAAGCTGCCAGAGCCTTATTAATAAATCTGCCCATTGGTGCACCAGCAAAATCCAGTCCCAGATAAATTGGCATAAACACATCATCATGGCAAGGCGGGTGAGTTGGCTGGGCAAAACATCTAAAAACAGGATTGTGTAGTGTTGAATCTTAACGATAGGAGGTGCACTGACTTCGCACTGTGTCACCTCAGAGACTCCCCCACGGAGCCGATACAGGCCCGCCCCTTGGGTTTCTTCTACCCTCGATATCAAGGGGCTCTTAAGAGCCAACAGCCGTGGCTGCGACCTATGAATAGATACCCCCACCCCCCGCCCCCCACATGGCTTCACCCCAATTGCTTTGAGGTACTTTCCAGCTTAACAGATGTAGATTGACTACCCCCCGATCCGAGTAGTTTAGACAAGATGGCAATAATATGCGGTCAACCAGGGAGAGACCCTAACGTAGTTGCTAGTATAACAGAGAATGGGTTGGCCGAAAACTCCATGGGTCTTTCTTCACATAGAACAACCATCATCCATACTAATACTTATGAAATTGAGACCGGAATTGACCCACCTATTCCATCCTCTACACACAATTCTGGAGGGGTGGGGCTTGACTTGGTCCCTATGCCCGCCAGGCTTGTCACTACTAGTAACAGGGAGGACACAGTGATAAAGAGCCATAAAACTCGCCCTCTTAGAATTATTTCCTGGCATATCGCAGGCATTCGCCCAAAACTATCGGATGAGGTTTGGCTAGAGTATGTCAAGGCCTTTGATATCATTTGTGTTCAGGAAACATGGTATAGGGAGAATATCGAGTTAGATGGTTACTGCTCTTTTAATGTCCATGCAATCGCTTCGCCAGCAGGGAAGGCAAAAGGAGGGCTGGTGACACTCATTTCAGTCAAATATGGGTCTATTAAGGCAGAGACCGTTATTGATTCTCCTTGGTATCAACTTATTCTGATTTTCAACCTGATTCAGGCCAAGATATTACTGATCAATTGGTACTATAACATTTTCGATCAAAACAGCGGTCATATCATCGACACTCTCAAGGAAGAAATTAAACAAGATAGCGGGGAAGTGGCAGCCCCTGTGTATTTTTTGGGTGGGGGATTTCAATTGTACTTTTTCTCGGTATAGCCCACACCGAGTGTGTGGGCTACTGTACACTGAGGGTCAACCGTTGTCACATTTTATTCACACACTGCAGGGTGGAGCCTTAAACGCCATTATTGTTGTAAATGATCTGCGCTTGGTTGATACCCTGGTGAGCAGCCCCCCAATACAGTACCCCACTTATATGGGTGGAGGAAGGGAAAGTGTTATTGACTTTATGTTAATATCTAGAAAGTTTGTTTTTCTTGTTGATAGCTTCGAGGTGGAGCCTAATAACGCAAGCGACCATAACCCCCTCACTGCCTCCTTATGTGTAACAGCCCAGGAGGAGAAAGGTGATGGCTGCCCCCTTCAGTATAACCCCAACCAAGGGGTGAGATTGAAATGGAGCAAAATAAATCCCCTCCAATTCGGGGAGAATATTGTCAAAGATAATTTAAGTTCCATTTTGAAATGCCTACATCAAGACTCTCCCCCAGATATGGTTATACAGGGCTTCCAACTAATCTGTAGGGATGTATAAAAAAGCTTGATAAAGTCAGTAGGAAGAAGGGAAGCCCAGGAGACAAAATGGTTTAACGCCAAGTGTTCAAGGGCTCAAAAGGACCTCACGAAGGCACTGCATGCAATCCCTCGTGACAAAATCTTAATTAAAAATGTGAGACAGGCTTATAAAAGCACAATCAACCAGAGGAAAGACGAATTGAGAAGGTTAGCCTCGGAAGACTTAGAGAAAGCCAGTGCGCTTAAAGACACCAAGAGTTTTTGGGAGGTCATATATCGTCGCCTATTCTCGAAAGAAGCGAGGGGTATCGATTCAATGATACCGGGGGAAGTTTGGGAATCTCATTTCTCAAACATATTTAACCCTAACGGTATTACACCTCAGGAGCCATACGAAGACGTCCCAACAGACTCAATCGCCGCATACCAACTTAGCTCTTCCCTGACAGTGTGTGAGGTCGAGGATGCCCTGGCGAAGGGGATTTGCTTGAAAGCCCCAGGTCCTGATGGGGTACCTTTAGATCTGTTTAAAAGCAATCCTCAACTTTGGGCACCCCTGTTGACAAGTGTCTTTAGAGCAGCAATAACTGGCCCCATCACATCATCTTGGAAAGAGGCCATAGTGGGACCTGTGTATAAAAAGGGTAACAAGAACGACCCGGCTTGCTATAGGCCCATTTCTCTAATTGACGCCACCGTTAAGGTGTTGGGGAGGGTTATTCTAGCGTGCCTCGAGACCTGGGCAGACACCTCCGGGTTTATGTCCCTAACACAATATGGCTTTAGGAGGGGCATGGGGACGAATGAACAGTGCCTCAATTTGTCTCCGATTATGGGCAAGTACATGAGGGCAAGGAAGGGGTCAATCCACCTTGCCTTCATGGACTTGTCCAGCGCCTTTGATGCGGTCAATCGGGAGAAACTGTGGGCACAGATGGAGAAAATGGGCTTTGAGGAAGCTCTCATCACCCTCCTGCGTAGGTTGCATGCGTCCACTACTGTTGCCATACGATTTGGCCCTGGGGGAGAGAAGACCGGGCCCATTGTTTCTACAGAGGGAGTCCGCCAGGGGTGCACCCTGGCCCCTTTCCTTTTTCTTCTGTAAACAAATGGCCTAGAGTCATCTCTAATAGAGCAGGCATTAGACTTCCCTAGAATAGGAGGTAACCCGGTCCCTTTGTTGTCGTATGCAGACGACACAGTTTTAATGGCCTTAACCGCCAATAGCCTCAAAAATCATTGAATGCTTTTACTGATTTTATGTTAGCATTGGACCTAAAAGTAAATTTTACTAAATCTTACATCATGGTGTGCGGCCCCAATCAAACTAAAACAAGAAAATTTATCGTAAAGGGTAAGACCATCGATAAGGTGTCCAATTTTACATATTTGGGGAATGTTTATAATAACCAACTGAACTGGGATCATCTTGTCACAGCAAGGGTACAGCATACTAGTCGCGTGGTAGAGGGTCTATTCCGCTTCGCTTGTAAGCTGGGCCACAAGCCGGTAGCGGAATTGATCACCTTATACAAATCGAAATGCCTGTCTGTCGCAACCTACGGGGCAGGAGTGTGGGGACACCATAAAAGCACCCAATTACAAACTTTAGAAAACAAGTTTATAAAAAGATTGCCGATGACCCCAAAATGTGCCCCCACAGCCTTCTGCCACTCTGAGGTAGGGATGGACTTTATAGAGGACCAAATTAATATTGCCCCACTGGTTCTTTCGGCTAAAATTTGGATGTCAGAGGACCTAACGTTCTCAAGGGAAATTATCAAGGATTGCATGGCTCTTGATAATGCCCTGGCTATTCCATGGCTTCGCTTTGTCAGAGAAAAATTTAATGAGATTGGTTTGGGGCATTATTATGACAACCCTGCTAGTATTCACACAAACATGAAAATGATCATAAAAGAAGCATATTATGCTGAGTCGAACATGTAGGAATGCAATGTCATTTAGATCGGTCCCCTACACAACAGCAATTTTACTCGTCTTTTACTATTAATGCACAGTTTCGATTTCTCATGACTAGATTTCGTCTTTGCACGTTGCACTTTCTTGTGGCCTTTCCTAAACAGGCAGGCTGGTGTGAGAACCTTATTGCTTGCCCTTGCAATAATTTAGCACAACAAAGCACTTTGCACTTTATGCTGTTTTGCACACTTTACAAAGAGCCAAGGGCACGATTCCTTACGCCAATCCTAAGAGAAATTCGCCCTTGTACCTATCAGGATGGTTTTAATTTCTTATGCTCTTTGTCCACTGTTGCTATTTGCACTGCTGTACTAAATTATATTAGAACTGCATACTCAGTAAGGAAACGGTATGAATTGTAAAAAGAAAATGGTGTTTTTAAGTAGTTTTAAAAAAAAATTAAATTCTGAGTTTTTAGTGCCATGAGTCACATTATTTTATAAATTGGACATGATATTTTTAAGTATTATGTATCTATGTTAAACTTTTATGGTCCACTTGAACCGAATAAAGTTATTTTGACTTGACTTGACTATGGTATTTTAACACTGTTTACTGATTATATAAATGTACTGGGGTTTCCTTGCCTGATGACGGGGAATGACTCAAGCAAGTAAATATATGAGAGAGAAACTGTTGGAGAATACTCTAACCACGGTGTGGTATGTATATATTCATACCTATAATTTGCTCAAACTTGTACATATGATTAAGTAATACAAAACCTTTACTCTAAGAGTGAGCACACTATGAAAATGCAGTTAGCTTTGAGTTCTGCTTTCATCACTGACAGTGGTGCCAGTAAAAACAGTACACACATTTAATAATTTGAGGCTTTAAAACTTCTCCTGGAGTGCTTCTTGATTACATACAAATGCCGGCATAATCATGATAACAATATTGGTGATGGTTTACTCTCAAACTAAAATGCACACAAAAAGAAATTGCTACTTGAAAAAATAAGTTTTGGTAAACTGTAACTTTAAATACAATTTCTTTGTGGCATCATTTAGTAAAATGCTTTTGATGCATGATAATATTTTTTAAAAATAATAATGAAGAATCAATGTAAAACCATTATGTGCAACATTATGGTCATCTTAAAAATGAATTGGGGCCCGACTGTCAAGTCACTCGCAGGCATGTGTCCTTGCATTGGTACAGATTTACAACCTTAAGGAATTTGCAACAGTTTACAGAAGTAGAACTGGAAATGGACTCCTAGCAACTTATGTGAATTCCATTTTTACATGAGGAAAAAATTCACATATATATATGCTTGTGTAAAAATCTGCCCAGCAATTGCGAATTCACTTTATTCCTGTCCTTGTCAGTAATAGATATGCAATCTTTTGCAAAGCGGAAAGGGATTGGATAAGGGCTAAATATCCATAAACAAGTTAGTTTGTGAGTGTGCACATACTTACAGGGCATTCCAACCCCAAAACTACTGCTTCACGCCTACTTTAAGACCTTATATGTAGATGTGATAGAAAGGTGGCTATATATATATATATATATTATCTACTGGCAGTCGCCAGTAGATAGTTATAGTTAGGACCTATTTTCCATAGGAAATCCGCAACATTCTATTTTAAATAACTTTGGCGCCGGTTGACAAATCTTCGCGAAATTTTCAAAACTCGTGGGGCGCTCCGGTCCGCTCCTATCCTGAAAGTCTCGGGGTGATTCGTCAAGTGGGGGCCGAGAAAAAAGGGGGTCCCAAAACGTGTTTTCCCCATGCAATTTTCCATAGGAACCTTTCATCGCAGCTACAGCCCGAACTGCTGAACGGAATTACACCAAATTTGGCAAAAAGGTAGCCCTTGGTTCAGAGTCGTGCCTTTTGCTTAAATGGTGTAAATCCGTTCAGTAGTTCCTGAGAAAATCAAAAGTGAAATCACATATATACCTATGGCCGCGTAGGGTCCGCGTACCCTCCCGATCACGAGCTGTATGCTAATTGGCTGTCAACACTCCAAACCAGGAAGTGTTGGCAGCCATCTTGTGCCTCGGTAGAACCGAGGCACAAGAAAAGACAAAAACAAGGGCGCAAAACGCAAAAAGGGGGCAGGGTAGAAACACCCTGACTTCCTAGGCCTGCTCAGTGATGTCATGAGTGATGTCACTGACCATGTCATGAGTGATGTAATATGTGACGTCATCAGCAGTGCATTGCGGGGGCGCGAGTTATAGTTAGCTGAACTAACTATAACGGGGGAATTTCACGGGTTTTGTACGAGTGAAATGTCCAACTAACTATAACTGTCCCTAAAACCTATGGTTTTTTCAGTGAATATATATATATATATATATAGATATACTGATATAATGAAAAGGCAACCATAATTTTCCCCTCACTACATGGTACCAAAATGGAGCATGTTTTTGCGGGCGCAAATGGGTTTTAGACCCGTTTGCGACCGCAAAAATACGCGCGGCCCATGTACTAATCCTATTTTGCTAGTCGCAAATCAATTTGCGACTCACAAAATAGGATCCGCGACTTGCTATTAGGAAGGGGTGTTCCAAGGGTGTCCCTTCCTAATAGCGACTCCTGAAGCTATGTATGACTGTTTTGCGACCGCTATTACAGTTGCACAACAGTCACAGTTTACCACCCTTCACAGAAGGGTGGTAAACCACTCGCATACGGGAAGGTGTCCCCAGGGGACCCCTTCCCCTTTGTGAGTGGCTCTCAAAATATTTTTTAAGGGCAGGCAGTGGTCCCAGGGAAAACGGGATGCATTCTAAAAAAAAAAAAACTTTTATTTAAAAGCAGTCCCAGACATGGTGGTCTGCTGACCCCAGCAGGCCACCATCCCTGGGAGTGCCAGCCATTCCCAATGGGGTCGCAAATTGCGACAGCCTCATTAATATGCAGGAGGCATGCAATTTGCAACCCCATTGGGAATCGCAAACAGTGTCTCAGACACTGTTGGGCATCCCAATTTGCGAGTCGCAAATTGCGAGTCTCAAATGCGACGCAATTTGCAAGTCGCAAATTGGTAGGTCGTACATCTGGCCACAAGTTCCATAATCCTCCCAGGGAATGCACACCTTCCTTCCACTACAAATACAATTGTAACTGTAATCAAGTGTGCTAGTGGTCTACCTGCATTTTTAAATATATATCTGATTGTGAAAATGCCCATGGATACTGATAAAGTGATTCTGGATCAAGCTGTTTTAACCAATGTCCTAGTCTTTATCACACATGTTAAGCACTGATCTACTAACAAGCACAGAAAAGATGTGACTTGAGCCAAGAAAGAATAATAAACTAAAGAAAAAAAGACATAAACAGGATTTGGGGTTAGTGAGGAAAAGTTTGGAGTAATGAGTCTATATCTACTGCAACTCATGTGAGAAGGGAAAATGAGGTCGCACAAAAGAGCAGAGAGTAGGTAGAGGGCTAAGGAGGAACATTAAGCTGGGGGCAGATCACAAATTTGGAGGTTGATGGAGGGGATCCTCCTCCTTCCACCTTCCTCCTTCCAAAGCTAGGTAGCAAGGTAGAACATGTGTGTGAGAGGGGATATATAAGGAACATAAAAAGTGGGAAAAACTGGCATACAAGCAATGCAGTTTTGAGGAAAAAACCCTCAGCAAAGAAGGGTTAGACATTTTTCAACTTAATCAGGACCGGTTTGCCAGATTAAAATCATCAACGTAAGTTTTGTTTTCGTTAGGCAGACTTTTGACAGCCCAAAATACATCCTTTTATATACTTCATGTCACAGAGGTAAGGAAAAAAGGGCAGTCACTTTCGACATAACCAAAGGACCCAATATTTCTAAGAGTGGAAAAAAGGGGAAAGCAGTAGATGACCACCTAGAGAACTGAAAGATAACCAAAGTCCTCTGTGGCTGAATGGAACTAGTTTATAACAGTAGAGTTGCCTATAGAATCGCAGGACACAGTTGGCATGAAATAGAAAGAGGAATTGTGGATGCTCACCTTTAGTGCTGCAGTAGGATACACAGTTTATAGACTCTGCTATTTCAAAGCCAAGTTGCTCATCCAAGGAGAGGGCATAGTTCTCATCTCGCTCAAGGTCCCATAACCTAAGGCATGGAGAATCAGTCTTGTAAATTATTTTGTTATATCATGTAAGTGATTATAAAGTAGAGGTATTGTAGCAAAGCAATACTGTGTGCAAGATTCAATCACTACAATAGTTACTACAATTTCAATGCAATTAAACAAAGGCAATGTTTATTCACAGCTAACAAGTAACACATAAAGTTCACCCTTGACTTCAGGCAACTACGAACATTTCCTACACATCCATACACTGTGTACCTTTGTCAGAGTCTATATTGAACTATCAGAGAGACACATAGCTTCTCACCAATATACAAATAGAGAAACTGCCAGGATAACCCAAAACACAAAGTAACTTAATTGTATAGGATCAAAATATGTTCATTTTGTAATTCTTGTAAAGTTTCAACATTTTACATTTTCAGCAGCAATGAGCAGGACCACCACATATCCTTGAGTAATAAAAATGTGTTATACTGCATGAAAGAAAATGTGGAGGTAAAGGGCAGTGTTGATGAGCATGGATCCTAGTATGGATAAAGCAAAGGTGAATATATCCAAATATATATATTTATATAGTATATATACATATATATATATATATACACACACACACACATATTTTATATATCTATATGTATATATCCCCGAAACTTTCCACACAGCAGCTGATCTGACCGCCCCTTTAGTTTTTAAAATTTCGTATATATATCCTACTGGCAGTTTCCAGTAGGTAGTTATAGTTAGGACCTTCTTTCCATAGGAAAAGGGTTTTTTCTTTTGCCAATATCTCTGGCATCGTTTGACGAAATTTTAAAAACTAAAGGGGCGGTCAGATCAGCTGCTGTGTGGAAAGTTTCGGGGTGATTTGTCAAGCGGGTGCTGAAAAAAAGGGGGGTCACAAAATGCATTTTCCCCATGTAAATTTCCATAGGAAACTTTAGACCCGGCTACAGCCCGAACTGCTGAACGGAATTACACCAAATTTGGCATAAGGGTAGCTCTTGGTTCAGAAAGCACTCTTTTTGTTAAATGGTGTAAATTTATTCCGTAGTTCCTGAGAAATTTAAAGATTTCTCAGATATACAACTGTGCCGTGGAGGATCCGTGAACCCTCCCGATCTCGAGCCTGCGATCTGATTGGCTGCCAGCACTTCATACCAGGAAGTGTTGGCAGCCATCTTGTGACTCGGTTGAACCAAGTCACAAGAAAAAAGGTTAAAAACGTGAAAAAACAAGAAAAGGGGGCAGGGTAGAAACACCCTGAATCCCAGGGCCAAAAATTGAATTTTTTTAAAAACAATTTCGGCAGGATTCGCGAACCCAGCAGAATTTTTTTTTTTTTAAATGAAGATCGGGCTCCGCGCTTCGTTTTCTTTAGGGCTTCTGGGTGGGCCAGGTCCCGGGGGCATTAATAAATAGAGATGGGGACCGCCAACTCCCCGAGGCTTATACATTGAAGTGCGGGGGCTACGCGGCCCCCATAGTCCCGGGGACCGCCACCTCCCCGGGGCTATATTGACAAAAAATGCGTGGGGGGCTCCTGCCCCTCCACGCAGCCCCAGGGACCGTCACCTCCCCATGGCTACGTATGTGAAACACTGGGGCCACGCGGCCTCACCGCAGCCCGGGGACCGCCACCTCCCCGGAGCTATGTCTAAAAATAATGTGTGGGGGTGCTCCAACACCCCCCAAAGGCCCCGGGGACCACCACCTCACCGGGGCTAGTTTCCAAATGGGAGTGGGGCCCCCCCTCCTGGAGCCATAAATGGCCCTGGGTACCGCCACCCCCAAGGGCCGGCTCCAGCAATGTCCCGGGTGCACGCCCTGGGACATTGCAGTTTGCTATGTGATGGCGGAGCCGTGGAGGGTCCGCGAACCCTCCCGATCTTGATCCTGCGATCTGTTTGGCTGCCAACACTTCAAACCAGGAAGTGTTGGCAACCATCTTGTGACTCGGTTGAACCAAGTCACAAGAAAAAAGGTTAAAAACGTGAAAAAACAAGAAAAGGGGGCAGGGTAGAAACACCCTGAATCCCAGGGCCAAAAATTGCATTTTTTTTAAAACAATTTCGGCGGGATTCGCCAATCCAGCAGAAATGTTTTAAAAAAATTAAGAGCGGGCTCCCACGCTTCGTTTCCTTTAGGCCCCCGGGTGGGCCAGGTCCCGGGGGCAATAACAAATAGAGATGGGGACCGCCACCTCCCCGAGGCTTATACATTGAAGTGTGGGGGGGCTACGCGGCTCCCCGCAGTCCCGGGTACCGCCACCTCTCCTGGGCTATACTGACAAAAAATACGGGGAAATGCGGGGGGCCACGTGACCCCCACTGCAGCCCCGGGGACCGCCACCTCCCCGGGGCTATGTCTAAAAATAATGTGTGGGGGGGCTCCAACCCTCCCCCACACAGCCCCGGGGACCACCACCTCACAGGGGCTAGTTTCCAAATGGGAGGGGGGCCGCGTGGCCCCCCTCCCGGAGCCGTAAATGGCCCTGGGTACCGCCACCCCCCAGGGCCGGCTCCAGCATGTCAGCAGCTCCCATGGGATAAAAAGCCATGCCGGCTCCCGCAGGAGGTCGGAGCCGGCCGGGACCGCGGGGGCCTTCAGGCTCTCCCTGCGGTCCCCATCCAGCTGGCCATGCCCCGGGGGATGTGGTCCCCGGGGCCGAAAGGGGCCCGGGAGGGGTGCTGCTCAGCTCCCCTCCCTTTTTTATTTAGAAAAAATGGCCGTGCCCCGGGGGATGGGGTCCCCAGGGCCGAAATTGGCCTGGGGAGGGGGGCATCAGTCATTTGAGATGTCATCAGTTATGTCACTGACCATGTCATGAGTGATGTAATATGTGAGGTCATAAGCAGTGCATTGCAGGGGCGCGAGTTATAGTTAACTCAGCTAACTATAACGGCTGAATTTCTCTGGTTTTGTATGAGCAAAATCTGACCCTAACTATAACGTCCTTGTAACCTTTGTTTTTTTTTCAGTGAATTTCTAAGGTTTTTTTCAAATGCTAATTCCTAACTATAACGTCCCTGTAACCTTTGTTTTTTTAGTGAATATATATATACTCACTATATATTTTTTTTATGGTTTAAATCTTTTTATTGAGGCCTCTGCCAACGGCCTTATGCAGTGCAAAAGGTATGAAAGCCATCGAACGGGCTACGCAGAGCCCAAAAGCGTGCAATCGGCATGTACAGTTACGATTAAGGCAACATTAAAGAACTATAACAATACCCCCCCTCCCAAAGGAAAGGGAAACGAAAAGGAGGTGGGGAAAAACAAAAGCAAAAGCCCTCCCCCCCACCCCCGTCCACTGCACTCGAGTTATCGTGATAGGTTATTGAGAAACCTCTCACTGAGGCTGTGCCTGCTGGGAGGAAGTATCTGGTGCGGTGAGTCGCAGGAGGCGGCGGTATCTGGGGCAAGTCAACTCCCGAAAGTCCTGCGCTAAGAGAGTCAGGAATGGCTGCCAGAGCTCGCTAAATGTCGAACCTTTCCCAGCTACTGTAAGTGAGATCTTCTCCATACCTAGTATGTGCCACAGCCGCTGAAGCCACCCCGTGTGTGTAGGGATCCGAGAGGACCTCCAATGTAGTAGTATGTTTTGAGTGGCAGTACCAAGTGCTATTGCTATCTGTCGCCCTCTCCTAGACTTCAAGGGGTATGTAAGCGGATTCGGAACACCCAAAAGGACATATGCTGGTAACCTAGGGAGTTCCTTGTCAAGGTACTTATCGATTTCATCCAGGATTTGGGTCCAGTAGGAGTGTAAGTGGTCACATTCCCATAAAACGTGGACTAGCATTCCCGTCCACCCACACCCTCTCCAACAGTCCTGGCTCTGTGTGGGGTCGGCCCGATGGAGCCTCTCAGGAGTATAATACCAATAATACGCTAATTTGGTTAGGGTTTCAGTGAGGCCCATATGGTTCGCAGAGGGGCGCGCCCTATAACAGACCCCCTCCCACTCTTTGCTACTGAGGGCACGACCTAGATCCTTTTCTCAACGCGTGCGGCCTGCATGATATGTATGCGTGTATCGAGACAGAAGCATTTTGTATAAGTCCGAGGTCAATTTCTTGTCCAAGGACCGTGTGATTAGCCATCTTTCGTGTGAAGTGAGGTGTCTGTGCGCCTGAGATTTGTTGTCGGGGTGCATGGCCCAGTGTTGCAGCTGTAAGTAGTGTAATCGTTCAGATTCGGGAAGACCATAGTCAGCTCGTAGTTGAGTGAAAGGGATAATGCCTTCCACATCGAATAGAAGTCCCAGTGCGCGACATCCGGCGGCTCTCCACAACGGGAAAGACGTCTCACCCATCCCAGGGCTGAAGTCAGAGTTGCCAAAGAGTGGTGTGAGAGGAGAAGGGAAGGTCGTCAACCCATGGCGTCTGTTGGTCTGATCCCAGACAGAGAGAGTGGTGTGTGTTACGTGTGAGGCGTAGAGGTTGGGCGGTCGCTGCTGTTTCCTAAGAAAGGGGATCTTCATCAGAGAAGTGCCCGCCACCGCGCGATCCTGAAAAAGCCAGTGTTTCTCTGATTCAGCGCGGCTCCACTCGACCAAGTGCCGCAGCTGGGCGGCCCTGTAGTAGAGCGTAAGATCCGGAATCCCGAGGCCCCCCTCGTCGGGCGGGAGAAAGCTAACCATCCTCTTCATTCTCGGTTTGCGGCCTTGCCAGATGAAAAGACAGAGCTCCGACTGAACCCGATGCAGCCAGCCAGTGGGCGGCTGCAAGGGGAGCGTCTGGAAGAGGTAGAGAATTTTAGGGAGAATCGTCATTTTAATGGCTGCGATACGCCCCAGCCAAGAAATAGGGTAGTGTCTCCAACGCTGCAGAACCGTGCGTATCTGAGTGTGCAATTTGGCGTAATTGATCGTTCTCATGGCCTGCAGCGTAGGAGCCAACTGGATTCCCAAGTATGGCACCCTCTCAGCAGACCACCACAGGGGGTGCCGGCCCTGGAGGTCCGCCACCATCTGCGGCGATAGCGAGAGGTTCAAGGCAGTGGATTTGGCAACGTTAACTTTAAATCCGGAGGCCCTAGCGAAGGAGTCCAGCTCCCCCAAAAAGTCTCCCAGTGCCGTCGCCGGGTCCGTCAAAGAGACTAAAACGTCATCTGCGTATAGGCTTATGGTGTGCGTGTCGCTGCCAAAGTGGATTCCGGAGATTTGTGGGTGGTCCCTAACTCTCTGCGCCATTGGTTCCATATAGAGGGCAGAAAGCAGGGGTGACAAAGGGCACCCCTGCCGCGTGCCTCTGCTGATGGGAAACGGAGTGGAGGTATGCCTATTGACTCTCACAGTAGCAGTGGGGGAGCGGTAACAATTGAGGATAAGTGTCCTCATCTTTTCTCCCAGACCAATGTGGATCATTGCCTGCTCCAGGTAGAGCCAGTGGACGCGATCTAAATATTTTTTTTAAATAAAAAAGGGAGGGGAGCCAAGCAGCACCCCTCCCGGGCCATTTTCGGCCCCGGGGACCCCATCCCCGGGGCATGGCCAGCTGGTTGGGGACCGCAAGGGGAGCCTGAAGGCCCCCGCGGTCTGGGCTGGCTCCCGCCTCCTGCGGGAGCCGGCATGACTTTTTACCCCCAGGGAGCTGCTGACATGCAGCTGCCTGGGGGTAAAAAGCAAAGTGTGCTTACACACACATACATATGTTTCACAATCTCCCACTTCATTAATCAGGAATTTCAGCTCTACTAGTTCAAAGTTTTAGTGAAACACTAATGAACGTAAAAGGGCCCTGCTCAATCATTCCGTCACATTCAATTGGCAAACACAAGTTAGATATACATCAATGAATACTTTAAAAACACTATTACTGGTGCATGAAACCACAACGAGCCCTAATTTCTTAGACTGCAAATTATAGAAATTCTACGATCAAATGCTCCGTTTTCAGTTCTTTGGAGTAAGAAACTGGATTAATATTTGGGTGTGGGTGACTACCCAGCTCACGAATAATCACAGACCTTGCCAGGGTGAATCACTAAAGTCACTCAACTAACCTGAGCTCAACCCCCTGGTAGCTATGGCACAGAGCAGGCAGAATCAACTTAGGCCAATGTGTAAAATATTTATGCAGTACTAAACAAATGCAACACAATAAAAATCCCAAACTGATTAGAAAAATAGAGTAAAATTTAATAAAATGTCACCAAAATGCAAAATGACAAAAATTCAATAAAGGGAACTGGAGATAAGAATTTTGCATTTTTTAAGAAGGAATAGCAACAGAAGCATACAGAGGCAATAATAGCCAACTGTCGCAGTAAACTGGGACGCAGGTGCAAATTGACACTGACCATGATGGAGCATGGTTTGGATGCACCAACTGGGTTTGTCCTGGTCAAAGATTTTACCTTCTGACTTAAGTCATTTAAGTCTCAATCCACCTCAGGAGTACTCTTCTAAAGCCCCTTAGGAACTATGGGAAGGCACTTAAAGACTCATAGGGTGTAAAGCCAAAGGTCAACAGCAAGGTCCAACGGTTGGCACTGGTGAGATGCAGGAAAAGATCTCTTGTATCTTATTGTGTCGCTGTTGCTTTATAGCCTTATGACCTTTGGAGTCCATTTCTTTGTACTGGGTACAAGAAGGTCCAGTTCTCCAGGGCTCTCACCTCACAGACAGCAGAGGTCCAGTCCTCTTCCATTATTCTTTAGGTCCAGGAGGGCTCTGAAGTGGCTGACTGGAGGTGCAATATTTATGCCTTGTACGAGCTAGTGGGTAGGAATGATTCCTGGTCGCGCCCTAACCAATGGGGTAAAAGTCCCCAGGGCCATCCCTACCTACTGTGGGCATTTTCAAGATGGCAAAATTCTTAGGCCACACTAAACTTCACAGTCATTGTACCCGAAATAAACCCAGAGACTGAAGTCTGGTAGAACAAATGTAGGGGGTTTTGAGCAACCATACAGTGGATACACAAGAATTGATTTGGCATTCTGTTTCCCTTCTTTTCAAGCGCTCAAAGTGCATGTAAGACCAGCAGACCTGTCAAGCAGGACTTGACATTCAAGCAGGATTTTACACTGTTATATCAAAAAGGAAGCACGGCCCATCCCTGCACATTCTGGGAGGTTCAGAGAAGCCATTCAGATTAGGCTATTGTTTGCACCTGGGAGAAACCTTGTACCTTATTCACACCTATTCAAATCATAATTACTGGCTGACAGAAGTGGAGAGAACAAACACAGATGTAGCCTCCAGGAACTTCAAGCAGGGAAAAGGTAACTTTCGAAAAGTTACTTTTCCTCAATATTTATTGGAAATCTGACCACCACTTAATTAGATTTTTAATAACTATTAAAAATGTCTGTTTAACTATTTTTCTAGCTAGTCTCATTCCAGAGATACAGTATTAGGATTTTAATCTTTACTCTAGATTTGTACATAGGACAGCTAGGTCTGCCACAATGAAAAATAGCTTTTCGGTGCTCGTCACTGTAAGGCCATGTTAACATCCAATTTCTACATGTTCTACTTTTAAATACCATGCACCATGCCTTGTGGGCTACAAGGTCTACATAGGGGTGACATATAAAGACTTAAAAGGGAGGCTTTTACCTTCAAAAGGGTTATGTTGACTGGTCGAATTGTAGTGTTTACAATGTCAGAGTCAGACTTCAATGGTAGGCCTGAAGCCATGTTTCCACTGCCAATGTAGTAGATGGCACAATAGGTGCTGCAGTCCACTTGTGATAGTTAACTTAAAGGCCCTGGGTACACCTTGTAGCATATACTAGGAACTTCTAGGTAAGTTACCTGGGCCAGTTAGGAGTTTGACAATTTTATTATGTTGAAAGGAGGGGCACAGGTACTTTACCACTGGTTAGCAGAGGTAAAGTGTACAGCATTCTAAGGCCAGTAAAACTATAAGGTCCAGCAAAAGGGGAAACATTCTGAGTGACCATGCCGAAAAGGCAGATTTTCTTCTACTTGGCATAAATGTTTTTCTTGAACATTTTATGGTAGGGGTTCAATACGCTTGAATGCTCTACTCAGTGACTTGAAAACTGAAGAGAAACTAGCAACCAACCAATGTACAAGAAAACATGACAGTTTGTATACTTTTACTTTGCGGTACCAATAATGTTCAAATATAAAAAAAGCTCCAACTGTGGAGAATGAAATTCCATGTTCTTTAACTTACAAAACAGAAAACTGGATAATGTAAGCTGAAAGGCCCAGGTTACAGGTTTTGTATATGGTATACGTATAGAAAGTATCCTGCCTTGTTCACAACTCTAATGTCACTGTCATTCAGTGACAGGAGCAGAGGGTAATACTATCACTCACCCTACACAGGGGGCAAAAATACAGATGATGTAAGGCAACAGGAATCAAGAGAAGTCAACTGATGGTTTTGGGCTGTTTTCTCTGTACCAAAGACACAAAATTGACACAAAATTGATGGACGGAATGCAGAACAAATCAAAACATTCACCCCCAGTCAAAAGATCTGGGTTAAATCCATCATTCTTTTGCTCACCATGCCACCCCAGTTTAGACCTGGCCATATGCAAATCAGTCTTGACCCTGTGCCTCATGGGAACAGTCCAGCCCGAACTGCCAAGCCAGGTCCTCCCTGGACCGGAAACAAGCATCCTAGGACCGGTTTCGGGGTTTCACCCCTCTTCAGCCAGGATATCTTGATTCCAGTGGCACAGTGAGCCCAGGACCCACGTCTGGGTATACCTGGCGCACTTAGGGCAAGAAAGCAAAAGACACAAAATTGATGGACGGAATGCAGAACAAATCAAAACATTCACCCCCAGTCAAAAGATCTGGGTTAAATCCATCATTCTTTTGCTCACCATGCCACCCCAGTTTAGACCTGGCCATATGCAAATCAGTCTTGACCCTGTGCCTCATGGGAACAGTCCAGCCCGAACTGCCAAGCCAGGTCCTCCTGGACCGGAAACAAGCATCCTAGGACCGGGTTCGGGGTTTCACCCCTCTTCAGCCAGGATACCTTGATTCCAGTGGCACAGTGAGCCCAGGACCCACGTCTGGGCATACCTGGCGCACTTAGGGCGAGAAAGCAAAAGACACAAAATTGATGGACGGAATGCAGAACAAATCAAAACATTCACCCCCAGTCAAAAGATCTGGGTTAAATCCATCATTCTTTTGCTCACCATGCCACCCCAGTTTAGACCTGGCCATATGCAAATCAGTCTTGACCCTGTGCCTCATGGGAACAGTCCAGCCCGAACTGCCAAGCCAGGTCCTCCCTGGACCGGAAACAAGCATCCTAGGACCGGTTTCGGGGTTTCACCCCTCTTCAGCCAGGATACCTTGATTCCAGTGGCACAGTGAGCCCAGGACCCACGTCTGGGCATACCTGGCGCACTTAGGGCGAGAAAGCAAAAGACACAAAATTGATGGACGGAATGCAGAACAAATCAAAACATTCACCCCCAGTCAAAAGATCTGGGTTAAATCCATCATTCTTTTGCTCACCATGCCACCCCAGTTTAGACCTGGCCATATGCAAATCAGTCTTGACCCTGTGCCTCATGGGAACAGTCCAGCCCGAACTGCCAAGCCAGGTCCTCCCTGGACCGGAAACAAGCATCCTAGGACCGGTTTCGGGGTTTCACCCCTCTTCAGCCAGGATATCTTGATTCCAGTGGCACAGTGAGCCCAGGACCCACGTCTGGGCATACCTGGCGCACTTAGGGCAAGAAAGCAAAAGACACAAAATTGATGGACGGAATGCAGAACAAATCAAAACATTCACCCCCAGTCAAAAGATCTGGGTTAAATCCATCATTCTTTTGCTCACCATGCCACCCCAGTTTAGACCTGGCCATATGCAAATCAGTCTTGACCCTGTGCCTCATGGGAACAGTCCAGCCCGAACTGCCAAGCCAGGTCCTCCCTGGACCGGAAACAAGCATCCTAGGACCGGGTTCGGGGTTTCACCCCTCTTCAGCCAGGATACCTTGATTCCAGTGGCACAGTGAGCCCAGGACCCACGTCTGGGCATACCTGGCGCACTTAGGGCGAGAAAGCAAAAGACACAAAATTGATGGACGGAATGCAGAACAAATCAAAACATTCACCCCCAGTCAAAAGATCTGGGTTAAATCCATCATTCTTTTGCTCACCATGCCACCCCAGTTTAGACCTGGCCATATGCAAATCAGTCTTGACCCTGTGCCTCATGGGAACAGTCCAGCCCGAACTGCCAAGCCAGGTCCTCCCTGGACCGGGAAACAAGCATCCTAGGACCGGTTTCGGGGTTTCACCCTCTTCAGCCAGGATACCTTGATTCCAGTGGCACAGTGAGCCCAGGACCCACGTCTGGGCGTACCTGGCGCACTTAGGGCGAGAAAGCAAAAGACACAAAATTGATGGACGGAATGCAGAACAAATCAAAACATTCACCCCCAGTCAAAAGATCTGGGTTAAATCCATCATTCTTTAGCTCACCATGCCACCCCAGTTTAGACCTGGCCATATGCAAATCAGTCTTGACCCTGTGCCTCATGGGAACAGTCCAGCCCGAACTGCCAAGCCAGGTCCTCCCTGGACCGGAAACAAGCATCCTAGGACCGGTTTCGGGGTTTCACCCCTCTTCAGCCAGGATACCTTGATTCCAGTGGCACAGTGAGCCCAGGACCCACGTCTGGGCATACCTGGCGCACTTAGGGCGAGAAAGCAAAAGACACAAAATTGATGGACGGAATGCAGAACAAATCAAAACATTCACCCCAGTCAAAAGATCTGGGTTAAATCCATCATTCTTTTGCTCACCATGCCACCCCAGTTTAGACCTGGCCATATGCAAATCAGTCTTGACCCTGTGCCTCATGGGAACAGTCCAGCCCGAACTGCCAAGCCAGGTCCTCCCTGGACCGGAAACAAGCATCCTAGGACCGGTTTCGGGGTTTCACCCCTCTTCAGCCAGGATACCTTGATTCCAGTGGATCTGGGTTAAATCCATCATTCTTTAGCTCACCATGCCACCCCAGTTTAGACCTGGCCATATGCAAATCAGTCTTGACCCTGTGCCTCATGGGAACAGTCCAGCCCGAACTGCCAAGCCAGGTCCTCCCTGGACCGGAAACAAGCATCCTAGGACCGGTTTCGGGGTTTCACCCCTCTTCAGCCAGGATACCTTGATTCCAGTGGCACAGTGAGCCCAGGACCCACGTCTGGGCATACCTGGCGCACTTAGGGCGAGAAAGCAAAAGACACAAAATTGATGGACGGAATGCAGAACAAATCAAAACATTCACCCCCAGTCAAAAGATCTGGGTTAAATCCATCATTCTTTTGCTCACCATGCCACCCCAGTTTAGACCTGGCCATATGCAAATCAGTCTTGACCCTGTGCCTCATGGGAACAGTCCAGCCCGAACTGCCAAGTCAGGTCCTCCCTGGACCGGAAACAAGCATCCTAGGACCGGTTTCGGGGTTTCACCCTCTTCAGCCAGGATACCTTGATTCCAGTGGCACAGTGAGCCCAGGACCCACGTCTGGGCATACCTGGCGCACTTAGGGCGAGAAAGCAAAAGACACAAAATTGATGGACGGAATGCAGAACAAATCAAAACATTCACCCCCAGTCAAAAGATCTGGGTTAAATCCATCATTTTTTTTTTTTTTTGGTATTTCTCTGTACACCAAGAGAGAATGGAGCGGGTTGCAGGTATTTAAAGTATAAATTTATCTGTCATCTGGACCACTTCTCAACAGTTCGCAGCAAATCCCTGAAGCTCAGTTCATCTCCATCTCGACCTTAGAGGCAACCAAAAAGAGGCAAAAATGATTCAGGGTGAGAGGAGGAGCAAGCCTAAAAGAAAGCAAGAGACAATGCAGTTGTCCAGAAAACTAGAAAGTCTAGAGAGAAAAAAAAACTAGTCCAGAGAAAACTAAGGATATTGATAGGATATTGGTTCAAACAGACGTTGAAGTCTGGAAGCACCCCATCAGGACAAGGGGGGATCAGACTTGCGTATGGAGCAAAACGTAGACCACACTGAGCTGCTGCTCCAATAAGCAGATTCAGGGAATGCACTGTTAAGGGGAAATGGCCCGGCAACTGCAGACATGCTTTGATTGAGTTCTGGTATCACAACTTTTATATCCGCCATAATCATGTTCACAAACAACACCTTGCCCTTGTAGCATAGGCGCTTATGAACCTTGTAGGAGGCTGGCTTAGTATACAGTGCACACTTATTTAGGTGAAGCACCCTGCACTAATCCAGACAACCCCTATGGTGATTTTAGTGGTCTTAGACAACCATAGAAAGCTCTCTAAGTCGTAGCTGTGGAGAGCAGCCTTCAGGCTTAGTCGAGAAGGAGTGTTACGTAGCTTGTTTTACCAGAACAAATCATATAGAGTAGGTTAAACGAAAAAGAACAACACAGTGTAATTATAAAAATAAGTATATTTATTATACACACTCACTAAGACATTGGTATATCTCCTACCCAGAGATATCAACCCAATGCACACAATATTTCAAATGTAAACAGGTAAGCAAGCACAAATAAACTGTGGTCTCTAGAGGGAGACCAAACCATATACTAAAGAAGTGGAATGCAAACTGCAACCAAAGTCGGGACTTGGACCAGAAGACTCAGAAGAGCTGGGGACACCAGGAATCACCTGAGGTAAGTACCCAGGAACCCCACGGAGACTGTGTGCAGAGTGGAAACACAGCCGCGTACTCAATGCAAGAAGAAGACCCTACCCAGTGGACCCTGAAGAAACCCCGTGAAAGAGATAACGTTGAGTCACCCCACCCGTGGATACCCCAGGAACCAGGATATCTACACCAGGGACGCCGGGTGCATAGGTGCGAAGTGACGTCGGAAACCGCCGTAGACCACAATGGCGGACTTCAGGAAAGATGCCACTGGCAAGGAAGGTGGAAGAGTCCGGTGGAATCCAAGGAAGGGTTCTTGAAGATAAGTACCTGCAAGCAGAGGGGACAGAGTCTATGCCACTCGGAGGTGACCAGGAGGCACGGAAGACCAATGACCACCGATGATGGAAGATGCAGGAGTGATGACGGTGACCTTGTAGCTGCAGCTGTGAGGACAAGGAGACCCTGTGGAAGACCAGGAGCCATTCACGAGCTGTCCCACGTCGGAAATCGAGAACCAGGAGGTCAGTGTCCGGCGGGAGCACCAACAAGCCTTGGCAGCAGCAACAGACGTGGTAAACGAAAAAGGAGCAATGTTGGGACCAGCAAGGGCCAAAGGACTCACCAATTACAGGAGAGTCAGAGCAGGCCCCGAGCAAGCAGGGGCGCCCCCTGAAGCCAAAGAAGACCCACAAGAGGACCCATAGGCTGAAGGCACAGGAGTCGCAAGAGGTCTTCGAGCAGCTCACCAAAGGTACAGGCCCACGGTGCAGAGGATGCAGTGAGGACAAAGATCTTGGCAGGAAGAGATGCTGGAGGCTGGAGCTTCTTGTAGCCCGAAGAGCTCTGGAGTACAGAGCCAAAAAGCCTTGGCAACGGCAAGTCAACGCAGTGCACAAGGGTTCTGTTCCAGCGAGGGAAACTGGCCTCAAACTTGCTCAGAGGATAGGTCAGGCCTCGAGGGTGATGCAGAACCACAACCTGTGTTGCTGAGCCTTTCGGAGTCCATGGGACGTCAGGAGCAGCAGAGCGGTTAGCTTCATGGCACTGCCTGCAGGGATGGTGTGTCCCTTAGGGCATAGGGGCATTACCCCACTCATATTTTGGCCCCCTGGCTCCAGCAATTAAAGGTGAGTATTTCAATTTATAGAAAACGTAACTACTAAACAAAGTCTTTCAGCCGCGGAAGAGCGCCTCAGGCAGGTCCTGATGTAGCCAGTGTGGCTGGGGCTGAGGGGGTGGGGCTTATATTGACAGACACCAGTGGCAGCGCGCTTCGCACAGCTGGCCCCTAGTGTGCATATCGGGTTGGACGGCTGCCTTTCTCTGGCCAGCTCGACATGCGCACTAGAGGAGTCTCCACCTGCACCTTAGTGAGCCAGGGGGTGACTCAAAGCCACATCCACCAGTCTCAGTAATGGGCGTTGAGACCACCTGCCCGAGCCAATCCTGGCACTGCTGTAACAGCAGGAGCAGGGCCTGGATTGGCTGAGAGAGAGATGGGATGGTTCGGTTACTAGGGGGCCTCTCTGGCAGTGTGTGCTCGTGACGTCATGTGAGGCAGCGCAGGGGTGGGAGGAGGCTGTCTTTCATCCTCCCCCATTTTGGTGCAACACAACGCGAGAGACAGTCATTGCTTGCTTGCTACTACGGGCCTATGGCACACATTTGAAAAGTAAAGACTGAGCTGCCTTAAGTTGCACAGATAAGTAAAAGTAAGTTTAATTTATGAGTGAGTTCGTCTTTGTTGACCGTGAATTCATTGGAAAATAATCACAGTAATAAAGTATATAGTTATACATGACAACAAGATGGATGCCCCACCTTGCTGCTACCTTGCGAGTCTACTGGAATTTGCGTCTGACCTGTGGTGGCGCCTTTAAATTAAAATGTCGATCCTCATGTTCGTCTTTACTGTGCTGGTGGTGGATAATGTCCAGCTAACTCCTCGTGCAGTGCTTTGATAAGACTTTACACTGTTCATCGTGTGCTGCAACTGAGGTAATTGAATGGGCTCCGCGCCTGCTGCAGAAATCTGTTTACTTTGCATTGCAGCGAGAAACTACTTGCTACGGCCCAGGCCAATGGCATGGGCCCCACAGCACTCATTTGCAAAGAGTTCTGCCTTAAGTTCCACAGGTTACAGCCAGGCAGTAAAATGGCGATCCTAGAGTCATGTTGCGCTTTACTGTGCCGCCTGGCGCTGGGTAATGGGTTGTCACTAGGGCTGACCGTCACCCTGACCGTCATTTACAGGAGCGGGCCTTCGGAACCCATGCTTTTGTCACCCCAAGAATGTCATCATGATACTGACCTAGGCCTTTTTAGGTCTCGCCTATGCAGCGCATGCCTACGCAGCGCGCATGTGCTGCATAGGAGGACCTTTAGCCGTCGCTCTGCTCTTTTTGGAAGCACATACTCGTGCTTGTGGCGGCATCCACCTTGCGGGAGCGAGCAGGGGCGCGCCACAAGCACGAGTATGTGCTTCCAAATAGAGCAGACTGCGCGGGCACGCACGCAGCACTCCCGGGCTCTCTCTCTCGCTCTCCTCTCGCTTTCTCTCTCTTTCTCTCTGTCTCTCCCGCTCTCTCTCTCTCTCTCGCTCTCTCTCTCCCCCTCTCTCGCTCTCCCCCTCTCTCGCTCTCACCCTCTCTCTCTTTCTCACTCTTTCCCTTTAGGACATTACGGGTTAGGACGCATTTAATGCATTTAACCGCTGTGACTTATTTCGTTTTCATGGCGCTACTCTTTAACAAACCTTGGCGCTTTATTCTCAGGTATGGGGCTTTTTGAACCTCCATGCTGCTTTCACGTTAGCAAATTGCAGCACTTCCATTAGTGGTATGTGACTTGTCGAGAGTAGGTGGAAAAGATGTGAAAGTGACCGCGTCCCAGCGCAAGCATCATCTACGCCATCATGAGTGCAGGGTAAGGTTAAGCAGCTGGCTCTCATCCCTGCGGTAGACCATTGCTATCTCCACCTTTCTAGCTCCTACATGCAGCCCACTCTCTTTCTGGCTTTATTTCTCTTAAGCCGCTTCTTTTCTGTTCCTCTGAGCTTCGTGCCTCTATCTTTTATTGATGCGCATACTAACCAGACACAGAACAAGCTTCACCGGCTTGACGAGCTCGGGCTCTGCCCTGTTAGCTGTGATGACTCACCCTCGGCACACCACAAACCTCTTTCTCGTGGTGGTTCACTTGTTTTCTATCATGTGAAACCACGCACATGCTAGGCAGCAGCTTGTTTTCAGATGTGACTCCTTTGTTCGAGCTTTGCATCTGTGTTTTTTTTCTTTTCACTCCAGTTCATGCAGTACACTACAGACCTCGGCCTTGCTCCACTTATAAAATGAAACCCTTCTGTTTTACAGAAGTTGCTTAGTTGTTGATGAACTAATGCTGAAAGGGCTCGGTGCCTCTTGTGTGCTCTTGGAAGCGCCTCAAACCTCTGCTCCAAATTCACTGGTCTTTTATTTGTCTTTAGCTTTTGATGAGGACTGCGAGACATCCTGCCTGCCCATCGCTCCCTTCTTACTCTCGACGCCACAAACCGTCCTTTGTCTGCAGTTAAAGAGTTGATCTCGCATTGCTGTCGTCCCAGTCTTTCTTTAATCCATTACATTATTTGTAACTCTTCTTCTTCTGTTGAGTGCTTGCTACACTCCTTTACTTCTTCTCTTTTAAAGAATTTTTCCGACCATTTCTGATCATCCCCTATGGATAGATTGCTGCAGTCCCTGCCAAACTCATATTGAACCTTCTAGGGCGGATGCAGTCTTCCCCTCTCCACCCAGGATTTATATTCTATTAATTTCTATTCTTTTACTTCAGGATTTATATTCTTTACATGTACTCATTCTTAAGCCTTACCTCCGGCAACATTTGAGCTTGGAGTATTTTACTCATATTTTTTTTTATAGCTGTGCATTAATGCAGGTTCAAAGGCTTTGAAAATGAGGCCTTGAGCAGTGAACAAGCCAACAACCAAGAAGCGCTCATGTTCCTGCTGCGGAAAAATGTCTGCCCTGCTCTCCAAAGCAAGTGCCAACTTCATATTGAAGGTTACATATTATGCAACTGGTATAAGAGAGAACAAGCATTGGCATAGCCAATAGGTCTCGCCTTTGGGACCTTATAAGTGTTTAGCCATGCAATAGTTGATGTTGTTGCACCAAGGATATTGTACTGCATAACTAAATACTTATAAGGTTCCAAAGGCGAGACCTATTGGCTATGCCAATGCTTGTTTAGGTCTCGCCTACGCAGCGCGCATGCGCTGCTTAGGAGGACCTTTAGCCGTCGCTCTGCTCTTTTTGGAAACACACACTCGTGCTTGTGGCGGCATCCAGCTTGCGGGAGCGAGCAGGGGCGCGCCACAAGCACGAGTGCAGTGCTTTCAAAAAGAGCAGACTGCGCGCGCACGCACGCACCATTCCCGGGCTCACCTCCTGCTCCCCCTCTCTCTCACGCGCATTTAAAAAAAACTTTCAGCGCGTTTTCATTGCCCGACAACAACACGCTTTGCGCTTATCTTGTGGCATCATGGTACTGCATTTCCCATGGATCCCGGCTGCAAAATACTAATAATAATAATGATGTTTAATACCGATCGTGTTAGCATCATTGACTGTTTTCTTGCCCTGTAATCACTATTTGTGTAAACACCACATAAGCTTGCTTTGACTGTGATTTCAGACATTCCTTGCATAACTGTGGTGCGTCCTATTCGCCTGCCACATTGCCCATGATTCAATGCTGGAACATGACGTGCTCCGCATGTGCGTCGCAATCCCGGTATGTAGCACAACCCCCATGAATCCATGGAGTGGATAGGATGTATAATTGGCACTCGTGATTTCCTTTATTAGCAGTGCTCACTGCCACAGTTAGTGTCCTTTGACCTGGTGATGGAAGCAGTACATTTTGCACTCATTCCGCTCCTGTCTTGCACGTAGAACCTGTTTAAGAGTGAATCTAACCAGGGACTGGTGTGTGCTTACCTTGTTATGTACTGTATGTCGTTGTTACCAGTGTTGTGCCTTCTGCACTGGCTTTGTGGTGGCAATGTAAGTTCGCCCAAAATACACTCCCATCTTAGTTAGGAAAGACTTTGAACAGTATCTTCTGCTACACAGTTCAAGTTAACTCCCGGACAAGTCCTTTCATAATCAGCTACAAACTACAAATTGCATTTTAGAATTGCCACCAAATGTAATTACTTTTCGTTGAAGTCACATTCAGAATCCAATTTTTTCGACACAGTGCTCTCTTGTGAGGACTGTTCTATCCTGGTCAGAGTTCAGTTCCTTAATCAACACACATACTGTAACTTTTGTGTTGGGACTGCATAATAACTGTCAGCAATGCCTACCAAAATGGATCTTCCATTGGTGGACGCTCAGGAATGTGCTGCATGGCTAAACACTTCAAAGGTCCCAAAGGTTAGAGGTATTGGCTATGCCAAAGCTCAGGGCTTTAAGTGGGATGAAAAAACTCGGGGGTCTCTCAAAGGGGCGTGGCCAATGTAATTAGGGGCGTGGCTTAAAACACGTAAGCGAAAAATCTGTGCTTACCATAGTGTGCCACCAGACTTGTATTTTGCTGTTTCTGTCACTCAATCCAGATATGATACAACTCACATCATACCTACAAGTCAGGACTATTGGCTTTGTTAATGGTTGTTAGTTGCATAAGATAAATAAGCAGCAACTATGGTTTGTATATAATATTAAAAAAGCTTCCACTTAAAGCCCCGATGACACCACGACACTGTTGCTGCTCCTGAGTTTCAACAAGCATTGGCATAGCCAATAGGTCTCGCCTTTGGGACCTTATAAGTGTTTAGCCATGCAACAGTTGATGTTGTTGCACCAAGGATATTGTGCTGGATAACTAAACACTTATAAGGTCCCAAAGGCGAGACCTATTGGCTATGCCAATGCTTGTTTAATATTGCATTTTTGGGTCACAGGCTCAGCTACCAAGGTTGGTGTGGAGAGCTACTGGAGATGCAGGGTTTCGTTGCCCATCTGCTGTGCAGTCGGTCACCTGACCATAGGCTACCACGGGCCAGGTCCGTAACCTTCGAACGGCATCAGAACAGGAGATGTCATACCACATATCCGACAACCCCCCAGCTGTGGTAACTAATGCTGTAACTTTGGGTTCCTGCACAATTTTCTTAATACAAATTAAGCACCGCAATCACCCTGCAGTGTCAGTGTGATCTGGTAAAATTAATAAAGAAAAACAACTGATGCCACCTGGCCACAGCCTGCCCTGTGGGATATGCTAGAATAGGAGCAGAAACAAACAGATTATGATTTTACCATGTGGAGGACCCCCCATGCCTCACTCTGTAACTGAGCATGTGAGGGAGGAGACAGAACAGAGAGAAATAGAGGGGAAGAAATTATAAACGTAGCACTACCTCTCTCCCATTTATTCCCACTTACTTGACCTAAAACAGCAAAACTTTACTGGAGCCTCCTTGTAACAAAACACAAGTGCAGTAACAAACAAAAACACAAACTTAAGCAAATGGGGCAAATCTAAAGAAGACAGAGTGCTGAACTAATTCTTCTGTATCAGGCAGGTGTCACAATTTCCATACAGATAGTGGAAATTTACTTCAGGATTCTAGATGCACCGGTGCACTGATGTAGGAGGTCATTTGAGAGCATTTTGGGCCCCTAATTTTTAGGAGCAAGGTAAATGGGAGCTGGAAGCAATGAGAAAGTATTTATTGTCCGGCACTAGGCAGATATTACTTTTCTGCTTGCATGATAGACACTTTCATCATGTCTGGCCTCAGTTTTGCTTTCTGGGTTCACATCAGTACTTGAAAGTGTTTTTTCCTTTTGAAGGGCCTTCACAAGCCCTTCCCAGGTTTGTCGTTTTCCTGTTTATGAAAAAGTTAAAGATTTTGGTTGGTAACAATAACATACCTTACATCCAGGCCTTCATACCACACTGCCATTTCAGAAACATATCACATAACATCTAGTATTACTGCCCAGTTTAAAGATATTCCATTTACTGGCCTGAAAAAGATGGAAGGCTTTGAAGGCTCTGCTGGGATTCAAACTATTGGCCTGCAGCTCATCAGATGTGAACGGCCAGCATTTAACTCAATTGACCAGGTTGATAATCTGAAACAATTTTGTTTACCACTAGTGTGTGTAACTGGAGGGCAATAAATATATAACATAATAGTTTGAAAAATAATTGCATTTCTTGCAGCAGATATATGAGCAAGATACTAAAGTTGTGTGATTTAGTTCAGAAATTTTCTATATTCCATTTTAAATTTCTTTATCACCCACCTGTACTGGTGGTTTCTGGCGGTCTGGTTAAATGTGGTGTGTATTTGTGTTTTGTAGGCCATCAGCATACAATCCGAGGCATCATGGCGGTACTGATTAGGTGTTGCTGATCAAGTACCACAAGAGAGAGAGGATACTCCAAATAGTCACGAGTGACAGGGAGGAGAGAGAGTTGCAAGTGGTAGGAACTGTTTCATTTGTAAAGGCATATCAATATATAAGGAAATCTGTGAGGTACTCAGAATTGTTATCTCAAAGTCTGTTATCACGTTCTGCTTTACTGAATAGGCAGCTATGTATGTTATTATCATATGAAATCTCTTTATTGATGTCATAAATACACATTCACAATTGCCTTATTAGCCTTCTTGCTTTCTCAAATTTGCTTGAAAATGCACCATTTGCCCACTCTTTTTTTTTTATTTTCTCAGGGGGCAAACCCCCTTGAACCCCCCTTATGACAAGTCAGGCTCGCTGGCTACAGGTCACTGATCCTGAATTTTTACGCCCCACTACTTTCAAATGTCACCAGCTGGCACTGCATAGGAGGGAATATCCAATTTTGATGAAGATTATTAAAGTTTCCACAAAGGCGAAATTATTTCATCTTCCCCATCATCAGGTATTCATTGCTATTCATAAACATTAACTATTATAGCAAGTTCATCCCATATATATTGGAACAAATTAAAGAAAATGCAAAAAAGAAGATGAGAAGAAAATCAGCTGATAATTAACCAAACAAGTTTCACAGAGAAGCTTGGTGTGCATTGGAATCCGTCCAGGACATTATAACCTGCAATTGTATGGACTTATCTCTAGATAACTTCTCAGCAAATCTCATGAATAAGGATATCTCTATAGAAGGTTGTAGTAGTGGTCTCCAATAGAATCAGCCTTGGGTTTTCCTAAAAGGATTTAGTCAGTCTACTGATAGCAGGTTATGATTTAAAACATAATCCACCAAGGTATCACCAAGGACTGATTTAGAGTTTGGCGGTTAGAGGTAAGTCCGTTGATAAGGACTTCACCCCTACCATACCAAGGATCCTCCGCCCGACAAATTTAGAGTTGTCAGCCAGACGTGCAACAACTTTAAAAATTGGCAGGAACTGCCGTCACTGCAGTTCCTGTCAATGTTGTAATAGGTTGAAGGACGGCTCGTACAAACATGACAACGACCAATCAAATGTTTTATAAACTTTTACATTTTTCAAAAACAAACTCCCAAATCAGTAGTAGTCTGTTATGGAATTTTTTTTAATTAATGGGCCCCACACCATGGAAGTTGTCTCCCTTGGATTGGGGTGTCATTATTTTACTGTCCCTCAACGCCCGAACAGCAAAAAATACATAACACTGTCCACTCTAGATCAGGCAGATGGTGTCATATGTAAACTTTTGTCAGGCATCGTTGGAGTATGTCAGCGATGGAACAGGAGTATGCCCAGTTGCGGACATACTTAAAGTCCATATCAGAACCCCTTTCAGAGGGTCACTGGGCATGCAGGGGTTACTGGGCCCAACCGTGGTGGTTGTGGTCTTTTACTCCTGATATCCCAGTGCCCGACCTACTAAGGATCCTGAGCAAATGGGCAGAGTACCCCTTCTGTACTTGACTCTCAGGGGCAGCTGTGATTGAGGAGTCCAAGGCTCCCTCGGGGAAAGTACAGGTTAGTGAACACAACTGATAATTCAAAAAGCACACAGTAATGACATTAAATCAATGTCCAGTCAAATACTTAATGTTATATTAACAAGCATTTGCAATGCAATAGGCCTCGCATTTGTTAAAGTTAGAGCTGTTGGCATTGAAAATGACAATGTTTTTTACTTTTGCTTTTTTATACCAATAACAATAGCGCTATGCAAATATAATTAGTCCACTGCAAATAAAAAAACAAAAGTAAAAAACATTGTCATTTTCAACGTCAACAGCTCTAACTTTAACAGATGGAAGACCTATTACATTGCACATTCGTGTTCCATTTTGAGCAGTTTCTTCACGGCCACCTCCTTGTCCTGCGAAAGCCATCGTGCTCGGTACAGGCTGCCGAAGCAAACTCCGCCACAGTTTTCGAAACAATGCAAGTCGTCAAATTTAATTTGCACAAATGAAGCACTCGTGTGTGAGAAAACAAGTAGATGGTGGAGGCAGGTATACTGAACTCAGGCTCCTGTTTCAGAATGAGAGTCACAGGCATGAACACAACTCACTCGGAAGAACAACACACCCTTCGGATACCCTTCACTTTTACTAAACATTTTGTGGAAAACAAATGTTCATGAAATGCTCAATTTCACTGCTGCACAAATAAGCCCACACTCTACAAATGCACACACACCATAGGCAAACACCTTAGTGGCGCACACTACACAGTAACGGATACATGCATTTCAGCCTGCTTGGAGAACATGCCCAGGCTCCCAGTCAGCGTCTGAGCGCCGAAACAAGGTGCTCAGACCAATAACAACGCTGCTAATGTAGCGTTGGGATTGAATTGATTGGGAGCCTGGGTATGCTTCCTGTTCAGGCCAGCGAGGGAGGACTACGGAAGAGAGTCGCGGCCAGAAGTTAAGTTTTAAAGTTTTATTTTATTTTTTAATACCCGCTTCCTACGTGTCCTCCCCCCCCTTCTGTCCCCGCTCGCCCCCCTAGCTCTGATCCGTGCTGGCTGCCACATACTACACAGATGCACATGCACCAAAGATTCATGCCCAAGAAGCACACAAACACTTGCGCAAACCATAAGAACGGACACACAGCACACAAATTTCATTGATCGACACAAACACAACATGCACACACACACACACACACACACACACACACACACACACCACAGACATATCAAACGCAGACAAACTCACAAAAGCAACTATGGAGTTTCTCCAGGTCACCTTACAGTATCTTGCTGCATCTTCAGCTCATAACATTTGATGAAAACATAGCTAACGTAAGTTATGTCAAACATGTGGGAAAGTCTCAATGCATATCTTGAGATGCTCTAATGACGCAAGGATATTAGTAATATAGAACTCTCAGAGGTGAACACTCTGCGTTTCACCAAGCGTTTGCCATAAGCAGTGCTTTAAATGGGCCGGTACTCACCGGTACTGAGTACCGGCACTTCTGAATTTTTTTGCCGTCAGTACCGGCACTTCTCTGTAGCCAGGGAGAGTACCGGTACCCTGATCTACGGCACGGCAGGCTCAGGTTAGGTTTCTGCTCCAGTGCAGGGCAGAGGCCGCGCTGCTTCCGAGGAGCTTGTAATTAACTCGGCTGAAGTATCCTTTTCCAGAGTTGCTGGTGAAGATTGCAGCAGCACCCATTTGAATGTCCCCAAACTGCAGGGGGGTGAGAGGGCTTGTGACACGCTGTGATTAACAGTACAGGGTCTCTAGACAGACCCTGCACTGTCAATCAGGTGTGCAGCGACCATTCGGGTGAAAGTGCCATCATGACTTTCATTTTGTGTTATGAGTTAATCTGTGTTTTTTGACATAAACACATTTCTCATGTGTTTTAATATGTGCTGCAACTGGTACAGAAGTCTCTATGTATGATGATATTTTGCCCTTAGCCCCGCCCACTTGCCACACCTCTATTTTAATGAGTACCTGCACGTATTTTCCCCCATTTAAAGCACTAGCCATAAGAACAAATAATGCAGAGACATACAGATCTGGACTGCTCAAAGATTTCCATACTGCGCTTCACAAAGTGATATGCCCACAGAGACAGGCAGCCACACCCACAGAGATAGGCAGGCGTGATGTTCGAGACGACGTAGTGGGTGTCCTAAAGTCACTCACAAGACAGGTGAAGACACGAGGCCCATCCCCTCAGAAAACCTCAAGAAGCATAAGTCGGGCGAGCCACGCATTATGTAAATTTCACGCGTGGCCCCCATTGTTAATAAAAACAAGTTGAGCAAGTCACGCATTTTGTAAATATCAGGCACAAACGCCATTGTTAATAAAAACAAGTCAGGTGAGCCGCGCATTTTGAAAATATCACGTGTGGGTGCCATGAGTAGGAGAACGAGGCAGAATCTAACCTCAGATTACAGGCAGCAGCTGCACTTTTGAAAGGCAAAAGCAAACAAGCGCGGCATACGTGAAGGGGGTGGCGTGCTGATACATGAGCCCCAGTCAGCCCCCCCCCCCCCCCAAGAAAATTAAATGCAGGAAAGACCATAGATTAAACAAGAAGCTGCTGCCATTCCTCAAGGGCAGCAGAGGTATGTGGAATGGAGGGAGCACCAGAGGGGTGTTCTATGAGAGATGGTCGAGTGGCGACCTAAGAGTGCACAAAAAGGGGCCTACTGTGCGCGATTTTTGAGTGCGAACTAGAGAGGACGTACCAGAGGGGCCTCTCAAAGGTGATGGTCCAGTGGAGTCCTGGGAGGGCACGGCAGATGGGAATTCAATGAATGATGGAATTGAATGGTTGAATGTTCAATTCTGACTCAAAATGACAAGCCATAGGGTGTTCTACAGTCTTGGTCAAGACCCAAGAGGATACTCTAAAGGACTAAAAGGGCATTCTGTGTGTGATGGTCCAGTAAATACCTGATGGGGAAACCAAGATGGGAATTTTAGGGATGGTGGTCCAGTGTAGACCAGAACTGAGACACAAAAGGGAGCAATTCTAGCTTTGAAGTGTGCTATTTGCCCCTATTTTTCCAAATGTTCTGTGGAGGAGAAGTGAGCAAACTTACCTAATGTCCATTGGCTGCACTCACTATGCTCACTTACTAAGTCAAGCTTGCCACTAACATTTACACCCCACCACTTTGAAAAGTCTTTGATTATAATCTCCTTTCTATTTTTTAGGGAGGAGCGAGGGTACGTGTTCAGCTATAGATGCAGGGACAGGAGTTTTATTGTGATGGATTTACCAGTTCCAAGGTAAAAAGAATGCACTTAAACTGTTTCAGTAGAGTCTGCATTTGTTTTGGAGCTTGGGTGTTCGACCGATTACTATGCACTTTCACATTCCAGTCAAAATAAGGAGATAAACATTAGCAGTTAGGGAAAACTATTTACTTAAATAATGTCTTGCAAAAGCAGGTATGATATTCTGTGCGAGCGCATAGCAATGGCAGGCGCACTGCCTCTTTAAAGCTGTGCTCGCACAGCATGTCGTACCTGCATCTGCAAGAAATTAATTAAGTATACAGTAACCATGTTTTTTTCCAAGCAGCCCCACGCTTCAGCAGTGGCGACTGCATACACCACTTGCGGGACGCTGCTTTCACAATGGCGGCCGCTTCTTTTTTTTGTTTAAATCTCTTTATTGAGATTTGTATTTAACATTCCAGTACAACAATATGTCAAAAACTACAATTGCCAAACAAATACAGTGCAGTAAATCATTGAAGTGTCCCTGATAACAATTCCAGTAGTGTACCATAGTGGTTATGGTGTAGCGATGGTATCTATGGTTGTGAAACGCTTGAGAAGCAGTGCAAGCAAATGTGTAGACCAAGCATTACTTATCGCAATGATGAAGTGTGCGCAATATTGCAACGTAGTGAACAGTGGGAATTGGGTGCAAAATCATAAGAACAATGGAGCAGTGCACTCCCAAATAAATATAACGTCAATAATGAAGCTCAATCAGTGTCTTCGTTGTAAAAAAATATAAATCTTTATTTCCAACAATCCGTAGGATTTGCGTAATAAAACAGCCAACGCGTTTCGTTCAAACAATGAACTTCATCAGGGCGAGTGTAGTAAACGGTGAATACAGCAAATTATGTGCATCTATAGAAAGGGTCCACGGGTCAAATCTAGTCCGGACCCCGGCAATGGATAATCTCGAATGCTGTGGATCTCTAGACTGCTTGGCGATGTGTGAGCCTCCTTGATAAGGGCCCAAGAAGTGTATCTGCAGTCAAAACGCACGGCGTCTCAGCTCACGGACAGCAGTTCACACATCGCCAAGCAGTCTAGAGATCCACAACATTCGAGATTATCCAATGCCGGGGTCCGGACTAGATTTGACCCGTGGACCCTTTCTATAGATGCACATAATTTGCTGCATTCACCGTTTACTACACTCGCCCTGATGAAGTTCATTGTTTGAACGAAACGCGTTGGCTGTTTTATTACGCAAATCCTATGGATTGTTGGAAATAAAGATTTATATTTTTTTACAACGAAGACACTGATTGAGCTTCATTATTGACGTTATATTTATTTGGGAGTGCACTGCTCCATTGTTCTTACGATTTTGTATATCTGCTTGGCAGTTGGCATCCCTCAACGGTGGGTGCAGGAGCAGAGTGTGCACACCGACTTTTCATTACATTACTAACTTACGACTTGGGGATCATACAGAGGAAGTGCGGCAACTGGAGTCCGCCGTTGGTTCTCTACTCTCACATTGGGAATTGGGTGCAACATAATGAGGACAAAATAACTCGACTAAAGGAAGGGGAGAACCGCACGTGACCCAAGGCCCTGAAATGTAACAACGACAAAGCGACTGCATGTGCAGCACATGAAGACCCCCCACAATGGCGGGCGCTTCTTGTTTTATTTTCAGCGCGCCATGCGCGCTTTCACTTTCACAATGGCGGCCGCACACACTACTCGTTGGACGCTGCCCTTGAAAAGTCACTAGCCACCACTGGCATCAGGTAGTAAATATAAAGTGCACTAATAAACAGGAACAATTTAGAAAACAATTTGGAAAGCTTAAAGCAATATGCGAGAATGTCACACTTACAAATGTTTAGGGGCACTGTAAACTCAACAGCTTGTAATGAGCTCTGGCACCAGCTTTGCTTTCTTCATATGGTCCTATTTCAACTGTATCTATGTATGAAGGATATACATACAAAGTGGCATGTATGGAAAGTGTATTTTCTTTGTCAGACTCTCTTTATAGAACAGTGTCACATGTTGGAAGTAGCCCTCTTAACCATATTCTCTTCAGGCACATTTCAAAGCATGTCTGGGAAATCTGGGCGCTGGCACTGATGGGTGACAGCAATATCCTAAATGCGAAGACTCAACCATGTACAATGAAACCGCAAGTAATGAGGCCAGTGGTGGCCCCTGGGGAGCAAGGACTTTAGGAGATGAACTAGGCATGGGGGCACCGGAAGAAAAGAGGGTCAATTATAGGAAAGGGAATTTGTACCTACACCAAAACAGGTTTCTTGAGACTTGTTAAGCTGCTGGTTGGGATGAGTGTCACCAGACCCCATTCTGACAGTCAGGGATCAGTCGGTGATGGTGATACTTCTCACAGTGGTTCACACTTTCTGTACTGACTGCAGCTGAATCCAGTGTCAGTAACCAAAGCACCTGCATAAGATGGTTTAGTTATTGGTTGCTATATCCAGGTGGTGAGAAACTAGACATCCAAAACCCCATACTCACAGGCCGTCTTTGGGCATGGGTTCCCTCGCACCAACTTCACATGCTGGACCTGGGTGGGGACCACACCACATATCAACACTGTCTGCTCAAGGTCAACATTCTGGTTCTTGCAGTAAAAAGCAAAGGTAGCAATAAGGAGCAAATTCAGTGCCTCACTACTGCTCGTCTGCGACAAACTGAATTTGACAAAAGGCCAGACTGGAAGTAAAGTTGAATGTCTCATGCATGGAACTATTTAAAGGCAAGAAAGTCTGGCAAATTAATATGAAAGAAGAAAGAAAAATCTTTCAGACTAGAAAGAGTGAACCTCTTGGACACAAGTGACCCTAGGTTCTAGCTGAAACTCTCCTTACATATCTTGATCAAGCAATTCCTTGAGGTTGTGGCTCTAGTGTTTCTCTTGGCATGTTTCTGTCTCAACCACTCTTCGTAACATGTTCGGGGTTATTCCCCATTCACTGGTGGTCCATCCAGGGAATGTTCACTAGTAGGCCTTACTCAAGAGTCTACTCTGACTCTTAGGAAGCAGTAAAAAGCATCTGAGATGCTGCTGCAACTATAGCAGTGAGTCTCTCTGGCCTTGTAAGCCTGAATCAAGTCTTTCCCACTCCAGCAGCAAGGAAGCGTTCAGCGTCTCAGTGGGTTCCCTAATCCCAGACACTCGTGTTTCTCCAGTCCTGCTCAATCGCGTCGGGCTACACGCGAGAGATGCAGCAGCACCTGGGAGGGCTTGGCTCTCCAGCATTGGTCAGAGGGGCTCCGGTGCTTCCTCCTCCAAGGTAAGTTCAGCGCTCCCCACCAGAGGAGGGGATTTGATCCTGGCACTCCAGACCTTGTCCCAGTTAGGTCGATGCTCTCATGGCCTCCTCCTCTGTCCACTGAACAGATTGGAGGGCAATTTCTTCGAAGCTTGAACGCGACCCACGGGTCGCACTTCAGTTCACAAACTCCAAATGTTAATTAGTACAGGCAGTCACTCCTGGTACCTCACACAAGGAGTCAGACTTCCTACACATCAGTCCACACCATGGCGGCTCCTCCTAACATACAGGGTCATCGCTAGACCCGGCAACTGTCTCGGCACTTGTTGGCACACATATAACTAGCGCTGAGTCACCACTCCTACGCTGCGCAGCACTTTACATCTAACTGATGTAGGCCAAGGGTGAGTTAAGCACGCAGCAGCGGAACTTTAAAAAGGTGAGTGAGCCGGTAGGCCTCACTACCGTAACACAGGTTAAAAAGGACCTGCTCAATCCTACTGATCACTACATGGTGCACATGCTGTTTAATTCCCCGTGAAGGCAGCAGCTTTCCACCACTATGAGGGTAGCACTTTGGGCACCCCTCCCAGCTCACCAAGACAGCAATCCGTGAGACAGGTCTATGACACGGTGCACACGTATGATACACGTTTGCTTAGGACAACAAAAATCAGTATTAGGGATGCAGACAATAGTACAGTTAGGCACTTAGGACAGGGGTACATTACCATGCAGAGGACTTTTCTGGCCCAACAGTGCGCAAAGTTGTAAATCAGGAGGGCAGACTGAACGTTTGGCGGAGAGGGTACTCCGTTGCAATTGTTACATAGTACCCTCACTGTCACACTGTAAATTAGGCTCTAATGGTCTCAATTTCCTAATTTTCCCATTTTTTTCGATGTAGTAATGAGCAACTCTCAAGCATCAATAGCGAGGAGGAACCAGAGGGCAGCACTCTTCATTCATTTGTTTGCTACTTTTCCATTCACATTTATTTTCTGCCCACAACATCATGGAGCATGGGGCAATGGGTCATCCTACTTCAGCTATTTGCTAACTTCACTATGAGTGACTGCATTCTGTCCCTTCACAAGGAGTACAGTCATATGCAAAGTAGTTTCCTTATGTGCCAGGGACTGCTATTGCCATGTGTGCTTTTAGCTTGAAGCCATTTTTTTATGTTTTTAGATTGATGAGGGCCAGGCAGATTTTTTAACAAAGTTTTGCAAACACCTTGGCAAAACAATCATTGCCAAGCCAAAAGGCTTGCGACCAACACTAGACCTGTTGGTTTTGCAAATGCTTGTTTTAGAGTGCTCACGTAGTCTTATAGCAAGTTCAAATGAATGTATTGGAAGTATTTACCCTTTCATTGACCACCTTATGGAAATCATTACTGCAAACGCTTCCCCCTACTCCAATGATATATTCCTGGGGGACTTTAATTTTCATTGGAACAACCTTAACGATAATCAGGTTAACATCTTTAAAGATTTCTTAGCAGACAATACACTTACTCAAGCCTGCACCCTCTCAACTCACACAAAAGGCTCTACACTGGATTGGATTATCTCAAGGGAAAAGGCTGTCAGGTTAACCTCGATTGCTCCTTGCAACTGGTCAGACCACCACGTTATTACCTTCCTAATACCTGGCGTAATTAAGAAAAGGCTTGCGCAATCAGTGAAATCGAAGCTATGGTTTAGGGATACAAAAGTCTTAGACTATGAGAAACTGGCAGCACATTGCGAGAAGGATCTTCCCCCACCCGCTAAGTTAACAAACGTCAGCAAACTTACGGGTCACCACAACTCAACAATGACAGATATAATCGATTCACTAGCTCTGTTAAAATTGAAAAGAATCCAGGAAAAAGACAAGAATCCTTGGTTTAATGGTTCTCTAAACAAGGAAAGGAGAAATCTGAGACTAACAGAATGGAAATGGAGACAACACCCCTCATCCCCCCGCTAAAACTACTAAGAAAGACCAATCGTAGAGACATCAATACCCCCGGACCCTCTATTGGCCCTTCCTGGTTACTCGAAACAGATAAAGAAAGATATTCGTCGATTGATAGATATGGGGTGGTTGATTGCAAAGAGTAGAATAGCAATGCGCTGGGCGCGCGGGCACGGCCCCTACCCTTGCAGAATGGTCTAATGATATGCTTTATTGCAACACACAAACTGAGTTATATAGTGAATTACTCCCTCCCCAAAAACTTTTGGGGACTATATCAAAACTATTCAGCAGGGAAGGTATCAGATGTACCAGAGAAGAGTATCATTACAAAGTTGAGAAACGAACGCTGGTGATGATCGTTGAGTGGCATTTTTGGACGGCACGTTCCTGATGGTGGGTTCTGAGGTGGCGCAAGTCATTTTTTTCCTAACAACTTTTTGAGACCCGGATGCTTAAAAAAACGTTATTCTTATTCTTTGCTGATATTTAGATGTGGTGTGAAGTTAGAGCCTCTGTCGCCATCAAGATTGAAGTCAGTGGTGCGGGTCTTCGTGCTAGGCGCTCTCACTGGACTCTGCCCATGCTTACAGCCATGTATAGTCACAATTTTATATGTAATCTGTGGATATTACTAATGTATGAAGCAACAGTCACTGCTGTGGTTTTCTTTTTCTTTCATTTTTTAATTCTTTATTTTTTCTATTATGCAATGTTGACATCTTTGGATTTGTATGTACAATATGCAATAAAACCTTAATAAAAAAACAAAAACAAAAAAAAAACTACTAAGAAAGACCAGAAATGCTTACAACATAAGCATTCTCAAATCAAACAAGCATTGGCATAGCCAATAGGTCTCGCTTTTGGGACCTTATAAGTATTTAGTTATGCAGCACAATATCCTTGGTGGAACAACATCAACTGTTGCATGGCTAAACACCTATAAGGTCCCAAAGGCGAGACCTATTGGCTATGCCAATGCTTGTTTTATTGGTCTTTCACGTGTAATTGCCCCTACATGGCTCCTTCCCTCCCATTGCAACTTCACTTAGCAATCCTGTTTGGCTTTACGCATGCATTCAGGTTCCTGCTGGTCGGCTATCGCAACGTGTTCCAGATGGCTGGCTGACCACGGGTCAGAAGCAGTTTAGATATGCCTGTTGCTGCACTCGCTCACTATTGCTTAACGATGCGTGCACGCACTTTGGGTACTCATTCTTTTCTAAAGCATGCACATGCTTATCCCAAAGCATTCTATTGCTGAAGGAGTGTGGGCGTGTATCTTCGGCAAGCTTGTGTGCACTTTAGAAAAATAACCAAATGTTTCTAAAGCACGTGCACTCGCTTCCCGTAGAGTTTGAAAAAAAATTACTTTTATATTGTGCATGTGTATATTTAAAAAAAAAAATGCATTGTGCTCGTTTTGCACTGGAAGGGCTGTGTTCTGTTCATGGGATACGTCTCAGTCTACATTGCAACTCCAGCACAGACGCAGCATGATTAAATACTTATATGGTCCCCAAGGTGAGACCGAATGCATTGCAAATGCTTGTTTATTTGCCTGTCCCACTTTTTTGCATTTGAATATTTTTATTTACATTGTTTCCATCGTTCCGCCTGTCGCAGTTTGTTTTCATTGCGCCGCCCCTCCTTGCAGTCCCTTTAACCATTTTGGTACGGTAGTGATGGTGTTGCTGAGTCCCAACTAGCACGTTATTTTCAAGCCTCCAAATGTGCAGCACAAACACGGCGTATGAAGAGATTAACGTGTTGCCTGGAGCATATTTTGGGAAGAACATTAGGTGAAAACCCAAACCCGCTTTATGGTACTGTGACTCACTTTTTCTTGTTTTCTTTTTTGCCAGTGCTATTTTAGAGCTTTGTGCAAACTGCACTCACGGTTTTCACTCCCACGTATTTTGCTGGTGATAACTGTGAGGGAATCGCGTATTTTTGTTTTTTAAATGCACACACAAAAACAGTATAATTTCAGTTTGCACAAGTTATTTCCCATGTTTGTGTCAAAGTAAAAATCGCCCCCGCACCCCCAGCACCAGGGCCATGAGCCATGAGCCTCAATGATGCTGCACCCGCACCAGTAACTGAAAGATGACGATAGCCTGAAAGGAGTAGATACAAGTGATGCTCTAGTTCTGCCCTCCAAGAAAGCAGCAAAGAAACAAGTAATTAAGAACATCTCAGAAACCATTGAGCAGGAAACAGAAGATAATCCTGCAGAAAGTTTTGGAGCAGAAAGAGAAGAAGCTTGAGGTATGTAAACACTTTTATTGTGCGAAGACCATCACTTGCAGGATCCTCACATGCTCTCATTTGAGTGAAGCGATGGCTTGAATTGAATGAAGAAGCTATGAAGGCTCCAAGAACAGCTGTAGTTAACCACGAAGCACAGCGGCTCAGGCAAGCTTGTGTAACGTGGCTCTATTCCACAGTTCGTCATCTGATTCACCTCCCTGCTGCTCACATTACAACATGTTTGTACTAATTCAGCTCTATGGTTTATGCAGGAATTAAAAAAAACAAGTAAAATGCATCCGAGACGAGAAAATACAAGGATCAGGGTGTGTACGGAGAAGACGGGGTGGACCAGACACACACAGCGTTTCCCTTGCGGGAGCGAGCAGGGGCACCATCTGTTTTCAAGATAATTACAAACAGATGGTGCCAAAGCTCGCTCCCGCAAGGGAAACGCCAAACGTGCACGCGTTGCAATAGAAAGCAATGCAAAGCAATGCAAAACGTGCACGCTTTTTGCCAAAATGCTGATCGATTCCAAAAGGTCCCCTCCTATGCAACGCATGCGCGCTGCGTAGGCGAGACCTAAAAAAGAATTATTTAGATTGGAAATGGAGAACGCTAAAAATAGACCTCGTAAACTCTTTGAAATGGTGAAATAACAATCGAACAAATTGGCCAAATCCTGTAAAGAAGCAACAAAATCCCTAATAAACTGTGAAGAGTTCTCATCCTTTTTCTCAGCCAAAGTCATTTCACTGGGAAATGAGCTGAAAACTGTCGTTATCAACCTGCCTCACCTGTCGGCTGCACAAATTGATGAATCAACACACTCCTATCAGGTAGTACCCAAAAATGAAGCTCACTGGTCTACCTTCAATATATATGACGACTACAACATCTCCAAAATCCTGTCGTCCATAAAACCGAATAACCACTTCAATGACCCTCTCCCCTCAAATTGTATGTCTTCTACCAACCAATTTATCATACCCATCTGGATCACGATAATCAACGCTTCCTTATCACAAGGTTCCATACTCGACTCTCTAAAATCGGGCCAAGTCATCCCTATCTTAAAAAAAACGACAATGAACCCAGACCAGTATCCAATATTCCACTACTAGCGAAAGTGCTAGAAAAATATGTGGAACAACAACTTAGCCAACACATCACTAAATGTAATCTGCTAGACGAATGCCAATCGGGCTTCAGGCCAGATCACAGTACAGAAACTACAATACTTCGTATAGTGGATGACGCCTTACAAGCACTAGACCAAGACAAAACTTGTCTCTTAATTCTTCTGGACCTATCATCAGCGTTCGACACAGTTAACCATGAGAAATTACCAGATCGACTTGAAAACAGGATGGGATTAGCGAGAACCGTTCTCGAATGGTTTAAAACTTTCTTGCGGAACCGAACTCAAAGAATTTCAGTTAATAGAAATCTATCTTCACCATCCCCTATTACGATCGGAATACCGCAAGGCTCAACTCTCTCCCCAATTCCATTTAACCACTAACTAAAATACTGCGTATTGCCAACATCTCTTTCCATATGTATGCAGATGACACACAGATTTACATTAAAATTTCGTCAAGACAAAGTAACCAGCTTAAACTTAACGTGCAAAAAAACGAATTGTATGTCAGGACCGGAGGCTCGGATTATGCTTTTCTCTTCCTTATTTTATTGCTCAGCAGCCTTAAAACAAATAACAATAAAAGACTACAAATCCCATGAATCTTTGCATAGTTCAAAACAACCATAGAGGCAGTCCCATATAAACAACATCAAGGAACAGCACTTCCTCTGTCTTCGTTGCTCAGCAGCCAGATAAGTGCTTTCCCTTGATCTTATTTATGTCTGTGGGAACATTGTGATATAATTCCTGCGAGGACACTGGGTCATTGTAAACGTGATTGTGCAGTTTCTTTATTGACTGTGTTGTTAGCGTAAACCTCTCTCTCGGCCAGCATCCCTATCAGCTGCCGGTGGCACGCTGGCTGGGGAGCTCCCCGGGGTGTCGGGATTGCGGCGAGTGTTCTGCAGGATGCTTAGCGTCTTCTAGCTGGGTGAGTGCTGTGATCGCGCTCGAAGTTATTCACGACACCCGGCATCGCTATCTCGTTGGAGCACTTCGATCGCGCTCAAGCCTGACGGCCGCTCCGGTTTCAGGGCTGGGGTTTCCTCTGCGGTGCCGCTTCCTCCTACTAACACCGCAGTGCACCGTCGGCCCGATAGAGGGCGCGGTGCGCGCACGCGGGTATGAGGAGGGAGGGGGCATCTTTGGAATTCCGCGGCTCCCGTCGGTGCATCTCACAGCTACTCGTCAAGCGGACTGTCAGTTTTTTCGCGCGCCTGAGGGAAGTCGGAGGCTTCTGGCAGGACTCGCATTCCTCTAATTAGTAGCTCCAGCACAGCAGTTCAGCGGTTCTTCCGCAGAGCATTAGGTATCTCTATTCTGAGAACAAACCTTAGCACATCCAATTGCCTTCCTGTGCTGGTGAATTTTAAGGCACCTGTATTTCACTGTGCCTCTACTGTTAGGTTACTCTGGGCTCATTCTGATCCTCTTTATCATGACGGGTGAATTTAACGCTTGGGAACCCGCGGAGGATGAACACTCACTTCTCCCCATTCACATGGGTTTGGTGGATGCGATTGATGCATCACTGGAGAGAGCGGTATCCACGGCCCTTGAACCCTTGAGTCGCCACATCATTGAGCTTACAGTCCGGCGCATGTTGGTCTCCTCTACTGAGGAAGATTGGAGGGAGCCCATGCTTAGCGCAAAGGAGCCCTCCAAGGGCAAGGCCAAGGCTCCTAGGACTACCGCCTCTTCTGGATGCCTTTGAGAGGCAGCATCAGGCCTTTCTTAAAAGACGCTTGGACGGCCTTGAAGGGCAAGAGGATTCCCAGCCGGAGGGGACCCCCGAAGACGATTCCTGCCCCCAAGCAGGGGCAGATGACGATACCAGGGACGACACAGACGCCCAAAATGGGGAGTCAGACAAAGTGCCTGGTCCGATCAGATCCTGGCGTCCGGAAGGCGGCACTAAAAAACCCCAGTTGGAGGCACTTCACAAACACAGGACTCGGCAGATATCTCGGGTATGCTTAACCTGGAGGACATATATCATCCCCGCTCTGCAGACTGGATACCGGCGCACGTGGTGGCGTCATATGTGGCTAGCCGGATTTGGAAGCCAGTGGACCAAGAGGTCCGTGGCCGCCTGAAGGGGGAATGCCCTGCCGAGTAAAGTGGCGTGAACCCCAGAGATTGATGCCAGAATGGCCACCTTTATTGGCAAGTTCATCAAAGACCCTAAAAGGGGGCTGGACCGTTCCTGGCGGTCCAGCCAGGATAAGGTCTTGGACGTGCTGGGGACACTTACTAAGATTTTGGACATGGCGGAGGATGCCAAAGAGACAGGCCACATTATAGACCCCGCAATTCTCTCGGGCTGGGCGTAGAGAGCCCTGTGTTTCCTTGGCAATGCGAATTGTGCATTATCGACAGAGCATAGGCACTCTTTACTAATCAAAATTGCTGGCTTGACTTGGCGAGCTGGCCTCTAAGGAGGCCGGGGCCATGGCAAAAGGAGGTATCTTTGGAGAACCGTTTATCAAGGAGTTATCTCGCTTTGTCAACACTTTCTCCTCACTAGACAAGGCCCAACAGTCTATAAAGAAAGTATACCTGTGTTTTAAAAATTTCTTTGAAGATTTGTACATAAGGAAATAATTGAAACTATATTAGAAGAAATCTAATTGTAAGCTACTGGACAGAGCTTGTTAACATTTGAATGCAGAAATGATTATGAATTTATAGTTAAATGAATCCCTTGTAGGCACACGTTTCTGATAAAGGAAGAGGTAGGGGGCGCTCCTCCGACCGTCCTTACAACAACAACCCCCACAAGTTCCAGACCAAGCGATCCATGCAGTGGCAGGACCAGAATTAGTTTGGAGGGTTTTATCCCTCGAGAGGCCGCGGCAAAGGGTGCAGGGGGAGAGGCAACCCCGAGGAGCATCTGGTGGACCCACTGGTAAGGACTATCCCTTTTTTCCTACCAGAGGTGGAGGGAAGACTGCAGTGGTTTCAACACAACTGGGCAGCAATTAGGGGGATGCTTGTGTGTTGCAAACGGTGAGGGGCTTCCATATCGAGTTCCATGGGACACCCTATTAACACCCTGGCCCCAGACCTCTAGTTTTCTCACACGAGGGTGCCCAGGTAGTAGACAGGGAGGTATAAGACCTCCTAAACAAAAAGGCCATCGTACGGACAACCCTACATCCCGAAGGTTGCTTGAGCAATATCTTACTTGTCGCCAAGATGGACAAGGGGTTCAGGCCAGTGATCAATCTCTGAGACTTCAACCAATGGGTGGTGTATCGCCACTTCAAAATGGAAGGCATCCACCTTCTCAGAGATGTGTTGCTTCCAATCGATTGGTTAGTTCGGCTCGCCCTAAAGGACGCCTACCTTATGGTACCACTTTTTCCGCCCCACAGACAATTTCTACAGTTCCAGTGGGGCAGGCTCATTACATGTTTATATGTTTACATGTCTGCCGTTCGGGCTGTCGTCAGTTCCTTGATGCTTAACCAAGGTGCTGAGACCAGCCATGGAGTGGCTCCGGGCTCGAGGCATTCGCCTCATAGTATACCTGGACAACATCCTTTTGATGCACCAGGTGGAGCACACTTTGATCTCTCAGCTCCGACTGACTCGGAACCTCCTACAGAGTCTGGGTTTCATCTTGAACGACCAGAAATTGGTTTATGTGCCAGCACAACAGATGTCCTTCTTAGGCTTCATGGTCGACACGGTTCAGCAGTGCCTCAGACTGCCCAACCGAAAATGCGTCTGATCCGCAGAGAACTGCGCCGGACTCTGGCGAAAGAGAGGTTCTCGCTATGTCATTTAGCTTGGATTGTCATCTTCGATACAGGCGATCTTTCCGGGCCTGTTGCATTACCGGGCCCTACACCACCTAAAGATGCAACACTTGCATCACGGCCTCACGTACCCACAGGAGATCTCCCTCTCACAGGAGGCACACGCGGAGCTTCATTGGGGGCTCGAACATATGCAGGCCTGGAACGGGAGGGCCATTTATGGATCTGCCCCTGATCTGGTGATCGAGTCAGACGCCAGTCAACAGGGTTGGGGCGCCCGCTGTGGAGAAGTTACTACAGGCAGGCATTGGTCCGAGCACGAACAATCGCTACACATCAATTGCTTAGAGCTCCTGGCCGGTTCCTTCGCCATTCAGAGCCTAGCGGCCGACAAGGTCTCCTGCGCCATCTTTACTGAAGATGGACAATATCTCGCGGTGAGATATATCAATCGGTTAGGAGGCACCCGGTCCAAACTCTTAGCAGATTTGGCTAAGGCATTCTGGGATTACTGCCTGACTCGCAAATTGTCGGTCACAGCGGAATATCTCCCAGGATCACTCAACCAGGAGGCGGACTGGCATTCCAGACATCTACAAGATTACAGTGCCTGGAAGCTGGATCCGGCCATCTTTCAGAGCCTGATGACTCGGTGGGGTCCATGTCAGGTGGACCTCTTTGCGTCAGGCCTCAACTGTCAGATGCCACGATTTTTCAGCTGGCGTCTGGATCCCCTGGCGGGGCAACGGACGCCTTCTTGCAAGACTGGAGACTGTTCTGGGGTTATGCGTTTCCCTGTTTGCCATGATACCCAGGCTCACGGCACTGGTTCAGAGGCAGAAGTAATTCTGGTGAAGCCGCGTTGGAAATCTCAAGTCTGGTATCCAGTTCTTCTGGAACTTTCTATGGATTTTCTAATCCAACTTCCCCAGACTCCTCATCTGCTGACTGACTCTCGGGGCAACTTGCACCCTCTGGTTCGGGAGGGCAGCCTCAACTTCATAGGTTGGAGGATTACAGGGGACGTGGGGAAGTCCCGGGCCTTTCAGCAAGAGCTTCCTCCCTTTTTAGGAAGGCATGGGTAGAATCTACGGTTAAGCGATATTGATCATCTTGGAGAAAGTGGTCACGCTGGTGTGTGCGACGGAGTTTGGATCCCGTGGGGGCTGATGTAATCCATGTAGTCAACTACTTGTCGGAGTTAATGGATCAGGGCTTGGCCTATCGTTCGATTAACGCGGGTAGATCCGCGATATCAGCAAGCCACATGCCCATTCACGAGGTTCCTGTGGGGGAGCACCCCCAGGTATGTAGATTGTTGAGGGGCATACGCCTGTCATTCCCCCCCTTCCGCGGTATTGCTCCCTGTGGGACGTTAATACAGTGCTACGTCTTCTGCAATCTTGGCAAGATAATCCTTACCTTTCCCGTAAGGAGTTGACAAGTAAGCTAGCGAGGCTCCTTTGTCTGATCTCGTGTAAGCGAGTATCGGATGTCCGGGCCTTGGAGGTTACAGCACAGTTTTCACACCGGAAGGGGTGTCGTTCACGGTGGCTCAACGTACAAAGACGAACACTAGAGTGGTTCATTATTCAGCTTTCTCGGGTCCTCCGAAGTTGTGTGTTGTTCGATGCCTCAGGGCATACGAAATGAGAGACTAATAAAGACCTCCAGGGGTATCAACTTTTTCTCTCGCTCAAGAAGCCTTTCAAAGCTGTGACAGCCGCCACGATTGCCCGATGGGTGCTCCAGGTAGCTGGCATTGATACAACGGTCTTCGGGGCCCATTGAGCAAAGGGAGCCATGACTTTGAAAGCCTTCGCGCATGGGGGGCGTCTAGAGGACATACTCAGAGCAGCAGATTGGTCCTAGGACTCCACCTTTAAGGCCTTTTATTTTAAACCTATTTTCGGCATGGCTTCTCTGGTTGTCGATCAGCTTTGCCACAAAAGATTACCTGCCCACAAGATTAAATAAGGCCCTAGAAAAGGGTCCTAATATAGATAGCCACACACCGGGGCAGACAGAGACAAATATCAAAAAAATCCAACCAAGGAATTATTCAATCAAAATAATTTTTCATTTTTATTTTCAAATTATCAAAAACATTTAATCAAATTTTTTACCGAATAAATATATAACAAAACAAAATACAGTATCAGAATAATACAATAGCCATGTCCCACACGTCTCATTCAAATATCACAGTCATACTATCATACGTTCCATATCACATCATCACACATCCAACATAGAACATTTTCACCACATAGACAAATACATCAAGATGTTAAACTGCCACATGATGGTTGGATGACCAATCCACAGTTGTCATCCCAAGGGTAGGAGTAGGAAAAATCCAGCTACCCACAACCGTAATAACGCCAACGCGCGTTTCGGTGTCTAACCCCAGCCGGGGCCACACCTTCATCAGGGCGTAGATGAACAAATAGTGAGGGACAGCACACCTAGAATCATAAACGAATATAAAAATACATAGATTCAATATAGATTCAAGTATAGGATTCCGACATCAATACTATTTTTTAGACAGTGTTCTAGTGATTGACCAGTCAACCCCGGTGTGAGGAAAAAAAATTTGTGTGCATGTTAAAATCTCCTTTTTAAAAATGTTTTCTTCCTTTGAATATCCCTGTGTGCCAGTTGGTTCCTAGAAGGACGGGTAAAATGGGAGGGGCGCTCCTATTCCATCTCAGTAGTTCATTTTAAGATCTGCTCTATTTGAGCTGAATGAGACCGTCTATTGCTACATGATGGCAGCCGTTTATATATGGGCAGACTGCGTTCTCGCTGTCCGCTCTCTATTACGCTTTTCATTATATTTTTTCCAAAAATCTAAGCCTCCTATTGGTCCGCCGGGATGCGTGAACTGTTTATATTGCCCTCCCTCTTCCTGACGCTGTCGAACCCCGGATGGCGGCTTCGTCTTAGCCCGGAAGAAGTATCCCACGTCAGACGCTACATTGATATCTAGGTAAGCTGGATGAATCATGCGGGGATCTTTTACTTTTTTTACCCTCTTTACTTTTTTTGTCGATGGCTCGCTGCTAAGTTCTTTTATGAAGCAGGTGTTTATAAACTGTATTTATCTATTACGGCTAATTAGAGACCACTTCATTCCATTTCGTGATATCATCTAATGATGTCACCTCTTGTTTTCTGCTTACTTCGAGGCAGTTACATGCGAAGTGCCCCTTAAAAGTCCGGTTGGTTTCCGATATGGGCTGATTGTATGTTCTTTTTCCTTTATTATTCCGATTGCTGGGAGGTCCTGTTGTACCCCCCCGACTATCTCGTATGTAGTTCATTTTACACATTAACAAAGACTGTGTAATCTTTTTGGCCTTGAGCATACATTTGTTTTGATTGCAGAACATCTTTATGTGTGCTATCTAGATATTTTTCTTCTTTTTTTTTTTTAACATAGACATCCTCTATACTTGCTGTGGTGATTGATACTAAGCCTGAACTCCGGGATATAGTCTCTGGATTGTATTCCTGGGAATGGTAGCCTTGACTACCTCCATTCTTTCGTGGATTGCTATTCAATGCAATTTTTGAGCAGGGCCGACCTGGACCTTGTTGGGTAGGTTCTTTTATTGCCATCATGAGAGTTATGTGTCCCGTGCCCATGTTTTGGATGCTGCAGTAGTATTGACCCTTCCTTTTGTTGATATTGTATTTCCCTATTGTTACCACAGATCCATATGGGAGTTTCATTCATCTATTTTGGAATTTAAACCATATTTGGAAAAATCAGCTTTTTCATTCCCTCTCACTACCAGGTATTTAGTGGAAAGGTGCGAGTGAACGTTTTCTCCGCATGCTGGATGGGATAATGCGATATACACTCTTTCTACCTTTTCATATTGGCACTGGGTTTGTTTCTTTTTGTCTTTTTTATCTTTTCCTTTCTATATTCTTTTTTATTTTCTTCTGTGGTTATCTCTGACTGGTTGGTGGTCGGTCTTGGATATAAGCTCTGCCCATGATCAATATTCAGTGGCGACGTGGGTTTAGCTTATTTTATTCTTATTCTATTCTGTTTTCAGTTATATTTGGTGATGCACCCTATTCCAACGTACTTTGTTTACCTTATTATGTTCTTCATATGTTAGGAACATTTTTTTTCCTCACACCGGGGTTGACTGGTCAATCACTAGAACACTGTCTAAAAAATAGTATTGATGTCGGAATCCTATACTTGAATCTATATTGAATCTATGTATTTTTATATTCGTTTATGATTCTAGGTGTGCTGTCCCTCACTATTTGTTCATCTACGCCCTGATGAAGGTGTAGCCCCGGCTGGGGTTAGACACCGAAACGCGCGTTGGCGTTATTACAGTTGTGGGTAGCTGGATGTTTCCTACCCCTACCCTTGGGATGACAACTGTGGATTGGTCATCCAACCATCATGTGGCAGTTTTACCATCTTGATGTATTTGTCTATGTGGTGAAAATGTTCTATGTTGGATGTGTGATGATGTGATATGGAACGTATGATAGTATGACTGTGATATTTGAATGAGACTTGTGGGACATGGCTATTGTATTATTCTGATACTGTATTTGTTTTGTTATATATTTATTCGGTAAAAAATTTGATTAAATGTTTTTGATAATTTGAAAATAAAAATGAAAAATTATTTTGATTGAATAATTCCTTGGTTGGATTTTTTTGATATTTGTCTCTGTCTGCCCCGGTGTGTGCCTATCTAAATTAGGACCCTTTTCTAGGGCCTTATTTAATCTTGTGGGCAGGTAATCTTTTGTGGCTGGTTGTTCTTATTTCCCCTGTTATACCTGCCCTTTAATTGTCAGGGGTCCCCCTTCTTAGTAGTTGTTACGTCACAGCCTGGGAGCTGTGGGGGTTGCTGCGTTTCTTCTGGAATAGTTGTGTATTTCACCTTATCTATCTATTACTTGGTTGTGGGTCTTCAGGAAGCTTGATTGGATTGATTTACTAACTTGTGGCTTATATATTTTTTTGTTTGTGATTATTTATTTGGTTTAGTTTTGTTGTTGTTTGTTTGAGTGTCCTGCCATCTGTTTTGGGTGTGTTTATTGTAATTCTGAGTTTTTTGCCTAACTGGATTATATTCCTCTTCTCCAATATGGAAAGCATCAAAACCTTTGGATTCTCAGATGAAGATTATGCCAGAATGATTGGCTTAACAGCTGAGTGATAAACAGTTTTCTCTCTCAAAAGGGTTGGAGGGAGAATGGACCAAACTCCTCAATCTTAAGAAAAAATCTAAACGTACAGAATTCCATGCAAATTTTATGCTGGAATATCTGAAGGCTGGAACAATCCCCATTGGACTAAGGGTCCGTAACATTCCCGGTCTCTTTATTGAAATTAGACAATTCCTGGAGAAGTGGGCCTTAATATCCAATAGGTGCTCCAGGTATTGGATGATGTTGATTATTGAGACCGCTAGAGAAGTTATAGCCATCCTGAATAAGGAAATAGAAGAACTCGAGGAGAAACTGAAGAAAGACAACTCGGTTGAAATGGGAAAGAAAAAATTAGAAGAAATCTGTTTAGAACTAGATTCTTTCACTGATTATCTCCTCAAGAGAAAAACGGAGAAGCTTAGGAAGGATATTCGGCTATTTACACAAGAGCGTGCCTATCCATACCTGGCTACTAATTTTTATATTTCCTCTGATGATAATGTTCCCCAGGGTGGTACCCCTAGATGGGGTAACAGACGGGTTACTACCTTCTCAGATACCACGGACTCTGAAGGTGAGGGTTCTAGTAATTATGATCCCAACTATAACCCCAATTATCAGCCTAGACAGGAATCCTTTGAAAGATCTGCTGTGCCGAATCGTTTTTTAGGAAACCGCAGGGGGAATTTTCGCCCCAGAACACGGGCCCCCCAACAAAGGAATTTCCATCAGGGTCAGGGTCAGCCACAAATGTACATCCAGACACGACACCATCAATATTGGAAAACATAAGAAGTATCCCAGTTTTTAACCTATCTACTGATAGCATTGACTCGGAAGCAGTGACTCTCCTATCCAGGGGCCTCTCTTTTGTCCCTACTATTAATTTCAATAAATTTGAGTTTTTGAAAGATCTGCATTTATTCTTCCGTAAAATTAGGTTGAAAAAATACTTTCTTATGAGACCGTCCCCTGAGACCATTGAGAATGTGTCTGGATTGAAACCCCCGTCTGATTTTACTCCTACTTTGGATGTAGTTGGACCTGAGGTGGGTATCTTTGAAAAGGCTGTAACCACTAAAATTGAAAAAATCATCAAATATGTGCCGAAACCTCCTTGTAACCTCTCTAGAGTTGAAAACACCACCTTGATGTCCTTGAAAGAAAATAAACTTCTCACGATCAAGCCCTGTGATAAGGGTGGGGGCATCGTGATTTTTGATACCCCAGTGTACGTTGAGAAAATGAATACGCTTCTTTCTTCCACCAGACATTACAAACGGATTGTCAGGAACCCTGAACCTGTCTTGAAACAACGTATTCTATCTATGGTGGAGTTGGCAGTGGATATGGGATATATATGAGCCAAGGAAGCAGAGTTTTTGACCCCTAGGTATACTCGTATGCCCATCATCTATGGGGTTCCCAAAACGCATAAGAACGAGTGTGATCCCCCTCTAAGGCCTATTGTATCCACTATTGGATCTGCCACGGAGCCCCGCTCTAAATATGTTGACCGTTTTTTAAAACCTTTGGTCAACAAATTAGAGTCCTTTGTTAAGGACACTGGCCATTTCATTGCCAAGATTGAGGGAGCTCCTTACTATGATGACAGGGAACTCCTGGTGACGCTGGACCTAGAGTCCTTATACACTAACATCCCTCAGGAAGGAGCACTGATGGTGATGCAAGAAATTTTGCTATCTGAACCTGGGATTAGCAATGCCCCTTTTATTATCCAATGCCTCAATGTAATCCTCAGCGAGAACTACTTTGAATTTAATAATTGCTACTTCCAACAAGTTCAGGGAGTAAGCATGGGGGCCTCTTGTGCCCCTAGTATAGCCTGTCTATACATGGGGCACTTTGAGCAAATAAACATCTATAATGAGATGGCCCCCTTCCATGAGAACGTTCGAGCTTGGTCTCGATTCATTGATGATATTTTTTTCATCTGGAAGGGGGACCATGTCTCATTAAATGAGTTCATTTTATGGATAAATTCGCCAGATAGTAATCTTAAATTTACTGCCCATTCCAGTAATTGCAAGGTGGAGTTTCTTGACGTTTGGATTGAGCACAATCTAAATGAACTGTATGTGTCTCTATTTACCAAACCTACGGCCAGAAATACCTTATTGCAGTATGGTAGTTACCATCCTCGCTGTCAAAGGGACAGTATCCCCTTTAGCCAGTTTCTTCGTGTACGAAGAAACTGTTCTGACATTAAAGATTTCCTGAAACAAGCGGATATTCTCAAAGAAAAACTTGTCCATCGGGGCTACCCGCATAAACTGATTAAGGAATCGTTCAAAAGGGCAAGATATTTCAATCGTGATTCCATGTTTTCATCTAGGGAAACCAGATCTATGGACAAACTGGTCTGTGTGACCAGACATTCTAATATTAACCACAAACTGAGACAGACCATAAATTCTTGTTGGCATCTTCTCAATCTAGGCAGTGGTGAAGAAAAACTCCCCAAACCCATCTTCGCTTTTAAGAGAAATAAAAATCTCAAAAACCATCTAGTAAAAGGGAAGATGCAGGAGCCATCTGCTCCAGTACAAACAGCCATTGATGGTCTTGGACCTATTTATGGTAATCATCGTTGTGGCAATTGCCAGGCTTGTCCCAACGCCATGGTGGGCGATACTATTAACACCCCTGAGCAGTTAGTCGCTCTCCACAGAATGACTAACTGCCGCACCTCCAATATTATCTACATTATCATGTGTCCATGTGACCTTGTGTATGTTGGAGAAACTGGACGCGAGTGTAGGACCAGGATTGGGGAACATAAATCCAACATCCGAATAAAAAAAACTTTCGGCTGCCCTAGTCTGCCATTGGCTGGAGAAAAATCATTCTGAAAATGATCTCAAGTGGTCGATTTTGGAAAAAATCCTTGTCAGTCCAGGAAAAGATCCCACCTTGATCCGTAAGAAAAGAGAAGTATTTTGGATCTACCTCTTGAATGCGGTAAATAAAGGTCTTAATGAAAATTGTCCATGGGAGAATGCTATAGTATAGTCTGTGTCCTTATCTCCCTCGCCCCACTGGGATATGTGGATTCCCCTGCCTGGACGTTTGGGGCTCTTCTTGATTTGTGTTGTCTTTTTGGCTGTATTTTATTTTGCACACTGAATGTAGTGTTTTTTTTGTGTGCATGTTAAAATCTCCTTTTTAAAAAAAATGTCTTCCTTTGAATATCCCTGTGTGCCAGTTGGTTCCTAGAAGGACGGGTAGAATGGGAGGGGCGCTCCTATTCCATCTCAGTAGTTCATTTTAAGATCTGCGCTATTTGAGCTGAATGAGACCGTTTATTGCTACATGATGGCAGCCGTTTATATATGGGCAGACAGCGTTCTCGCTGTCCGCTCTCTATTACGCTTTTCATTATATTTTTTCCAAAAATCTAAGCCTCCTATTGGTCCGCCGGGATGCGTGAACTGTTTATATTGCCCTCCCTCTTCCTGACGCTGTCGAACCCCGGATGGCGGCTTCGTCTTAGCCCGGAAGAAGTATCCCACGTCAGACGCTACATTGATATCTAGGTAAGCTGGATGAATCATGCGGGGATCTTTTACTTTTTTACCCTCTTTACTTTTTTTGTCGATGGCTCGCTGCTAAGTTCTTTTATGAAGCAGGTGTTTTTAAACTGTATATATCTATTACGGCTAATTAGAGACCACTTCATTCCATTTCGTGATATCATCTAATGATGTCACCTCTTGTTTTCTGCTTACTTCGAGGCAGTTACATGCGAAGTGCCCCTTAAAAGTCCGGTTGGTTTCCGATATGGGCTGATTGTATGTTCTTTTTCTTTTATTATTCCGATTGCTGGGAGGTCCTGTTGTGCCCCCCCGACTATCTCGTATGTAGTTCATTTTACACATTAACAAAGACTGTGTAATCTTTTTGGCCCTTGAGCATACATTTGTTTTGATTGCAGAACATCTTTATGTGTGCTATATAGATATTTTTCTTCTTTTTTTTTTTACATAGACATCCTCTATACTTGCTGTGGTGATTGATACTAAGCCTGAACTCCGGGATATAGTCTCTGGATTGTATTCCTGGGAATGGTAGCCTTGACTACCTTCATTCTTTCGTGGATTGCTATTCAATGCAATTTTTGAGCAGGGCCGACCTGGACCTTGTTGGGTAGGTTCTTTTATTGCCATCATGAGAGTTATGTGTCCCGTGCCCATGTTTTGGATGCTGCAGTAGGATTGACCCTTCCTTTTGTTGATATTGTATTTCCCTATTGTTACCACAGATCCATATGGGAGTTTCATTCATCTATTTTGGAATTTAAACCATATTTGGAAAAATCAGCTTTTTCATTCCCTCTCACTACCAGGTATTTAGTGGAAAGGTGCGAGTGAACGTTTTCTCCGCATGCTGGATGGGATAATGCGATATACACTCTTTCTACCTTTTCATATTGGCACTGGGTTTGTTTCTTTTTGTCTTTTTTATCTTTTCCTTTCTATATTCTTTTTTATTTTCTTCTGTGGTTATCTCTGACTGGTTGGTGGTCGGTCTTGGATATAAGCTCTGCCCATGATCAATATTCAGTGGCGACGTGGGTTTAGCTTATTTTATTCTTATTGTATTCTGTTTTCAGTTATATTTGGTGATGCACCCTATTCCAGCGTACTTTGTTTACCTTATTATGTTCTTCATATGTTAGGAAAAATGTTTTTCCTCACACCGGGGTTGACTGGTCAATCACTAGAACACTGTCTAAAAAATAGTATTGATGTCGGAATCCTATACTTGAATCTATATTGAATCTATGTATTTTTATATTAGTTTATGATTCTAGGTGTGCTGTCCCTCACTATTTGTTCATCTACGCCCTGATGAAGGTGTAGCCCCGGCTGGGGTTAGACACCGAAACGCGCGTTGGCGTTATTACGGTTGTGGGTAGCTGGATGTTTCCTACCCCTACCCTTGGGATGACAACTGTGGATTGGTCATCCAACCATCATGTGGCAGTTTTACCATCTTGATGTATTTGTCTATGTGGTGAAAATGTTCTATGTTGGATGTGTGATGATGTGATATGGAACGTATGATAGTATGACTGTGATATTTGAATGAGACGTGTGGGACATGGCTATTGTATTATTCTGATACTGTATTTTGTTTTGTTATATATTTATTCGGTAAAAAAAATTGATTAAATGTTTTTGATAATTTGAAAATAAAAATGAAAAATTATTTTGATTGAATAATTCCTTGGTTGGATTTTTTTGATATTTGTCTCCGTCTGCCCCGGAGTGTGCCTATCTATATTAGGACCCTTTTCTAGGACCTTATTTAATCTTGTGGGCAGGTAATCTTTTGTGGCTGGTTGTTCTTATTTCCCCTGTTATACCTGCCCTTTAATTGTCAGGGGTCCCCCTTCTTAGTAGTTGTCGATCAGCTTTGAACTAGCATAATCCGAGCCTCCGGTCCTGACATAGAATATAACATTTCCTAGCTCTCGTGAAGGAAAGATTCAATTCTATTAAGGACGCGGAGGCGAGGATTATCCTACCCAGAGTAATCATTATTCCTACCCTCCCTCGAAGTTGGCAGGCTACATGTTGGCTAAGTATTGTAGTTTCAGAGGGTTATGGGTTGCTGCCGATGTAGGATTCTCTATGTGTTGTGAACTTAATGACTGTTGATCGCTGATTAACCTGCTTCTTTAAAGTTCTGTTACAGGGATACCAGTATCAATTTGCTAATATTGCCTCTTTATATTTCCAGGGTCCGAACAGAAACACGATTATTAATGGAAATGCGGGATCAGGTGTTTCGCCCGAACAAAGAGGAAGTGCTGTTCCTAGATGCTGTTTATATGGGACTGCCTCTATGGTTGTTTTGAACTATGCAAAGCTCATGGGATTTGTAGTCCTTTTTTTTATTTGTATTAAGGCTGCTGAGCAATAAAATAAGGAAGAGAAAAGCATAATCCTCGTCTCTGCCTCCTTAATAGAGTTGAAACTTTCCTTCACGTTAGCTAGGAAATTTTATATTCTTACTAATATCCCCCCTAAAAGTTCCACAGACATAATAGAATGGACCAAGTCGATCACCGCGCTGAACTGCACCCCGATCATAGTGGAATCAACCAAATCACTAGGAATCACGCTGGACAAGAACCTGAACATGCGATCCCACATCAACTCACTGGCCAGAAGCACCCGGTTTCACCTGAGCTATCTTAGAAAACTGAAACCATTCTTAGAAACGTCAGACCTCAAAATTGCAGTGCAGGCATTAGTCATCTCGAGGATCGAATACAGATGTACAACTCTATCAGGACTGCCCAAGATCTCAACTGCTCCTCTAAAAGCCTGTCTCAACGTAGCCGCAAGACTCTTAAGAGGTTCAAAAAAATTCGACCACATCTCTCCGCACTTGAAGGCACTGAATTGGCTACCTTACAAAGCCAGAATCCAACTCAAACTGGCCTGTATCACACACAAAGCTTTACACGCTAAAACACCTTTGTATCTAGCTCAAAAAATTGTGTTATCTAGAGGAGGCAGGCACTCAGACCGCTAGGGATATGGTGCTGAAACCACCATTCTTTCAGAAGAAGAAAACTTACAACAGAGCTTTCTCAGGTGCCGAACCTAGAATCTGGAATTCGCTACTGTCAAACATTAGAAGAATCCCTACCACGTCAAGATTCAAGAAGGAAGCTAAGATTTTTCTAACGGGCAAATTCCTTCCATACCTTCTTTCAGAGCAAACACCGAACAGCTACTTAGCGATTATCAGCCGCTCCTTACGGGGGCATAACCCGCTAGCCCCACAAGACTTCTGAAATGAAACTTATTGGGATCTGTACACCCCTCTTTCAGAGAGTCTGACCACAGAACTTCCGAGGCTGATGCCCATTGTAACTGTAAAATATGGCATAATTTATGGTGTTTAGTCGATTGCAAAACTGTATTCGATGTAACCCTAGGGAGCAGAGTTTGCTGTATGTGCATATTCTCTTCTCCTGCTTTAGAATGTAATATTTCACTCAAGTGTTAGATATTACTTGCTCCTATTCTACTGAAAGCTCTATATCTCTGTGAAGCGCTCTGATACCTTAATTGGGTCATGTTTGCGCTCTATAAAACACTAAATAAATACATTTAGGAACCAAGCTGCCAAATTCAACCATTAGTGCTGGGGGTGCATGACTCTGTCCTAAGCCCTGCGTAGGACATCTGGCTTGCATATCACTGGCAAGGCCAACCCAAGTCAATTATAATCATCCTCCTCTTGAAATGTTTCAGATTAATAAAAACTTTTGGGACAAGAGATATCAGTGAAACGCATACAGAAAGAAGCAAGATAATTTTATCAAAATGTTATTCCTCATTAATGGAGCCTTTTGGTATCTTGTGACCTAGAGACGGTGTTTTGGCATTTGACAAACATTCTATCTATATTTGTTTATCTTTGTTGGAAGATTTGTTCAAAACACTCTCTCCAAGATAATTCATTTATGACTATCTGAGAAGACAGTTTGAGCATTTTGGACTCTTGAGAGATGGATCACTGTTACTTAACGTTCCTGACAACCAGTTAATGTAAAATAGCAGAAGCATCTTTTGAGATGGTCCTGCATTAAAAAAGTAAATTTTTGTCTGCTGGAATTATGCACAGATATGGATATCTACACGAGAGAAAAGACTCCAGAATAAAAGAACTTGCTATCAGAAAATATACATATATCAAGGTCACGTCAGTGACCGAAATGCGTCATGGCGAGCTGGAGCGGTGAAACGGAATAAACTGAGTTTGCACGAAATTGGAGTCCGTACCCTTTTTCCATGCAAGTGTGGATTGTTTGGGGACACGTTCTTTGGATATATATATATATATGCCTAAAACAAGCATTGGAATTGTACCAATTTGCCTGTATAAGTGACACTGTATTATAAAGCTTTGCTGCCATGACCGCGGACCCGCTACGGAGTCGTGAAGCGGCGGCCGACTTAATGTTTGATGATGCCCCCAGCACATCGGAATCAGTGTTGGCCCCAAGTGGCCCGTCACAAGGGGGGATCACTAACATCAGAGACTTATTTAAGAAATTGGAAAAGTTAATGCGAATGGAACAATCGAAATGGTGGGAACACCGATCATTGGGTCGTTATTTGCAAGTATGGCGTATTCCCAGGGGGTTACGCATCATGATTGCTCCAAGTTATGAAAATCCGGACCCGCAAATGCTACGTGAATGGGCGGATAGCAATCTAGAATCATCACGTCGACTTGTGGAAATACTGGTCAAATATGCTGAGAGTGATCGACTAAAATTGCAAGAACAAATTGACGAACTGAATTTAGAAATTGCCAAATTTGAAGTCACACCTGTGAGTAAGAAATATCGTGAAGACATGTTGGCCAGACTAGAAAAGGAAGAAGAAATTATAAAAAAGCGTAAAGCGTTTAAGTTTCAAAGAGACAAACACGACTATGAGCAGGGACAAGTGTTTACCTTCTCTAAAAAATAAAATGCCTTTAAAACTCCAAAACAAACCATCCAACGTGAAGATGCACATATGAATAGAAGGGAGGTAGCAACATCCTCAACCTCGGCATCTGATTTAAGCTCGACAGTTGAGAGTGAGACAGAAACTGATCAATCCAGGATCTCATCACGATTGGGGTTTCAAAAGTTCTCCCTTGCAGAGGAGGTGAACTGTCTGAGGCAAGAACGAAGACAGACACTAAGACCCCGCAAGCAGAACGTACAAATAATCAAAGGCTCAACGCAAAGCGGAGACAAAGGCGCCAGTGCAATCGGAGGCGCCAACAGCAACAAAAAAACACAATACAACAAGAGATGGCAACGGAAGTAATGAGCAAGACCAATACAGTTGTGAACCTATCGCCCATGAGTCTCAATTATGCAGAAATAAAACTGTTGGAACTGGGATTATCATACTGTCCCGCAAGCAACTTTGATTATGCACAAACCCGTGTGGATATATTTAAATTCATCCGCAAATTGAAACTTAAAAAATATCATCTGGCAAACTGTAATGTCACCAATAAGATCACGACAACTATAATTGATACAAATAGCCAAGCTACAACTGGCAACATGACTACAGAGGATGTTGAATTGTTGACCAATCTGCAGGAATTGGTGCAGGAAAATACAACATATGAAAATGAGGTGGGAAGTCCCAGTGGAAGGGGTTTCCATACAATCCAAACAAATTTCAAACCTAGGTCAACATTTCAACCTATAGTGGTTAGAGACTCCCTTGACATATTTAATGAACTAGTCACCACTGAAATAAAAAGTCTGAAATTTCGTTCTGCCAGATCAAAGAAGAAATATGAATACCAACAAAATGCGTATAACAGGCTGATCAAAAAACTGCAGAAGAACGATCAGGTGGTTATTAGAAATTCCGATAAGGGAGGCAATATTGTTATCTGGCCACGAGAAGAGTACATGAAAGAGGCACATCTACAATTGGAGGACTTGAACTGTTATAAAAAAAAGCAATATGCAAACAGTACGTTCTTCATGGAATGTATATTACTCCAAACTCAATGTATGGCGCAGTGCAGGATTGTTAAGCATGGATGAACTGACATTTTTTTTAAACGTACATCCAGAGATGCCGATCATTTACTTTATTCCTAAACTGCATAAAAATGCCACAACACCACCAGGAAGGCCAATAATTTCGGCCAGAGGAGGATTGTTGGAAAATACATCCAAGTATATAGATTTTTTCCTGCAGGATTTCGTCAAAAATCTACCCTCTTTCATCCAAGACTCTGGAGACTTCTTGAGACGACTAAGCACATTTGAATGGGACTCTAGCTATTTGCTCATGTGTCTTGACGTAACATCTTTATATACAAGTAACCATCATAAAGATGGAATCAGGGCAATAGATCATTATTTGGACAGTAGACCATCAAGTTTGGTTCACCACAACAAAATGTTGATTACTATGATTCAGTACTGTTTAGACAACGACTACTTCCTGTTCTAAAACCAAGTATATCAGCAAACTAGAGGAGTAGCTATGGGGGCATGCTTTTCCCCTAGCTACTCCTGTCTACACATGGGAGGAGGAGATGATACTGAACAGGGAGCACAAGCAAATTGTAGACAGCCAGGTTAAATTATGGTTGCGCTACATTGATGATTTGTTCATAGTATGGCAAGGCACAGAGGTTTCAGCCCTTGATTTTGTAAACAGTATCAACAATAACAATGTCAATCTCCAATTTACTGCCACCATCAGCAGTACAAGTGTGTATTTTCTTGATGTGGAGGTATACATTAGGGACCAAAAGTTCGAAACAAAACTATACCGTAAACCCACGGCTGGCAACAGCTTACTGCACGCAACGAGTCATCACCCTCAGCATCTCATCAATAGTATACCATATGGTGAGATGCTGAGGATTCGTAGGGCGTGCAGCATTGATCTGGATTTGGCTGAGGCACAGAAACTCAGTAAAATCAGGTTCTTAGAGCGTGGCTACAATGAGAGAATCATAGATATAGCCATCACAAAAGCCAATAACATGGGGAGACATGATTTGCTAACCAGAAAACCTCCTGTCACGAATACCAATGCCAAAACAATGGACATTACTACTAGGCTTATCCTTACGTACAGTAAAGAGCAAAATGCAATACGTAGGATAATTGACAAAAATTGGCCAGTTGTTAAAAGTGATCCCATAATCGGTAAAACCATGCCCAAACATCCGAGTATTACATTCAGGAAATCCAGGTCCATGAGGGATTCAGTGGTTAGTAGCAGCCCAGAGGTCAAACAACCGACCAATTGGCTCACTGCATGTAGGGGATTTGTTAAGTGCAATACTTGCAGAGCATGCCAATATGGGACTAATAAAACCACCTACAAAACCCCTTTTTCGGATGTACCCATGAAAATGTCAAAATTCCTCACATGCCGCAAGGAATATGTGGTGTACGTGTTGGAATGCTCTTGTGGGCTGCAGTATGTGGGCAGTACTAAACTACAGGCCCACAAACGTATACTGCAGCACATGAGAGCAATAACCAACAGTGACCAATCATATCCGATTGCAAGACACTTTAAAGAAGTGCATGCCAATGACCTCAAACACTTAACTTACTTTATAATTGATTCAATTCCTGTGTCCAGACGGGGTGGAAACAGAGAGGCGAAACTTAGACGTCTTGAAACTCAATATATCTTAGAACTAGATACTAAGACCCCCAATGGACACAACTCCAGTGAGGATTTCTACACATGGTTATAATGAATTTGACAAGTGATCATAGCATAGTAACCTCTCCCCCTTAGAGTAATGTAACATATAACTTTTACCAATAATAGTTCTGGTTTCTCTGTGTTTTTTAATATCATCTAGTCAGCACGCTGTGAATAGCATTTAGGCTAATATGAATGAATTATTTGATCTGAATTTAGAAACCTTTCCCCCCCCTTTTTTTTATATATTAGGTTTTTTAACTTTTTAGGATCATGGGTGGATCCAGGGTAGCACTTGGTTGTTAACACATAGCACTTCGCACTTTAATCAGTACAGGACAAGACACATCACAACAAGATACCACGATTCAATATATCGTTGTGCAGACATATTCATTCTATCAGCATAGGGTATATCAGTTCATTTGGCAAACACACACTATGGGGTCGATTCCGATTCGGGCCGGAAAAAGCACCGACCGACTCGGATCCGGAAATAATACCGACCGACACGTACCTGTGGCGCCCGACACGCCAAGTACGATGCAAGGCGTGCAAAATCCGACCGACACGTACGGAACCCAAGTCGACCGACCGAGCCGCACGGAAAACAGCAATCCGGTCGGAAAAACACGCAAATCCAACCGACCGACACGCACCCGGAACAAATCCGACCGAAACGTACACGCGAACTCCAAACCGCAAAGTACGATGCAAGGCGCGAAAACCACGAGCGAGTCGGACGGAGGCCAAGCCGTCACGACCGACACGCATACAAAACCGAGCCGAAGCAACACAAAACACCGCGACCGACGCGTACGCAGCATAAAAACTGCACATACACAGCGTGAACGAAACGGAGAAGACCGTACGAGACAAATGCAGGGTCCGACTCGGTCACAAGAACGTTTCCAACATACACAGACAGTACAAAGGAAAAATCACCCAAAAAAGGCCAAACAAGCAATTACCAAGCCAATAAATACTGGGGGGGTGGGGACAGAGAACAAAGACACACCCACAACTCCACCCATATAAAGGACACAAATCACAACCATGAGCCTTTGCAAATGCCATTCCACTGCCAGCACCCAAGAGAAAGCAACCACACACCCACAGCTCATCCCTCACACAAGCCACACACCATCAGCACACCAACAAATACCTACCTCACATACACCCAGCAAAACACACACTCACACACCCTCACCTGCACACCAACACACACATCACTCACCATCACCACCCATCACCATGCCCCCCAAGAAGAATCCCAAGTTCCTAGATAGTGAATTGGAAGTCATGGTAGACGAGATCCTCAGGGTAGAGCCACAGCTGTTTGGCACACTGGTCCAACAGACCCCCATCTCCCAGAAAACCAAGATGTGGGAGAGGATCATCAACAGGGTGAACGCACAACCACCATGTCGGCGCACAAAGAGCGACATCCAGAACAGGTGGTATGACATGCGCAGGAGGGTACGGGACCTGCTCAAAAAGACTACATCAACAGCCAACACACCGGCAGTGGCCCTCCTGCCAAGCCAATATACCTCAGGCCCTGGGAGGAGAAGGTGCGGGCCATCCTTCCGCCAGTGAGCGTATATGGACTAGAGGACATCCCAGAGCCTGGTGAGTACACAACAAATGTACACAATATACTGCCACAAAACACACACACATCACTGTCAAGGGGAGAGTCAAACCATGCACTCATAGCAATTACACAGCAACCAGAACAGAATCATCCCAAAATGTGTATGTCAGTCAGATAAACACAACACATGCCATCAAAAAAGTCACATCCAACTGTGCCATCACATGTACAAACACAACTACAACTACAGCTAGGCAGTGGCACAAATAGAACTAACAAACACATCCAGACATGTAGCCACCACAACAACACCAACACACAGTGAAGAACACTCAAAGGAAGGAATTCTGTGTATGCTGGCCAAGTCAGTGTAGCCAATAGCATCATGGGAGTCGCAGTCACACATATTGCCCCCCACAACTGCCCCATCAACACCACCATGAACCATGCGCACATCACAGGGAGTGGAGAAGGACTCACAAGATGGCTGACACTGGCAACTGCTGTGAGGAGCACAAGGCCCTGCTGGCAACTGTGCACCAACAAACAGCAGGACACCACTGACTGACATCCTGAGAGACAACTTCCACTCCCTGCAATGCAAGCACGTTCCATGGTGGGATAACTGGCTGGCTGGGTGGGAAAGAGGACTTGCAGCACTGACCATAGTCACAAGCACCTCCCCTCACACCCCCCCCCCCCCAACACAAACTCCACAGAACCCACCTGGTAGAATGCAATGCCCCCATCCTAACACAAGATCCCACAAAGAACCACCACCCTGGGTTATGTTGTGTGAAGCACAGGGACACTCTTGGGACTTTTAGCCAAACAACTGCCAGGACAACACTCCCAGCCATCCTGTCAGCACAGCCAGCCCACCCCACAGGGAAGCAGAGTCAAAAGGAAGGAAGCATGGGCATGCTGGGAAGGGGGTGGAGGCAATAGCATGATGGGAGTCGTAGTCACTGATATTGGTCACCCCCACAACTGTCCCATCAACACCACCCTGAACCATGCTCACATCACAGGGAGTGGAGAAGGACTCACAAGATGGCTGACACTGGCTACTGCTGTGGGGAGCACAAGGCCCTGCTGGCAACTGTGTACCAACAAACAGCAGGACACCACTGACTGACATCCTGAGAGACAACTTCCACTCCCTGCAATGCAAGCACGTTCCATGGTGGGATAACTGGCTGGCTGGGTGGGTGGGTGGGAAGGAGGACTTGCAGCACTAACCATAGTCACAAGCACCTCCCCTCACACACCCCCAACACAAACTCCACAGAACTCACCTGGTAGAATGCAATGCCCCCATCCTAACACAAGATCCCACAAAGAACCACCACCCTGGGTTATGTTGTGTGAAGCACAGGGCCACTCTTGGGACTTTTAGCCAAACAACTGCCAGGACAACACTCCCAGCCATCCTGTCAGCACAGCCAGCCCACCCCACAGGGAAGCAGAATCAAAAGTTAGGAAGCATGGGCATGCTGGGAAGGGGGGTGGAGGCAATAGCATGATGGGAGTCGTAGTCACAGCTCTACATCCCCCACCACATGGCCCAGCAAGCTCACACTCACGCATGCACATCCCACAGAGAGTGGAAAGGCCCATCAAAGATGTCTGACACTGTTGCTGTGTCGTGGGGAGCACAAGGGCATGCTGGGTACTGCACACCAACCAACAGCAGGACACCACTGTCAGCCATCTTGCCATTGCTCTCACACCCACACACACTGAACTCCCCACAAAAGCAAGTAAGTATGGGAATGCTGGGAAGTGGGGTGGAGGCAATAGCATGATGGGAGTCGTAGTCACAGACATAGCTCACCCCCACAACTGTCCCATCAACACCACCCTGAACCATGCTCACATCACAGGGAGTGGAGAAGGACTCACAAGATGGCTGACACTGGCTACTGCTGTGGGGAGCACAAGGCCCTGCTGGCAACTGTGCACCAACAAACTGCAGGACACCACTGACTGACATCCTGAGAGACAACTTCCACTCCCTGCAATGCAAGCACGTTCCATGGTGGGATAACTGACTGGCTGGGTGGGTGGGAAGGAGGGCCGGCTGTCAACCAAACACAACCAATGCAGACCATGTTCACACCCCAAAAATACATAGAAATGCCCAAATAATGCAGGACAATGTGCCACACCAATATCAATCCCTGACTGTGACGACTTAGGACAATGCAATGTACAGGCCCGCACCCAGAGGCACAGTCACAACTGTCATGTGTGTCAACCATTGATGCCTGCAGAAACATAACATACATTGTGTGTGTCTCCCAAAAACAGGTGATGATGGGGACACAGCAGCAGACGCTGAGGAGTCCCAGTCCCAGGCTCAAGAGGATGCGGAGCTCACTGACGTCGTACAGCCTCTGTCCTCCTCGGACGATGAAGACCAACCTGGCACATCCGGTGCAAGTCTACATGCAGCACCAGCAGGACCACCAGCTGCAGCACCAGCAGGACCACCAGCTGCACCCCCTGCACCCACCCCTCCAACGACTGCCACCACAAATACCATCCCTGCCGACATGGACAGAACAAGGAGCAACACCAGCACAGGGACCCTGGACCAACCTGGGGCCATGGACACCACCACCACCACCAACCCCCAAGGTGGACCAGGGTCATCTGTGCGTGCCACTGCACACACTGCACATGTCAGCAGGGGTGGTGGGAGGGTGGGAGACAGAGGTCGCTGCTTGCAGAGGTTGCTGGTGTGCATGAAGACCCACAACTGGTACGCATAACTGATGCGTACCAGTCCAGCACCGGAGACCTCAGCCAGGTAGTGGGGCTCCTCAGAGACATGAAACAGCAGCAGGCTGCCCATCATGCCCGCTTGGACTCCCACATGTCCCACGTGGAGTCACACATGTCCCGCGTGGACTCACACATGTCCCGCATGGAGTCCAAGTGGGATGCACTGCATGAGATGACGGCGGTGCACAGGGACATTTTACAATGCCTCCGCCAGATGAACAGCAACCAGTCCACACCTCCCTGTGTGCCAACAACATCTGGTGCCGAACAAACTGCAACTGCCACAGGGAGGGAGGATGACTCTGGCGGAGAGTCCCCTGCACCGCAGCAGCCTGTACTTGAGGGCCCCCCAAGAAGAGGGGTCGTCCGAGGAGGGGCAAGTGAGAGGCTGATGGCCAAGCGCAACTCCCAGGAAGCCTGAACCTGTTCTGGATGTTCACCTTTGTGCACAGACTGTTCACCCTGTTGACGGCAACACTACTCCCACACATTGCATGGTGAGTACAAGTTGGACCAATGTGTCAGACAACTGTGGCCCCGATACTGGGGATTCTGTCTACCAGGACTTTCAATTCACCTAGGAACTTCGGATTGCACGATTTATGTACAGCACTACCCATCCTATGCACTATTCACACAAATGTATCACAATAAACACACTAATACACCATACTTGCCTCTGTTGTGATTCCAACGTGGGTGCTGTTATGGGGATGATGAACTGCAAAATTACACTGTGTATGCGAACTGCAACAGCAAGGACAACACAGGCATGTGAGTAAAGGCAACGTGACACATATGAGGGAGACACACCACCAGGGCTACACAACACATACACACCTAGGCCATCTGACTCATTGCCTACACTGATGTTGCCAGGGAAGACGGTGCAATGCACAGACACCACACCCATTCCCAGTTGTAGTCAAGTAGCCCACAGGTGCAGTAAGCAAGTGGCAGTCAAATGTGTGACCACAGACAACGCACATCACAAAGTGAAGCACAGGTTTATTACACAGTTGCAACATGTCGTAACCACTACAGATGCAAGGTAATCCCACCTGGCAGCGGGCACACAGTCAACAACTGTAGACGGAAGGAAGTCCATGGGTGTGGCGCACATCACCTGTAGGGACACAACAGCTACCAGCCTGGAAGTGCAATCACGTCGTCGGTGGACACAGTTGACCAAACGAATCTGTAAGTACCCTGTGAAGGACAGAAATGACACACAGTCAAAAGCAATGGAGTACAGGACAGAACAGCAAAACTCATGCACAATACATGTTACAAGATACCCACCCAGAACCAAGTTAGCATGTCAACACTGTTGGGGAGTACAGCCCACCTGTAAGCACACATCGCAACACACATCCAGTCAAGTAGCCCATGGACACACTCCAACAGCACCAGAGCACCACCTACACATCATGCCAACTCACATCATTGACATGACACCTCAGGATACTCACATTCAGCTAAAGAAGTTGGTGATGAGCTGTGTGCGGACATCACCATCATCATCATCATCATCGTCACTGGCATCGTGGTCCAGGCCAGGATCCTCCACAGGTGGCGGATGTTGGTCATTGTCATCCTGGATGAGAGGCAACTCCTTCCGCACTGCCAGGTTGTGGAGCATGCAGCAGACGATGATAATCTTGCACACTTTCGCAGGGGCATATGGGAGGGACCCTCCGGTCTTGTCCAGGCAGCGGAAGCGGCTCTTCAGGAGACCAAATGTCCGCTCAATCACTCTCCTGGTCCGACCATGTGCCTCATTGTAGCGCATCTGCGCTGGTGTCACAGGGTTCCTGAGGGGTGTCAGCAACCACGGCATGTTGGGGTATCCCGAGTCACCTACGGACAGACAAGTGCACATTAGCTGACTTGGAAAAGTGGGCGGAATACTACAGATCAGATCACACACAATGGCACAAAGTCAGTACACACCGACAAGCCAGGCACGCTGGTTCTGCATCTGTGCCATCATCCTGGGGATGCGACTACTCCTCATCACAAAGGCATCGTGTGCTGAACCAGGGAAACGGGCACACACGTGTGTGATGGTCATGTCTGCAAGACACACCACCAGTGCATTGACCGAGTGGTAGTGCTTGCGGTTCCTGTAGGCCTGCTCCTGGGCCTGTGGTGGTACCAAAGCCACATGTGTCCCATCAATGGAGCCAATGACATGCGGCATCCTCCCCAGGGCATAAAAGTCACTCTTCACGTCAGTGAGTCGTCGCAGTCTAGGGAAATAGATGTACCGGTTCAGGAATAGCAACATTGCCGCCAAAACATCGCGGAGCACACGGCTCAACATGGTCTGTGACATCCCACCAGCAGTCGCCACAGTATGTTGGAAGGTACCGGTGGCAAAGAAGTGTAGGGCTGCCATCACCTTCACCTTGGGGGTCAGCGCTGTAGGATACGGCCGGCCAGGCTGCAAATGTGGGGACAACTGCACTGCCAAATCCTCAATCAGCTGCCTGGTGAAGCGGTACCGTCAGATGCTGTCCCGTTCCACCATCGTTGCCAGGTCTGGGAATGGTCGATGGACAGCAGGAGCCCTGCAGTGCAGAGGAGAAGTAAGCAAGATTGTCAGTCAGCCCACATATGCGGCATTGAACACACTCAATATACCAACATACATCATTATGAGGCACAACTACATGAAGTGTGCAGTTCCGTAAGGACATGTATGGTACATACATGGCCAACATCTGTCAACACGGTCCAACAGGTGGCATCAATTAGTCCCAGGTTGGCCCATTGGATATCATGAGGCCGTGTCACAGTTCCCATCTCCTGCTGCCGTGTCACAATCACCCCCCACAGTGACATGTGAGGACAGATGTGCCCCAGGCACCACAGCTCAACGACAGGTACATTCCCAGGGACCCTGTATTGCCACATGGACACTGGCATTACATGGAGTATCATGTATACACCACAGCAAAACAATAATGACCCCCACAGGTAGTGGTCCCACTTGCCACGGCAGGACAGACATGGACGTCTGTGACACACACACGCACAACATCAAAGTCCATGCACACACAACCTGGATGTGGAGACTGTCTCCCATTGTGCACATGAAATCAGAGACATTGTAAACACTACATGCACAAAGACTGTGGAGGACCATCACTATTGTGCCACTGGGACACCCTGGCTCAAACATACCGTCCCACATGGGACTCACGGGGTATGTGACATGACATACACATACACCACCGTGAAATGTGACCATGGCACATGCACAGATATGAACAGTTGCACATCACAGTGGTCATGTACATGTAACACCCAGGATCCTGTCCCCATGAACACGTGCACAGCCTGGGGGTGGCTGCCCACAGGTGACACCCACAGGACAACATGTACACCAACATACACACAATAGGAAATGCAGCCTTACATGCCTTATGATAAAGTTTGGACAGGCTGTCGTGATGTAGGTGTGCCCCTCACTCCCTGGGAGCTATCTGTGGCTGGCATATGTCCATCTGAGACAGGCATGCTGACATATGCCAGTCACATGTACAGTGATGCGTTGAACAGCAATGGACCGATCGGTGCCCCCGGCCGGCCCATTGCATTCAATGTGTGCGGGTACGCATTGTACCCCTGTACGCATTGTACTGCAATGGACCGGTCGGTGCCCCCGGCCGGCCCATTGCATTCAATGTGTGCGGGTACGCGTTGTACCCCTGTACGCGTTGTACTGCAATGGACCGATCGGTGCCCCCGGCCGGCCCATTGCATTCAATGTGTGCGGGTACGCGTTGTACCCCTGTACGCGTTGTACTGCAATGGACCGATCGGTGCCCCCGGCCGGCCCATTGCATTCAATGTGTGCGGGTACGCGTTGTACCCCTGTACGCGTTGTACTGCAATGGACCGATCGGTGCCCCCGGCCGGCCCATTGCATTCAATGTGTGCGGGTATGCGTTGTACCCCTGTACGCGTTGTACTGCAATGGACCGATCGGTGCCCCGGCCGGCCCATTGCATTCAATGTGTGCGGGTACGCGTTGTACCCCTGTACGCGTTGTACTGCAATGGACCGATCGGTGCCCCGGCCGGCCCATTGCATTCAATGTGTGCGGGGACGCGTTGTACCCCTGTACGCGTTGTACTGCAATGGACCGGTCGGTGCCCCGGCCGGCCCATTGCATTCAATGTGTGCGGGTGCGCGTTGTACCCCTGTACGCGTTGAACTGCAATGGACCGGTCGGTGCTTCCGGCCGGCCCATTGCATTCAATGTGTGCGGGTACAGCGTTGTACCCCTGTACGCGTTGAACTGCAATGGACCGATCGGTGCCCCGGCCGGCCCATTGCATTCAATGTGTGCGGGTGCGCTTTGTACCCCTGTACGCGTTGTACTGCAATGGACCGATCGGTGCCCCGGCCGGCCCATTGCATTCAATGTGTGCGGGTACGCGTTGTACCCCTGTACGCGTTGTACTGCAATGGACCGATCGGTGCCCCGGCCGGCCCATTGCATTCAATGTGTGCGGGGACGCGTTGTACCCCTATGCAGCGTTGTACTGCAATGGACCGGTCGGTGCCCCCGGCCGGCCCATTGCATTCAATGTGTGCGGGTACGCGTTGTACCCCTGTACGCGTTAAACTGCAATGGACCGATCGGTGCCCCCGGCCGGCCCATTGCATTCAATGTGTGCGGGTACGCGTTGTACCCCTGTACGCGTTGAACTGCAATGGACCGATCGGTGCCCCGGCCGGCCCATTGCATTCAATGTGTGCGGGTACGCGTTGTACCCCTGTACGTGTTGTACCGCAATGGACCGATCGGTGCGCACCCATTGACAATGGGCTTGCCTGGCAACGGACGCGTTTTCGAATTTCGAACGAGTCGGTTGCTGGAAAATCAGTTGGTCACCCACAACAATGTTGCAAAATCATGTATGTCATGAAGTTGAAGATTTGAAGGATGCTGTGGGCGTGTTTTGGTGCTGCTATTCCATGGATTGGCCAGATTCAGAAGATGCAAACGACTTGGACCTATCACTTTGGACACAAGGGACAGTATCTGCCTCTCCAGCACATATATATTGCTGGCTGTTCCCCTGAGAGCTCACTTGCCTGCACTACATGCTCCAGGACGACATCTGCCACTGCACTGCTGCTGTCTCTGCCCCTCTGGACCCTGCAATGGCACGTACTGTGGAGAGAGCCCCAGCCTTCAGCCTTGAAGAGAACCAGGCCCTGCTGGACAGCCTACTTCCACAGTACAGCAAGCTGTATGGGACACCAGGGGAGCAGGTGAGTGTTCTGTGCACTGCCTTTCTGAATGTGCATATTGTCTGACTAGCAAGGCTGAAAGTCTGCACGCCACTGGCTAGTAGGCTCACTGAGTAGTTGTCACCCCCCATAGTGTGTAGTGACATGCACTGGACAGGTATGGTGCAGTGACAGTGCATTTGAACAAGGTTTTACTTCCCATGCAATGATACCATGTAGTGACGTCTGGCAAACTGTCCATGGGCAGCTTTGCACTGCCTGTGTACATCATGTGCCCCTGTGATTGAGACATGTATATGCAACTGTGTCATGCACGGATATGTTGCATGTGTAGTAATGGCCTTTTCACTTTGTCATCCTGACAGGTTAATGCCCATCGGAAGCAGGAGATCTGGAAGGACATCGTCCGGGCCGTTCGGTCCGTGGGGGTCTACAAGCGCCGGATCCGCAACTGCCAGAAGAGGTGGCAGGACCTTCGGGGCTGGACCCGGAGGATTGCACGGGTCCAGCTGAAGCTGTCGCCTCCTCGCAGGAGGGGCGGAACACGGACCCTGACCCCCACATGCTCCAGATCCTGGCGGTGGTGTTTCCAGACCTGGATGGGCAGCTGAAGGCCAGACAGCAGCAAGGAGGGGGTGAGTCAAAGACTGCACTGTGAACTCTGTATTACATGCTTTGTGCCCTCCTCTGGCCTGGTTCAACTGCCACAGTGCAGCAGTCATGTTGTCCAGGAGCCATGTCCCTCTATTGTGCACTGCCCACTGCTCATCTGATACCCAGGTGTGGCCCTTACATTCAGGGAATTGTGTCACTTGGGACTGTGTCCTTGCAGTTTGCTTCACTAAAGGTGGGGGACAGCATCTGTTTCCCTAACTCTGTTGTGGGCATCATGGGTGGGTCCATTGTTCACACAACGCCTGTGTTCGGACATGTAATCTGCGTGTTGCTTTGATATGCGGTCCACTTGCTGAGCTGAGCCACCACATGTGCCTGGGGTATGTGGCACACGCCCATGCAGCGGGTGGGAACAATGTTTGGGCCCCAGAAGTGTGCAGATTACGTGTGTCACACATACATAGCCAGCTATCCACTGTCCAGGGCTCATCCCTCATTCATGTGGAGCAGGACAGTCATGCCTACTCCAGGCCATGCAATGCACTCTGTACTCCCACTCCCGTGTATCAGCTGACACATTGTGCGCAGTGATTTGACCCCTCAGGTGTCTGCCTCTGTGTCAGTGTGCTGTGGATTACTTGCCAGGACTGCTGGGGTGTTTCTTGGTAGGGGCTCAGCATGCCCCTGGAGATGTGACCATAGGAGACGATACTTGTGTGTCACATAGGTGTTTGATCAGCTGCCCGTGCAGACTGGGGTATGCGAATGTGAAGTTCAGGCAGCTGTTCCCCATTCACAGCAGATTGTGAGGGACTCAGGTTCAGAGGGTAGTGTCACAGGTCTCCCATATGTCCAATAGGTATGACCTGGATAGATGAGGGTTAAGATGATGTGTTGTGTGGGGGATGTGCACTTGTGCAGCTCCAGGACTTGCATTCCCCATGACCTACTATTGTGACACAGTGCATAGTGTTGTTGTCTGGCTGCCAAGTCATACATCACTGAGACAGTGATGTATGACTTAGCAGTCATGCCTCTGCCATGGCATGTGTCAACTTATTGGTGGTCCTGCAGGGGAGTGACATGTGCTACATGCACACCATTGTGGCGATGGCTATCAGGACATGGGTGCATCATGGTGTCTGTCGCTGGTATGCATCACATGCATTTCCTATTTGACTATGGGCATCCCTTTCATCCGGAAACCTGTACTGACTCAGTGGCAAGAGCTGTGATGTGTGCATGTCCACATGCCACACCGTGTCCTCTGCACTGTCCAACTACTGTGTACTTGGTGCATGTGTCCACACTGGGGTGTTGCAATCCAACAGACACCAGACAGATGGGTGCAAGGCCATGTGGGATGTGAGTGCCATGCTTGGCATCAGACTGACAATTGGCTTCTCCTGTTCAGTTAGGGCACTTTTAGCAATGTACAACTAATGATGCCAGGGCTTGCTCTGTAATGTGCTGTGCTCACAGTGGTGTGTGCGTTTGGTGCAGGTGACTGATGTCTGTCTGTTTCCCCATTGTTTGCAGATACATCCACGGCCACGGAAGGGGACAGGTCCACGGACCAGGAGGAGCCAGAGAGCCAGACTGGGTCAGCAGCCGAGGAGTGGTCGGAGGGACCCAGTGGCACGGAGGGCGAGGGGAGCCACACCGAGGAGTCCTCAGCACCATCCACCTCAGCTGAGGACCAGAGCAACTCGGAGGATGACTCCCTTATGGAGGCGGGTGTCAGCAGCCACCACACCCCAGCTAGTGTTGCTGTCCCCGCCACCACCAGCACCACCACCGCCCTCCCATCGGCTCCCATTCCCCAGGTCCGTGGAGGCTCCCATGTTCGGGAGCGTGTCTCCTTTGGGCCAGGCACCGCACCCCCTGCCCCTGTGTCCCCTGCGGCCCTGAGTGAGGAGTCTGTGTACCTCCTTCGCCAGCTCCATGTAGGGCAGACAGCCATGCTGAGTGTCCTCCATGCGCACACCGCTCTGTTGACTCAGCTGGTGTCGTTCATGGAGGGCATCTCATCGGGCATGTCTGACCTACAGAGGGGCAATAGGTCCATGGACTCCTCCCTGACGGCAGCAGTGTCCCTCCTCAGACAGTCCCTCACCCCTCCTGCCTCTGCTCCATCCACACTCCCCAGCACCTTACCCGTCCCAAGCACACACACACGGCACAGGCACACACCAGCACACACACGTCCAGCACACAGACACACACGCCACAAACAAAACGCACACACACGCACAGTCAGGGGACTGAAACCAGACTCACAGGGGATGGGGCCCTGGTACACACACACGCATCCATGGGCACTGCGCAGTCCTCAGTTGCCTCTCCCTCCAAAACACCCTCCCTTGCCTCACCTGCAACCCCAAAGACCCAGCGCCTCTTCCTCAGTGACCTCGGCCTCTTCCCCTCCGATCCAGCTGCTCCAGCATCCAGGGGGAAGAGGAAGCCCCCACACGGAGCAGAGTGCCCCTCGCCCCAGACACCCTCCCCCAGGCGCAGACAGACTGAGGCCCCCACCCGCAAGTCCCCCGGAGTGGTAAGAGCAAGACCCCGCCGCCGCCCTGCAGCTCAAGCACCAGGTCTCCTTCCTCCATCCCTCAGGCCCCCACTCCACAGGTGCCCCCACCACACCCTGCCCCAGGTTCCCCCACCCACAGATATACCATCCCCAAGAGGCTCCGGCCTTCTCCCCCTGCCACTTGCTCTCCCGGCACCACACCCCCGCTGCGCTTGTCTGTGCCACTGATGTGGTGAGGGTGTCCTCCCCCTCTGTCCAGCCCACCTTGCCTGTTCCCCATTCTCCTCCCCTGGTGGTAGGCACTGCAGTGGAGTCCACTACCACCCTGTCTGACTTGGGCACTGCAGTGGCGGACCTGTCCACTCCATCTGCAGGGTCCACTGCAGTCGTGCCGGCACCCACAACATCTGAGCCATGCCCCCCAGTTGTGCCGGCACACACCATGTCAGACACCTCCACTACAGTTGTCAGTGGCTCTCCAGCACCCACCACCCCTTCCCTGCTTCCTCCTGGTGAGCCCTGATCCTGTCCCTGCGGTGCCTCGCCAACCCCCCGGTTGCCCCTCCTAGTGGATTGTCCCTGGTTTTGTGCAGGCATGTGTAGGGTGGCATCTGCCACTGTCACCCACTTGTGACTTTGTTGATGGACTGGCCATTGGCCTTTGTTTATTTTCTACTGGACTTCTACTTTTAATGCCACATATGCTGAATAAAGCAACTTTCTGTTCTCTAGTGCTTTTGCTTCTGATGTACATGATGTTGATGATGCTAACCATGCCCTTGCTGCAGTGATGGTGATACTTGGTCTCATGATAATGAAGTGTTACTGTGCAGGAACCCATGTGGTCCAGGGGAATGTGTCCTATCCTGTGGTGTATCCATGTCATCCATAGTAGCATCTGAGGGTGTCATGTGTTCAGTATTTGGCAATGGGATTTCCTACTTAGATTGCCTATTTCACATCTGTGGCTTCCACCCCTGCACATCTGTTGTGCCTGCCATTGTTCAATTCGTCTACTTCCCTGACCGTGTGGCCATCTCCACTGGACATGCAGGTTTGGGCATCAATGGGGAAGGACTCATCTGTGTTGTCAGTGCAACATTGCTATACAAGTGTGTTGGATCTGTGCTGATGATTCCGTTGGCACTTCCATGACCAGGCTGATGTTACGGGAGCCCTCATTTGGTGCTAATTGTTGATTGTGTGACCAAGTGCTCAGCTGACATGATGGGGCCCTACTGAGGCAACATATGGCACAGCTCTCCTCACACAGGAGTGGAGTCCCCTCATGGCAGTGTGTACTCCTGTGACATTGCCTGCGCCCAAGGTGTGTGTTGTATGTGCATGTCTGTGTGTTCACTTCCGTTTAGCTGTGCATGCTGTGATCCCTAGTGTTGTACCTGTTTGTGATGCTAGCTGAGTTGACCTATGTTCCCCCAAAGTCTTCGCCCTGGGTTCTCTGTGATGTGGGTGCATGGCACATTACTGGTCATCAGGGTGTCACCCATAGGTGTGTTTGCTGTCAGGGCTGAGTTTGTGTGCTGACGCAGATGGGTCACAGTCAGGTTTCCCCTTGGCACTTGTTGTTTGCCCCTGTCATGTGATTTCCAGTTTGTGTTATCTTTCAGTGATTGTGACACGTTGTGTGTGTGACTGCTGGCACTCCTCAGGGTCCGGGCTGCAATGTTGGTTGTTGTCTATGTGTGTTCTTTGTGGGTGACCTTGGCTTCTTCATTGGTGTGTGACTGTGGCTGGGATCCCATTGGTTGGTGTGGTATTGCCGTCATGTCCATGTACAGCGTAGTGTGCAGTGTGTCAAACATTCAGGAGTCTTGTTGAGTGTCCATGTGTGATGTGTTTCTGCACCTTGGTTCCCACCCACCACCCTGGAATAGTCATGGGTGCATGTGCAATGTCACCAGTGCATGTGTGCTTCACTGCTGCACATTGTTGGAGGTCGAGGGTGTGGTGTTGAGTGTGTGCAGATGAGAGTTGTTGCCCGGCTAGGCCCCTGCCTCCATGTTGGCCTTGGCTTACTGGCCATGCTGTTTGATTTGTGCTTGTGTAGGTGTGATGGTAGTTAGTTGCTCAGGACACATGACTGTGGTTCACAGTGTGAACCACATTTAGCTTTGTCATCACAGTGGGATTGTAATGCAGCCCAGGGTCACCACATTGTGGGGGCCCTGGGGTGGTGCTGTGGTGTGTCTGTGTCTTGCTGTGTCAGTTGCTGTCCCTACGTGCCTGTGTGACGTGTGATTTGTGCTCCCTCTCATCTGAAAATGCCTGCTTGCCCACATAGGGGATTTGGATCCATGAGTTACCTTTGTGTGGCACTGTATGCACATCTGTATGATTGGTATTCAGGTCTCCTCATGTGTTGTGTGGTTGCCTGGGGACACTGGCACCCCCCCCCCTCACCTGTTGTGTATGATGTGCAGTGTGGGTCTGCCTGTTTGTGCATCTGCACCACTGCATTGGCATATCTTGGGTGTGCCATTGGCTGTATGTAGTTTGGTGGGTTTCCCCTGCTGTCCCTGGGACTCCTAGGTCATCGGTCAGCACAATGATCATGGTTTGTGTGTCCCATTGCTGCCATGGTATGGTATCTGTTCACCTCACATCTGCAGTCTCCACAGGGTATCTGCATGTGTGTGCCCATTGGTGCAAATATGTGGGTCTGCATTCTGATGGTCACTTCTGTCATTGTGTCATTGATCATTGTTGACGGTGTCAGCCCCCATGGGTGTTGTTTGTCTGCACATGGCCAAAGGTATGTCTTATTTGCACTGCAGTATTTGGCTCCCCCAATTTATGTTGCATTGGGACACATACACTACTTTGCCACTGATGTGTTTGTTGTTCTGTGACCAGGAATCATCCATGCAGTTTGGCAGTTGCACCTCTTTCTTTGTCAACACTTACCTTTTGGTCACTGTGATGATGGGGGTTTGGACCCCATTGCCACAATGTTCGAAATGTGCTTCAGCTATGGACCCCACACTTACATTTTGGTCACTGTGATGATGGGGGTTTGGACCCCATTGCCACAATGTTCAAAGTGTGCTTCAGCTATGGACCCCACACTTACATTTTGGTCACTGTGATGATGGGGGTTTGGACCCCATTGCCACAATGTTCAAAATGTGCTTCAGCTATGGACCCCACACTTACCTTTTGGTCACTGTGATGATGGGGGTTTAGACCCCATTGCCACAATGTTCAAAATGTGCTTCAGCTATGGACCCCACACATACATTTTGGTCACTGTGATGATGGGGGTTTGGACCCCATTGCCACAATGTTCAAAGTGTGCTTCAGCTATGGACCCCACACTTACATTTTGGTCACTGTGATGATGGGGGTTTGGACCCCATTGCCACAATGTTCAAAATGTGCTTCAGCTATGGACCCCACACTTACCTTTTGGTCACTGTGATGATGGGGGTTTAGACCCCATTGCCACAATGTTCAAAATGTGCTTCAGCTATGGACCCCACACATACATTTTGGTCACTGTGATGATGGGGGTTTGGACCCCATTGCCACAATGTTCAAAATGTGCTTCAGCTATGGACCCCACACTTACCTTTTGGTCACTGTGATGATGGGGGTTTGGACCCCATTGCCACAATGGTCATGGCCTGCTTGCATTGTGGGTGCCACACACATATATGTGTGGCACATGTGCTAGGGGGTCACATTGTATGTTCAAAGTCATGTTCGGTGTTGTAGGCATTTGACACAGTCTACACACGTTTGTCATGGTGTTGGGGGATGTCTTCTTCTTGCATTCCCTAGGTTGTGGTGTGCTGGTTGTGTCATGCATTGTCCATCCTATGAGTGGGGGTGGTAGTAGTGGTAGGCATCCAGCCCCCCCTGGCTAAGGGTGGTAGTAGTGGTAGGTATCCAGCCCCCCCTGGGTGAGGGTGGTAGTGGTGGTAGGCATCCAGCCCCCCTGGGTGAGGGTGGTAGTAGTGGTAGGCATCCAGCCCCCCTGGCTAAGGGTGGTAGTAGTGGTAGGCATCCAGCCCCCTGGCTAAGGGTGGTAGTAGTGGTAGGCATCCAGCCCCCCTGGCTAAGGGTGGTGGTAGGCATCCAGCCCCCCTGGGTGAGGGTGGTAGTAGTGGTAGGCATCCAGCACCCCTGACTAAGGGTGGTGGTAGGCATCCAGCCCCCCTGGGTGAGGGTGGTAGTAGTGGTAGGCATCCAGCCCCCCTGGGTGAGGGTGGTAGTAGTGGTAGGCATCCAGCACCCCTGGCTAAGGGTGGTGGTGAGGCATCCAGCCCCCCTGGGTGAGGGTGGTAGTAGTGGTAGGCATCCAGCCCCCCTGGCTAAGGGTGGTAGTAGTGGTAGGCATCCAGCCCCCCTGGGTGAGGGTGGTAGTAGTGGTAGGCATCCAGCACCCCCTGGCTAAGGGTGGTGGTAGGCATCCAGCCCCCTGGGTGAGGGTGGTAGTAGTGGTAGGCATCCAGCACCCCCTGGGTGAGGGTGGTAGTAGTGGTAGGCATCCAGCCCCCCCTGGCTAAGGGTGGTAGTAGTGGTAGGCATCCAGCCCCCCCTGGCTAAGGGTGGTAGTAGTGGTAGGCATCCAGCCCCCCCCTGGGTAAGGGTGGTAGTAGTGGTAGGCATCCAGCCCCCCCTGGCTAAGGGTGGTGGTAGGCACCCAGCCCCCCCTGGGTGAGGGTGGTAGTAGTGGTAGGCATCCAGCCCCCCCTGGGTGAGGGTGGTAGTAGTGGTAGGCATCCAGCCCCCCTGGCTAAGGGTGGTGGTAGGCATCCAGCCCCCCTGGGTGAGGGTGGTAGTAGTGGTAGGCATCCAGCCCCCCTGGCTAAGGGTGGTGGTAGGCATCCAGCCCCCCTGGCTGAGGGTGGTAGTAGTGGTAGGCATCCAGCCCCCTGGGTGAGGGTGGTAGTATTGGTAGGCATCCAGCACCCCTGGCTAAGGGTGGTGGTAGGCATCCAGCCCCCCTGGGTGAGGGTGGTAGTAGTGGTAGGCATCCAGCCCCCCTGGCTAAGGGTGGTAGTAGTGGTAGGCATCCAGCCCCCCTGGGTGAGGGTGGTAGTAGTGGTAGGCATCCAGCACCCCTGGCTAAGGGTGGTGGTAGGCATCCAGCCCCCCTGGGTGAGGGTGGTAGTAGTGGTAGGCATCCAGCCCCCCTGGGTGAGGGTGGTAGTAGTGGTAGGCATCCAGCACCCCCTGGCTAAGGGTGGTAGTAGTGGTAGGCATCCAGCCCCCTGGGTAAGGGTGGTAGTAGTGGTAGGCATCCAGCCCCCCTGGCTAAGGGTGGTGGTAGGCATCCAGCCCCCCTGGGTGAGGGTGGTAGTAGTGGTAGGCATCCAGCCCCCCTGGCTAAGGGTGGTGGTAGGCATCCAGCCCCCCTGGGTGAGGGTGGTAGTAGTGGTAGGCATCCAGCCCCCCTGGCTAAGGGTGGTGGTAGGCATCCAGCCCCCCTGGGTGAGGGTGGTAGTAGTGGTAGGCATCCAGCCCCCCTGGCTAAGGGTGGTGGTAGGCATCCAGCCCCCCTGGGTGAGGGTGGTAGTAGTGGTAGGCATCCAGCCCCCCTGGCTAAGGGTGGTAGTAGTGGTAGGCATCCAGCCCCCCGTGGTGAGGGTGGTAGTAGTGGTAGGCATCCAGCCCCCCTGGCTAAGGGTGGTGGTAGGCATCCAGCCCCCCTGGGTGAGGGTGGTAGTAGTGGTAGGCATCCAGCCCCCCGTGGGTGAGGGTGGTAGTAGTGGTAGGCATCCAGCACCCCTGGCTAAGGGTGGTGGTAGGCATCCAGCCCCCCTGGGTGAGGGTGGTAGTAGTGGTAGGCATCCAGCCCCCCTGGCTAAGGGTGGTAGTAGTGGTAGGCATCCAGCCCCCCTGGGTGAGGGTGGTAGTAGTGGTAGGCATCCAGCACCCCCTGGCTAAGGGTGGTGGTAGGCATCCAGCCCCCCTGGGTGAGGGTGGTAGTAGTGGTAGGCATCCAGCACCCCCTGGGTGAGGGTGGTAGTAGTGGTAGGCATCCAGCCCCCCCTGGCTAAGGGTGGTAGTAGTGGTAGGCATCCAGCCCCCCTGGGTAAGGGTGGTAGTAGTGGTAGGCATCCAGCCCCCCTGGCTAAGGGTGGTGGTAGGCATCCAGCCCCCCTGGGTGAGGGTGGTAGTAGTGGTAGGCATCCAGCCCCCTGGCTAAGGGTGGTAGTAGTGGTAGGCATCCAGCCCCCCTGGGTGAGGGTGGTAGTAGTGGTAGGCATCCAGCACCCCCTGGCTAAGGGTGGTGGTAGGCATCCAGCCCCCCTGGGTGAGGGTGGTAGTAGTGGTAGGCATCCAGCCCCCTGGCTAAGGGTGGTAGTAGTGGTAGGCATCCAGCCCCCCTGGGTGAGGGTGGTAGTAGTGGTAGGCATCCAGCACCCCCTGGCTAAGGGTGGTGGTAGGCATCCAGCCCCCCTGGGTGAGGGTGGTAGTAGTGGTAGGCATCCAGCACCCCCTGGGTGAGGGTGGTAGTAGTGGTAGGCATCCAGCCCCCCTGGCTAAGGGTGGTAGTAGTGGTAGGCATCCAGCCCCCCTGGCTAAGGGTGGTGGTAGGCATCCAGCCCCCCTGGGTGAGGGTGGTAGTAGTGGTAGGCATCCAGCCCCCCTGGGTGAGGGTGGTAGTAGTGGTAGGCATCCAGCACCCCTGGCTAAGGGTGGTAGTAGTGGTAGGCATCCAGCCCCCCTGGCTGAGGGTGGTGGTAGGCATCCAGCCCCCCCTGGGTGAGGGTGGTAGTAGTGGTAGGCATCCAGCACCCCCTGGGTGAGGGTGGTAGTAGTGGTAGGCATCCAGCCCCCCTGGCTAAGGGTGGTAGTAGTGGTAGGCATCCAGCCCCCCTGGCTAAGGGTGGTGGTAGGCATCCAGCCCCCCTGGGTGAGGGTGGTAGTAGTGGTAGGCATCCAGCCCCCCTGGGTGAGGGTGGTAGTAGTGGTAGGCATCCAGCACCCCTGGCTAAGGGTGGTAGTAGTGGTAGGCATCCAGCCCCCCTGGCTGAGGGTGGTGGTAGGCATCCAGCCCCCCTGGGTGAGGGTGGTAGTAGTGGTAGGCATCCAGCCACCCCTGGGTGAGGGTGGTAGTAGTGGTAGGCATCCAGCCCCCCTGGCTAAGGGTGGTGGTAGGCATCCAGCCCCCCTGGGTGAGGGTGGTAGTAGTGGTAGGCATCCAGCCCCCTGGGTGAGGGTGGTAGTAGTGGTAGGCATCCAGCACCCCCTGGCTAAGGGTGGTGGTAGGCATCCAGCCCCCCCCCTGGCTAAGGGTGGTGGTAGGCATCCAGCCCCCCCTGGGTGAGGGTGGTAGTAGTGGTAGGCATCCAGCCCCCCTGGCTAAGGGTGGTGGTAGGCATCCAGCCCCCCTGGGTGAGGGTGGTAGTAGTGGTAGGCATCCAGCCCCCCTGGCTAAGGGTGGTAGTAGTGGTAGGCATCCAGCCCCCCTGGGTGAGGGTGGTAGTAGTGGTAGGCATCCAGCACCCCTGGCTAAGGGTGGTGGTAGGCATCCAGCCCCCCTGGGTGAGGGTGGTAGTAGTGGTAGGCATCCAGCCCCCCTGGCTAAGGGTGGTAGTAGTGGTAGGCTTCCAGCCCCCCTGGGTGAGGGTGGTAGTAGTGGTAGGCATCCAGCACCCCCTGGGTGAGGGTGGTAGTAGTGGTAGGCATCCAGCCCCCTGGCTAAGGGTGGTAGTAGTGGTAGGCATCCAGCCCCCCTGGCTAAGGGTGGTAGTAGTGGTAGGCATCCAGCCCCCCTGGCTAAGGGTGGTGGTAGGCATCCAGCCCCCCTGGGTGAGGGTGGTAGTAGTGGTAGGCATCCAGCCCCCCTGGGTGAGGGTGGTAGTAGTGGTAGGCATCCAGCCCCCCTGGCTAAGGGTGGTGGTAGGCATCCAGCCCCCCTGGGTGAGGGTGGTAGTAGTGGTAGGCATCCAGCCCCCTGGCTAAGGGTGGTGGTAGGCATCCAGCCCCCTGGGTGAGGGTGGTAGTAGTGGTAGGCATCCAGCCCCCCCTGGCTAAGGGTGGTAGTAGTGGTAGACATCCAGCCCCCCCTGGGTGAGGGTGGTAGTAGTGGTAGGCATCCAGCACCCCCTGGCTAAGGGTGGTGGTAGGCATCCAGCCCCCCTGGGTGAGGGTGGTAGTAGTGGTAGGCATCCAGCCCCCCTGGCTAAGGGTGGTAGTAGTGGTAGGCATCCAGCCCCCCTGGGTGAGGGTGGTAGTAGTGGTAGGCATCCAGCACCCCCTGGCTAAGGGTGGTGGTAGGCATCCAGCCCCCCCTGGGTGAGGGTGGTAGTAGTGGTAGGCATCCAGCCCCCCCTGGGTGAGGGTGGTAGTAGTGGTAGGCATCCAGCCCCCTGGCTAAGGGTGGTAGTAGTGGTAGGCATCCAGCCCCCCTGGGTAAGGGTGGTAGTAGTGGTAGGCATCCAGCCCCCTGGCTAAGGGTGGTGGTAGGCATCCAGCCCCCCTGGGTGAGGGTGGTAGGCATCCAGCCCCCCTGGGTGAGGGTGGTAGTAGTGGTAGGCATCCAGCCCCCTGGCTAAGGGTGGTGGTAGGCATCCAGCCCCCCTGCGTGAGGGTGGTAGTAGTGGTAGGCATCCAGCCCCCCTGGGTGAGGGTGGTAGTAGTGGTAGGCATCCAGCCCCCTGGCTAAGGGTGGTGGTAGGCATCCAGCCCCCCTGGGTGAGGGTGGTAGTAGTGGTAGGCATCCAGCCCCCCTGGGTGAGGGTGGTAGTGGTTGTAGGCATCCAGCCCCCCCTGGGTGAGGGTGGTGGTAGGCATCCAGCCCCCCTGGCTAAGGGTGGTAGTAGTGGTAGGCATCCAGCCCCCCCTGGGTGAGGGTGGTAGTAGTGGTAGGCATCCAGCACCCCCTGGCTAAGGGTGGTGGTAGGCATCCAGCCCCCCTGGGTGAGGGTGGTAGTAGTGGTAGGCTTCCAGCACCCCTGGGTGAGGGTGGTAGTAGTGGTAGGCATCCAGCCCCCCTGGCTAAGGGTGGTAGTAGTGGTAGGCATCCAGCCCCCCTGGGTAAGGGTGGTAGTAGTGGTAGGCATCCAGCCCCCCTGGCTAAGGGTGGTGGTAGGCATCCAGCCCCCCTGGGTGAGGGTGGTAGTAGTGGTAGGCATCCAGCCCCCTGGGTGAGGGTGGTAGTAGTGGTAGGCATCCAGCCCCCTGGCTAAGGGTGGTGGTAGGCATCCAGCCCCCCTGGGTGAGGGTGGTAGTAGTGGTAGGCATCCAGCCCCCCTGGCTAAGGGTGGTGGTAGGCATCCAGCCCCCCTGGCTGAGGGTGGTAGTAGTGGTAGGCATCCAGCCCCCTGGGTGAGGGTGGTAGTAGTGGTAGGCATCCAGCACCCCTGGCTAAGGGTGGTGGTAGGCATCCAGCCCCCCTGGGTGAGGGTGGTAGTAGTGGTAGGCATCCAGCCCCCCCTGGCTAAGGGTGGTGGTAGGCATCCAGCCCCCCCTGGCTGATGGTGGTAGTAGTGGTAGGCATCCAGCCCCCCTGGGTGAGGGTGGTAGTAGTGGTAGGCATCCAGCACCCCTGGCTAAGGGTGGTAGTAGTGGTAGGCATCCAGCCCCCTGGGTAAGGGTGGTAGTAGTGGTAGGCATCCAGCCCCCTGGCTAAGGGTGGTGGTAGGCATCCAGCCCCCCTGGGTGAGGGTGGTAGTAGTGGTAGGCATCCAGCCCCCCTGGCTAAGGGTGGTGGTAGGCATCCAGCCCCCCTGGGTGAGGGTGGTAGTAGTGGTAGGCATCCAGCCCCCCTGGGTGAGGGTGGTAGTAGTGGTAGGCATCCAGCCCCCCTGGCTAAGGGTGGTGGTAGGCATCCAGCCCCCCTGGGTGAGGGTGGTAGTAGTGGTAGGCATCCAGCCCCCCTGGCTAAGGGTGGTGGTAGGCATCCAGCCCCCTGGGTGAGGGTGGTAGTAGTGGTAGGCATCCAGCCCCCCTGGCTAAGGGTGGTAGTAGTGGTAGGCATCCAGCCCCCCTGGGTGAGGGTGGTAGTAGTGGTAGGCATCCAGCCCCCCCTGGCTAAGGGTGGTGGTAGGCATCCAGCCCCCCCTGGGTGAGGGTGGTAGTAGTGGTAGGCATCCAGCCCCCCGTGGGTGAGGGTGGTAGTAGTGGTAGGCATCCAGCACCCCCTGGCTAAGGGTGGTGGTAGGCATCCAGCCCCCCCTGGGTGAGGGTGGTAGTAGTGGTAGGCATCCAGCCCCCCTGGCTAAGGGTGGTAGTAGTGGTAGGCATCCAGCCCCCCTGGGTGAGGGTGGTAGTAGTGGTAGGCATCCAGCACCCCCTGGCTAAGGGTGGTGGTAGGCATCCAGCCCCCTGGGTGAGGGTGGTAGTAGTGGTAGGCATCCAGCACCCCCTGGGTGAGGGTGGTAGTAGTGGTAGGCATCCAGCCCCCCTGGCTAAGGGTGGTAGTAGTGGTAGGCATCCAGCCCCCCTGGGTAAGGGTGGTAGTAGTGGTAGGCATCCAGCCCCCCTGGCTAAGGGTGGTGGTAGGCATCCAGCCCCCCTGGGTGAGGGTGGTAGTAGTGGTAGGCATCCAGCCCCCCTGGCTAAGGGTGGTAGTAGTGGTAGGCATCCAGCCCCCCTGGGTGAGGGTGGTAGTAGTGGTAGGCATCCAGCACCCCTGGCTAAGGGTGGTGGTAAGCATCCAGCCCCCCTGGGTGAGGGTGGTAGTAGTGGTAGGCATCCAGCCCCCCCTGGCTAAGGGTGGTAGTAGTGGTAGGCATCCAGCCCCCCTGGGTGAGGGTGGTAGTAGTGGTAGGCATCCAGCACCCCCTGGCTAAGGGTGGTGGTAGGCATCCAGCCCCCCTGGGTGAGGGTGGTAGTAGTGGTAGGCATCCAGCACCCCCTGGGTGAGGGTGGTAGTAGTGGTAGGCATCCAGCCCCCCTGGCTAAGGGTGGTAGTAGTGGTAGGCATCCAGCCCCCCTGGCTAAGGGTGGTGGTAGGCATCCAGCCCCCCTGGGTGAGGGTGGTAGTAGTGGTAGGCATCCAGCCCCCCTGGGTGAGGGTGGTAGGCATCCAGCACCCCCTGGCTAAGGGTGGTAGTAGTGGTAGGCATCCAGCCCCCCCTGGCTGAGGGTGGTGGTAGGCATCCAGCCCCCCCTGGGTGAGGGTGGTAGTAGTGGTAGGCATCCAGCCACCCCTGGGTGAGGGTGGTAGTAGTGGTAGGCATCCAGCCCCCCCTGGCTAAGGGTGGTGGTAGGCATCCAGCCCCCCCTGGGTGAGGGTGGTAGTAGTGGTAGGCATCCAGCCCCCCTGGGTGAGGGTGGTAGTAGTGGTAGGCATCCAGCACCCCCTGGCTAAGGGTGGTGGTAGGCATCCAGCCCCCCCTGGCTAAGGGTGGTGGTAGGCATCCAGCCCCCCCTGGGTGAGGGTGGTAGTAGTGGTAGGCATCCAGCCCCCCTGGCTAAGGGTGGTGGTAGGCATCCAGCACCCCCTGGGTGAGGGTGGTAGTAGTGGTAGGCATCCAGCCCCCCTGGCTAAGGGTGGTAGTAGTGGTAGGCATCCAGCCCCCCTGGGTGAGGGTGGTAGTAGTGGTAGGCATCCAGCACCCCCTGGCTAAGGGTGGTGGTAGGCATCCAGCCCCCCCTGGGTGAGGGTGGTAGTAGTGGTAGGCATCCAGCACCCCCTGGCTGAGGGTGGTAGTAGTGGTAGGCTTCCAGCCCCCCTGGGTGAGGGTGGTAGTAGTGGTAGGCATCCAGCACCACCTGGGTGAGGGTGGTAGTAGTGGTAGGCATCCAGCACCCCCTGGCTAAGGGTGGTAGTAGTGGTAGGCATCCAGCCCCCCCTGGCTAAGGGTGGTGGTAGGCATCCAGCCCCCCCTGGGTGAGGGTGGTAGTAGTGGTAGGCATCCAGCACCCCCTGGGTGAGGGTGGTAGTAGTGGTAGGCATCCAGCCCCCCTGGCTAAGGGTGGTGGTAGGCATCCAGCCCCCCTGGGTGAGGGTGGTAGTAGTGGTAGGCATCCAGCCCCCCTGGCTAAGGGTGGTGGTAGGCATCCAGCCCCCCTGGGTGAGGGTGGTAGTAGTGGTAGGCATCCAGCCCCCCTGGCTAAGGGTGGTAGTAGTGGTAGACATCCAGCCCCCCTGGGTGAGGGTGGTAGTAGTGGTAGGCATCCAGCACCCCCTGGCTAAGGGTGGTGGTAGGCATCCAGCCCCCCTGGGTGAGGGTGGTAGTAGTGGTAGGCATCCAGCCCCCCTGGCTAAGGGTGGTAGTAGTGGTAGGCATCCAGCCCCCTGGGTGAGGGTGGTAGTAGTGGTAGGCATCCAGCACCCCCTGGCTAAGGGTGGTGGTAGGCATCCAGCCCCCCTGGGTGAGGGTGGTAGTAGTGGTAGGCATCCAGCACCCCCTGGGTGAGGGTGGTAGGAGTGGTAGGCATCCAGCCCCCTGGCTAAGGGTGGTAGTAGTGGTAGGCATCCAGCCCCCCTGGGTAAGGGTGGTAGTAGTGGTAGGCATCCAGCCCCCCTGGCTAAGGGTGGTGGTAGGCATCCAGCCCCCCTGGGTGAGGGTGGTAGTAGTGGTAGGCATCCAGCCCCCCTGGCTAAGGGTGGTGGTAGGCATCCAGCCCCCTGCGTGAGGGTGGTAGTAGTGGTAGGCATCCAGCCCCCCTGGGTGAGGGTGGTAGTAGTGGTAGGCATCCAGCCCCCCTGGCTAAGGGTGGTGGTAGGCATCCAGCCCCCCTGGGTGAGGGTGGTAGTAGTGGTAGGCATCCAGCCCCCCCTGGCTGAGGGTGGTAGTGGTTGTAGGCATCCAGCCCCCCCTGGGTGAGGGTGGTGGTAGGCATCCAGCCCCCCCTGGCTAAGGGTGGTAGTAGTGGTAGGCATCCAGCCCCCCTGGGTGAGGGTGGTAGTAGTGGTAGGCATCTGGCACCCCCCTGGCTAAGGGTGGTAGTAGTGGTAGGCATACAGCCCCCCCTGGGTGAGGGTGGTAGTAGTGGTAGGCATCCAGCCCCCCCTGGGTGAGGGTGGTAGTAGTGGTAGGCATCCAGCCCCCCCTGGGTGAGGGTGGTAGTAGTGGTAGGCATCTGGCACCCCCATGGCTAAGGGTGGTAGTGGTGGGCATCTGGCACCACCCTGGCTAAGGGTGGTAGTAGTGGTAGGCATCCAGCCCCCCCTGGGTAGGGGTGGTGGTGCGCATTCAGGCCCCTGTGTGAATATGTGGCATTGGTGATGGGCATCCCGCCCATATGGTGCTGCTGTTGCTGGTGTAAGTATATTCTGCATCCCTCTGTGTGTGTGTGATGTGTCGTGTACGTGTTGTATGTGTTTTGTGGTTGGTGTCTGGCTTACCTTCTGCGCCGTACGCGTCCGTGCCTGTTCCGGTAGTAAATGTAGAATATTGGTATGATCGGGACGAAGGGATTCATGGTTGGTTCGTGTCGTTCGTCCTTCTCGTTGCTTCGCGTCGTCCTCGTTGCTTCGCGTCGTCCTCGTCGCTTCGCCTCGTCCTCGTCGCTTCGCCTCGTCGCTGGCGTGTTCGTCTCGGAGCCGTGGATCGTGTTGTGGCGCGAATCGGAGCTTATGTGCGCCTCTCCCGGATGCTTTGACGTGCCGTGCGTAGCGACGGGTTCGGCGCGTACGGAAAGCGCATCGTACTCGTTCGGCCGGACGGAGCTGCATTTTTCCTTCCGTGCGACTCGATTCGGCGTTTCCGGATTCGCCTCGGTCGGGGAACAGGACCTGGTTTGGGTGAGTACGGCTCGGCCGGATTCTTTGCTGTTGTGCGCATCGTACTTACTCGTTCGGTGTGCTGTACGGATCGGTCGGGAAACAGGCTTTCGCATGGCTTTTTTCCCGACCGAATGCTATTGGGTGCGCCTCCGACCGAGATCGGAATCGGCCCCTATGTGTAGAATATGGCATCATCCAGAGATTATAAAGATGTGCAACATACCAATATCTAAACTGACATGGCTTGAATACTGTATCATTACATTTTATGTATTTTACGTAGAATTGTATTTTATATGTATTTTAAGTGTCAGGATTTTAACCTTGTATTTATTTATATATTAATGTATTTACATGTATATATTTATTTATTGCTGATTTGCACATGTTTTTTATCGTTAACAATGATAAAAACAGAAGTATTTTGTCTATGTCTATACGACTACAATACCACGTGTGACAGCACTAAGCACTTTAAATTAGGTAATGTGACTCCCAGAGCGCGTCATGTGATCAAGGGCGAGTCAGGCCGAAACGCGTCATGGTGGCTTAAAGCAATAAAGTAAATTTGGCACTTACTTCAGGGTTCGCATCCGTTTGTTCCTGGTGGAATGGAAGTGACAGAGAGCGGCGTAAATATATATATATATATATATATATATATATATATCCTACCACTAAAACCGCCGCTGACAGATTTTCCTGTTGACCAATGGAGGTCATAAGTTATTCAAACTTGAGGATGTCAAGCCATTTGACTGACACCCGCAGACACATCAGGTTGTTTCATCCAGCAACTGTGGCGAGGGGTAAATATAGTGCACCAGGGACTGTAAAAATGATATGGCCAGCGTTGCTTGTGGGGTACCGCCACCTGTATTCTAGTCAGCCCATCGAGAGAAGTGTTAATTGGGCATTTGAGCCCATATGCGGATTTATATGATTGCGGATGTGGATGCGATACTGGAACAGCATGGCGGCCATATAATTCATCGTGGAAGCCGTATAATCATTGTGTACAGTCCTCTCATTGGCCACGAACTTACCAATGGAATGGTAGATATAACATCTAAGCCAATCAGAGACTGTGCACTGAGGTAACAGCATTTTAAAGTATGGATGAAGGCAACACGCCGCAACGAGTCTGTGCTGTTGATAAATATTTTAAACCCTGTGAGTGCTCCGAATCATTGTAAAAGGAAGAGTTGTGCAACCCGCAAGTCCCCACCCTGTGAAACATATATTATATATATATATATTTTACTATAATGCCTTTGGAATTTCCAGGGACTTCTTATAGCTGCAGATGAATTAAGTGGGTTCTCCAGCCCAACTGGAGATCATGTCAATATAAACAGAGACAACTGACATGTTTTTGACTCTAGTCTAACGTAGGAAGGGTTGAAGAGCTGCGATTGACAGTTTCAGCATTGGTTCCACTGGGCCTAAAAACACTCCTATGATGAAGGGACTTTTTAAAACTTTAATAATATAAGCCACCGGGCTGCACTTTTCGACTTTACATAGACCTGGAGACAGCTGTTTGCATTATTGATGTTTGTAAATGTCTCTTTGACAATCTGTCCTGATGATGGCCTTGGTTAATTTTACCATAAGGGCTGAAAGGTCAATTTATGATCCATAATATGGACTGCACTATTTGTTGGAAAATTGAGTTATAATTATATATTTTCAATCTACTATCTGATATTGACTTTTTTTTTTATTGCAGCCTATTATCTTGAATTGCATGTTAGATCTTGATTGCACCAAAATTCCTTGACTTGCTTTCTAATTGCGTGGCTAATATTTTGTTATTCCATTATTGCAATTGAGTTTTGATTACGATCTGTGCATTTAAACTCTCTTCTTTAATTTATCGTTGTGTGCATTCAGCTATTTAGCAAGGGAATTTATCACATTTGTGGCTTATCTTCTAGGTTACTCTAGTTTTAACTTTCACCAGTGAACCGATTATTTGATACACTTATAATATGTTTAAGAAGGATATGGAGCGCGTTCTATTTTCTCATTTTCAAATTTCCACTGTTTCTGTCTATACTGTGCTCAATTACAAAAGTACTTCAGCCACCATGTGGCATTTTACATCAAATGCACACAGAATGAAGATCTTTCGCTGATTTGGTTCTTCCCAACAAAAATAAAATGCATGTGCAGTCAAAATAATGTACTACAAATCTATTGAGAGCATACAAATTGACTCCCAAAATATTGTCACACTGGAGATAATATTAGTAAATCTACATTTATCTTGACAGTATTTTTTGGAGTGTGTATTAGGATCAAAAGTATACGTAGACTTATACTGCAGTGGTCAAAACTGTGACATACAACCAAGGCATGGTAAGAAAAGGAAAATAATTTATCAGAAACAACAAAGGATAGTTAGCAAAAGATGTCAAGTTTTCTCACATGTACACCTCCATTTAACAAGAAAAGCATTTCAGTGCCTGGGCTGGTGGTCTAATACCTTGCTATTTTTTTCTTTTCCAGTCTTTACCTCATTTTATATTTTATGTCACCCTTCTGTGTTTAAATTGTATCTTCATGTAACAGTAATTCAAAGAATTATATTTTCCTGTGATGTGCATCAAAATTAAAAAGGGTTTCTATACCTGTTCTAAGTACACTTATATTGTTTTATTAAAATTATATAGGATGGTTAATTTATTTCAAATTGTTTCTTTAACGGCAAGCACATTCGTTTCAAAATTAATGAATTGTTAATTGGCCTCAAAGAACTTAATTAGCACATCATTTAGGCAGCAACATGCTTTCTTGTTTTTTCTTCTTTTTATGTTTGTGCATGTCCTTGCAGAAAACATACAAGAAATGTAACTGTCACACAAGCTTGCCAAGCCCAGAACTACTGAGGAGGGGTTCAGAGCAAGAGGTAGAAGGCAGACAAGAGAGAGAATGAGATAAAGGGAGGGAGGAATGGAGGAAGAGTGTAAGAGACAGATTTATGATAGCTCTTGAATCAGCTGATAACCAAGCGGTGGAAGAAAAAGACAGGATACAGCTACTTGGATGCTGAAATCGATATTAATGTGTTGGTGAGATGCAGAGTAGAAAGTAGCATGGTTGTTATTAGCTTTACTATTACATTACAAAGTTGCATAGATGTATAGTTCAAGTCAAGGGCATAGTAAAGCACCTGCTATCCCAGCTTGAGCGGGGACTTCAATGAACAGATTAAATTAGTTTTAAGGCGCTTCTGAACTTTGAAATGTAAATCCTTGGACAAGGACAGAAGGAAAAGCAGAAAATAATAAATAACAGCAAGAATATACCGTGAGAAAAGCTGTGGGTGTGTGCTAGGGGGTGGGAAAAGAGCAATAAACAGATACACAGAGAAAGAGGAATGATGAAAAACGCAATGAAAATATAAGTGAGAGGCAAATGGAGATCGTGAGGTCGCATAAGAAAGGAAAGAAGAATGCACAGAATATCAGAAAGACAAAAGGAAAAAGACAACAGAAGGGAAAGACGTCTGTAAGGAATGAAACAGAAATAGAAAGAAGGAAAGAAAAATGTAAAGGAGAAAGAAAGGAAGAACGAAGGAAGGACATTTCCTTATGGAAAATAATTCCTGGGGACCTAAGGGTCGGCACTGCATGCTATGCTCCCTCACTCAGTGGCAGCCATATAGTTGAAAGTGGGGGGATTTTATTTTTCTGGCTACTCCATTGGTTCAAGTTCAAATGTGAAACAAGGTCTGTTGAGCTGTATATTGTTGTCAAAAGTATTACAAAGTTATCGCTCTAATTTTTCATTCCATCTTATACTGAGACATACTGTTCAGAATTTTTTTTCCACAATCTGTGTACTTTTGTACTATGACCAGATCACAATCAAATGGCCTTGAATTTTTAATTTTTAATAAAGAGTGTAGCGTTTCCCTAATGGAGAAACAGTCCCTGAGCGAAATTAATCTATTTTAGTCCCAATTCAAAAAGTAAATCGAAACTTCAATTATTCAGGTTGTCTTTTATTAATTCACAAGTTTCTTCATTTGATTTGACTGATCAATAATGAAATTACATCATTCCATATTCAGATTAATCGGTGGCTCCATTCATTGAGCAATTTTTATAGTTTGGATAATCCCAATGCATTTTGGGCTGATGTTGCCCTTCATCAGGGGATAACAATTCTAAAAGGAAAAGTAACGAAGTGTGAACGAACTTCCTAAGCGGTTAACAACTAAGTATTTGTCACTCTGTGATCCCTACACTATATCAAGAACATATAATTCAATGTGAAAAAACATTCTATTGTGTACCATAAATGTTAAAGCACTATACACATCGATTCCTCACGATTTCGGGATGGAAGCAATTGAGTATTTCTTGATTAATTCTGACTTGGATGAAGATTTTAAAGTATTCCTAATGGAACTTTTACAATATATTTTATACCGCAGCTATTTTCGTTGGGAGGATGAATTCTGTTTACAACTCACAGGCACTTCTATGGGCAATTGTGCTGCCACATGTTACGCAAACCTCTTCATGCACAAGTTTGAAATAGACCACATCCTTACCAATGACCTCTGGAGAAACAATTTGGTTATTTTTGTCAAATACATTGACAACATCTTTACTTTATGGAAAGGATCTAACCATGAATTGGTAATTGGCATCAAAGAATTTAATTCCATCAACGACAGGGTACAATTTACTTATAACATCAGTGAATATAATATAACCTTCTTGGATGTACTAATTTCTATGGCAGACAATAAGCTTGAAATGGATATATACAGAAAGGAAACGGATTGCAATAACTTACTGCATTACAACAGCTTTCATCAAAACTCACTAAAAAACCCTTTACCTTACTCACAACTTTTGAGAGTCAAACGACTTGTATCTAAACCTGATATACTTGAAATGCGTACATCAGATACGGTTAAAAAATTCAGAAACAGAGGTTACCCGTCGAAGTGCTAGATAGAGCATTGGAATTCTCAACCAAAAAACAAAAACAACTGTTTACCTCCACACGCACACAAGATAAAACCAACAGAATGATTATGATATCCAGATACTCCACGAAGAGCCTTCAATTCAAGATAATTTTAAATCATTGGCTGATGGTACAAATTGAACCAGACTTCAAGGGTATTTTTTCGGATCCTACCCTCTTTGTATATGAGCGAGGCAAGAATGTCAAGGAATTACTATCAACCAAAAGAATTCATGAAGAAAGATCTGTCTACAAAGGAACTATCCCATGTTTGAATTGTAAGGGGACAAAAATCAAACTTCAGACTACTGCTAGTTGCGACATGAAAAATGTAATATACCTGTTGAAATGCCCATGTGGTCTGGTATATATTGGGAAGACCGAACGAAAAATCTAAATTAGAATAAACGAACACAAGAGTAACATAAGGACCAAAAACTTGAAATCAGTCATAGCTTCTCACTTTTTGACTTCCAATCACAACATTTGTCAACTATGATTCATGGTACTTGAGTCCGTTGACGCCAGGGAAGGCAGAGACAACCACAAATATCTACTACAAAGGGAGAAATATTGGATACAAAATGGGATACACTCATGCCAAACAGACTGAACGATCGCATGGAATTTAGCTGTTATTTGTGTTCATTCACACATCTCATACTGTGCCCTTGATGATCCTTAAGATGTTATGTTTCAGTTCGATTTTAGGTTGTCTACATCCCCCCCACCCCATATCATATCAATTCAGGTCAAAGCACGTTTTCTTTCTTTCTTTATTTTTTGTCAATAGAGTTTGATGTACTGTGTATGTTTTAGATAACAGGATTTAACCCATAAGATGTACTTGTACCAACCCCAATTCAAGATGGCCCCGTAATTATTTTAGGAATAAGTCAGTTTGTTTTCTTTGTTAAATTTGGTTGCTTTCGACAAGCCAGCTTTCGCCCGCATTCAAACATCGCTATGGCGGACGACTAGGGCGCGATGAGAAACTTTGAACAAACGAAGCTGTTTTACAAAGTCACAATTTAAGTGCATGTTTCACACATTTCTGGATAGGATCGTTCCCTCTTTAAAATACATCTGCAGTTGTTAGCAACGCATGTTACTTTTCACAAGTTGTATTATAGAGTCACAATTTAAGTGTATGTTACACGTTTCCCAACAAGACCATTCACTCGTTAACAACATATGTTCGCAGTTTTTAGTAATGCGTGTCATTTTTCTGCATTCTTATGAATACAAGTAAAATATTTACACTAAACACGAACATAGACAACACACTCGCAAGTTCTATTGCACTAATGACTTCAGCTAACAATGCTAGTCATACTTTTACACCCATGCGCATGAAGAATGTGTGGAGCATTCTTTTACGAACATTCATCACATGGGTGCTACTTCTGGTGAAGACTGTTCATAGTGGTTGACACCATTGTTTATTGATTCACGGTGAAGCACTATTATTAATTGGAGATTGCTTTATTTCCATCATTTTTTTACCTAGAGTTATTGGTTCTTGATATAGCGTAGGGATCACAGTGTGACAAATACTTAGTTGTTTACCGCTTAGGAAGTTCGTTCACACTTCGTTACTTTTCCTTTTAGAATTGTTCTCCCCTGATGAAGGGCAACCTCAGCCCAAAATGAATTGGGATTATCCAAACTATAAGAATTGCTCAATGAATGGAGCCACCGATTAATCTGAATATGGAATGATGCCATTTCATTATTGATCAGTCAAATCAAATGAAGAAACTTGTGAATTAATAAAAGACAACCTGAATAATTGAAGTTCGATTGACTTTTTGAATTGGGACTAAAATGGATTAATTTCCCTTGGGGAAACCTTGCAGTGCATCCAGGGGATGTTTCCCCATGAGGGGAACGCTATACTTTTTACACATTGGATACGCTTGTGGATCAGAAAGAGATACCCTGCAGCATGCCTAAAAACAAATAAAAACCGAATAAGTTTATCAAATAGTATAAACAAATTGATTAAACCAGAGTGTGTGAACCATCCCAAGGTAATACTTGAATTTTTAATGCCATTACCAGTTCTTGGGTGTTGGGGAGCCTATGAACCTTACTGACTGAATGGCTTGAAACTCAAACAGCCATCCCACAAGACTGAAGACATGACATTTCACAAATGAAGGGATGTGAGCAGCAAAGATCCACCCAATAGAAAGAGTTTCATTCAGGACTCTCATGCCCCTCATGCAGTGTGCAAGAAAAGTATGTTCAACAACAGCTTGCTTGAATTGTTCTCACCTGATGACTGTCTCCCCTGTGGCTGTGATAAGAAGGCTGCGTTCCACCCAAACAATATCAGCTGACACACCTGTCTTCCCACTTAACTTCACCTGTGCACAAACATGGAATTGTTAGTTAACAGCCCGGATCAAAAGGTAAATGCTACTTACCAGTATGCATCTGTTCCTGGCATGTAGAGCTGAAGAGTCATTTGCTTGTGCATAGATCGCCATCTAGTGTTGAGTCCGGATGTTTGCACTTTGTTTTTCTTCGAAGAAGTCTTTCCAGTCACGAGGTAGGTGACTCCTCCCTTAGGTGATAGTGCGCATGGACATCGACTCCATTGTTAGATTGTTTTCCCGCAGAGGGTGATAATGGAGCCAGTAAACGTAGTTAGAAGGAGATGTCCATGAATGTATGTATCTAAGTAAGATGTAACTGCAACAGGTATAGGTACCCGGGGAGGCGGGTGGGCGCATATGACTCTACAGCTCTACATGCCAAGAACAGATGCATACTGGTAAGTAGCATTTTCCGTTCGAGGCATATGACCTGTAGATCATATGCTTGTGCATAGACTATACAGCAGTTATCTCCCAAAGCAGTGGTTAACCTGTAGCTGTTGCAGTAGTTTGAAATAGTGTAAGTAAAACTGCCTGGCCTACTCTAGCTTGTTGTGCTGCCAACACATCCACTGAATAGTGTTTTGTGAATGTGTGAGGGATAGACCATATTGCAGCTTTGCATATGTCGTCTATGGGTATATTCCCTAGGAATGCCATAGAAGCCCCCAGTTTACGTGTAGACTGTGCTCTAGGGGGAACTGGTAATGTTCGTTTAGTCTTTGCATAACATATCTGAATACATTTAACAATCCACCTTGCAATACCTGATTTTGATATGGCATTGCCCTTGTGTGGTGGAGCAAAGGCTGCAAAAAGTTGATTGGTGTTACGGAAAGGTTTTGTCCTTTCAATGTAATACAGTAATGCTCGCTTGACATCTAGTGTGTGCAGAGTACGTTCTGCCACTGAATCTGGCTGAGGGAAGAAAACCGGTAACTCAAACGATTGAGTAATGTGAAAGGCAGAAATGACTTTAGGAAGGAATTTAGGGTTGGTCCGAAGAACTACTTTGTTTTGATGCATCTGCAAAAAAGGTTCTTCTATGGTTAATGCCTGTATCTCACTGACTCTTCCGAGTGATGTGATAGCACCTAGAAAAGCCACTTTCCATGTAAGAAGTTGAAGTTCACATCTGTGCAATAGTTCAAAGAGTGGACCCATCAGTCTGGTGAGAACAATATTGAGATTCCACACTGGGGCAGGTGGACGTCTTGGTGGAATAACTCTTTTGAGTCCCTCCATAAATGCTTTAATGACAGGTACTCGAAAAAGAGACAGATGCTGTCTATTCTGGAGGTATGCAGCCATTGCAGCAAGATGTAAGCGGATAGATGTGTATGCTAAATTGGAACGTTGTAGATGTAACAAATAGCATATAATGTTTTGTACCGAAGCATGAAGCGGGTTGATGTGGTTGTTGTTACAGTAAATCACAAACCGCTTCCACTTGGCTGCATAGCAGGCTCTTGTGGTAGGACGCCTAGCTTCCTTAATGATATTCATACAGTCTGGCGGTAGGTTTAGATAGCCAAACTCTATGACTTCAGGTGCCAGATCGCTAGATTGAGTTGACTGGGATCTGGGTGTCTTATCTCGCCATGGCTCTGGGTGAGGAGACTGGGTGAAAGACTTAGTTTTTGATGAGGAACTACTGAAAGTTCCAAAAGGGTTGTGAACCATGGTTGACGTGCCCATGTGGGAGCAACTAGGATTAGCGTCAAGGACGTTTGTTTGAGTTTCCGAACCACTAATGGAATGAGTGGGAGAGGTGGAAAAAGCGTAAGCAAATATCCCTGACCAATTCATCCATAGTGCATTGCCTTTGGACAATGGGTGTGGATACCTGGACGCAAAGTTTGGGCATTTTGCGTTTAGATGTGTGGCGAACAGGTCTATGCTTGGGAAGCCCCACATTTGGAAGAATGGGAGGAGGACTTGAGGATGTAGCTCCCATTCGTGGATCTGTTGTGTCTGGTTACTTAACAGATCTGCCATCTGATTGTCCACTCCTGGGAGGTGCTCTGCCAGGAGATAGATTTTGTGATGAATGGCCCCTCTCCAGATTTCCTGTGCTAGGTGGGACAGTTGGAGGGAGTTTGTCCCCCCTGTTTTTGAATGTAGTACATGGCTGTCATGTTGTCTGTACGAATCAGTACGGTTTTGCGTACTAACTGAACTTGAAATGCCTCGAGAGCCAGAAAAATCACTAGGAGCTCTAGCTGATTGATGTGAAACTGTTTCTGTTGGGGGCTCCATATGCCTTGAATTGTGTGGTTTTGGAGATGTGCTCCCCAACCTGATAGTGATGCGTCTGTCGTCAGTACTATCTGTGGAACCGGGTTGCTGAAGGGCCGCCCTTTTAACAGGTTTTGTGTGCTCCAACACTGCAGAGAGCAATGGGTGCGGCCATCTACCAACACTAGATCTGATAACTGACTCTGAGCCTGGTTCCACTGACATGCTAAGCATTCCTGCAGGGGACGCATCTGAAGTCTTGCTTGGGAACTATGAAAATGCAAGACGCCATCATTCCAAGTAATTGCATGAACACTCGAGCTGGTAAGGAGGAATAGCACTCGTTACTTAGCATGCGTTTAGTACGCATGCCATTACAACGCGGTCGTTAGAACGACCGCGTTGTAAGTTCGCATACCTTTACTACGCAATTCGGAACAACGAATTGCAGTAGGGGCCGCTGGATGTTGGAATAGTATAATTTACTATTCCAACTCCAGTCTTTGCGGACACTAGGAAAGGTGTTGGATTTTAAATCCAACACCTTCTCCCCCCTAACGCAAGTCGTTGTTCCGACTTGCGTAGTAAATGTATGCAAACTAACAACACGGTCGTTGTAACGACCGCGTTGTAATGGCATGCGAAGTATCGCATGCGAAGTAAACGCGGTTTACCGGTAAGGAGTGTTGAGGCTGAAACTGAGACAGTACGTTCTGAAACGTCCTGACTCTGGCTGGAGTTGGATATGCTACAGCTTTGTGTGTGTCTATGGTTTCTCCTAGATAGTCTTGAGACATGGAGGGTTGGAGATAGGATTTGGCTTGGTTTACTGGGAACCCTAGTTGGTGAAGGAGTTGCACAGTTTTCTCTGTGTGTCGCAGGCAACTGTTGCATGAACTGGCCTTTATAAGCCAGTCGTCTAAGTAGGGAAAGACGTGAACATGTTGTCTCCTCAGGTGGGCTGCGACTACTGCCAAGCATTTTGTGAACACCCTGGGAGCAGTTGTCATTCTGAAGGGTAGGACCTTGAATTGATAATGTTGGCCTGCTACCACAAACCAGAGGTATTTGCGGTGGGCAGGGTGTATTGGTGTTGGACTTGGCCCTTTTGGCAGGGTCATCCCTGAACCTTTTGCCTTCCTCCTAGCCTTTTTTCTGACATGGTGTTGGTTGTTTTATGACTCTGGGCACTTTACCACTGCTGATCAGTGCTAAAGTGCATATGCTCTCTGGTATAAATTGATGTATGGATTAGTGACTCCATGATTGGCTTGTTTGGTTTACTTGTCAGACCCTAGTACAGTGCACTGCGTGTGCCCAGGGCTTGTAAATCAAATGCTGCTGGTGGGCTTGCAGCACTGATTGTGCCACCCACCGGAGCAGCTTGTAAAGTGTGTCTCAGGTCTGCCATTGCAGGGCCTGTGTGCAGTCTGGTACTGCCATGTTGACTGGGCAAGTGCACCCACTTGCCAGTCCCTAAACCTTCCCTTTTATACATATTAGTCACCCCTAAGGTAGGCCCAAGGGCAGGGTGCATTGTAGGTAAAAGGTAGGACATGCCCTGATGTGTGTGGCATGTCCTAATAGTGAATTACAGCCATTTTCGTTTTTCACTATTGCAAGGCTACCTGTTCCCCATAGGCCAGAATGGGCAGTTAGATTATTACATTTTATAATCCTAACTGACTCAGGGAACCAGGTAAAAATTCGAGTTTAGTATGCCTGAACTCAGAATGATAAAATACATCTTTTAGTGAAGTTGGTTTTAACATTCTGTGTTTGAAAATACCACTTTTAGAAAGTGAGTATTTTCTTGCCTAACTATCCAAGCCTGCCTCTGCTGGGTTGTGTATTCCTTGTCTGGAGTTTGAGTGACAGGGGCTGGGGGCTTCCAGGAGACAGGGTGAGTCAGCACAGGGCTGAATAGAGAGATCTGCATGCAGATAGGAGGGAGGAGTTGCACCTGGGACCTGAATAGGGCTGTGCCTTTCCTCCACAATGCTGGCTCCACCTCCTGTGGTGTGTCTGATGTCCCTGGCCTGCACTGTCAAAGGAAGAGAAGGAGTCTTGTCAACAAAGTGCTCCAAGACTGACCAGAACTGGTTTGGACTAGGCAAAGGCCTCTCTGCCGTCAGAGAACAAAGAGAAAAGTAGTATAAATATTGGGACCCAGACCCAAGAACTTTAGATCACTTCTGGGAAATCAAGAAACCTGTTGCCAAGGAGAAGAACCGGAGAAGCTGAAGGAGGAGTATTGCCCCTGTGCTGTTTTGCGGATTAGGGTTGGCCTGCAGTGGTTGCTTTCTGCCAAGGACAGGAGAAAAGACTTTGCTGTGCTTTATCATCTTGAAGAAGAGAATCTCCAAGGGCTTGAACTGAGCTTGCCTCCTGCCTGAAGTCACAGGGACACAACGACTTCACCCCTTCTGTTTGCCTGCATCTAGAACTGCTGTTTTAGCTGCTAACAGAAGGAAATTGCAACACCGATGCCGGCGAGCGACGCCGTAACCTGCACCGAAGCCGTGGGCACCGCTCGTGAAGAGCACAACGCACCGCCCCGACTTGCACCGTAGGCCTGACGCCTGCTGACGCCGTGCGACATCGACTCCGAAGCCGTCACCGAGGCCGCTGCCTGCACCGGAGCCGAGGACACCGCTCGTGACGCACCGTCCCGACTCGCACCGCAGCCCCGACTTCACCGACGCCAGGGCTTCATCACCGCGGAGCTGATTCTCGACGTGGGTGACCCCCGAATCCATCGACACCGCACCATCGTAAGGAACCGACGCCTCACCGCCATCCGTGACGTCACCTCCCCGACACAGTAAGGAACCGACGCCTCACCTCCCCTGCGCTGCAGTAAGGAACCGAGACATCACCTCCCCTGGGGTCGTAAGGAACCGACGCCGCCGGCGCCAACGAAGCATCACCTCCCCGACTCCGTGCACCGTCTTTGTTTTCATTGAATTCCAGGTACTGTTCTTTGTGGGTGTGCTCGACTCTGGGCCCGACGCCGCGCACCTCGCGGTCGGCGCCGTACTTTGGGATTTCGACCGGTCACGACGTCGTGGTAACTCCAAGTGGAGTTATTTGTTGCTACAAGCTTTATTTGATTGACTATCCTATTTTTGAAGATAACGTGAACTGTCTCTATCATTTTAAGTCTATTTTAGATTACAGTATTGTGGATTTTTGCTATTGGGTCTTGTGTTAAGTCTATATAAAGATTACTTATTTTTACATACAACCTGTGTGGTGTCCATCTGTAGTGTTTTCACTGTATTACTGGATGTGTTCACAAATGCTTTACATTCTGCCTCTGAGATAAGCCTGTCTGCTCGTGCCAAGCTACCAGGGGGTGAGCAGGGGTTATTTTAGGAGTGTAGCCCCTTACCCTGACTAGACGCAAGGGTCCCTATTTGTCACAGGTACCTACCTATGCCAACTAGAGACCCCCAAATCTAACATTGGTGGTCAGCGGTGAGGATTTGGACTTGCATTTGTGATTCATATACAGTAATTGGTGTACACTACTAGTTAGTGCAGACCATAACGCAACCACATACTTTGTGAGAGGATTTTTCCTTGGAATTTCTTTTCTATTTTTTATTCCTGAGAACTGCCAGTCTTTTTGCTAAAATGAGCAAGTCAGCATCCATAGTATCTGTAGACATCATATTGGAAGAAGAGAGAATTGATACTTACACTGTGCATTATCTCAAAGCTTTGTGCAAGAAATTTAAAATCTCTGTGAAAGGCCTCACCAGGAAAGAGGAATACCAGAAGGCGCCGAGGGCCTGGGTAGAATCTAGGAATGCCAGTGAGCATCCTGAGGAGCCAGCAATGGAGGCAGAGGATTTAAATGGAAAGCTTGAGGGGCCAGTGGGCCTAACTTGAGGGAAAGCACCTTCAGGGGCGGGCAGCAGTGTTTCTTCCAAGGGATTGTCCCCAGGAGAGCTGGGGGACAGAGCAAAGGAGAGGATGCATAAGTTGGAGCTAGCTAGGCTCATAAAGGATGGCCAGAAAGACAGAGAGCAAGAAAATAGAGCTTGGGATGGGATTAGAGATGAAGAAGTTAGCCTTAGAGGAAAAGAGGATGCATTTTGAGCATGAGAGAATGATGAGGGAGTTGGAGTTGAAAGCCAGGGGCTTAGGGATTCCTCCCTCTGGTGGCAGCAAAATTGTATTATTGAGTGCTGAGGAAGTGCACACACCCAGAGATGTGGCGCCTGACTTGGAGGGGGTTGATTTACGCCAGGAGGTTCAAGGACGTGAGGTAGCTCCGGTGGTGCACAGTGTCCCTGAGATAGATTGGGGAACTGGCCCAGGGGTTCATGGTCCTAGTGGTGGGAGGGACACTCCACTGACTCTAGATGAGAGGAGCAGGGAGGGGGGTTCCCCCATGGTTGAAGTCCTGGTGTGTGAGTGTGAAGACCGCCCAGAAGAGTGTGGGTTGAGTGACAGAGACAGTCAGATACTGTCTTGCCAGTCTCAGGAGAGTGGTGTGGGGTACGTGTGCAAGGCACTGGATGGTGAGGTGAAGGATAGTTTGGTGGGTCTGTGTGATCCAATTTTGGGAGAGCATATTGTAAGTCCCTATTTTCCAGAGCTATGCCAACACCTGTTGGAGTGTGAGTTCTCTGACCCCAGGGAGCTCACAATGGAGGCAGACCTTTTGGTGGATTCCAGAGGGTCTGAAGAGGCATTGGGGAGTGACCCTAAGAGGAGTGGCTCAGGTGTCTTCCAACCCAGAGTGGTGGGAGAGGTTCAGTGTAGCCCATCTAGGTCCCGTGGTAGTGGGAGGGGTGTAGGGGCTCACGTCCTGTCTCTGCGGAGAAGGAGTGAGTGTGGGGCTGCGTGTCCCAAGGTGCCCGAAACCCAGTCTCAGGGCCTGGATGGTTCCTTAAAGGAACACCAGGTTGGGGGCCTAGGCTGCACTAGTAGGCCATTCGAGGAGGATCTCCTAGTGTCTAGAGAACCTGGAGCGTCTGTAAATGGGGCTCCAGTGTTTCTGGTGTCTGGCGGTGCCGCTCCACTTGGGGGGGTGCAGAAGTCCAGAGTGAGGGGTGAGAGGGGGAGAGAGGGGAGAGAGTCCCCAGTGGAAGAACCAGTGGGTCAGGGGCCAGCCAGAAGGGCTGAGTCACCGGTGAATGACCTGGGTGACACCACTTCTGTCCTGGGGGATCTTCACGCGCTGTCAGATGGACAGGGGTAGGGAGATCTGCGCCAGGCAGACTGTCACACAACACATGAGAGATCTGTTACCCTCTGGGGGGGCATGCGTGCTCCCCAGGAAGTCCTGGTGCGCCAGGCAGATTCTTACACAACTCTAGAGGAGTGTGTTTCCCTTGGGGGGGGTTGGTGTACCCTCCCGGAAGTCCTGGGTTGCCAGGCACAGGTCCAGCCTAAGGGTACAGACCCTGGGTTGGAGGGCCAAGTTCAGGGTGTCCCCCCTGACCTGGAGGAAGGGGCAGCTGCTAACAGTGCCCCTACCAGTTTGTCTTCTGCGGGTACCGCTCCTGATGGGAGGGGACAGTACTCTGGAAGGGGGTGCAGAGGGAGGGAGTCCTCGCCTCTGACCCCGGTTAAACTGGAGGGTTTAGACCCTAGATTGGAGGACCAGGTTCAGGGTGTCCCCCCTGACCTGGACGCCCAGTTACAGGATAGAACCCCTGAACTGGTGGGCGAATTGTGCAGGACACCTGCCACAGGTGCCCTGGCAATTCTGGAAGGGGGTACCACTCCAGGTGGGAGGGTACAGAGCCCCAACAAGGAGGAGGAGGACCGGGTGTGGGAAAGCCCACCCCAGTCTCCCTGTCCAGCCACCGGGTATAGGCCCGGGGCTGGTGGGTCAGTGCCAGGATGTCATACCTGACCTGACAGGAGGGAGAGGGGACAAAGGGTGCCAAGCACCTGGGGCTACTGCCCCCGCTCTCTGACGCCACAGAGGTTTGAGAGCCCTGAGAGGCATAAGGCCTGGGTCTCATCCCTGACCACTGTCAGTGGCCACTGTGGCTTGCTGTCTGTCTGTTGGGACACACCTGTGAGCAAGTTAAGGTTAGGTGCTGCACAGGTGGTGTCCACAGGTGAGGAGAAGGGTTCCCCATGGATTAGCTTGGTGGGCCCTGAGAGTATGGACAGAGGGATTCCAATAGGTTCAGATTGGCGTAGAACTGGAGTATGCCCCTGCTGTTGTGGGCCAGGGTCCAGGTTCTATCGCCCAAAGCAGGGAAGCCCATCAAGGTAGTGATTGGTCTACCCTGCGTTTTGGCTGGAAGGGGGTTGTGTTGGACTTGGCCCTTTTGCAGGGTCATCCCTGAACATTTTGCCTTCCTCCTAGCCTTTTTTCTGACATGGTGTTGGTTGTTTTATGACTCTGGGCACTTTACCACTGCTGATCAGTGCTAAAGTGCATATGCTCTCTGGTATAAATTGATGTATGGATTAGTGACTCCATGATTGGCTTGTTTGGTTTACTTGTCAGACCCTAGTACAGTGCACTGCGTGTGCCCAGGGCTTGTAAATCAAATGCTGCTGGTGGGCTTGCAGCACTGATTGTGCCACCCACCGGAGCAGCTTGTAAAGTGTGTCTCAGGTCTGCCATTGCAGGGCCTGTGTGCAGTCTGGTACTGCCATGTTGACTGGGCAAGTGCACCCACTTGCCAGTCCCTAAACCTTCCCTTTTATACATATTAGTCCCCCTAAGGTAGGCCCAAGGGCAGAGTGCATTGTAGGTAAAAGGTAGGACATGCCCTGATGTGTGTGGCATGTCCTAATAGTGAATTACAGCCATTTTCGTTTTTCACTATTGCAAGGCTACCTGTTCCGCATAGGCCAGAATGGGCAGTTAGATTAGTACATCTTATAATCCTAAATGACTCAGGGAACCAGGTAGAAATTCGAGTTTAGTATGCCTGAACTCAGAATGATAAAATACATCTTTTAGTGAAGTTGGTTTTAACATTCTGTGTTTGAAAATACCAATGGGGGAGCATATATAATGGACCGCTGCTCATAAGTACTGTCACAACATATATAGGCTTTGGATGCCCAATAATGATAATGCAGACTTACCCAAATGGGTGTATCTGCGCGCTGGAGGTGCAGGCACTTTGTACGTGTGATTAAACACAATGGTTCAATTAGGCATGAGGAGCTGATGCTCTGTTCCGCTAATAATTAAGGTTGCTTGCCTTCAGTTTGGGCTTCTAAACCAAGTAAAAGCACAATATTAGAAGGATGCTAGGTATGTCTGCTCTTAGTAAATGACGCTATGTGCGTCAATAACTCGTCAATTCTACCACAGCGCCTCTTACCTTACTCGATCATGAATCTTTTTATGCCTGCACCTGGACCTGCAACCCATAAAGACCAGAATAGGGCAACACCGTAGCCGCATCAGGCACTCTGTAGTCAATGCCCCCTTGGTAAACGGTCCATTATATATGCTCCCCCATCTTCTCCATAGAGCACACGCCAGGACCGCACACTCACTGTGCCTCCTAAAACCCTACATGTGGATTCTTCCCGTTGTGCCATTCAGATTTTTGCCAGCCTACCTCTACCCTCACATGGGGTAAGTTCATCACCTTCATGTACCTACTCAGTGTCGTGTTGTTAGCACCATAACCCTTATTTATAGGTCTGACAATAACACGCCTTATTTTTTCACGTGTTCAGCACCCGGCTGGGTCCCATGTGAGTATTAATTTCTTCACTACACTCACGGTGCTACACCTTCTACACAAGGCTGTGCAGACTATCCTTCTGGTACTACACTATCGGTTCTCTCCATTTACAAGCTCAGCTGCTTCATCACAGCCACATACTGACGTTATCTCTCTCTCTTTTTGTAGGTGTCCCTACACCCCTAGGTCCTGAAGAGACCCTACATTGCACACAGGGTCGAAACGCCAACGACTGTTTACAAAAGCGAACCATTTAAAACCAGCACTTATCATTGTATAAAGCGCGGTTTATATACTGTATATCTCCTAATGGTCGTCTTTATGATATATAGGAAACCTTGTACATATGTCACAATTATGTCACCACTGTTTTAGGTTCCATTTTTCACTGGGACACCATTCACTATTGTTAGAGTATTATTTAAATACCATGTGTGTAGTTTGTATCAAAAACTGTATAAATATTTGTTCTTGAAATACAAATTTAAGGTGTGTTCGACTGCTTCTCCTTTTGACATCACATTTAACCCATTACATTGCCATTGTGCATTTCTATATCAAGATTAAGTTGCCATTAGTCCACAGGAGCCATTGTTTTTGATAATAATCCGTTTACTGGAAGCATCCAATAATTCAGATTCTTTATCAGGAGGCGGGGCATCCCTTGTGGTTTGGGAGTTAGCCCTCTTCCGAGCATTAGAAACGACCAAAGAGTCTAAAGGTAACTGGCCTTTGATGTAGTCTGGGTCATTAGGTGCAGCCCTGTATTTCTTCTCTACCCTGGGAGTGATGATCCTAGCTTTGACAGGGTCTTGAAAGATATCTTCAGTATGTTTAAGCAGGGCCTTTAACATCGGTAAGGTTTGGGTAGCCCTTTGAGATGAACTAAGGGTCTCCAATATAAAATCCTCCTCCAGACTCTCCTTATGAAGCTCTACCCCATGGTATTCTGCAGCCCTATTAATGAGCTCAATGTACCCAATATTATCATCTGGAGGGGACGGTCTAGACAGATACAAATCAGGGTCATTATCAGGTTGAGGGACATTATAATGATCCCATGGATCAGGATCCTGTGGGACATGTTGTGGTGCATAGGCATCTAAAGCTTCATCATCATCATCTGTATCATGTGGGTCAGTTGATGGTGGTGTAGGGGCATGTGCAGGTGAAAGAAGAGGATCTTCAGAAATGTAAAGAGAAGAAGAGTCAATAGCTACATTTTTCTTTTTTAAAGGAATGTGGTAGTTCTCTGATAAGCCCAATTTCCTCTTTTCCGGAAGTTTGGCATGAATGTGACCAGTTTCTGGGTGGATTGCGATTTCTTTCTGTTTCGGATCCGGTGGATTTTCGGTCCGAGACTCTGTAGTCGCTGTACCGTCTAGATTTAGCTTTCCGCAGCGGCGGAACGGAGACCAGAATGTGTTTCTGTTTCGACGCCAAAGGTTTCAGGTCGGCACCGGCGTGGGGACGGGTCGAGCCGGAAGGCTGTTGTCTGTGATTCGGCGCCGAGCCTGAAGGCGGGGTGCTCGAAACTTTAACTCGGTGCCGACCTTGTCCCGAAGACAGAGGAGGGACGGGAACCTTTTTCTTGTAAAGGAGATGATAGGGGAATGCATGCACTTCGGAGTCAGCGTCGGATACGGAGACGTACTCCTCCTCCATCTCGGCTTCCTGCGCTTGCGATTCGTCGTGGTCGGACTCTTCCGCGAGGAGGTCCGTCGCTGGACCGCTTTGCTGGTACATTTCGTGATGTCGAGCCCGACGATCACGGAGGGTTTTCTTCGACCGAAATGACTGGCACGCGTTGCGGTCTTTCTCGTCATGTTCCGGGGAGAGGCAAAGGTTGCACACTTCGTGCAAGTCGGTGTGCGGGAATTTAGCGCAACACACTGGACATAACTTGAATGGAGTCCGTTCCATCAGCTGCGACCGCTCCCCACGGGTATGTCCAACGGCCTTTCACGAATGTTCCGATCGAAGATTTTCTAGAGCAAAACGATACGCAGAGAGTGGGAAACGTGAACGATAAACAATACCGTCGAGGGTAGTGGATTGCGCGTCGAAGGGGGCCCGAAAGAACGGTGCCTAACCGGAGCGCAACAATTCACATCCGAACCCGATGGCGGAAAAAAACAATCTAACAATGGAGTCGATGTCCATGCGCACTATCACCTAAGGGAGGAGTCACCTACCTCGTGACTGGAAAGACTTCTTCAAAGAAAAACAAAGTGCAAACATCCGGACCCAACACTAGATGGCAATCTATGCACAAGCATATGATCTACAGCTCATATGCATCGAACAAGGATGTTTATGTTTTGTCACAAAATAAATGTATGCTTATGGCACCAACGTCCTTAACAGTGCTGCTTTATACACTGGCATAAGTTATTAGGCAGAAAGAAGACTGGACCAGGACTCAGTTTCTGCAATACTGTAAAAATGAGGCTCTGGATGACTGTTGATGACATGTGGCACCCTCCCTTTCACACTATCACCTCTGTTCACAGATGACAACTATGATAAGGCATTCATGTTAGGGAGGTCCTTTGGTGAACACTGCTTTAAGACAACACACCGCATACCTATCTTCAAAATTCCTATTTTCCACTCATCTCATATGTCCCCAACATATCCAGTGTCAGAACTGCAGTGAGATCCTGCACCCCAGAAGCTTCCATCCAACTCCCGCCCAAGTATTACCCTCCTCACGCACAACACCATCTTGACTCCATCACCAATCACTATCTCAACCCTCCCTGCTACTTTCGCACCCTATTTCCTCTATCCATACTTACAAGTCTTATGCCCACTGCTACTCTACTACTATCCTCACTACTTAGGTTGATCGATTCATTCCAACTCTTCTGATTACCCTTTCATCAGAGTTAACTGAGAAAGCCAAACCATTAGAGGGGTCCTCACATATGACTTTGCTGACTTTGTGCATAATTCTCTGGACTAGTTCTGCCAGTCACTCATCATCTGCCCTAGTCCAAAGTATTTCATATGTACAGAGCCTTTGGAACAGTAGAAACAACCCAAACATGTACCACAGCTGCCAGGTGACAGTCTTGTGAACCTCATTTTGACTGAAGCACTTGGTCAGTTCTTGCTTTGTTGCCTAGAGCACTTTGCGTTCTTGGACTTGTAGTTTGATTTTTCCCATTGTGTAAGTAAGAGCTGAAGTCAGACTGCCTTTGAATGAAGGAAAAGGGGGCCAACAAGTTTAACATAATTGTATTTCCAATAAAGGCAGAAGTGTGTATTATCAGCGCCTGGATACCCCTTCGGGTGATAAGTGCGCTATACAAATCATCATAACATCATGAGCATATCACTTTGAGAATGGTTGGGAACATTAATCAAAAAACTGCCACTTGATATTGTTTACCTACCTTACAAAATAAAAAACAAATTAATGGCAAATTAAAAAGAACAAAAGCAAATGTAAACCTCAGTAAAAAAGGCAGCAATTTTGATGAGATCTTGGGGTAGGTGCAAACAAACAATCATCGGGGTGATTGGAAAACTAGAACAGTATTTTTTGACTCTGTTTGACCAGAATCACATATATTGATCTTAAATCCGCCTGCCTTAATATGGCATTTATTGACCTGAACTAGATAGTTAATTCAGTTGATCGTTTGAAGTTATGGAACACCTTAACAATCTTGGGGATGACAGAGCTCTACTGAAGGCGATCAAGCCTCTTTTCCGGAATAATCTGCAAGAGTTTACTATGGGCCATGGAACAGTTTACTTCATCAATGTAGTTCTGTATGGGCCCTGCCAAAAGTATGCATTGACTCCATTCCTCTTTAGTTTTTAATCAAACTTAAAAGAGACTTGTTAGACATACCCTTTTGCACAGGTATCTCATCCTGTCCTGCTATTTCCCAATGGTGTAATTTTCCTTGCCAGGACCACCAAGGCACCAAGTTACCTTTTGAAATACATTCTGGAGTCATTGAAGACCTTTTGCCAATAGAGGTCAAAAATAACGGCACCAGTCACTAGGACACAGAGTTTCACCTCTTCTATAGCGAATACCACTCTTGAAAATATATGCTCCTTTGGCTACCTTATGGCCAGGTTACCCTAGCTTGGTTCCAGTCAAGAAAATGGAAAAGCTATAGCTTTGTTTGTCCTGCTGCAGGCATCCGAGGCTGTATCTAATAGGATGCCTGGGAAGGTGGCACCCATTCAGGTCCTGCTTGGCCGGCCCAATTTTGTAACCCAGAGTGGCCGGCAATAGGTCCCAGCTGCCCCAGGCCACCATCCTCCCAAAAAAAGGCATACAAAATAGGAGAGTGGCAGCTGCCATGGCACCATCTTTGCAATAACAAGCAAGGTGTCAGGGCAGGTTTCAGCTGTAACAGCACTACGTGGATCCCCCCCCCCTTTTGTAGCCCCAGTAGACTGACAGATCTCCCAAAAGTCTGTTTGCAATAGTGGCCAAGCTAATGGGAAAGTTGTCAGCAGTCTTGGTCTTTCTTGGACATACTATTTGGCTAAACAATGGAGCCCCGAACAGGTAATCCCAGTCTACGAGCATTGGTTGCAGTTGCAAACAGGGAAACTGGAAAGATGCTGGCTGTTCACCATCCAAAGAAGGAGGATAAAGGAGTCCTAAGGAAGCTGAGAGCTTCAGTAGACTGTTTGCGATAGTGAACAAGTCTTTGGAGGGACATTATCAGCTGCTCAACCACTGTGAACTTGTGTATCTATAAATAAATTCCCTATAACAAGTTAAAGCTAAATGGAAGTCAAGGTTGCCTGGAATGTCTACAGCAGCTGATGCATAAAACCTAGAAAAGACCAGACATTTACAATTGAAGGTACTAGCTCTAAAAGTAGATGTAGTCAGTGTACATTATTTGGTAGACCACAACAAAGATGCTAGAAAGCTAAAGCATGTTAAACTTAGCAAATAAAAAGCATTTCAAGGGAAGAAGAAAGACCATAAAGAGTTAGAAAACAACTGCAAATTGCAAGCAGCGAAGCAAGGACTCAGGTGTGACCACAAGATGCACATACTCTTCTTTTTCCAAGTCACACAATAACAGTATACACTGTCTAGCGTTCGGAGACATTGCAAAAGGCAGACCAATTGTTGTGACTACCTCCCCTTCTAACTGCCATATAAAATAGTGAAAAATACAAAAATTGTTGGATGGAATGTTTGACTTAATCTCAACCACTGGTAATTACTCAGCTGCATCCCAGTCCATCATTTCTTTTGGGCACCAGGCCACCTCAGATGAGACAATGGCCATATGTAACTGAGCCTTGTTCTTGTTCTAATTGGAAAAGCCCAGCCCGAACCGCCAAGCCAGGTCCCTCAGAGCTGAATGCAAGTATCTCAAGACTGGTTTCAACCTATTTGGGCCTTCGGTCAGGTGCCATATTAAGGCATACCCATAGCACTTGGAACATCACAATGAAAAATGCAAAATCCCGATGCATGGAATGCTTAAATTAATCTTAGCCATTTGTTTTTTCAGTAGTGCCGCCTATGTCCGGAAGAGGGTTCCATGCTCACCTTGCCACAGGACACAAGTTGTACCTCACAAAAGAGCCCTAAGGAGGTAAAAACCGGTCTGAAGTTGCTTGTGCTCCCATCAGGAAAGAACTTAGCCTGGCAGGTCAGCCTGGAATATTCCTATTCGAGAAGGATCAAAACAAATTTGCATAAGGCTGGACTCTGTCTAGAATGGCGCAGTAGAGAACATATGATGGTCTGGAATGCTGCACAGAGCGATCGTCAGTGGCCGACATTAATTCAAGCATTCCTTCCAACACCTTGTTGGTTTTTAGGTAGATGTCCTAAGTGCAACGGGTATGCCCAAACATGGGTCCCGTGCTCACTGTGCCTTAGGACTCAAGCTATGCCTCATTGATGAGACTTAAGTATGTTGAAACTTGTTTGGAGTTGCTTGTGTTCCCTTCAGGAGGGGAAACTGGCCTGGCAGTTCAGGCTGGACTGTTAAAATTGGAGCAGGACCAAGACTGATCACCATAATGCTGGTCACCGTCTATAATGGCACAGTGGGTGAAAAACTATGGTTTGGAATACAGCACAGACCAATCGCCAGTGGCTGAGATTAATTCAAGTAATCCTTCCATCACTTTGTTGTTTTTGCAGTAGATGCCACAAGCGCAATGGGTATGTGCGTACGTGGGTCTCGTGGCCACAGGACACTTGCTATATCTCAGTGATAAGAGCTAAGTAGGTTGAAACCAGTCTGGGGTTGCTTGTGTTCCTATCTGGAGGAGACTTGGCCTGGGAGTTCAGGCTAGACTGTTCCTACAGGAGTAGGACTGAGACTGTAAGGGCTGTAGGGGCTGGACAACTGAGATGCATCTTCCCACGCTATTTAATGCATGTGACTCAGGCATTACCAACCTGAGGCAGGCAAACCAGCTTTGATGTAAAGGAAGAAGGTATGGAAATAAGTAGCAGGATGGAGGCTTGAGACACAGACATGATTCAACAACTGGAGTACACAGAACTCAGGAATGTTTACCATCCCCTTTCTTCTTCCTTTATTCCACGTCTCTATTTTTATTGTATTGTTCCTTGTTTTATATTTCTTTTCTACACTTTCCTGCTCAATTTCTCTCTGCTGCCATTCATGCACTCCTCATCATACATACACTTTCATGTATAGATTATAATGAATAGTGGGAACTTGAGTGAGATATTTGGTGCTGAAAGCTTGTCTAGCATCATGTGTAGACATTTCTTGTTTTTGAGATGAATTGACGAGAAGTTGTTCTTGAAAACCTGAATTCATTATTGTATTACAATATTAGGTTACTCATTTTGAAAAAGTAACATAAATGTGGTAAAAAAAGGAATAACCTATGGGATAATGTCGCAGGAGAGAGCGTAGTGGTGTGTATGTGGATTATTTGTAGCTACATTTGTTGTTTTCCCAAACATTTGAAGGAGTTAACTGAGGTTCAAGGTAAATGAGGAGATCAAACTAACATAACACAGAAATGTTTGTAAACAATAAACTAATTTAAAAAAGTCCCTAAAGATTTAGCACAAAACAAAACCATGCTTTGATCACAATTCCATGTGTACTTCTACATGTAACCATTGACTTATATTGCCATTCCTCTTCTACCACATCATCTACCGTACCTTCATAAGTTCTTCGGCTTCACCTTCTGGGCTGATGTTATACTGGGCCAGCAACAGGTTCTCTGTCACCACTACCAGCACGTCCTTCTTCTCAATGAAGAGCAGTGTTCGCACTGGACTGTCTGTGCACAGTGCCTGCATTGTCCTGCCTTTCTCATTCACACAGTGCACAGATCCTACAACAAACACAAATTGTGAATTCACTAACAATGCCCTAAGATTTCCAGGATACAATAAAATACACACGTATTTTCGTGAAAAATTACTTTTTTATATTTTTATAACTAGTATTTCTATCAGCAACAATGTAATAAAAATCTATTTCGGCTATTTAAATATTCTTCCACTACGTTGAGCAACCGCTAATACAATCTACCCATTATTTTAGGCTACCTGACAGGTGGTCCATGGTTGTTAACAATTTGATAAATGCAAACAATTGCAGATGCAATGAGCAGGGAGATGAGATTCATTCATGAATGGAGGTTTACATGTCAGTATTAAAGACAGCATAATTCCAGCATAATTCCCCACAACAATGGTAACAGCAGAAAGAAGAAGAAACACAGCAAAGTTTGGTTTTGGCACAGGATATCAACCTGGTTTCAATTTCTGGAAGTAGGATCTAGTATCACCCTGCTCTGTAGGCTCTGAGTTTGACTGGTCAAACTGTTCCTTTTACAAGATTTGATTGTCTTTATGTTTTTGTTTGACTCTAGGCTGAGGTGAGGGAAAATCAGACACCTCTGTCTCTAGAAAATAAAGGTTTCTTACCTGTAATCCTAGCTCTCTGTCAAGGAAATTTCCACTGAAATCCTGAGCACTGAAATGTCCTAATCAAGTAAGGTATCCAGTAGTACTTGACCAAAAAGTTGTATTTTTCCTAAAAAGCCACATTTTTCTTCAACAAATTAAGACAAATTTGACAGCCAAATATCTTCTCTAAAAACAAGCAGGCAATTTTAAATTAAAATAGCAACTAAATAAAGAACAGTGACAAGAAAAACTCTTTCACAAACCTTGTTTAAAAGAAAAGGAAAAAAAGAGACCAATACAACTAGACAGGCTGCAGCCTAAATATGCTAGAAACCAGACACTGCTTTTTTAACAAAGCATACTTCACCACTCATGTGGACTTATTGCAGTGCTTAATTTGAGCCAGTGGTTTCCGGTGATCGGCACCAGCACTTAATTGGCAGCACCGGCACTTATGACAGTCTGCCACATGGTGGGCTGTTTGTCTGATTTAGAGTCAGCACAACAACAGTTGTTTACTAATGCAATATACGTTACAAATAGCTATTACCTGCCGCCTATGCTAATCTTATAGCTTTGGGGGCGGAAATAGTCTGAACTGTCACACTTGTAGGAGTCTGATGGTTAGTAGTTGGTTTGGTACTGCCGTTGGTAGCGCTAGCAGGGGCAATGGGTGGTGTAGGCTGCAGTGGCCTCCTGATGAGGGCCCTGGCACTTAATTTTTTACAAATTAAGCGCTGACTTATTGGCGCTACGAGGATCACCATCTCTTAGGAAAAGTCAGTCTGATGATTACTGATTGGATCAGGTGTATCAGCAGAAACATTTGTGGCTGATCTACAGAAAAGACAACCCCCTTAGCTCCTGGTTGGTAAAAGCTGGAGAAGAAGTATGGGAATTACTTGTTCTCTGCGTACGCAAATACATTTAGTTTGAGGATAGCGCCAGTCGTAGAAGACTCCATGTAGCACTTTGTCATTTATGACCCATTTATGAATTTCTTGGATAATCCTGCCGAGTGACTTTTTGAACTTCTAGAAAGTAAACTGCTGCTGTGATTTGCAAGTCTCTGGCTATGAGCCATTATAATTGCTTGTGTTTCAAGAACCAGCAGCCTAGATCTGGACTATACATGCTTGTTTAGTTTATGCAGTGTTGTCGTACTGTCATCAGAAGATGCAAATAACAGTTTTTTTATTAATGGGAGAAAATATCCGAGAGCCGGGTGGACTCGTCTCATCTCTAACAGCTTGATACAAAACCGGTTCTCTTAGTGGAACCATGTCCATTATACTCTAGAATGTTCCATCTGAGCTCCCCAACCTATTAAGGAGGCATTTGTTACCATAGTTTGATTCAGAACGTCTTGATAATATGGGACTCCTCTGAGGAGAATTTTGCCCTTGCACCACCACAGAGCAGAATGTATTGCTGCCAGGGTGAGAATTAGTTTGCAATCCCACTTGTTTGAGTACTGGAACCACTGATTTTCCAGACACTGTAAAGTGGCCTCAAGAGGAAATGAGTGTAATGTACAAGGAAAATGCAGGATGCCATGGAGCCTAGTAGGGAAGAGATCTAACAGTTACTTGCAATGTCTTCGGAAGATTGGCACTTCAGGATAGAAAACAGTCTCTCCTCCAAAAGATACACTTTTGCTGCTGGCATGTAAAGCACCACTCACAAGTAGTGAAGGCACTCTGCTGGTACGGAAGTACACTTTGCTTGGTCGAATCGTAGACCAAGTTAGTTCAAAAACATCTAGAGTTTACTAAAAATGTGGTAAGACTTCTTACTACTTTGATGCCTTTATCAGCCAGTCGTATAAACCTGGGTAGACTTTTTTTTTTTTTTTTATATTCTCAGATATGTGGCTAGTATCATTATGCACTTTAAGTCCTTGGGTTGGGTTTGAAACCGAATGGAAAGACCTTATATTGGTAATGCAGATTTTCGATTAAAAAAAACAAACGTAAGGAACTTTTGATATTTCTGCAATATTGAAACATGGATGAATGCACCCTGGTTACTGAATGTGCATGAGATGGGGAGTCTGTGCCCTCTAAAGATTGTATTTTTGGTTTATTTTAAAGTATGCACCTGACAGCCTACTGAACATATTGTATCCCTTTGTTTGAGTTGTGGATAATATTTTTTTGGGCTAGATTATATGGGGAGCTGTCAAGTAAGGTGTGGTACGGTCATTTAGGCGAATATACCCCGCTTTTTAAAGTCAAAAGAGGCATCCGACAGGGCTGCGTCCTAGCTCCATTACTTTTCTCATTGTTTATCAATGAAGTCGACGCAGCTCTGAAACTGTTTGAGTCGGATGCCCCTAGGGTGGATGGGAAGCCTGTCCCAATCCTTTTATATGCAGACGATGCGGTTTTACTTTCTCGCACCCCTATTGGGCTACAGCGTCTTATTGATAATTTTACTGTCTTTATTACTAAAAGAAAACTTTTAATCAATAAATCAAAAACTTTTGTTATGGCTTGCGGTAGGAACCCTATAACATCTAGTTCTTACTTTATTGAAGTTTCCAAGGTTCAGATAGTCAAGACATTTTGTTACTTGGGCATTACATTTGCAGGGAATAGGTCATGGGCTCAGGAACAGGAAAATGCCTGTTCTAAGATGCTTAGAAATATAAATGGTATTTTCAGATTTGCGGCCAAACTGGGCAATCGACGCATTAAAGATATGTTGACAATTTATGAGATACGATGCGTCACCGCAGCTCTTTATGGGGCAGGTGTTTGGGGTCACTTTCAGGGTAATATATTACAACAAACCGAAAATTCGTTTTTAAAACGTTTACTTTGTGTCCCTTCATCTGCCTCCACGGAACTGATCCACCGTGAGGTGGGCATCAAATATATTTCAGACCTGGCTTCAACACGACCCCTCTTATTATGGAAATCAATATGGTCAAAAGAGGAAACAATATTTACTCAATCTATTATATGGGACTGCCTCAAACTGGAGAACTGTTTAAGAATACCCTGGCTTAACTATATTATTTATTGGTTTAAATCTTTATTCAACTGTGATATACGATTGGATCCTGGGTGTACTGTCTCTGTTGCTAGAGCCGAGATAAAATTAACTTTGCTAGCAAATAAAATAGAGGCTCGTTCACGTGTTACTAAGAATCAATCAACTCTCCTCTTCTATTTGCAATTGGACCTTGAACAGGGTTTCCAAACTTATCTGTCAGTCGTGACAAGAGCTTCGCATCGTTTTGTGCTGACACGCTTAAGATTGGGTATTGTACACCATCTTGTTAATTTTCCAATTATGAACCAGTGCTCTGTTCACGCATGCCCATGTGATGGAGTCTCACGACAAAGCTGCTGCCATATGTTATTATTTTGCATATTTTATTATCATCTTAGGAAATTTTATTTAAAACCTTTTTTTCTACACTATAATATAAGATCCACTACAGATGCCATGAACTTGCTTTTTAGATTGGATGACCCACGATTGTGCTTTTATTTAGCTACATTTCTTCTGAAATCTATTAGTATTAGGAAATCTATGATTATTGACATTTGATTGTATGTTTTAAGGGTATCATGTAATTATGTGCATTTGCACTCTTGAATTAGGATAATATATGACCCAGTAAATGCTTGGACCCTTTTGTGAATCATGCACTTGCACTTTGTATCTGAACTAATATGTTTACGAACTTTGATATATTTGCATTTTCCATCCCACTGTTTCATAATTTTTTGATTTTACTGTAGATTGAGCTTTTTTATGCCTGTACTGCTTATATGGTTGATTTATTTAACCGAATAAAAGCTTTTAAATCGAAATCGAGTTGTGGATACATTTTAGAAAAAGTTAGCATCAGGAATTTCTCCTTCTTTATCCATTTTGTTGCTATTTCCATGTACACAATGGGTCTGAATTCTTGCTTCAGTCCAAGTTTGGAAATCACAAATTAACAGTATAACAAAATAAAGTCTCTTTCCTCTTTGTTAAGATTGGACCGAAGAGTGATGACCTCTTGTTGACCTCTTGTTGAGGCTTTTCCAGCTCAAAATGGGACAACTGCTTTGGAAGAATGGCTGGAGATGATGTGAATCTGAGAGAACAGCTATGCTGCAGAATATTAAGCACTCATCGAAAACTGCTTTGGAAGAATGGCTGGAGATGATGTGAATCTCAGAGAACAGCCATGCTGCAGAATATTAAGCACTCATCTGTCTTTTGTGATGCTTTGCCACTCTTCAGAGTGGTTCATGATGCTTCCTTCAACTAAGTGAGGTGCAGAAGAGGGGTAAGGGTGGAGTTACTGCTTACCTCCTGCCTGGGGATTTCCTATGGCCACTGATGGCTGTTGGCCACCTCTGCCTCTCACATTCTTTTTAATGCTGGCACGACTTCTGATGTTGAGACTGATGATGTTGAGGACACTGAAGGGTTTGAACCTACTGCAGCAAGAACCGGTGATCATAAGGTCTGTAGTTCTTCTTGTACTCATTTTTCTTTTCAAGGGTTACAGCTTTCAAATTTTTCATTTGGTCTTCATCCACTGCATTCCCTCATCAGCACGAGTGCCAAGAAGTGTGGGTCCAGATAAAAACAGATTTCGGACAGGTCTCTGCCCTTCAAGTTTCAGGCCTCAGTCAGGAAGACTGTCGAATGGCTAGGCCATGACAGTCATAACAGATCACAAAGTTGGAGGAATCTGCAGCTTCACCTATGGTTTGATATCAGCAGCTGCAGATTCCTCCAACTTTGTGGTCTGTTACTACTGACATGGTACTTTCACTTTCATAGTGGCAGTTTTTATGGCAGTTGCCGATGCGCCATACTTATTCCTCCCTACAGAGTTGAGGCATTCTCTTTTTTCCGTGATGAACTGCTGCTTTTAGAACAGTAGAATGATACTTTCTTGCCACAGAGTTAAACGTTAAATCTGGCTGTGGATCCGCCTTTGAGAAAAGAGATTTCTGATCCAGGGCCTTGTATTTCTTCTGCAGCTTTGAAGGGGACAATTTGATTGAGCCTAGTGTCAGAAAATGTTCCATTAATGTTTCCAAAATTTCGGAAAGAAGAGGAAGCAAGGTCTTACTGTTCAGCAGTGATGTAGAGTTTCAAAGATAACAGATGTAGAAGCTTTAACTGTAAGCATTAGAATATTACATGTTGTGGTTGCTCATCAAAACTTCAATAAATGTGTTAATGTTGTTGATAGGTGAAAATCTAGACAGGTTAATCCACACGGGTTGATGAATATCTTCATCGGTCGAGGGGAAAGCAGAATATATATGTGTACATGTGGAACACCCTGAGTGGCTGAAATGATGCCTGTGATATCAGGATGGAGAGCTTGATTTTGTCCCAGGCACGCTATCTCTAGTCCGAGAAGAGTGTGCAGGAGGTTGTGGAGGGAGATCAACTAGTAACTAGTTGTTACGGCAATTATGGCACTGCCAATAAAAAACAAAACTAGAAACGGACCTGTGAAGATGTCTTCAGGCAGAGCACACAAAATCTTACTGCATATTAAGTTGACTTTTCCCAATCTCTACATCATTTTAGTTCCAGATTTCAAAAGTGCCAGTGAAATCACAGAGGCTTTTAACATCCCTGTCATAACGCATCAAACTTCCATGTGTAGAGAACGTTAGCGGATAAAAGTTCAAGATGAACTCCAACAATGGATGAGAGACAAGGCTGCTGTACTGTGAATTACAGGATTACATATCATTGGTGGTTCAACACCCAAGATATTGAATAACATCCCAATCAAAATAAAAACTAACTCATCCTTTCCCTCTCCCAAATCCAGACAGAAAAAATGCTTACTTTAGACTTATTTAATCACTTACCAACCTTACTTAAACAGTCCTCTGATTTAGCTTGTTCTGCTATTTCTTGTATATGTAAGGCACATACGTTCAATAATTGATCTTATTTCGATGTGGCTCTAATGTTTGTTTCAATTATTATGTATCGTGAAGGACGACGGACTGTCTCACTTATTCCATAAAGGCCTGTAACAAACACCTGCATTATGTCTGTGCTAGTGAAAATTCAAAGCCAACAAGTAAAGAAATAAACAAATGTTAGAGAAGATAGGTACTCAAAGCTTGGCCAAAGGAGTAGGAGGAAGTTCCTCTAAAGGATTATCCTGGGGTGAAGTAATGTAAGAAATGTCCATTTCTCATTCCAGTCTGTTGTCCTCGGTAAAAGATTTGACTACTTGCTCGAGTAAAATTTGAAAGGATGAGGTCATCATTTGCTTCACAAAACACAATTTGATTTATTTGCTTAGTCGTCACTGACTCTTGTCACGTTTTCCTCTTCGAGGGAAGTTTTTGTTCACAATTGCTGCCACATGCAGTGAGGATTTAATTTCTAACTTTCAAATCCAGTAATTTTCTGTTTCATTCAACACCCATTTTGATCTCAGCTGTGGGTCCAAGATCACTTTAGATTTTTTTTAAACTCACTTGTATGCCAAGAACAGGGACAGTAATTGTTGCATACCTAATCTATTACCAATTGTTTATCACTCCACATCTAAATGGAGGTATGATTCCCATTTTGGGTTTCTGCCACAGCTGACAACACATCCTGACTTTATGTAACAACACAAGTCTGTGAAGGCTTTTCTTGGGGTCCTAAGGCAGTAAGGGTTTATTGGGCAAAGTCCGGTGCAGGTCATGTCATTTGTCACTTATATGCTAAGAACACCCATATTACTTAGCCACTTCACTCTCCAGAGAAGCAAAGATGAGCGACTAAGGCTTATTCATGGAGGTGGTGACGATCAGAATCTCAGATACAGGATGACATAGTAAATTACATATAATAAACTCAATATCCTGTCAGTGATATGCCTTTAAAAAAGCCCCTCATCAATTCTGAGGTCAGAAAATGTATTTTCAAAATAACAGGCTGAGATCTCTTCTCCCACTGCTTTCTTCAAAGAACCATTTACTTCGAACAGGTGTCAATGCAAGATTTGACAACTACAATGACCTTTACACTGGCCTTCCTAAGGATCTTTTGATTAAGCTGTAACAAACCCGGAATGCTGCTGTTTGGGCCATTTCTGGTATCTGTAATGGAGGCCATGTTTCCACTGCAAAGTTTTGAACTGGTTGAAGTCTCTGAACCAAACACTTTAAAGATCGTATGCCTGGTAAAGGTGTCTTCACACATTGGCACCTCAGCACCTGAACTCCAATATGACCTCCTAGGTTTCTCAGTGACAGCTGCTCAGAAAGGAAAAGCTCCTTTTAAAGATTTCCAGGTATACTCTTACAAGACAAGCAGGCCATTAGTTTTCCAGATATTGCCTGTTGCTGTGGAATGTACTACCCTTGGATATCAATAGCGCTACCTCAATCCTAAATTTCAGACATTTGTGAACACTAGCACCAAGAGACCCTGTATTGGGTGGTGGGGTCTACAGAAATTCACTCAATCAATAGGGTTTGAATGTACATGTCTGTAGCAAACAATTAAAATATAATGTCAAAACGTGCAAGCATCCTCTTGAGCCAAGATACAAACCCAAAAGTAATTTAGCGCAACAGAGGCTTGGGACCTCCATGCACAGGCGAGTAACTGGGCTCGAAAATTCAGGGGTCTCTGTTCCAGGGGTTCTTGATCTAGACAGATCCTCTGCTATAAATCCACAAAATCCGCAGGCTGGGATAAACAATCTCCTTGGTTTACTCAAAATCTTTTCATTCTGAACAGACGCTGCCAACAATTGAAGAGAAAATGGCGTCTATTCCTAACCCTGTCTGACAAAGAGAAGTATGTTGAAAGTTTAAAAATCTATTCTAAGAGAATCTGACTAGTGAAGTTTTTTTTTTTTTTATACCAGTAAATTGAGAAAGCTAAATCTTCATCGAAGTCCGTTTTTAAATTTGGGAAAGCTATGTCTGCCCCTAAAGTGGCTGCACTTAGAGCTAATTCAGTGTAATACAGTTATGATGAGCTGGCTCATTATTTTAAGGACAAAATCCAATCAATTCAAACTGGGCTTGAGCCCTCAGGGGCCCCAATCTACATGCCGGCGACTCTTTTTGTGGCGCCCCAAGCTTAAAGAATTTGCTCCGATTTCCAGCCTGGATGTTCATCCGGTTTACCAATCGATCCTTGTCCCCCTTCTATCCTAAAATTAGGGGCTCCTTCACTTAATTCAAACGATGTGTTCTCTGCTTACTTCTTCTATTGCCACATCCAGATTTCCTTATTCCTGGAAAGCTGCAGTCTTGATTACCATTCTGAAAAAGGCTAACGCTGATCCTTCTAAATGGGCACATTTTAGGCCCCTTTCCCTTTTTACCAGCGCCAGTTAAAATGCTATTTATTTATTTATTTAGTGCATTTTTATAAAGCGCGGACATTACCCGAAGGTGTCAGAGCGCTGTACAATAGAACCAGTTACGTTACAAGAGAAAAGTGTTACACAATAGAACAATACAAAGATAAACAGAAGACTTAAAAGGAAGGGTATACAAACACAAAATCCAACACAGCACGCAAGGGTGAGGAATGTACAAGAAAAAATACAAATTTACAATGATGAGCGAACTTCCTAGAGGGGCCTGAGAATGAAAGTATTAGTTCTCAAAGTGTCTTTGGAAGAGAAGAGATTTGAGGTCAGCTTTGAAGATCCGGGTACAGGAGGTGGCACGGAGCAATGGGGGAAGCGAGTTCCAGATTCTCACCGCATTGCCTGAGAAGGATTGCGCCATCGATCTTTCCCTTTTGAAGGAGGGGGCTCAAGCAGAAGCTTTTCCGCATTGCGAGAAGGTCGAGAGCCTCCGGACAATTTCAATTTGTTCGCCAGGTAACAAGGGGAGGAAGTGTGCAAGGCTTTGTGTGTGATGCAGGCAGTTTTGTAAATAGATCTTGCCTCGATCGGAAGCCATCGAAGAGAAGACAGGAGAGGAGTGACGTGGGCGCTTCGTTTAGACCCTGAAATGAAGCGAGCTGCTGAATGGAGGATGGATTTGAGAGGGGAGAGGTGGGATTTGGGAAGGCCCGTCAGAAGAAAATTACAATAATCCAGTCTAGAGAAAACCAGCGATTGTACCAAGGTTTTTAAGTCTTTCTCCGGGAAGAACCGATGAATCCCCCACAGAAGGCCCAACTGGTAACGTGCGTTCTTAGCAATAGAGTTGATGTGGGAGATTAAGTTGAGTCTTTTGTCAAGTATGACACCTAGGGATTTGGCGCTGTCGACAATGATGGGTTTGTTGTTGAGTAAGTTCAGCTGATCCATCCAAGATTGAACAGGAGGAGGGGGGAGAGAGAGGTAGAAAGGAGGAGGAATTCAGTTTTGGCGGGATTTAGAATGAGTTGGTGAGCTAACATCCAGTTGTGAATAGAGTTGAGAGTGGAGTTGAGTAGTGAGAGATCGTGTGCGGAAGACACCTTGAGGTAGATTTGAGTGTCATCCGCATAAAGATGGTAATGGATCCCAGATTTACTTAGGAGGTTCCCTAATGGTTCCAGGTAGAGATTAAACAAAGTGGGTGCAAGGATAGAACCTTGAGGGATGCCTTGACCTACAGCCAATGGAGACGAAAGACTGTTCGCTATCTTGATCATTTGGGATCTGTCCGAGAGGAATGAGGCAAACCATTTAAGCACTGTGCCGTCCAATCCCATTCTCTGATGAAGAGTGTTGAGGAGGGTGTTATGATTAACAGTGTCAAAGGCTACAGAGAGGTCTAGAAGAATCAGAAGACACGATTCCCCCGAGTCGAGTATATGCAGCGCATCATCAATCACTTGCAGCAGGGCTGTTTCAGTGCTGCAATTTTGGATGAAGCCAGACTGGAAAACGTCGAGGAGATTATTGTCCATAATATGTAGGGAAGGTTGTTTCGCAACACATTTTTCTGTGATTTTCGAAAGAAAAGGGAGGTTGGTGATAGGGCGGAAGTTGTTGAGGTCGTTCGCATCAGCAGAGGGTTTTTTTTAGAAGAGGGGTAACCTGTCCTGATTTGAGGGCAACAGGGAGGGAGCCTTGACTGAGGAAGAGATTAACTAGTCTGGTCCAGTAAGAGAGAGTATGGGTGTAGAAATCGATGGCGATGACACTAGGGATGGGGTCAGAAGAATGGTTGGAGGGTTTAGTTTCCAGGATGCATTTGAGGAGGTCATCTTCCGAGATGACGTCAAAGTTCTGCCAAGTGACTAAGGATTTCCGCTCCTCAATGGGGGTGGGGTGGGCGACCTGATCCACCAGTGCTTTGACCTTTTCATCAAAGAATATAGCAAAATCTGATGCTTTCTTTGTGGAATCCTCAGGCTTAATGGTTAGGGGAGAGCAGTTTGGGTTTTTGATGAGGTCGAAAAGTTTTTTGGGTCTGTTTTTGGCTGAGTCAAGGAGGGATCTGAAATGTGATGCTTTTTCATGGAAGATGTGGTTGTGGTATTTGAATCTTGCTGAACGTAGAAGAGAGAGATTGGAGGTGGATGGAGATTTTCTCCAATGTTTCTCCAAGGTTCTAAGGTTTTTCTTTTCATCGTAGAGAGCTTTATTGAACCAAGGTGCTGAGAGGGTGGGTCTTTTCCTTTTGCTTTGGAGTGGCGCGACATTATCGATTTCGACTGCTAGGACTGAGAGGCACTGAGAGGTGAGATCGTTGACATCCACGTTAGGGTCTAGTCTAGGAAGTGACCGCATAGCAGAATAACAAAGAGTGTCAAGATCAATGTTTTTAGTGTTGCGGAACCAGGTAGTAGCTTTTTTAGGTTGGCTGAGAGATATCTCGTGTGATAGGTGAAAACGGAAGGGAATGAAGAAGTGGTCAGACCAGTCTACATGGATGGGGGGAGCAATAGTCAGCAGGTCTGCTTTGGATATAACAAGGTCCAGAATTGTGCCCTTGGAGTGTGTAGTTTCCGAGCAATGTTGGAAGAGATCATTGGCTGAGAGAAAGGTGGCAAGCTTGTTGGCAGCCGAGTCTTCCAAAGAGCCCCAGTGGAGATTAAAGTCCCCCAGGAGGATGTGTCTGTACCTTTGAGAAAACTGGTCACTGATGAAGTCGGTGAGTTCCTCCACAAAGGAAGAGCAGTTACCTGGCGGGTGGTAGATGGCATGGAATCTGAAGGGTGAGCCGTGATGTATTTGAAGTTCTAGGGATAGGCATTCGAATGTACGGAAGAGGGTGGTAGGGAAGGCTTTAATTTGAAGGGAGGTTCTGAAGATGAGAGCGACACCGCCCCCAATTTTGTCTGTTCTGTTATTTCTGAGGATAGAGTAGTCAGTGGGTACCAGAAGATCAAAAAGTATGGGAGGAGTCATTAAACCAGGTCTCAGTGAGGAAGAACATGTCGAGATTGTGGTGGGTGATAGTGTCATAGATTTCTAGTTTGTGTTTGATTGCAGATCTGCAGTTCTGGAGCAAACAGTGCAGCTCTGACGCAACTGTTTTGGTGATGGGGGTGTTAGGGCTTTTAAGGGAGATAGGGATAAGATTCTTGAATGAGGGTGCCCGGTAAGAAGGAGGATGGTAAGTTCTGACAGAGGAGATGGTCTGAATAGAGAACTGCGTAGAATTATTAGGAGAGGAAGGTGGAGGGGGAGTGACATTGGTAGTCTTGTAGCTCTCTTATAAATTCTATGTCAGGACCGGAGCCTCGGATTATGCTGTAAGTCTTTAGTTCGCTTAATCAAATTTTAACAGCAGCCATTTTAACATTAGCTTATTGTAAAGAATTCTAATTCCCATAAGTCTTTGGGGCATAACAAAAACAATATCCAGTCACAGCCAGGCAGTCCCAACATAGTCCTTTGTCGATATCCATGCTGCCTCTTTTCGCTACTGCTCAGCAGCCACAGATACTAGTTGCTCCCTTCTCTCACATGAAATGCCTTTATTTTAATGCTATTGGCTATGTGCGATGTTAATTAGACCACGGGAGCCCTTGGTATTGCTTTTGGTACTTATGTAATTGCTGGTCGGCTGCGGGAACGCTTTTGCGCTCCTTAAGTGGCAGTGTATTACTGGGGCAGGCTGGGGGGCTGTGGATGAGGTGTGGCCCTAGGACCGCCAGGTGGCACTGTGTAGACGCGCATAGAGTGGCCCTTCCCATTGCGATCTGCTCCCAGTCGCGCGCGTTAGTCAGTTTCCTTCGAGATGGACAGCGTGCGCAGCAGGAACCCAGCGGTGCCTTTCAGAGCCTGCAGGTCTATGCCCCTAGCCTGGGAGTCTGTATTGGCGTTTGTAAACGCCGTTCTGCATGCCCAATGGGTCAGTACTGAATTTAATGCCCCGCCGTGTCTGTAATTATTCCAGGAAGCCATGTGGGGGACGTAGTATACTCCATTATTCCTCATTGCCAGGTACCATGCCAGGTGAGTTATGTATTCCACCGCATATCATTCCCTGAGTGGAATCCCCATAACATGCCAGTTGGGATCAGTATTTCCTACTATTAATAGCCATACAGGCAATATAAGGGACAATATCCCTGGCTCAACCCTTGTTATATTGTGGGTGCTGTGTCCCTGGGGTGCCCTTCCCCCCGTATATTGGAGTCCTCCGCTCTCCACAAAATTCACTGGCCATCCAAATACCACATATAGACAGTACCACAATTCAGCTCTGCCAAGCCTGGATGCCATGCAGTCATTGTAAAGTATGTATGCAGAGGTTCTGTCCTTCCTCCCTTGGGACAATGACTTTTATGAGGCCATGGATGCCTCTATACATAGGGCGGTCATGGACCATCACCGCCACAGACAGGTCCTGGACATATACGCAAGGTCCCAGGCTCCCCCAGAGACAGAACACCCACGCCCGAAACGAAAACTTCCGCAGGTAAACAAGTACGTCTTTGCGCGCCTCAAAAGAGCCTTCCTAGCAAAGACCCAACCTCCCACTGGATCTTTTGGGTCCGCAGATGGGCTCTTGGAGCTCCCACAACCAAGTCATTTACCCAGAAATGGGGGGGAGGTGACGACTCACATGGGGACCTGGATGAACAGGCCAATCCCTTGAGGCCTTGGCGCCGTCCCGCAGTTCCTGACAACCCCGATGCATCATCGGACATGCTGGATCCAGATGGCATTATCCCATCTGCATTCGGCGGAATGGACTCCAGTTCCCAAGGTAGCAAATTACGTCACAGGCCACCTGTGCAAGCCTCTGGAGGAGGAGGGACGCAACCGCTTGCACGCAGAATGCCCCAGGCCCTCTTTGGAAGGCAAGGTTGCAAATACTCAAGAAATTGATATATGCATAGCCACTTCTCTGGCAAAATTTGACAGAGACCCCAAGATGGGGATGGACATGTCCTGGCGCTCATGTCAGGACAAACTTCTGGATGTAGTGGGTTCACTGAAGAAGATCCGGGACATGGCGGAAGAGGCCTAAGTCTCTGATCTCGCAGAGGTCCTTTCAGGCCAGAGAGCCATCATCTTTGTAGGTAACGCTAACTGCCCCTTTTCCACTAAGCGTCGCCGCTCACTACTCATTACAGTCGACCCCAAATTGGGTGACCTGGGGGCCTCAGAGGCAAGGGCAGTAGCCCTTCAGAGACCCCTTCATTAACGAGCCTGGAATATTCATAGCGACCATCTCATCACTTAACAAGGCCCAGACATCCGTTAAAAGAATCTTTATCCCTGGGGTTTTCCAAGGGCAGGGGCCGCTCGGCCGGCCGTTTCTCCTCTCCACTCCCCTCCTGGGGACAAGGATTCAGGCGTGGGCAATTCCACGACTAGGCCTGCTTCACCAACTTCTACCCCACCAGAGGCCAGCGTTTCCGAGGCAGAGGCGGCCCCATGGGACAAGCCTCTAACATCTCTAACAACAATGAGTGTTCGACCTTCTTCCCGACTTAGAGTAAGGGGCAGACTTGTGCAGTGTTTCCACAGGTGGAAGTCCCTCACAATGGTCGCACGGGTTCTCCAGATCGCACAGGGTTTTCAGATCGAGGTCTATGGGTCCCCTCAACAGGTGACACCATTGCATCCACTAACCTTTTCAGTAAAAGACCATAGACAAAGAAGTCGAGGCCCTCCTCGAAAAAGGGGCCATCAATCCGACTACGCCTCATCCCAAGGACTTTATAAATAACTTCTTCCTAGTCAAAAAGCGCAACGGGGGTCAGTGTCCTGTAATAACCTTTTGGTGTATCGCCACTTCAAGATGGAAGGAATCCATCCGTTTCGGGACGTGCTCCAGCCATTCGATTGGATGGTGCATCTGGACTTGAAGGATGCATATCTGGCTATTTCGATCGTCCCACCGGCGTTTCCTTCAGTTTCTATGGCGGGACCAAACCTTCGAGTTCACCCCTCTCCCATTCGTGCAGTCTTTGGCACCATGGTGCTTCACTAAGGTCCTAAAATCAGTGGTGGACCACATGCACACGCAGGGATTGAAGATAATAATTTTCCTGGACAACATGCTTATCATGAACCAATGTCACAAAAAGTTGTCCACGCAGTTGCAAACGGCTGTGAATTCCTAGAGAGCCTTGGGTTCGTAATCAACAAGGGGAAGGCTCTCATTTCCCCCTCTCAATTAGCTACGTTCCTCGGATTCTCCAAAAGCCACTCTGAGTCTCCCGGTACTGAAGATGGTGAAAATTTGCCACAAACTGAGGCAACCCCTTGCCAAACCGTACACCTCTCTTCGACAGATTGCACGTCTGGTGGGACTGCTGTCATCTTCCATTCAGGCGATCTTCCAGGGGCCGCTTCACTACCGAGCACTGCAACGCCTCAAGGCCCACTACTTGCAAAAAAGGCCTTATGTATTCTCAGGCAATGCCATTGTCAGAGGAGGCAAAAGACGAAATTCAATGGTCTCGCCCCCACGTGGAGGCCTGGAATGGAAGGGCAATATGCTGTTCCACTACAAATCTGATCATCAGACGCCATCAGATCCGGCTGGGGCGCACAATGTGAGGAATTTTCAACAGAAGGAAATCGGTCTCAACAAGTACAGAAATTACACATCATCTGTCTAGAACACCTTGCGGGCTTCTTGGGGGTTCGTTGTTGGACAAAGGACAGGATTCAGTCTTGTGTTATTGTCAAGATGAACAACGTATTGGCAGTATGGTACATCAACGGTCTTGGGGGCACATGGTCAAAAGCCCTGTCAGACTTGGCAAAAGACTACTGGCAGCACTGCCTGGATCATCATGTGTCGGTTAAGGCAGAATATCTCCCCGATCAAGGGAATCAGGTGGCAGACTAGCACTCCCGCCATCTTCACGACAAGTCTGTGGAAGCTGGACGCAAATATATTTCCGCTTTCTTCCCGGTCGAAAGAGGGACTAGACAGGGGTGCCCCTTGTCCCCCCTCTTATTCGCCCTGGCAGTAGAACCCCTAGCAATAAGGCTACGGCAGGAGGGCGGAACATGGGGTATCCCGATAGCAGACACGATACATTGCGTATCATTGTACGCAGACGATCTTCTGATATATGTCAGGGAAGTCACAAGTGACCTCGCTCCAATATGGGCGACGTTACGAGACTTTGCGGAGGTCTCTGGCCTCATTGTCAATTGGGCCAAATCCACGATTTATCCACTGAGCCCTCATCTAGCCCCACTCGACATCTGTCGGAGCGCACACATTCGCCTGGAGCACAGCTGCACCTAGATATCTAGGTGTGCAGTTGTTTCATTCATCCGTGGACCTGTACGAAGGGAACGACCGCCAGGTGCTAGCGGGGATACGCGCGGCGGTGGGCTTCTGGAAGACACTGCCTCTCGCCCCCATTGGACGAGTAGCCCTTGCAAAAATGATCATGGTCCCCAGACTCCTCTAACACTTCACCAACCTCCCCGTGATACCGCCACGCCCCTTCTTTCGGGAGTTAGACACACTACTAACCGCACTGATCTGGGGAGGAGGTAGACATAGGGTGGCCTTGATCACACTATACTTGCCCACAAATCAAGGAGGGCTGGGAGCTCCGTCCTTTGAAGCATATTTTCTGGCGGCTCAACTCCAGTGGTTATCACACTGGACAGCGGAACGTCACATAGGACAAACAATCACGGAGGAGGGTCGGATACCCCTCCCAGCAATCCGGAGGCTGCTAATGCCAGGTACCAAGCCTCTTCGCACATACCCTATGCAAGTATCCCTAGCCCGGACGTGCATGCTGAAAATTCATCGTATGTCCAGGGGGAAACCCCTTACTCACCTCTGCTCCCACTGGTAGGGTTTCCCGAAAAGATAAATACTATAACACCCGAGCCCTTCAGGTATGGACCGATCACTCGGTCACAGAGATGGAATCCCTGTTTGAAGACGGACAGCTAAGGACATATGCCCAAATGGCCGCTCACTATGACCTCCCCCCGGGCCAGTTCCTACTACACAGGCAACTACTAGACAGTAGTCGACCCTACTGGGACCCCAATGACGGGGAGCCCCCAACACACCCGGTGATACACACTATACTGCATATGGGGGCAGGCAGACATTTAGTTACCTGGCTATACAAAGCCGTTCGGGAACTGATCCTCCGCTCCTTGGACTCACTACGGCAGACATGGGAAGACGAAGCGGGACGGGTATTTAACGATAAAGAGTGGGAAAAAGCCGTAGAATATCCCCAAAAAGTCTCCAGAAATGCGTGTTTCAGGAACATTCAATTTAATTTCCTACACAGGGCATACCTAACCCCACACCGCCTTCACCGTTTTTATCCTGACACACATTTTGCCTGGCCCCGCTGCCAGACTCCTGAGGCGGACTTCAAACATATGTTCTGGGACTGTCCCGCTGTCCAGCAATATTGGGGCAGAGTACACCAAACACTCCGAGAAACGACCAACATTCTGACCTTGTCATCATGGGAAGCCAGTGCCCTCTGAATTTTCCGCAGGCGGAAAACCGAAAAGGTTCAGTACCGCTTCGCCTCCCTAGCCATTCTCTTAGCAAAAAAGGGTATAGCCATGCACTGGCGGGCCCCGACGGGACCCCCCGATGCAGCCTGGATAGGGGCCATGAAGAAATGGGTTTGCGGCGGAAGAAGAGGTACTAAGGGAAGAGGAAGTGCGGGGAATACGGAAACACCCCATATCTCTGGAGTGGGCACAATTATTGCACCGATTTACCCACGAAACAACACAAACGGAATCACAGGTAGCCTCCCAATAACAGACTCCACCCCTATCCCCGAGACCGACGGATGATAATGCAAGACCAAACCCAGACACCTAGGGCTGGAAATGTAGAGGGACAGCATCAGGCAGTCCCACCCACCAGGTCAGACCGACCCATCGCGGCCCCTCCCCACACACACGATGACGAACAATGTACCGAAATCACTACCAACAACACAATTAATACATTCTGATAGCTCCACAACAGCTTTCTCAGTTCACCCCCAAAGTTAATAGTTTTACCCCTACTTTGGTGGTTCCGAAACTGATGGGTTTTAAACGGGACTGCATGCACCAAACGTCATACGAGCATTTACAAGAACGGAATATGAGAGGAACACATAGCAAACCCATAACCGCAGATAATGCACCCAGCTGAGAGCTAGTAAGCATACCAGTACAGAATCAAATGTTAGGCACAGGGATATCACCCAGAGCGTTTTACAGTACTTTGCCTGAAATGTCGAATATGCAATAAGGTTATGAACTGTGTTCTCCACAGTGATTTCTCAACAGATAATAGATGTATATTAATGTATTACAATGATATGATGTTAATTGATGCAATGAAATGCAAAATCCCAATAAAATAATTTAAACAAAATAAAAAGTCTGTGGAAGCTGGACCCGGAGATTTTCTCGAAGATCTTGGACAGGTGGGGCCCCTTCTCGGTGGACCAGTTCGCCTCACGCCTGGACCATCAGGTGAACCGGCTCTTCAGCTGGAGACCGTGCCCCATAGCACTGGCGACAGACGCTTTTCTCCAAGATTGGACTCAGGAGACCGGATATGTGTTTCCTCCATTCTTTATGATTACAAGGGCCTCCGCCAAAGTGCGGAGACAGCAGGCGGAGGTAGTTTCAAGAACTCGGTTTTGGAGGTCGCAAGCTTGGTTCCCAGTTCTTATGGAAATTCTTGGGATTCTCCAATCATTCTCCTGCTGTTTCAGAATCTCCTTCTTGATCCGAACCAGATGCTGCACCGCTTGGTGACCGAAGGCTCCCAGCGCCTCTTGGCATGGCGGATTACAGGCAAAAGTGGCAAATCCCAGGACTTTTGCGACAGGCTGAAATTCTCTTGTCCAAGGCTTGGGCTGACAGCACCGTCAAGAGGTATGGATCAGCCTGGAAGCGACGTCTGGGTTGGTGTATACGACTGGGCCTGTATTCCGTGGATGATGATGTAGTTTAAATTCTTAATTGTTTGTTGGAATTGTCATTTGAGGGTATGGCCTACAGATCTATTGATACCTTTCGATCTGCCATCTCGGCGGGGCATGCTCCGATCAATGGTTTGGGAGAATATCTTTTTGTGCGGAGATTTTTTTATTTTATTTTAAACAGATTTTATTGGCATTTGACTCATGTACAGTTCCATTATTATCTTGTCATGATATTTACATACACATATAATTTATGCTATTGTTCTCTTCTTCTTTTTCTGCTGTTTTACCATTTCTTAGAAACATTTCAACAAAATTAAACTGGGTTCAACACCCATTCCCCCCTCCCCTTAACGAGTCGCTTTATTTGTAGCTTATGTTTTCCAGCTTTGTGTGTTCGCTTCTTTCACTATATGCTCTATCCTTGTCTGGAGTCTGCGTGGGGTAGGGAGGGTCTTGCAACTGTCATCCTATCTTATTCCCTCCGTGTTCCCATCTCATTGTCCCTTTCCGTTGGCGCTGAGTTTGATAGGGCTTCTGCTGTCTCATCTAGGTCTGATGCCATCATGTCATCTAATAGTCTCCCCCATGCTCTTGCAGTTTCTAGGTTCTCTATGCCTCGGTTTGCTGCTCTCAACAAAATTCTATTTTCTGCCTCTGCCCACTTCTCCAGCTCCCTTTTCCAACTCTCTATTCTTGGCCCCCTTGTAGCCTTCCAATTCTTCGTGATTTCCCTCTTCGCTAATACATATGCTAGGTCCTGAAACCGCCCAGTGACCTTTGTCTTGGCCGTGTGTGGGAACCAGCTTAGTATACAGTGTCCCGGTGTATGTGGTACCTCTCTGTCTATAGTACTCTCGACTACAGTTAGCACTTCCTCCCAAAAACCCCTCAGTTCCGGACAATCCCACAGCATGTGCAGAATATGCGCCTCTCTCTCCCCGCATCGAGGGCAGGCCGCTTCCTCCGCCTGGAAGTATCGCCTGATTTGTGCAGGCGTAAGGTACGCTCTATGTAGGACATAATAGTTTATGAGTTTAAACCTGGCATTTCTTGATACCTTAAGGGTATGCTTAACAATGGTTTCCCAGTCCTTTTCTGTAATCGGCACCCCTAAATCCTCTTCCCATTGTGTCCTCAAGCGTTCCATGGGTTTCTGGGCGTCCCGCCTGATTGCTCTATAGATGCAGCAGACCGTCTTTATCCTGCTTGCCGATAGGACCACATATCTGCAACAGTCCAATGCTCTGGGTTCTGTCGCTCCCGTAGCCCAGTGTTTTCTGAACGCCGCAGTGAGAGCTCTATGCAGTAGGAAGTGTCCCTGTGGGAGTTCAAACTCCTCTCGGAATTCCTCAAATGGGAGCATCTGGGACTCCCTAAATAGGTCCCCGACTACTGTCGCCCCCGCTTCATTCCAGTCGTCTAGCCCTGCCAAATTCCCTCCATGCAGTAAATATCAGAGCATTTCTATGGGTATGTCTGGGGAGTAGGGGACCCTGCATCCTGCTCGCTGGAGCCATGTCGCCCAGCATCGCGTTATTATTTTTTCCTCATCCGTTCCTCTGTGCAGTCTCTGCTTTAATCTGAGCAGGATTCTTGCCAGAACTGGGGCTTCTGGGGCGAATGTGGACTGCGCCCTTTACGGGTTTCTACTGTCCGCCTGCCATCTCACAAACCATTGTGCTGCAAGATAGTATGCCTCGAGGTCGGGGACTGCTAGCCCCCCTGACGTTGTGGAGCGCTGCATCGTGGCCAGGGCTACTCGTCTGCGGCTTGCCCCCAGAGAAATGTTATTACCTGTGAGTTCAGATCTCGGAATGTCGTGCTCCGGACCCATATCGGGAGTGTCCCGAATATATACAGCTGATGCGGTAGCGCCACCATTTTCAGTAGGGCCACCCTGCCTGGCACTGACAGCGGCAATGAGCCCCAAAAGTCCATGGAAGAGCGGAGTGCTCTTATCCCTCTGCCTACATTGCCTTCCACCAAGTCTGCAGTCCTGTGATATATTGTCACCCCCAAGTACTCTAGGCAGGTGGGTTCCATTGTAGAGTTCCTAATCCCTCCGGAGGATGTCTATCCGGTGTCGTGGGAAATAGCTTAGATTTTCGCCAGTTCACCCTCAGTCCCGAAAGATGGCCGAATTCTTCCAGCATACCTTTGGCCCCCTGCAGGTCCCTGTCTGTGTCCTGGAGAAAAAGGAGTAGGTCGTCCGCGTACAGTGCTATGCGGTGGTGGGTTTCTTTTATCGTCAGCCCCATGTAGTCCCGCCCTGTCCTGGCGCGACATGCTAGCGGCTCCATGCCTAGGGCAAACAGCAGTGGGGATAATGGGCATCCCTGCCTAGTTCCCCTCTCCACCCTTTGGCTCTGGGTGATAACTTTCCCCGTACGCACTCTGGCTCTTGGGTCTGTATACAGTAGCTTTACCCACTCCACAAAGCCTTCGCCTAGGCTCATCCTTTCCAGGACTCGGTATAGGTATTGCCACTCCAGGCTATCAAACGCCTTTTTAATATCTACTGCAAATATTGCAGCATCATCTTTAGAGTAGTCCTCCGCCCCCAATATAGCCATGAGGTGTCTGATATTGATGGCAGTGTTCCTATTTGGTATGAAACCCGCTTGGTCTACATGTACCAGCTGGAGCATGTATGGTAATAATCTGTTCGCTATTATTTTGCTCAATATTTTATAGTCCATGTTCAGCATGGACAACGGCCTATAAGCTGTTCTGTCTTGGGCTGGCTTTCGGGGTTTAAGGATAGGGACTATTAGGGCTTCCTTTGTGGTGTTCGGTAGATTTTCAGCTCCCTTGCTGTCTCATACATCGAGACCAGCTTAGGAGCTAGCTCCGTCACATATGTCAGGTAGAATTCGGCAGGCAGCCCGTCTGTCCCTGGTGTTTTATGGCGACCCATGTGCCTGATGGTGACTTTCACCTCCTGTAAGGTGATGTCCTTTCCTAAATCCTCCGCTTCCTCTGGCTCTAGTCGGGGCTGTCCCAGTCCTTCTAGATACTCTTCCAATGTCTCGTCGCTGCATCTAGAGGAACTACAGTACAATTTGGTGTAGTATCTGGCAAAGATGTCATTGATCCCGTCCTGAGTGTATTGCCTGTTCCTATTCTCATCCTCCATTTCCACTATTGGTGACCCCCTGTTATTTGGGTTGGCTAGCCACGCCAGTAAATAGCCTGATCTGTCACGTTCCACATGTGTCCGGTCTAGGTATTGCTTGTAGTCAAAACTCCGTAGCCTCTTTGTCTGGCGTGCTACTGCCTTGCACGCTTCTAGGAGTTCCTCCTGCAATTCTGGGTGCTCCGGTTTTCTCTGTTCCAACTCTCTAAGCTCCCTTTCAGTTGTTAGGACTTCTGCTGTTAGTGTGCGTCTAACCCCTGTTGTCTCAGCTATGCAGTGGCCTCGTATCGCTATATTGAAGGCATCCCATTCCGGTAGTGGAGAGGTTGCCGTCCCCTCATTCTCTTGAAAGTATTGTGCAATTTTTTCCCTGATTCCCTCCTTAAAGACCTGGTCTTCCAGCGTCTCAGGGCGTAGTCTCCAGGTAGGGATGACCGGCTTAGGGCTTGCCCAGTTGAGGCCCAATAGTGCGGGATTATGGTCAGATATCGTCCTAGCCAAGTATTCGGCGGTGCCTACCTGTCCGTGTATATCCGGGGTGCATAGGAATGTGTCTAGTCGTGTGTGTACGTCGTGTGTCTCTAAGAAAAATTAGTCGTCTTTGTCATTGGGATGCAGAGTCCTCCAAGAGTCTACCAGTCCCCAGTGTCTCTGCCAGTCTCCAAACGCCCGCGCATGTCGGACAGTCGGGGAATCTTGCAATGGTGGGTGTGACCTATCCATGGTGGTGTCGGCTACAGCATTGAAGTCTCTGCCTATGAGCACTGCAGACGTCAGGTATGGGGCTAGCTGTCGGGACAACCGTGCCAGGAACTGTGTTTGGTCTACATTTGGGGAATAGACACTTATAATGCTCACCTCTCTACCTTCTAGTCTCCCTCGCAGTGCAACATATCTGCCCTCGGGGTCGATCAACGTACTAGTTACCTGAAAGGGTACTCCGGCCCGCACCCAAATCAATACTCCCCTGGCATACGCCGCGTATGTAGTGTAGAATGTTTGTCCCCGCCACCACTTCTGCAGGGCTTGGCCCTCTTTGGCTGTGAGATGAGTTTCTTGGAGGAGTGCGATTTGTACCCCCCGTCTGTTGAGATAGGAAAATACTTTATACCGTTTGACCATAGTATGCATACCCCGTATATTCCAGGTTAAGCACTTCTACTTTATAACATTTGCAATGTATTTTTCCCCTCTCCGCCTTCCCCTTCCCAACCCCTACCACATTCTCTTCATATGTTTGTTGTTTCAGCCCAAGCCTGCTGGAGTGAACCTGTAATGCAACTCGTAGTATCCCAGCCCAAAAACAAACAACGTTATAACATGTTCCCCAACGCCCCTTCCCCAGGACAAGCAGGTGGTACCCTCCCATTCAAACTAGCAGTCTGTGTCCTTGGACAATCGTCCGAAAAGTAAGGGGGTAAGTCAGGTGGCGCGTCAGGCGCATCCGCCCGCCAGCAAGCTGCTCGGCTCATTTACTGCATCCACTGTAAATTAGCATTTTCCCAGTATATGTAAGTTCAACTGTGTGCTCTATTGTCCTTTTCCTGCTTTCCAACTCTCTGGCACCCCCCTACCTGCACCTTCAGATGATCTCATCCGCCAATCCTGGCGTCAGGATGGGGAGCTCGCCGCTCGGAGCCTCTGAGATATTGGAGTCCTGTTCTGAGCTCGAGTCCGCTCCCGATCCGCCTGCCTCTAAATTGTCTCGGTTAGGTTTTTTCCCGCTGATCAGTGCCACTACTTGCATTGCATTTCGCCGTTCCATCTACGTCTCTGCTTGTGTTGGTGCCATTGTGCCTCTTTTGGGTCCCCTGCTGCGAGATCTTCTGTTCCGGCCTCCCCGGCGTCCTTGGTCTCTTGGCGGTGACACTCCCTGGTGCTGTTCCAGCCAGCTCCATGCTTCCTGTGGAGAAGTGAAGAACCCATTCCCTTCCGGGGTGGACACCCACAGTTTGGCCGGGTATTGCATGGCATATTTATAATCCAGTTGAGTTTTGCTTTGACACTCTGAAAGGAACTTCTTGGCTGTTGTACGTCTCTGGAGAAGTCTGGAAAAAGCCTCACCACCACGTTATAAACTCTAATTTCTCCCTGCCGTCGGGCCTGCACCAGTATGTGGTCCCTATCACGATAGTGTAGTAACCTCGCTATCACCGGCCTTGTTGGTGCCCCCAGGGCGGGTGGTCTCGCCGGGACGCGGAGGGCTCTCTCAAGCGCGTAGAATGGTGAAAGCCCCTGTGGTGACACAGTCGTGCGGAGCCACTCCTCCAGGTATCTCACCATGTCTGAGCCTTCTAACTTCTCGGGTAGGCCAGTCACCCTAATATTATTCCTCCGTGAGCGGTTTTCTGCATCTTCAGCCCGGACTTCTAGTACTCTCACCTTCGTCTTCAACACAGTGAGTTGTACTTTCATTTCTGTGAGTGCCAGGCCGGCTTCAGAGATTTGGCGCTCATTTGTTGCAACTCTTTCTGTTAGCCGCCTGTGGTCGTCACGCAGCAAGCCCAGATCCGCCCCAATCGAGTCAATTTTGGTCTCCAGACTCTCACTAGAGGCATTGATGGCCTGTAGTATATCTTGCAAGGTTGGGTTCTCATTGGTATCCGTCGAGGAGGTGTGCGTTTCATTCTCTTCTGGGTGAGTGTCAGTCTGCGCATCCTCCTTTTCCTTTCTCTTGGTCGGTTTTCCCATCTTCTTCCTTCTGTGCCCTTAATTGTCGTGCCTTGCCGCAGTGGGTATATCTCCTGTTTCTCTTCCAGGGAGCACCCAGTGTTGTGTTATCTTTGCTTCAGCTACTCCTCTTGCCTCCAACTCTTCAGGATGTGGGTTCCGTATATATGGGTCTTGTGTGTTCAGGCCGCACGCACAGCCCTGCCACCGAGGGGGAGCCCGTGCAGCGGCTGCTGTCTGTTGCGGTTCTGATTCTGCCCACTTTACTCCCTCAGGCGCTGTCGCGACTTTCGTAGGGCCTCAGAGCACGAGGCCTGGTCTTCGCCCACGTGTGTCTCTTTATGGCAGTGTGCAGCCGTGTCACCAGGAGGGAGGGGAGTCTTCTACTTTGGCCCGGTCCTCCACCCAGCCGTTCCTTGCTGTGTAACCATTTCCAGGGTGTCTCGCTCCTCTTATATCTCCCTTGTGTGGGATCAAAATGGGGGAAGTGGGCTTGTGCCGCTTACAGGGTCTTCTCTGTGCGCCGCGGTCCGCTGCCTCAAGCACGCTCCATCTCCCCAAGTCGTCCTGCACTCCAGGCTTCGTGTCCGGCCCGGCTCTGTTACAATGTGGGTCTGGGACTGTGTGGGGTTAGAGGGGAGCCCCTTGCTCCAATTCAGCTCTGCAGTCCGTGGGCCCAAGTTGAGCCTCTGCTCTCGGACCGTCCCGCTCCTCGTGGCTCTCTTCTGCAGGTGACCGGGATGGGGGAGGAGGCCTTAGTCCGCTCTCGGCGCGATCGCCGCTGCTGGTTGTCCCGCTCGTGCTCCGTCCTCCCACGTCTTCCAGCCCTCAGCCCTCCACGCCACGGTCACTTCCTCTGCTTACCGGCCTTTTCCTTGCTGGCAGGACGAGTCCAGGCTGCTTCTCGGTGTCTCCTCGGCTTCAGGGCCCAGCGGGCGTGTTCGCTATGTCACAGCGATCCTCGCTTCCGATGGGCACTGCCATTTTGTCTGGGTGCTTCTCCCGCTTCTTGGACTTTCTCGTCGATTTTCACGGCGGGCAATTGTTGTTAGGGGGTTCCAGCCAGCTTACTTCAAGTCTTGGGCTGCTGGGCTATCATTGTGGCTCGTTGTATGCCCCTTGGGTGGTCAGGATGGTGCCAAACAGCGGCCGGCGGGACGGAGCTCGTGCGCTCTGCCGCCTACTCCATCAGCGCCCAAGCCACGCCCCCCATTTTGTGCGGAGATTGTTAGGAGGCATTCACCTCTCCTTATCGCCAGAATCTCGGTTCTAATCTCTTTGGGACGTCAACCAAATCCTTAATCTGTTGCTCTCCTGGCAACTTAATAGGTTCCTTTAGAGGAAAGAACTTTCTGCTGAATTGGCCATGTTGCTATGCCTGATATCTTGTTGCAGGGTCTCAGATGTTCGAGCTCTGGATGTGACACGTAGAGTATTCTCTCCACATGGTATTTCCTTCACGGATAGCATACGAACTAAATCTGACACACACCTGCATCATTTCATACCCGACACATTACGATTCTCCTAAACTGTGTGTGGTAAAATGCTTGAAAGAGTACGAAGAGAAGACGGAGACACTCTGTCCACTGGGCGAAAGACAACTCCTGATTGTCCTCCGGAAATCACAGAGGGTGGTATCCTCGCCCACAATCACCCTCTGGGTGTGTTGGGTCATGCAAGAGGCAGGTATAAATGTGGGAATGTTTGGGGCATATTCGGCAAGGGCGGCGATGGCCTCCAAGGCCTTCCACTTGTGCGCCCATCTCGAGGACATTCTGAATGCAGCGGATTGGTCCTCACACTCTACTTTTAGGAGGTTGTACTTCAAACCAGTGGTGGATATAGCTCAACTGGTGGTAAACAAGCTTTAATCCAGCATAATCTGAGGCTCCAGTCCTGACATAGAATGAAACATTTCCAAGCTATCATAACTGAATGTTTCAATTCTATTAAGAACATGGAGGCGAGGTTTATCCCACCCGGCGAGAAGTGTCTAGTTTTTCCCCCTCTCCATTATCAGTAAGTAGTGGTTTGACTATACACATGTTTATTAGTGCACATTCTGATACAGTGTTCTTTATGTCTAATACAAGACTAATAATAGTTTGTACTGCTGTACTCCCGTTTTCTTCTCTTGGGAGAATCAGTTGAAATATTCTCTTGTTTTTTTCTTACCTCTATAAGAAATGACGATTCCAAACAGGATTCGTGAGCAACGGATGGTAGCATGATTCGCGCAAAGACAATAGGAAGCATGGATATCAACAAGGGACTATGTTGAGACTGCCTGTCTGTGATTGGATATTGTTTTTGTTCTGCCCAAAAAAGACTTCTTTGAATGATAGTTGCTTACAATAAGCTAATGTTAAAATGACTGCTGTTAAAATTTGCATTAAGCGAAGTAAAGGCTTAAAGCATAATTCTCGTCTACGTGTTCTTAATAGAATTGAAAGTTTCCGTTACAATAGCTAGGAAATGTTTTATTCTTTACTTACTAAATTTCTTGAACAACATGATATGTTAGACACTTGTCAATTTGGTTTCCGAGCGGCACACAGCACGGAATCTCTTCCGCTGACTGCTTCTGAGAGTCTAAAAAACATTCTAGATAAAAAGGGGTCTGCTTGATTTGTCGGCAGCTTTCAACACCATCTCTCACAACATTTCAATTAATCATTTGAGGAAGAATGGTGCCGAAGGGCAGGCGCTACAATGGTTTGTAAACTTTCTTTTGGACAGAACTTTCTCTGTTTGACACCCTCTCTATTCATCCCAGCAAACTCATCTGAACTGTGCAGTGCATCGGGTATCTGCGCTGAGCCGTACGCTATTCAATATAGCCCCACGCTGCTTAATATCCATCTTGCTCCTTTGGCCAAACTTATCCAGGGCTACGGCTTTGAGGTACTGTCTTAGGAAGGCGACACTCAATTGATGATCCGCCTGCTTGAGAATGACGGGCTCACCAGATTTAATTTTAGATAGTGCCAGATGGCCATTGCTGGCTGAATGAAACAAACACCATCTGAAAGTTCAACTGTGATAAAACTGAGCTGATTATCTTAGGTCCTAACCCAAAGATTTGGAATAGTGCCTGGTGGCCACAGCAGCTTGGGTCCTCTCTGACGCCAGTTCAGACTATTTGTAATTTGGGGATAAAGCTTGACTCTCAACTATCTTTTGGTCCACAAATACAAAATGTGACTGCTATCTGTGTTGGACTGCTGAAAGTGCTACTTAAAATCCTTCCTTATTTACCTCTTACAGCCATAAAGACTGTTATACACGTGCTGTTTACCTCTAGAGTTGATTACTCTAACGCGCAGTATCTGGGGGGTTGCACAAAAATATGTTAGTAAACTGCAAATAATACAAAATGATGCTGCCAGGCTTCTACTGAATATTCCCAGTCATAGTTCTGTAGCTAACAGGCTAAATGATTTGCACTGGCTGCCTAAAGAAAAGAGTATTACATTTAAAACTCTGTCACATATCCTTTTTAAGCAGGGCCCTTTGAGATTGCAGAGGATATTTTCCTTCTATGCTCCAAAGAGAAATCTGCAATCTGCTTCTTCTTTTTTCATACAGGCCCTGAGGTTTCGACACAAGGCACAAATAGTTAGTATAGAAAACTGGCAAATCCACTGGTACTCTTTCTCAAGGAAATATCCTGAGAATGGTCACTCTCCCTCGTACCTCAAGGGGCCCATTCCTTAGTGCAGGAGAGTCACTAGAACTTGAACTACAACCCACACATAGGGACTGTAAGTTTGAGAAACAACCAGTTCATTGGTGTTCTTCACAGAGGTGGGGATCACTTATTTCACAGCGTTAGATAAGGATCTCCATCCCCAGAAAAGATTAGGTACATTTCACTGGGTCTTGATGAAATGCCATTGATCCTTAGGGACAGAAAAGGCATGAAACATGTCGACCACTAATTCTATTTAACTAATCTTTCACATATCATGTACCAAAGAATGGCTTTTTAAAAGAGAGCGCTAGGAACATTATTTCCTGTGGTTTCTCACTTGCGCTTTTAACCTAGACATAGATCCTCTATCTAAATTAAAAGAATCAGCTAGGTATCCACAGTCAGTTTTATTCATCCCACACCAAAGTCAAAGTCAAATCAAGCTTTATTCGGTATATAAAAAATATATCCATAAAAGCATTCTACATAAAAGAAAAACAAATCATCATGAATTTTAAAATAGTCAAATTATTTCCCCGATGTGCATTCTCCCATGACCTTTTCCCCCTAATAAAATCAACCCATATTTCATCAATAGTAAAGGTACACCATGGCAATCAATTAATTTTTCAACAGCACCTAAAAACTACAAAATTTTAAAAGTACATTTGATATATTTTTAAAAAGACCAAAGTTTTCGAATCATAGAGTGTACAACCTATTCTGTTTCATAGACAAGTGATTCCAGATATAAAAGTTCCTTCCTTCGCTTGATGGCCAATCGAGTGAAGGCAATTACCGCATTACATATCGAAACATGTTCTAAATTACAGATAAAATAAAAGGCGTTTTTATAGGAGTACAGTCTGTTAGAAATAAAAAGTGGGCGTAAAAATTATTTCCTTAAATCCCTATAAAAATTGCAAAATAGTACAAAGTGCAGAGTGCTTTGGACGGATTTACCATCACACGGACACATTGGGAGATTTGCGCTTCATTTACCCATCTTTGGGAAAGCTATCTGAAAATGCAGCGTACTCAGCCTTAATCTAGTTAAGTAAAATCTATGTTGAGTATTTCTGATGAAAATAAGGTATGGCTGGGTTCCCAGTGATAAAGGCCCTTCACGGTATAATCTAACGTTTGATTTAGTACACAACACGGCTTCCCTTATTGTTTCCCTAGATTTAAAGAGTCTCCTTTTTCGCTCCCCCTTACTAAGATTCTCAATACTCATTGGATCTCTAAAATCAGGTTTCACATCACACTCAGTAAGGAGACTATGGATATATTTTAACCATGGTATTTTCTTCCAATGGTCGAGAGTTAGACAATCAAGTATTATTTCCTTAGTGAAGTGAGTTTCATCCTTTGTCCAAATTCGACACCATAGTGTTATAGCAGACATACTAATCAAATCGCTTAGGAATGGTACGTCTGTTTCCCTATGGACAATATAGGTAGCCGTGGAATTAGGGACTGATAACACTCTTCGTAAAAAATTATTTTCCAATATTTGTAGTGGGGAGGTATCTGCCATACCCCATAATGCTCCACCATAACATACCCCTGTTATACATTTACCCCCATATAGTTTTAAAATCTCTCGCACTGGCTTGTTGCCTATTTTTTGTGAAAATCTAAAAATAGCCTCACTTGTCCTTAAAAATTTCAATTTACATAAGTTAATATGTGCATTTCAAGTACCTTTACAGTTAAAAAGTAACCCCAGGTAAGAAAAAGTTGACGTCCTTTCAATTGGTACACCATCGACGTAGTGGGTTCTGCATTTGGCTTTACTTTTCCCACACGTCATAACTAAAGTCTTGGAAAGTTTAATCGCTAAGTCTTTATCAGTCATAAAATTTGTAAATTTATCAATCAGGAGTTGGAGGCCGTTAGCAGTCCTGGAGATCAGGACTGCATCGTCAGCATATAATAAAACTGGTGTTACACGTTTACCAACGATAGGGGCATCGGCCTTTAAACTCTGCAGTAAAAAATCAATTCCATTGATGTACAATGAAAATAAAAGTGGGGCAAGGACACAACCTCGTCTGATCCCTCGGGTTACTCTAAAGTGCGTTGTGCATTCCCCGTTCTGTCCGTATCGTATCTTTGATGTTAGATGGACATAAATTTGTGACAGAAGACTAATAATATTGTGTGGGGCGCCCATCCCTTCCAGCGTTTGCCATAACATAGTTTGGTTTACTAGATCAAACACGCTGGAGAGGTCAACAAAGCAAAGATGAAGTAAACCCGCTTTTGCAAGGGTGTATTTCCCTATGAGCAGTTCTAAGTTGACACACTGCTCAACCGTACCGATTCCCCTTCTGAAGCCATTTTGGGCTTCAGTTAGAATGTTTCTATCCTTAACCCAACATTCTAATCTGGCTAGCAAAATTCTGCCCATGAGTTTAAATGTGGAATCAAGAAGGGAAATCGGGCGGTAGCATTTTGCGCTAGCTCTATTACCTTTTTAAAAATCGGGACGATCACACTTTCAGCCCAAGTTGCGGGCAGCACCCCATCAGTAATAGCGTTAAAAAGGTTAACTAAAATGGGGACCAAAAGTCAACATTATATTTAAAAATATCTATCGGGACCCCATCCGGGCCAGCAGCCTTCCCGCTTGCACTATTTTGTAGGGCAGTTCCAATCTCATCTGCAGTAATAGTTTCAATTTTACTAATTTTTAATAAAATGATATTGCCATCATTATCCATTTTATTGCAACGTTTGGTGGGGTTAAAAATATCATCGAAATGCAGTAGCAAATCTTCTGGTGTAACTACTGTATCAACCCTTGCCGAGGAAATATCCTTAAACAAGGGTTGATCTATAGTTTTCCAAAATAAGGTGGAGTTCTTGGTTTTAGCTGGCTGGACCAGGTTGTCCCAAGCAATCTCTCTAATTTCTATTTTCCTTGCATTTAGGGCTTGTTTATAGCATTTTCTAAGGCTTCTGATTATTTCCCCATTTCTAGGTTTAACTTTCAAAGCTTCCTTCAAATCTCTATTCAATTTCGAGCATTCTTGGTTAAACCATCGTGGACAGTGATCCCTTATATTTTTATAATTCTTATTTTCTAATTTCAGGTTCTTATTGATTCCTATAGAAATGTTATTAAAAGCCATAACAGTATCAATATTGTTAGAGGATCCGTCTAAACAAACTTTTATGTCATGATTATTGCTTGCGGTTAAATTTTCCCAAAAATTAGCATGATTAACACCAGTCCATTTAATTGAAATCCCATTTTCTCCTTGTGTTCTAATGTCAGCTGCAGAAACACATACCTTTTCAGTAAAGTATAAGCTGGAATTTAACGTTAATAGGAGAGGGTGATTATCACTAAGTAAGCTATGCAATACAATACAATCATTCACAAAAGGCCTACTATTCCTTGATGTCAAAAAGTGATCAATACATGAAGAAGATCTAGCCCCCTCATTTTTTTTTGTAAACAAACTTTATTCAAGTATCAGCAAATGTAGAAAAAACATTACATTAAGACTTGGGCATGCATATCAGATAGCTGTCCCTGAGTCCAGATAATCACGATCAAGATCTAGCCCCCTCATAAGTATATTCGTCAACAACTCCATCATTGGCACCCAACTTCATAACTTCCAGGCCATATTTATACATGACGTAATTTAGTGTTTCACCATAGGGATTGTGTAAAAAGTGGGTAATATGAACCCCTAAATAATCTATATGGCCGCATTGATCCATTGTCGAAGACTTGCATAATTCAATATTAAAATCACCACCCCATATCACTATATACTCGCCCCCAGCCTCTTCAAAAAATATCAAGTTCTTCCTCCAGCATAGTGATTATCCCTGATCTCGTTTTATTAAAAATGTTATTATAATAGTTAATCACTACAATATTTTGCTTTCCCTTAACACTAAAGAGTAGGAACTGGAAGTGCTGTGAGTTAGTAAAAAATGTCTTTAAGGTCAGTGGGGAAGTTACCGAAAATAACACAGCCAGACCTCCACTCGCTCTCCCAGCCTTAGATGGGGTTGCTTTAGTAAAGATGGTTTTAAAACCATTTACGTGAAAGGGTTCTACAAGCCAAGTTTCCTGCATTAGGATCAGATTTCGATTCTGTATGCTATTAAGCCATGATATATCGGACAATTTATTTTTAGCCCCTGCAACATTCCATGACAGAATTTGCAGTGATCCGGCTGATTGACTACTTGCTGGATCAGTACCAATAGGATTGCTAGAAAGTATGGAGTCATTATAGGTGCAAGGCGGCGTGCCTTCTACTGGCACAACTTCAATGCTAATAGAAAGAGGGAAAGAGTTACATTCTACTGGCATTATCTCAATACCATTGGGGGAGGGGAGGTTTCCTTCATCCAAAAGAAGAACATCTACACAAGTTATTTCTATAGGGCTACTCAGGGGTCTTCTTATCGGCTGATTATCAACCATTTGTGCTGCTGTTATGTTCAGTCAATCCACCTCACTGCATCTTGTCAGGAGGTCAAACCTGTTTGGCATGGATGGAATTATTTCATTAATAGTACTATATTGGGCTCTGCTGGGTTTAGTATGTTGCTCAATTCTGGGTCTATAAAAGTACCCAAGGGGTACTGCAGTAATGGCAACATATTGATGTTCACTTGACCATCCTTGTTTTGTTAGAACCTCATCTAGTAAGCAGGCCACAAAATCTGGATGTCGAAAATTTACAACAACACAATCCCCCTCACAGGTCTTCTCCATGTTACCCACCCAACTCACTCTTCTTAGCATTATTATTTCCTGAGACAGAAGCCCAGTGTTGTAACAAGTATTAACAGCAAACCAATGTACCACACGATTTTTCAGTGATCCCCAGGTTTCTATGCAGTTCTCAGCCAATTTAGGAACATTTTTTAAAATAATAACATAGGGGGTAACCTGGGGGGGCAGATTTAAAAAGACACCCTGATGCTTCTTGGGTTGTTGATGGCCCTCAGGCCCAGTTTTATAAATAGAACGTTTTTGTAGTCTTCCGTTTATCCCTTTTTCCGCAGTATCAAACCGGATATGCCACATGTTCCCACTGCGTGCTTCACGGAATGTTTGTCAGGATCAACCTTCCCTGTTTCAGTGACAGTTCCTTTATTTTTATCAGGTAGAGGTTGCTTAACGGGGTGTCTACTTGGCAAGGTTTTTGGGCATGTTTTGGGGATATTTTGTTGCCTTAGGTCTGTAATCAGCTCTGTTAATTGGCAAATATCCTTTTGTACTGATTTTATTTCAGTCATAATGCGCCTTTCAATGGTGTCAATTTTCCCGTGTAGTTTCTTAAAGAGGGTGTCGATGCCAAGCATATTAAACGGTAGATCCCCATGTCCCGTCCCTGTGCCCCTTCCATCATGTTTTAGACTTTTCCCTTTTTTATGTTTAGTTTTCTGAGGGCAAGTCTTTACCGGTGCAATGTGCTGTTTGCTCCTTTTGGCCGGTGGAGAGGCCAGGTCGAGTGCGTCAGATGCCTTAGAAATTTCTAAAGGAGTATTTGATACACATGGGCCCGATATCATTGGGGAATTTAACGTATGGATATCGGGACTATTACTCCGATTGCTACTGTTTCTCTGTTCATGGTCTTGTTCCCCGCCCCCTGAACTCTCTGGGCCAAAGCTATTATCACGATCATAGTCCTCTGTTGTAATCTTGGCCTCACTTTGTGCAACATTCAGGGCCGTTTTAGTAGCTGCCAATTGCTCTTCCACTTGGACAATTTCATCATTTATAATTCCCATGGCACTCTTCAAATAATTTGTAATGTGGACTGTTTTCCCAACGGACTTCCCTTTATTTGAGGCTAATTTTCTTTTCCCCATTTCTCTTGTGGCACTCCAACCTGACAGGTTATACGTTCAACAACTCCTTACCAGTATAATTGGCTTCAGGATCACTGGACCAAGAGATGTGGCCCGACCCGGCCTTGTCCGGTCTTGGACGGGCGCAGACGGGCCCGCCCTTGGCCCGGGCACGTCCGCGCGCGTCCCGCGCTGCGGGAGCCCTGGCCGCTATTTGAGCACCTCCTGGCGCTCTCCTCCTCGTAAGCGGCGTGCGCGCCGCAAGGGCTACAGGGAAATGTAGTTCTGGCCCCCTCGCTGGCGTCAGCCCGAAGATGAAACTGGCAAAAAAACTCCTCTGCAGTACAATGCAGTCCGCTGTGGCTCTAATCAGATAACAAGTGTTCAAAGACATCCCACACCAATCTTTCAAATCAGATGCTGGTACTTGTTAACATACCTAGACCTCATTAGGTGAGCAAAAAAGATCTCCGGTAAACAGCCCTCTCAAGGGGCCTGTTGGGCATTGCAGCGCCAGCCCAACGAGGAGCAAATCCCAATGATGAAGCTTGCCACCCTTGGGTGGGTGAGGGCTTGTGTTCCTATGAGCAGATGCTCCTAGTGACTGAGTGGGTTCTGGGTATTTAATATACTACCTTGAACCAATATCAGAAAGATATACTCTATTAACTTTGCTACAAGACAGGAGAATGTATACTGGACTGGAATCTCTCCTTGTCCTCTAACAATTAAGATAGGATTTGATAGCACCTTCAGGCTCTTTTCTGAGCTAGTGTTGCGCTCCACAAATTTATCTTTTCCTTTCATTTCATTTCTCTGCTCAAGGGCACTTCATGGTCTATCTCCTGGATCATGGCAACAGAGGACAGCTGAAACAAGTTGTCACGGACCAGGAGAAGATAGTCTTGCTACCAGGTGGTTTTTACTTTGCCTAGGTTATTCGTACCATTCACAGAACTTTAAGCAGAGCCAGTGAGGGTAACCTTCACTGGGCAGAGCACAAGGCAGCATGCCTTTCTTCTTCCCTGAAAGGAAGGGTGCTTGGTATCACACCCAGCTGCTGAAACCCTACACTTAGTTTTTGACACTTCTTTCTAGTGCTAAAATACAAAGCTTTTCAGGCTAGAGATACCCTTGATCTGCATGCAAGCCAGGTGGTTCTGGTGTGCCCTTGTACCATTGGTAGCACACAGAGTGCAGCCATGCCCAGGAAGACTCTTGCCCAGACTCCAGATGCAGAGGTTATGCAGCCAACTGCTGCAAACAGCCAATGGCAGGGTGCAATTGGCTTAAAGCTGGAGCCTTACGGCATAAACTACCTAATCTGAAGGAAGGAGGAGATGGAGAGAAAAACAGGAAGACAACATCCCTAAAGTGAGTCCATAAAATGTTGTGATACCCACTAGCAATCCACTCAGCACTAGACAAGCAGGTTCCAAATCATACTGATTGGTGGTAAAAAAGAAAACTGACAGCGGTGGGGCATGCCAAATGTATTATATCGGGTAGCAGGTTGCAAGGCTCTGAATTTTAAACAGCTACAGAAACAGTTTTCAGTCCTGTCACTATGCACTGCCAATACCCACAAGTTGAGAACAGAAGAGTCAAGGCAAAGGTGTAACAGAAGTGACTGTATTTGCCTGGAAACGCTTTAGGATTAAGATCACGATGAACAATAGTAAGTTAATCTTTACCACTTCCATCAGAAAGCATCTGTCAAGAAAAACTAGAGGCACACTGTTTAGAATCTTTCATCCACAAAATCCATACAGCGCAGAATTTGAGTGGCTGTGTTTTTGCAGTGAATTCTGGGATGAGGCAGCAGACGACTACATTAACCCATGGACTGCTGGGGTATCTGCAAACCGGAGTGGCAGATTATATTTCCAATGTTTGCAGAGGCTTTCAGGAAACAATGAAGAAGCACTCCCCTTGCCATTTGTGGCTCATGTCGATGATGACTGTATACATGCCACTAGGGCACACTTTATACACTTTTTAAGACATACATATAAGCAAATAGGCCAGTCAAGGGGTTAAAGTGACAGTGCCAAAGTGTTCTTTAATAACGCTTTTGATTATCAAAATTTCCTGCATTTTTATATTTATTAGGTTATGGTTTGCATCCTTTTTAATTAACATTGCTGTTTGGAACAATAAGTGTTAAAAATGTCTTTAGAGAAGCAAAGTAAAATATTTTTAAAGAAAATCTATCTTTGAAACAAATGTTTCCAGCATCTCACCCAAAGGTGGGGATATTCTGCTTTTATAAAAACGGGCAATTGCTAGTAATTATTGGACTAGTGAAACTCCATTTGTCACTTCTCCAGCACTCTGTGACTAAGGCGAGAGACAGAATTCCTAAACAAAATTTGATTCATATTTTTCAAATATCATAGTTCAGGAAAATCCACAAACCTCTGGATCTACATACTTTTTGCTTCTATACAAGCAACTGCCAAAATGCTGCCATTCACACGCCCAGTTCCAATGCGTATATCATAACAATTCGAGCTATGTGTTGGGCAGCAACTGAGGGTACGCGAGCCAGAAGATAGGACCCCAAAGTTTCAGAAATTACTTCTTGACAAACCTGAACCAAAGTTTACTAAGGCAAACTTGCTTGTGACTCAGGACTTCTTTATACAGTTTGAGGTGCTCATGGTTTATAGTATCCTTCGCTCCTAAATCAAGGACTATGGTAAAGGGGAGATTCTCTTTAGTAGTTTTAAAACCTCTTAACATATGTATTTTCGCTCATGGGTAGAGAAGGCAGGTCATGAAGGCCCCAAGACCAAGCATCTTATAGTGCTGCTAAAAAGGGATATTCTCTACATGCCTTGAGAGTCACAGAAAACACAAAATCTTCTTATTATTATTTTAATAAATCTGAATCTTACAGCACATTTAGATGTCATCAATTTAGGGTTTTGCTACAGCTTAGAACATTTCAAGCTATCTAATAAACAGATGCCTAAATATATAAATTGATTATGTTTCGGATTACAGAAACCTTCTGACATCAGACTTCAACTAAAGTAAGAACACTGCATCTCTAGTCGCATGCAAGAACTTATTATTGGCAGTACAACCCTCCTGTCTGCCATATAAAGAATGCCACATAGATCAGACATCGAACTTTCCTCAAAGTGTGTGTTGGAAGACCGTGTGCATGCAGCCTGAAAGCAGGGGGAAAAGAGTGCCCTTAACACAATCGTACCTCACACACACTCTCTGACACAAGGCAGACCTTCTGCCCTCGCCAACTGATACTGTCTGTAGCCACCCAAGTCTCTGGGCCTACATTGGCAAAGCCAATAGGTCTCGCCTATACAGGTGCTATTGGCTTCAGCAATGTGTTTTAGCCATGTTGGACACCAGTGTGGCTGCTGTTCAGCATGACTAAAAGTTAGTGGCATGGGGTGGGGCAGATTGGGGTAGATTGGAGTGGGGTAGATTAGAGTGGGGTAGAGTGAAGTTGGGTAGATTAGAGGAGTTGGGCAGATTTGGGTACAGTGGGGTAGACTGAATGGGGAAGACTGGGGTAGAGTCGGGTAGGCAGGAGCAGGGCAGATTCGAGTGGAGTGGGGTAGATTGGAGTGGAGTAGAGTGGGTTTGATTGGAGATGCGTGGGGTAGATTGGGGTGGGGTGAAGTATATTGGAGTGCAGTAGATTGGAGAGAGGCAGATTGCAGTGTGTGCAATTGGAGTAGGGTAGGTTGGAGTGGAGTAGATTTGAGTCAGGGAGTGTTGTAGATTGGTGTGGTAGATTGGAGTCGGGTTGATTGGATTGGGGTAGATTAGGGTGGAGTGGGGCTGATTTGAGTGGGGTAGATTGGAGTGGGGTATATTGGAGAGAAGTGGGGTAGAGTAGACTGAAGTGGCGTGGAGTGGCGTAGATCGGGGAGGGGTAGATTGTGGTGGAGTGAGGTAGAATAGGGTAAATTGGAGTGGCGCGGAATGGGGATGATTGGAGTGGGCAGATTGGAATGGAGTGGGGTAGACTGGAGTGGGGTGGGTTAGATTGGAGTGAAGTGGGGTAGATTGCGGTAGATTGGGGTGGGGTGGGGTCGACTGAGGTGGAGTGGAGTTCGGTAGATTGGTGTAGACTAAAGTGGCATGGAGTAGAGAAGACTGGAGTGCGGTTGATTGCATTAGATTGAGTGGAGTGAGGTAGACTGGAGTGGAGTGAGGTAGATTGGAACGGAATGGAGTAGATTGCGGTACATTGGATTGTAGTGGGTGGGCTGGAGTGGGGTATAATGTGGTTGGGTAGAAATGAGGGGTGGAGTGGCATAGAGTGAGGTAAATTGGGGTGGAGTGGGGTAGGTTGGAGTGGAGTGGAGTAGATTGGAGGGGAGTGGGGAGTGGGGCAGATGGAGTGGAGTGGGGTAGATTGGGGTGAGGTGTGGTGGAGTGGGTTTGGGGTAGTTTGGAGTGGGGTGGTCAGTGGTAGAGTGGGTTAGATTGGAGTGGAGTGGGGTAGATAGGAGTGGAGTGGGGTAGATAGGAGTGGACTGGGGTAGAGTGGAGTTGGGAAAACTGGAGTGGAGTAGATTGGGTGGATTGGAGTGGGGTAGACTTGAGTGAAGTTGAAGTGGGGTAGATTGTGGTAGACTGGTGAGACATGAAGTGGGGTGGTTTTATATTGGGGTGGAGTGGATTGTGGTAGATTGGGGTAGACTGAAGTAGCGTGGAGTGGAGTAGATTGAAGTGGGGCAGACTGAAGTCAGGTGGGGTAGATTGGAGTGGGGTGGGGTAGAGTGGAGTGGGGTCGACTGGGGTGGAGCAAATTGGGTGGATTAGCGTAGGATAGATTTGGGCAGATTAGAGTGGTGTAGATTGGAGTGGAAAGGGCTAGATTGGAGTTGAGGATTGGGGTAGACTGGTGTGGAGTGTGATAGATTGGAGTGGACTGGAGATTGGAGTGGTGTGTATTGGGGTGGAGGGGGGTAGACTGGAGTGGATTGGGGAGCACTGGGGTAGATTGGAGTGGGGTGGATTGGGATGGATTGGAGTGAAGTGGGTTAGATTGGAATGGGCTAGATTGTGGCATATTGGAGTGGAGTGTGGTAGATTGCAGCGGAGAGGGGTAGGCTGGGGCAAATTGAGTGAAGTGGGTTAAATTGAAGTAGGTTGGAGTGGAATGGGGCGGAGTGGGCTAGATTTGAGTGGAGTGGGGTAGATTGGAGGAAAGTGGGGTAGATTGGACTGGGGTAGATTGTAATGAAGTGGAGTAGGGTAGGTTGGAGTGGATTGAGGTATTTTGGAGTGGAGTGGTGTAAAGTTAAGTGGCATAGTGTAGAGTATGCGTGGTGTGGTAGCACACTGCCATTACAGACAACACATTTTCAATTGAAATTACCATTGCATTTGCAGAGACATACAGTTTTACTGCGCACAAGCGATAATGTGTGGAAATGTCAGCACCTACTGTATATATGTGTTTAGATCATATTCAAATATTTGTTTTCACCACACTTCAGAATTACAAAAAATGGGCTCCATTTGTACTTTCCTAATTCTGATGTGTTCGGAAATATCAGCACAGTTCATTTTTGCTGTGTGCTAGAAAAAATATCATTCTATAGCCTCTCCTCTTACATTGGCACCCAGCAGGTTTGTCACATACATTTTCGCACTTTGAAGTCAGAGAAAGTAAATTAAACACCAAGCTTCCTCGGAAGACAGAGCCTGAAATTTGACCTCTGCTTTTGAATGCTCAGCAAAGCAAATGTGACAAGATAAGAACAAGATTTAAAGGCCTGTTTTTAGAAAGCGAGTACTCAGAAGGATTCAGTAAACAAGGGATGCTACATGGGAGGGACAAATTCAAGCTGGCTAGCCGAAAACACAAAGCCAGCAAACAGAAAGCAAGAAACTGTGAGTTACAAACCACAAAGCCAATGGTAAACCATGGGCGAAATGCAATCCCAAGGAAGCTTTCAGAATGCCCACCAGAAGTCGTTAGCAAACCAGATAGCTGCGCTGTCTAGTAGACTTCGACCTAAAAACACATAACAGTGCAGCTCTGAAAGTCAAAGCTTTGGAACTGGAAGGAAGGAAGGAAGGGTCAACAAAGTGCAGGAGAATGAAAGTAATCACCAAAATGTATCATGGAAAGGAGAAGGAGGAGACTACATATAAAAAGGTAACTTTTTAACAGAATGGGCAGGAGCACAGGAGGTACCCCCCCCCCCCCCATGGCCCCCAACAGCACACAACCAGCACTCAGCATCGAAGACACTCTGAGGATAATGAAGACCACCCACGCAGGGGCCCCCACGGACCTCTGCCCCCACCACATCTACCGCAAAGTCGCAGACATCATAGCCCTTGAACTCTAACGTATCATTAACCGATCCTTCGAGACCGCCTCCTTCCCGACAACTGGAAACACGCCGAGATCAACCCTCTCCTGAAGAAACCTTCATCGGACCCCACAAACCTCACGAATTTCAGACCAATCTCCCTCCTCCCCTATCCGGCCAAAGTCATGGAAAAAGCTGTCAACAGCCAACTCACCACCTTCATCGGAGAGAACAACATCCTCGACTCATCCCAATCAGGAATCAGGAAGAACCACAGCACCAAGACCACACTCCTCGCAGCAACAGATGATATCCGCGCCCTCCTCGACAGAGGAGAGACTGTGGCCCTCATCCTCCTCGACCTCTCTCCGCAGCCTTCGACACGGTCTCCCACCACACCCTAGCCCGCAGACTCCAGGAAGCGGGAATCCGGAACAAGGCCCTCGACTGGATCCTCTCTATCCTCTCCGGCAGAACGCAACGAGTCAGATTCCCCCCATTCCTCTCTGAACCAAGCCCGACCACCAGTGGAGTCCCACAAGGATCCTCCATCAGCCCGACCCTATTCAACATCTACATGGCCCCGCTCGCATCCATCGTCAGAGCACACGGACTCAACATCACATCGTACGCAGACACCCAGCTCATCCTCTCCCTATCCAACGAACCCAACACCACCAAACGCAACTTTCAAGACGGAATGGAAGCCGTCGCCAGATGGATGAAGAATAGCTGCCTCCAACTCAACACGGACAAAACAGAGACACTCATCATGGGCCCACACCCCGATGCATGGAACAACACCTGGTGGCATCCCGCCCTCGGGGACCCCCAGCCCCCACGGACCACGCACGCAGCCTCAGAATCATTCTGGACTCCGAACTCAAAAAGGACCGTCAGGTCAGCCCCATCACCTCCTCCTGCTACCACACCCTACACCATCTCTGCAAGACCTTCAAATGGATTCCCCCCCCGAACACAGGAAAACTGTCACACACGCCCTCATCAGTAGCAGACTTCACTACGGCAACGGACTCTACGCCTGGATCAGCAAGATCCTCACTCGCAAACTCCAGAACGCCGCCGCCAGACTAGTCCTCAACCTACCGCGCCACTGCCACATCAGCCAGCACCTACGGACCCTACATTGGCTCCCAGTCGAGAAGAGAATCACCTTCTAGCTTCTCACCCACGCACACAAGGCCCTTCACAACACCGGACCCGCCAACCTGAACTACTGCCTCGTGTTCCACGCTCCCCGGCGCTCTCTCCGCTTGGCACAGCTCTCCCTCGCAGCAGTACCTCGGATCAAGAAAAGCAGAACAGGGGGGCGCTCCTTCTCCCTCCTCGTGGCCAAGGCATGGAACTCCCTCCCTCTACACCTCAGACGGACGGCATCGCTCCCCAAGTTATTGAAGGTGCTCAAGACCTGGCTCTTCGATGGAACTCAGTGATCCTCCCGAATCGGTGGACCCCCCCCCCCTTTTCCCCCCTTCCCATCAGCGCCTTGAGACCCGCCCCGGGTGAGTAGCTAGCGCTTTACAAATCCCCTGATTGATTGATTGATAATTTGGGAAAGAAAAATATCCCTAAAATCATAAGACAAATACATTTATTCCCATTAAATATAGTTACAAGCTTTAGCATCTTTCACAGGGTAACATGCTTAAAGTATTCCTCACAGTCAGCAAGGGAATCCTCAGCAGTCCATGTTTTAACAGCAATGCTTACACATACTCATATAACATCGCTACATCAATGCAGGGATGTGGAATTCCTATAGCCCGACACCCAGGACATATTGTTTGGGGTGAAGGGCAACAAGTTTTCATGTGTATTTTGTCCTTGGGACAAGTAGGCCCAACCCCCTGCAGCACAAACCCTTTGGCTGCCAGTTTGCAGTACCACATTATAGATCAAGGAAGGGCACTGTCTGCAGTTAAGTTAATATTTTTGCCCATATGTTAATGCTGTTCAAACTTGTTTTTATGGTTCAATAATTGAAAGCCTTTATTATTAGGGTGAGTGCTCTAAGTAAATGTTGTAAGCTCTGACTGCACTATTGACAGTGGTTCCAGTATAAAAATGTGTACACACGTTTTCAAAGTTTAGCAATATGAGGCTATGTATAATGCTCCAAGAATGCTCTCTGATTTGATGCAAATATTTGCAGAAGCTTGAAAGCAAGATTGAGGATTCTTTGCTTTCAAAATAAAATGTTCATAAAAAATGAAAGCAGGAAAAAAAACATTTCGCTAAACTACTGTAAAATTTCAAGTACAATTTCTTTGCAGCATCATTTAGAAACCTGTGTTGGTTCATGCTAGTATTTCTGAAAAATATTCATAATGGAAATTCAGTGTAACCAGTTTAAAGAACATAATGGGAGAGGAAAAATAAACAAGCACTGGCAAAGCCAGTACGTCTGAAATTGGTGGTCAGCTTTTTAGTTCTGTCAATGTGTGACTTGTTTTGGCATGGTTTTTATAAAACCTTATTGGTGTGGGAGCTGCCAGGCCCTCACCATTATAACAAACATTGGCAAAAACAAAAACTATTTTTGGTCTCAAAAAGCACACACTGCCACAGTAGTTACTGGCACTGAACAAAACTGCTTTGTGTGCCGATTTGCTCCTTGTGAAAGAGCAGAATGCTGTCACTCACAGTGAAGCCAGCCGATACAAAGAGAGAGACAGAATTTTAATAAACACAAGCCAGACCAAATTAGGGGCCCAATTATTAAAGAAAGTCTCAAAAGTGAACCCATGGTATATGTCCTTGCATTAAGTGCAGCTATACGACTTTTGTGAATTCCCAAGAATTTACAGAAGTAGGACAAGAAATAGTACTCCTAGAAAATATTTGTGAACTGCATTTTAGCATATGCATGTGTAGATTTGCTCATGGGAAAATCTGAGTGTTTGCAAGTTTACTTTCCCTCCAACCACTTTTTTCCTAACTCAGGAAGAAGGCTAACTTCTGCGATTGTCAGGAGTAAATTTCCAACATTTCTCAGTATGGGAAAAGATTAGAGAAGAGTTGTTGAAAACCCTTAAAACATACAAGTTAGTAGGTTTGCACAGACTCAAAAGGGCATTCTAACCCTGGAACTATTGCTTACCATTACCTTCAGCCCCAGTATGTAGAACTGCAAAAAAGTGGCAACATAAGAAAATTGCAAGTATTCAAACACTACTAAGGTATGAGGCTTGGCATAATCAGAGAGGCTATATCAGAACTCTTATATAATGAAATTGCTGCCATAATTTGTCGCTACACTACATGGCACCAAAGGGACAAGTGGATTTTGTTACAGGACAAGTAGATTTGTGAAGCAACCTGCCCAATGAACAACTAGATATTTTATTAAATTTCACACCCCTGCAAAGAACATTAGGCAGTCTCGCTGCAACTGTGGACAATGAGGTGAAAAGACACTGCAGTCAACAAATTGTTCCAAAAGGCATAACAAAGCTCAGACTTTCATAGTAACAAAAGTGTAAACAGTGGCGCCTCATGAAAGGGGTGTAAAGAGGGCTGCATGTGAATCTATGAAAAGTACGAAATCTTTTTTTTAATTTTTTTTAATTTTTTTTAAACTCTTTTTATTAACACAGCTCATGAGACCATACCACATGTATTTACAGTAACAGTTCATTATTACGCCGAATACATATATCCACAGAAAAGTACAAAATCTTGAGATCTGTAGTTCTATGTTAAAGAGATTTTTATATTAAATGTTTTGTATTTGACTGACATTAATGCATAAGCACACAAATCTTATTAACCGTTTTGTTCATGTTTAGATTTACCATAGCTAATATAGGCCTGCATTTAAAACAGCTAACCTTGGCTGTCATCTTGTTTTGGTGAAAGGTGAATATTTTATTTCTAGGCAAAGCTTGAGTTCCAATTAACTAACACAATGTTCTTTTGCTTTCTTTCCCATGTGAAATGGGGTTTTTCCACTGTGATAATCGTGGATTTTTTTTATTGAGTTTTTAGGTGAGCATGTACATCATACAAGGATAGCATCAATGTTCATGTACAAATCAAACAAACAATGCAACAAACCGTGGCAAAAGGCATATATATCAAATAGATGTCATGTGATTATATCTGCAATAGACAATAGGTTATCATGCTTGCTATCATATACATAATAGAGTTAACATACAGGATTATCTGGGGGCTCATCTGTTGATATGCTCCGTAGGTAGTGTAATAGTGGTTCCCATATGTCAGTAGGCCGAGATGTGGAGGGGAGTTCCTCCGCATAAAGAATTAACCGATCGCGGCAGCTTGCTAAGTCTTGAAGCCATTGTGCAGTCGTTGGCACCGCTGTACTCTCCCAAGTCATTGCCACTCGCCTTTTGGCCATTAGTAGAGCCACTTTCACCAGTTTGCCTATGACCCCCTTCACCGACGGCGTCAATCCCAGCAAACATACATGTGGGGAACATTGCAATTCTAGACCAACCATTTTGGATAATGTTCGGATCACCCCCACCCAAAATTGTGCAACCCGGGGACACTCCCAGGACACGTGCCAGAAGTCAGCATCTGCCGCACCGCACCGCTTACAAAGGTCGTTGTCCCGAAGCCTATATTTAAATAACCTACTGGGAGTATAATACACTTGATGTAAATACTTGAAGTGTATTATGCGGAGGTTGCCATTCGAAGTTAAAGCCCCTGTGAGCGGGCAACAGTATTCCCAGTCTGGTAGTGTCAAAGGCGGGTTCAGACGAGCATTCCATGCCTCTAAACTTCGGTTGTGGGGTTGTGGCCTCTCTTCCCTAGCAGCGCGATATAGTTTAGTGAGAAGGTTGCGTCGCGTTGGGCTAGTGAGCAGGGTATGGAGTGTTTGCAGTGGTACAGGCTCCGCAGGGAAGGTGTGGTAGTGAGTTTGGAGCGCTTTCTTTAATCTGTGAAAGAAGAACGTGAATAGTGACGTTTTGTTCTGTATGTAACTGAGATCGTCATTTGATAAAAAAACGCCCTCTGGAAACAGATCTTGCATTTTAACTATTCCTACCTGGTGAAAGGTGCGCATGGCTCCTGTCTCATGTGTCACCGACAAATCCGAGTGGAACGCAACAGGCAGGAGAGGGAGTACAATGGCAGTTTGCCGGCCATGCGGCCCAGTGCCTGCCAGGCCCTGATGGTAGCGTCAATTGTGTTGATTTCGTGCGGGGGCTCTGTCTCTTAACGTGTGTCAGCATGGACCCTACAGGGATAGGGTGGGCGTCCCCATCCTCTATCGCTACGTGCGGAATGAATTCATGCGCGCCAACCCAATAATGCGCATATTGTGCATGCGCACATAAGTAATACAAATATAAGTCAGGTACGCTAAAGCCCCCATGTTTGTAGTCCATGATAAGCGTGTTCCAAGACACCCTGGCCTGTTTCCCCCCCCCAGACAATTGTGGAATTTTATATTTGGTAGACTACTCACAGAGGCACCTGCAGAATTCAGGCTTGTCCATGTATCTCATGAAAGTTTGAAGGACAGATAGGAGATGCAAAAAATGTTAGAATTGTGTGATTTAAGCTAGTTCAGTGTCCAGTAGAGAATGCTTTAGTCTGTTTTTCGATGCAGTTTAGAGCCGAGTACAAGGTTTTAGGGTTCTCTCATTATGGGAGAACTGACTCTTCTTAATCCTTCACTTCGAGGCGACCTTATACGGGTTCGACCTCTCTTCCTTATATGACTGATTTGACTGAACTACATCTTACTTGCTGTATTAATATTTGAGTAATAGATACTAATTTCATGATTTTTGCCCTCTGTAAATGATTATTTTACAATAAACCTTTATGGTTTGAAACGTTACCCTTCTCTGTCTTTCTTCTGGAGCCTAATATGCTTCATGTTGGTTAAATGTATTCATTTGTTGAGCAGTGTTGGACTTGGCCCTGCTTGCAGGGTCATCCCGAACTTTTTCGCCTTTTCCTCCTAGCCTTTTCGCTGTATGTGTTATTGTTATTGCTATTTATAGAGCGCACTGTTACCCGTGGGTGTCCTGGCGCTGTGAAGTCCTTTTGAGGCCTAAGAGGAAAGGATGGTACACAGAGATTTAGGAGGAGAAAAGCCAGGTCTTTTGTGTGTGTGATGGAATGCTGCGCAATGATGTGCAGAGGTTATTTACGCTGTTTAAAAATGTCACTTTTAAAATGTCACCCTGTTTGGTGTGCTTTGTGCCTGCCTGTCTGAGGTGGGTTGGCGGTCTAGTTGTCTGTCTCCCAGCACCCCCAGCTTTTGGAGGGAAGCCTGGCAGGCAGGGTGCTCTACACCTCCCCCAAAACCAGTTGGGACCGGATTACCAGAGAGCCTTCTAGAAGCTTCTGGCCCTTTCTGGTAGGTGGGGTGAGGGGTGTATATATAGGGGGGCTGTGCCTCCATGTGACAGACTGAGCGTGGACTTGATTGAGAGGGGACACTCTGCCAGGAGGTACCACCGCAAGGGCCTGTGTGCTGGCCCCTGAGCCCATCTGGACCCCTCTGCTGTCCACAGGGCTAGTGAGAGCCCATTGCTGGAGTGAAGACTGCTCTGCCAGGAGGAGTGCCACCTTATGGGGGTTGACCGTTCCTAGGAACTGCTGTCCTGTATTGATGAGTGCCCACTGACTGCTGATCTTGCCCAGCATTGCTTGCCTGCTCTCCTACCCTAGCGCCTCGTGAGCGCTATCATCTGTTTGCCTGCACTCCAAGGAGGTGAGGAGCGTGGGCGCTACTCCCTCGGGTGGGACCCTGGGACTGTGATCCATCGAGCGCCCCGTGAGCGCTGCCTCCAGCCCCTGCCCAGGAGAAGAGGGTGCGTGGGTCCTGCAGCGCTGTGCTGCCAGAGGGCCATATTCGCATTGACTGTGCTCTGCCAAGGCGCTACAACTGTGCCCAGGAGAAGAGGAGCTGACATCGGCAGCGCCAAGATTCTAAAGCGCTACGAGGGAATCCCGGCGTGTGGGATTACCCCCTGCCTGTTTGTTTGACAGCGGGAGCCCACCCCGCAGCCTTATGCATATTATAGTAGCAGGAGCCCACCCCGCGTGTGTGCACTCTTCCGCGGGTGCCCACCCCGCATCTGCCTTTATTTGTGAGTTGGTGCCCACCCCGCGTGGTGCTTTTACTTAGGAGGGAGCCTACCCCTCATTGCCGCACAGAGGAACTGCCGAGGATCACCGCCGCCGGCCCGGGGGTCCGGGAGCACTGCGCGGGCTTCCCCGTGACGTCAGGGGAGCCGCGCTGGGATTGGCGCCGGCGGGAGCGCCTGGCGGAAGTCCCGCCCCGCGACAGAGGAAGCAGTAGGTCCGGAGCCGGCGGGCTCCCCCCCGAAGTCCCGGGTCCCAGGAGGGGGCCCGGGTGAAGTCCGGCGAGGTGCTGGCGTTGGCGGGGCTCCCCGTGAGCAGAGGAGAGCCCTGCGTGTTGAGCCTACTGCCGGAGACCTGCGATCGTGCGCCTAGTGAGGAGCGGGCCCCGGAGACTACAGCCAAGACTAGCCGGTGAGTGCGGGGGCCATTTGCCTGAAGGAGGTTGAGTGGCAGGGGCTCCGTGAAGGCCGGAGCAGCCCCGCCTGCCCCCCCTGACTCGCGCTACAACCGGCTGCCCCGGGTGGTAGAGGGCAGCCGCGATCTTTTTGGAGACTCACTTTGGCCACACAGCGGCACCGCAGTTGCGGGCCGCTGCACCGGTTGGAGGCCCTTGAGAATCCCGAGTCCCAGAGAGGGCTCACATCTGCAACGTGGGGCCATTTGAGTTCAGTAGTCCCGAGTGGGGCTCCCAATCGCTCCGTGGTGCCCGTGTTCTTTTGGGGCATTATTGAACACTAGAGCCCCAATAGGGGGACTCCAACGGGCCAGTACTCTGTGGGGACACCCAGCGGCACCACAGTTGCGGGCCGCTGCAACGTTTTTTTTTGTTTTTTAATTTTATTTATAATTTTCATCATATATAACAAACAGTACAGCTTCTGATAACCATAGGGTTGACATGCGTTTGTCTAGCTTAGTGACCTCTCCTATTTCTGTACATCATCAAAAAACGTCAGATGGGTGAATCCCAGTTAGCATACAGTTATAGCAAAGCTACATGGTTCGAGATCAGTACGATAAAGATGCATTTGGAACATCAAGGGTACATTGCAGCAGGCATGCATCGCCATATTACTTACATATCGCGGAGAGTGTGCCTCATGAAACCCCCAAACAGCACTGGCGGAACAGGCAGGGGAAAAAAAAAAAAAAAAAACAGGGAAAAAACAACCTCAGAGCACCCAGCCATAGTAACAGGAGGCACCTCATAGTACCTTAGCACGGAGGAGGGGAGTGCGGGAGACAAGGAAAAGCATATTTCACATATTGGTCAAGCAACATTTCTCGAATGGTGGGCTTCCATCCCATCCGGGTCTTGCAAGAGGAGATAGCCCTGGAGGGGACCCCAAATATCCCTGGGTCTGGAAGCACGTGGAAGCGTCTCAGCATAAGCCGTTAGTTGCTCCTGACTATAGAGCATGTCCTCCATCCAATCCTTGAATTTCGGAGCTCTCCCCTGCCCCATCTACAAGCCACTCTGCGTTTGGCTAGCAAGAATGATACGGCAATGAACCTGCGATATGTCTTGGGTATCTGTGCTGTATAGCCTAAAAGCGCCATCAGGGGATCTCTTTCCAGGGTGTTATGCGACATTTTCTCAAGCGCCTCAAAGACCCGTTCCCAGAACTCCTGTATCTTGGGACATTCCCATGCCAAATGTATGAATCCCGCCCCCGGCCTTCCACATCTCTCACAGTGATCGTTATCAGCCAGTTTAAATCTATACTTTTTGGCAGGCGTGTAATACAGACGATGTAAGAATTTGTAGTGTATGACCCGTAGTCTACAACTGGCAGAGATCTGTGAGGTCTGGAGACAACAGTATGTCCATTGTTCATCAGTCACCTCTCTCCCTAGTTCCACATTCCAGTGTATGCGAGCTGGGCTAGTGGCTTCCTTTTGTTGTGTGCGTATGCTAGTATATAGTCTAGATACTAGGTGTTTTCCATCCGTGGATCCTAGCATTTGGTGTAGCGGGGCAAGGTTCGTGGGCTCCCGGGGGAAGTCTGGGATAACCGACCGCACTCCTTGTCTGAGTCGGATGTACAGGAAAAGCTCTAAAGGCGAGGTCGAATCCCTTGGAATAATTGGTCTGAAGAGCGGAATATGCCATCTTGAAAGAGGTCACCCCATTTATTAATATTAATCCGTTCACACAATTTATGAAATCCCTTTTCCTGCAGCAGCGGCACGCAGGGATGATAGGACAATGGGAGCCGCGATGAATATAATAAAGGGGAATCAAGAAGGTCTGTAATACGGTGCCATGCGTCAACCGTGCCTGTGATCGTGGTGGGTGGCGTTGCTCGGGTTCGAATAGGGGCATGTATGATGCCATCCAAGGGTACAGGGTCAGCGAGCCAATCCTCCGTAGCCACCTGCGCCATGTATCTGGGGGGGTGGATCCAATAATAAGCGTAATGAGCTTGCGCGCTCATGCATTTATACTTCGAAGTCCGGAATATCAAAGCCACCTTGAGCATAGGGTCTCGTGAGTATGGACCATCTGAGCCTGGGCTGCTTACCTCCCCAGAGCAATCTCAATAGTTCAGTGCGAAGATTTTAAAAAAAATGGGGGCCAGGATTGTAAGGTATATTCATGAAGAGGTATAAGAACTGCGGGAGGACAACCATTTTGATCAGTGAGGCTCGGCCTGCGAGCGAGAGAGGTAGAGAGATCCAGCGCGTGACATTGCTGGTGAGTCGCGTGATAGCCGTGCCATAGTTGAGACGTATGATGTTTTCTCTGTCTCCGGCCAGCACTATACCCAGGTACCGAAGGTCAGCGTCACACCATTCCAACGGGAAATCGAGTGCAAATCTAGTGACCGCAGGTGTCAGAGGAAAAACTTGAGACTTCCCCCAATTAATATTGACCCCGGATAGTCTACCAAAGACAATGAATTCCCGTAATAGGGGGTTGGTGTTTTGTTGGGGATCTCTGACATAGAGTGTGACATCGTCTGCGTAAAGGGATATTAAAATTTGGCGCAGACAGCAGCGGAAAGCCTTGTCCTGGTGGTGCTGGCGAAGCTTAGACGCCAGCGGTTCAATCACTATGGCAAAAAGAAGTAGGGAGAGTGGGCATCCCTGTCGGGTGCCTCTCGTGATGGAAAAAGCGGGAGAAAGATGACCATTAATCAACACTTTGGCAGTAGGCCGTTGGTATAGTAATCTGATCCAGGAGATGAACAGAGGGGGAAAGCCCATACGCTGTAGCACTCCGAAGAGATAGTCCCACTCCACAGAGTCAAACGCCTTAGTAGCATCTAAAAAAACTGCAGCTAGTGGGAAGTCTGGTGCTACATTCTGGAGTAATGAGAACAAGGTACGAAGATTATGGGTGGTGGCTCGTCCGGGGACAAAACCCGACTGATCAGGCAGGATAAGTTTATCCATTAAAAGAGTTAACTGGTTAGCCAGGACCTTAGCTAATATTTTCGTGTCAGAGTTGATAAGCGACAGCGGCCTATAGGAGTCACAGGAATCAGGGGGCTTGCCGGGTTTCAGGAGGGATGTAACTAGGGCTTCCCTCATGGAAGGGGGGAGCACGCCCTTCTCTAAGGATTCCTCATAGACTTCTTTAAGAACTGGGGCCATGATGTCGATGTAATTTTTATAAAATTCAGCGGGTAGGCCGTCTAGGCCTGGTGCCTTCCCATTTTTCAGCTGCATTATCGCCTCTCTAATTTCGTCCATTTCGAAGGGGATGCATAGGAATTCCCTCTGTGTATCACTAAGCCACCCAAGTGCTACATCCCCCAAGAAACTGTCTAGGTCCGCCGACCCCTCCCGCTGCGTCGTGTATAGCGTATTATAATGCGATGTGAACGTTTCGAGTATGTCAGTTGTATCTCTCTGTACTACCTCCCCGGTCCTTGGATTTCAAGTATGTGAGTGGAAAAACGGGGGCGTCTAGTCACTTCAGCCAATGCCTTTCCTGGCCGTTCACCTTCACCGTATCTACGGGCCACCCAGTATCGTCCCCTGAACTTCGCCTCTCGCGCCGCAGTGTCTCTATATTCTGATATTTTCTCCCGGAAATCCGCCTGCACCTGTCCTGTTTCCCCCATCCCCATCCGTACCTCCAGCATCTTCAAGTCACTTTCCAGTTTCCTGAGCGTTCCCTGTATATCCCGGAGCACACCAAAACTCTTTGAGATACAGAACCCTCTGATTGTGGCCTTGAAGGCCTCCCAGATCGTTTCCACATTATCTACTGACCCCTTGTTCCTCAGAAAAAAATCCTGGATCTCCTCCCCCAGTTCATAATGGAAAACCGCATCCAGCAGGGCAGTAGGCTGTAACCTCCAGCTAGGCCTGGGCTTATCATATCCTGGAGGTATGAGCGTTATCTTCACGGGGCAATGATCTGAAAATGTTCTGGCAGGATGTACAACGTCTCTGATAGTCGTACCCAGGCCTCTTGAGAGTAAGCAATAATCTAGTCGAGCCCACGTCCCAGCGTATGTTGTGAAATGTGTGCCTTCTTTGACCTGTGGGTGTGTACAGCGCCAGCTATCTATCAGACCCCCCTCCTCCAAAATTCCCTGCAACACTGTTAGAGAGTTGTTATAATGGTGTGAGGCTTTGTTGGACCGATCCAGTTCCGGGTCAAGGGCTACGTTAAAGTCCCCGCCCCATAGTATATGGGTGGATCCTACGTTCACTATTTTCCCCCAGAGGTTGGTAAAGAACTCAGGGGTGTCTACATTAGGGCCATAACAGTTTGCTATCGTGACCGAATCCCTGCCCAAGCGTCCCCATGCGATCACATATCTCCCCTGTGGGTCTGTTATCGCTCCTGCCAGTGCAAAAGGTGTCTGTTTTTTAATCAATATAGCCGTACCACGGGCATAGGATGAATAGGAGGAAAATAGCCTGGTGTCCGCCCATTTGTTAGCGAACGTGGTTGGAGAATGTGGATTAATATGGGTTTCCTGAAGCAGAGCGATGCTTATTTGTTGACGATTCAGGTAGGCTAGGACCTGTCGTCGCTTTCTCGGGTCCCCTAAGCCTCTGACATTCCAGGACAGTATTCTCAATTGGGATTTATCCACCGGGTTCATCATCCCTTCTTGTAATGCGGTATCTACTACATAGCAACCCTATATACAGTAGTAAGCGAACATTTAGAGAGTCACATGTACGATAGAAGTGCTGTAGGCTACGCTTGTCAAAGTATTCATAAACCCATACCCCTACCCCCCCCTCCCACTGAAGCATCCCAATCATGCCAGTTACATTCATCCCTCCCACCTCCCCAATACCCGCTAAACAAACCATAACGTTGATCCTCTCTGGTCTAGAACCAGAGTGGACCTGATAAGGGGATCTCCCTGAGGGGAAGTTCCGCTGGATGGCCCACGGGTACCTCTCGCCGTTTAGGGGCTGTCTGTGTTGTCAAGCCAGTCCCCCTAGTGGGCTCCGAGGGTGCCTGGCTGCCTTTGATCCTCGTTTCCCGCCAGAAAGGTGGCCTCGCCCCCGTCGTCATATGTGTCCCTGGGGAGCGTGAAATCCTGTTGTGTTAGTGTCCGACGCACTACAGCATTATTGTGTCCATTCTCCTCTGCGAGGAACATACCGCAGGCGGTCTTCTATCACAGGGTCCATCATTCTACGTTCGGTGAGCGTGATCGTGGCGAATCTTCTGGTGTGGTGGTCGCAGTTTTTTGTCTCTTAAGCTTTTTTAGGAATTCTTCGGCTTGTTGTGGCTTCGTGTAGAACATTTGCTGACCTTGGTACGTGACCCGGAGGCGTGCAGGGTATAGCAGTGCATAATCGACTTGGGCCTGTCTTAGCTGTTGTTTTACAGGGAGGAATTTGCGCCGTTCTTCCTGGACATGTGCCGTGAAGTCAGGATACATGGCAAAGGGCACCCCTTCAAAATGCAGTTGTTTCTTCTCTCTCGCCACCTTCAGGGCCATATCTCTGTCCCTATAATTCAGAAGACGCGCAATGATGGGTCTAGGCGTGCCTCCAGGGGTGGCCTCGGCCCAAGGGATCTATGGGCCCGTTCAACAATGAAGTGAGGGAGAGAGCTTCCGCTCCTACCACCGCCAGCAGCAGTCTTTCAATTTACTCCTCCATTTTGCCCGTGTTTGTGCTTTCCGGTATTCCTAGTACGCGTATGTTGTTCCTTCTGCTTCTCGCTTCGATATCTTCGTTCTTGGCTGCTATTATCTTTAATAGCTTGTCCATTTGCTGCACTGTGCTTTGCATATGTGTCGTGGTGTCTTCCGCTTCTGATATGCGTTGTTCGGCGTCCTTTATACGCGTTTCATGACTATCTATTTTATGGACTATCGAGTCCATGCGTGTGGTCAGAGTGTCCATTTTGTCCGCAATGCTTGCGAAGCCCTGCCGCATCTCCAGAAGGATTGTTTTCATGTCGTCGCCCTGTGGGGGCTGTGTATCCTGCAGCTGCCCTTCAGCGCCATCGTTCACCTCCGCCGTCTGCAAGCGGGTGCTTTTCTTCGCATCGAAGGTGAGTCGCGGTTGGCGCGCGTCCGGTTTCCCCATCGTGCGTCGCCTCGATATGCAAGAGGCGTCGCGAAATTTATGGATGTTGTGGTGTCCAAAGGGGGCCGTCCCGGGGGCACCCTCCCAGGCCCATTATTCGTCTGTAACGGCGCTTATGGAGGTAGCGCACAGTCCGTCGATGTTCCAAAGTAGGCACAGCCCCAAAGCGGTCGCGGGGGATTAATGCGTCCTGCGTGGCCTTGTATATGGCTGGACCTCAGTGTCGTGCGGCTCTACTACCGCAAACCGTGCGTCTCTGCCGGCCTGTCAGCAGCTTTCCAATATGGCAGCAGGTAGCTTTGTTCTCGTCGCGTATGCAAGAAACAGGGTTGGCTATCAGGACATGCGGGCAATGTCTCATGTGGTCCAATCTTGTCAATGCGCAAGGTGTATTCGTCCCTGGTGTGTTGTGCACCTCGCATCAGCTCCGTGACAGCCGCTCTTGCCGCGTATCTGTATGGCGCTGCTCCCACTTATGGCTGTTCCTCAAGCCACACAACGCATAAAGTCAGTGGGTCATCACCCTTTTTGCCATATGCCAGTCATGCATTCGCAGGGGAGAAAGGTTAGGTATTTGCCTGCTGCAGTGTGCGTCCCAGCGTGTGGGTGCGTGTGTGCTAAAACTGAGGCACTCACCGCCCTACAGCCGCCGCCATTTCAGCCGGCCGGCCTACGAGCCTCATGGGGGCCGCGGTGCTCGCGTGTATAGTCCACCCAGCGGCTGCTCCACGCTGTTCAATGACACATCGCGGTCACGTTTATACTCTGCAATTGCAGCCGCAATCCGCGTCGGACTTTCACCAACCTCGGGTCGCTTATTCCCCAGGTTTCAGGCTTCCCATTCCGATGTTGCTTTGGGCGAGTCTCGTCAGCGGAACAGGATAATTGCCAGGATATCGGCGCCGGGCTGCGGGAGCTTCACACAGTGGCGGCCATTCCGCTCGTGCGCCACCTAGCGCCCCGGGCCGCTGCAACGTTTTGGGGCATTTCTTCGTCCCTAGAGTCCCGGCGGGGGGCCCCACGTGACATTGCTGATTTACTTGACGCAGTTGCCCCGCCGGACAGTGGGCAGCTGCCACGATTGGGGCCATTCTGAGGAGGGTTAGGGTCCCGGGGTAGAAGCTCCCCCGGGCGCAGTGGCGCCACGGGCTAACCTGCAGCCAGGGGCATGTTTGTTTGGCTACCAGGGAGGACCCTACATTAGGTTGGGTGAAGTGTGTGCACTACTGATGATGATTTATGCCCCAAGCCCCTATGTTTACGCCTAATGTTGCCTTCATGCTTCTACTATGGTTAGGCAGAATGTATTTGTAGGCTCATGATTATGCCTAATGCTAATGGGTTCATGCCTAATGCTTTTGCCCTAATGATGATGCATTCACACTGATGAGTTGGTGTAGGATAAGCCTCCCTCAGTAATACTTTGATGACTCCATAATGTATTCATGACTTACGCCTAATGCTTATACTGCTGGGTATGCCTAATGTTTATCTGCTGACTTATAACGATGCCTACCTGTCCATTTGATTATGCCCAATGTGACCTATGCCTATTCTTATGCATAGAGTAATTGTATGCCTAATGTTGCACTCTATGCCAATGCTATATGATTATGCATTTTGCATTTCTATGCCTAACCTGATGTTTTCATTCCAGGCCTACGGCAAAGGTGATTTATGCCGGTTTCCAAAGTTATGAGGTTTTATGTTCCTGCCTGATTACGCTTTCAGGACCTATGCTGATGGGGATGCCTTATGTTTAGGCCTAATGGTTATTGCCATGTTGCTAGGTACCTGGACTTGCCAGTAGGTACTGGCCGTTACACAGTCATTGCTAATGGACTTCCATTTATCCTTTGTGCCTTGCGATGGTTCTGGCAGCGGCCCGATTGGCCCTGCCTTGTACATAATCCCCTGTATATTGCTACCTGGTGCCAGTTGGCACGGTGTTCACAACTGTGATGGTATTCTAATGTGTTTTGCATAATACATATGCTGTTTTTACACAACCTGGTGTGGAGTCTCTTTTGTAGTGTGTCCAGTGTGCCGCTTGTGAGTGTGCTGCGCACATGCTTTACACAATGCTCCTGGTTTAGCCTACCCGCTCCGCACCACGCTACCCCGTTTCTAACAAGCCGCCTCAGTTTTGAATTCCGAGTCATCAGATAGCGCTTTATGGACCCCGAAATCTGCACATGTAAAAGTGCTAACACAAGTAAGTCATTATTCTCCAGCACTGGATCCTTCACTGCTTCACAAGCTTGAATTATGGCTACGAAAGCAGTACCATAAAGGGCAAAAATAGCTGAGGTTGGGATGAGGTTCACATTAATGAAACAGGTTCCGTAGCACACCTAGTCCAACAGCAGTGTACGATCTTGACTGGATGTCAAGGCAATAATGCTTCGTGGAAGTGGGGGCAGTAGCCCATGTAGCTGTTTTACAAACATCAGTAATAAACACCTCTATAATGCATGCCTCCCTTACGGCTATGTCTGGTGGAGTTGGCTCCCACCTTGCCTACTAGAGTGATACATGTCGTAATCCAGCGGGACATGCCTTTTTTAGAGAATGATTGACTTTTTTTGGCATAGGCAAAGGAGGCAAAGAGCTGGCTGGACAGTTGGAATACTTTTGTCCTGGCCATATAATATGTCAGACAAAATCTGAACTGAAGTAACCTTTCGGCCACTGCAGAAGACTGAGGAAATAAAGTTGGTAAATGTAGTCTCATTGAAGTGAAAAATAGTTGCCACTTTAAGAATTAAATACAAGTCAGTCCCCAATGTACTTTTGCTGAACTTTGTGAATGATTCTTTGACAGAAAAATGCAATGGGTAAGCAAAACAGCCATCTTCAAAGGAAGCATCTGCAGTGGAGCCTTGAGAATGAGCATGAAGGGGCTCAACATGGGCGTATTCAGCACAGTTGAGCTCCAAGGCTGCTGGCTGGTTTACAAGTGATGGAAAAGTTAGAAATAGCCCTCTCATATACTCTTTGATCACTCTGATGGAGAAAAGAGATTAGGAGGCCTGATGTATTGTGATACAGATGCCATATGTACACATACAGATTGGTTACTTGAGTCTCACTCTGGCCAGCTGCAGTAAGTGCGTTGAGATCTCATTAGGCTGTATTTAGAGGGGTAATATGTTTTTGGACGGTGCATAGAAACAGAATTTTTTAAACTTTAAGACAAAGGCTTTGAGAGTGAAGTTTGTCCTGGCTCCAGAGGCCTGATCACCAAAACTCCATAGCCCCAGCAAAGTCATTAGGATGATCCAACAAGGTTCTGCTTTGCATTTTGCAGAGAACACTGGAGCTCAGTGGAATTGAATGAAAGACATAGGTAAATATCCCAAACCAGAGAGTCAAAAGCACTTCTCCTTGATTCCCTGGACAGCACTATCTGCGGGCAAAGAACTGACATTGTATGTTTTCCAGAGCTGCAAATAGATTCAACAGCGGTATTACTAGTCTTTGGAAGGGCAGATCTAGGTGCTTAGGGTCTAGTTCCTATTAATGACAACTGATATCTTGATTTTCTAAATTTCAGTAAATAAACAAAAATTTGTTGCAGAACTCATGAAACATGCCCTTCAAACAGTTTAGGAAGTCTGGAGACAAACGTGAGTATGTCACCATGGGGCTGGTAGGTTTGCCATCAACAATTATAGTGTGGAAATTTGTAATAGTGGTTTTCTTCCCCTGAAAGTCAAGCATAGAGTGCATATTTAAGCCCTAGTAACAAACGGCATTGGGGGATCTGGTGCCGCCTTCATCATCATTACTGTCCCCTTCCCCCACTTGGAGAGTGGTTCGCCAAACATCGACTTGGGAGGCTCAGAAGATATTGCAATAGGAGAAATCCTGGGATGCAGAGCAATTGTTGTAGCATCAGCAGAAGTCAAAATAACAGTTGTTGATGCTTGACCTTCAACGAGAAAAGGTCATTGAGGCGGAGAGTTGAGATGAGAAGGTTGGAGGGGTATGACAAGATGATGAGGTGTGACTTTCAGGAGGACTGTCGGCAACGTGTGAACTGCTGCAGAAAACACAAGCGTAGGGTGAACTGTAGACATTAAGGATGCAGATGCCTGGATCACTGATCCTTTGATAATGGAATTTTTCTGGAAGGGGTTCAAAATGGCAGAGATACCTACTGTGCATGGTACGTGTGCTTCTGCTGCTTTGGCAATGATGAGGCCACTGACTGGGTGTCCTCAGTGGCCATCGATGCTGTCGACTTAGTGTCGTTGGAAGGTGCGGCCCTCCATGCTGCAGGGGTCATGAGTGATTATTTTGACACCAACGCCGGATATTAACCCAAAGGTGATTCATGCCACACCTTTATTTTAAGATTTCCCAATAGTTCCTCATCAGACACCAGAAGTCTGCTCCTTCGAAGCAGAGCTTGTTATGTGAAGGGCTGGATCTTTGAAGGGGAGAGGCTTGCAGGCACTTAAGAAGCCATCATTCTTGAGGCCTTGGAGCCACTGGTTTAGGGAGAGCTACAAACTGATTTGCCACCCAAGAAAGCCGCTTCAAGGGCAAAAAGTAACAGCCTTTTACTGTCCGTCAGCTTACTGCCTGAAAAGGTTTTGCAGATTACAACATTAAGAGGTGGAGTGACTGCACGATTTGCGTGGATGGGAAAATATTAAAGGAGCGTATGTGAAAAGTGCTTTTTAAACATTGGCAATTGAGGATTCCCAGCTCAACCGCAGGGAATAAAACAAGCGTGTTACAAGGCAGGTCGGAGTTCCACAACGTTTCAAAGGCAATCCGCCACATTGAATTACTCGTGGACACCTCTGTGACTTGCACTATCCATAAAATGCATTTCATATCATATAATAATGTATTTCGAAGGAAATGTACATTCATAGATCATTTACCCTTGCCTACAAGGCACACCAATGTAATGAAACTGTGCTTTACAAGACACAGCACTTGTGCCTTCAGAAACAACAGTGAACACACTTCACTCTTACATCAGAAGGTGGTGGCCTGTACCAGTGTCATGGGAGAACATTTCCCAGCAGGCTGCGGCGGGTTGCTCTTACCATCTGCTGCGCTGACGAAGAAGCTGTGTCCGTCCTGGGAGCCGATTTTCATTTGAGCTCCTCTGCCAGACTTCCTCCAGTTGAACATGTCCAAGGCTCTCTCGTCACCACTAACAGCTGCCTTCGCCAGCAGTGCCAGGTCCCTGCGGGTAGTAAGCCTATGATTAACACCAGAGCTTGGCTCTCCCTTCCCTGGCAACCACGCTCCCCCAAGACACAAAAAATTATGACTATTTGGTCTCGACTCATGCACACCAGCTACTGTTAGACAACTTGATATAATAAGTGTTCACATTTAATTGGATAACAAGATTATGTGTGTGTATATATGTGTGTGTGTGTGTATATATATATAAATATATACACATATATATATATATATATATATTTCAAAAGACCAAGTATGCTGTCCTCTCCTCATGTAAGTAAAAATATTTCTGCTTTATCTCCGCAGATATTATTGTAGACCTGATGTGAATGTTTTCCCGTGACTTTAATCCTGCTCTAGGCACATCCTTGTGCCGATGAACAATTTCGTAAAAATGCCCCTGCAAGATCCAGTTTATACTTCTGAATCCTCTGGCCATCCCCGCCTGTGCTGTCACATTCCTTCCAAATAACTTTTATCTTGAGCACAGTGGTTAAAATATTTGAAAACAAACAAATATATGCAGGCAAATGTTGCATTTCCCACTCCAGTATGCATTTCTAAAACATTAAATTAGTTCCAAACTCCACGCAATCCCACCCACCATCCTAAAGCCATTCAATTCTCCCACTTGACTTAAATCACACAGTCCCTCAGTGGTGTAGTTAGTGACTCAAGCAGTGGGCACGTCCAGACAACACAGGCGCAGTACACATTTCCCTGTTATGCAGGTACCAATGGTTTCGGAGTCTGTGCTTGCAAGTCCCTGCGGTGTTTGGACACAGCACACACTTGCTTGGTTGTGCGGTCATAATAGGTTTCTGCATTTATGCAAGTGAGACATACATTCAATGAAGGCACCTTTGCAAGGCAATGAGCATCTCCTACCTTCACATTTCTTTGTTATAGACAATTCTATTGTCATTTCAAGAGTAGTTACAAAACAAACAAAACGATAAAACAATCCTTAACAATGGCATCTGCAACAACTGTACATCTCTGCAAACAGAGTATAACAAGATACAAGATTCATTCTATATACAGTTGGCGGCCACACCCGTATCAACTCAGGACAGAGCACAACCCTCCCAATGTTACACAAAGATACTGAACAGGTTCCACAGGCCTCAAACCCTGGCATTACTAAGTGGTCATCCTATTCTATGATCTCTGGGGCCTCCTTAGATCTCCAGCATTTTGTTATGGCCCATTTAGCTAATAAGAGCCCTATGTTGAGAAGAAAAGGTAACAGACCTTTAGTCCTGGTTCTGCATCATAGGAATCTTCATTGAAGTCATAAACCTTTGAAAAATTCCCCACTGCTTGTTCGAACCCCGGAACACCTTTCGTCAGCTATTCACCAATATACATTACACTCTAGAATGTCTTTATCCATGAGTTCATTTAAAATCACAGACAATGCTAGCCTATCAGAGATGTCATTGGTCTCCTGAAAGTCCATAATGTTGTCATAGAATGTCTACATTGAGCTAGGTTGCTGCATCTGTTTCCTCACTGACTAAGGAGCCGGTTTGGAGGAAAAGGAGGAGAAGGGTAGCCCTCAACACCATATACCTCCCACTTAATGGGGGAGGACTGGGGATTTCTGACTTTGAGGCGTACTACCTGGCGGCACTGCTCCGAACTGTGGTAGCAAGGTTAAGACTATCGAATTCTCCTATTTACAAACCAATTTATCTCCCACAGATGTCAGAGATTAAGTTTTACACAAAAAGTGTAGAGAAGACCCTACGTCTATTCTCCTATGGGCAGCACAATATAACTGGCAAACATACCAGTGTAAAACGGCAAATGAGTTTCCCTGTGTTCTTAAAAATCCCACTTTGGGTGCTCCCAAGGTTCTCGCAGCTGGCATGTAGAGTAGATAGATCCCCATGACTCAGGCAGGGTTAACATTACTGGGTGATCTAGATTATTCTGGAACTCTCATGTCCTTCGAGGACTTGACGCTCATTCATGATCTGACCCCGATCAGTTCCTGACCAAAACAAGAGGCACTATTCAGGACCAACGCACACACAAGGGGAAGCTTCGGGCAGAGCCAGCGGAGGACGTGTTAATGCAGGCAGTGTGGAGAATCAGTCTACCTCTGGTCTCTTAAAGAAGGACAACTGCTGCAGACACTTTCTATAAGTAGTTATGGCCACTAAATTTAACCTTATCAATTACATTTTCAATTGTAATTAACCTAGATGTAGAATGTATGGAAGTATTTAATTTCCTAGCACACAATGGAATAATGACCACTGTCCTCTATGACTCTTTCAACACCGATTCTTGATTTCCCTCATGATATCGACTGAGGAAATCCACCTCCTGATTCTGTATCCCAGGGATATAAATCGCAGTCCGTGGCAGACCTCTGACCAGAGCCTGTCATATGACTTGAGCCTGCAAGGAGAACTGTCTTTATTTTATTCCACCCTGTTATTTGGTATAGTGCATGATGGTGGTGTTGTCCATTTGGATCATGTACTTTGATGAGAAAGAAAGGAGTTCACGGTCTTCAGTTCCAGACAACTGATATAAGAAGTTTTCTCTCTGTCAGTCTATGGACCTTAAATTGTCAGATGCTGCATGTGAGCTCCCCATCCTGATAGAGAGAGATCTGTGACTATGGTCTGAATTGAGCTTTTCTTCCGAAAAGGAACTCCAACTACCAAATTTGGAGTTTTTTACCACAATGCCAGAGAGTTTAGTGCCGATATCATGAGATGCATGGTGTCTTTCCATTTGCCACTTTTCTGAGACCAATGATCCCTGAGGCACTGCTGGAGAGTTCTCAAGAACAATCTTGCGTCTGTTACTAGGAATATGCACAATGCCATGGATCTAGCAGTGATGCAACTCGTCGAGCTGTAGGACTGCTCATATATCTCAGTTTCACATAATTATTTAGAATATATAATAATCTCTCATCCGAAGAATACACACTTTCGTTTATATTTATATTTTTGCTCGCAGATATATCAGACATTGTACTGGCGTAGTTGTTTATTTGCTCATGTTGATCTGGAGACCCAGCCTGGGTAATAACTTTGCTGTGGTTCTGAAATCCTGTACCACTTTCAACTGACAGTCTTTTTTTATTAGTCTGTGGTCGAGGCAGGGATAAAGAAATATCTTTTCTTTCTTTGTTAGATAAGCTGAAACTATTGCCATGCACTTTCAAAAATGTTTGCGGGGCTTATTTCAGGCCAAATGGCAGCACTGCGCACTGATAATAACATCTCCTGCTAGGAATCTCACATTTCCTGTGATGTTATGATACAGGGATGTGAAAATAAGCGTCTTGAAGAACTATGGTGCCAAGATTTGTTCGGGGTATGCAGCATTCTAAATTTTTCCTTGGAGATAAATTAAAATCGGTCAATATTGTTTTGTCTGGCTTTTCTTTAGGATCAGAAAATATTGGGAGTAAACTCCTTTTCTGTTTGATGGTATTTTCTCTATTGTCCGCTTTTGTAATAAAAGATTAGTTTAATCTTGTATTGAGGTCAAATGAAGCAGCTCGGCGCGCTGACGTCAGTTACTTTTCATGACTTTCCACACCAGGAGCATGGAGCCATGAAGTGCACTGACAGTGGTGTGCAGCTAGGGCCCCGTAAGGGATCAGCCCAGACCCTAAAAACCTGTCCACAGTGCACGGCAAGGATTCTGCGGCTAGATCATGCCTCTACCACATAAGGCGTTACCCATTGTCCATCTGATAAAGACATCTAGCCGCAGATCCCTCATTTTAGAATAGATTCTCAAGCAATATTATCCCCAAAGCAGGGACTGCAGACAAGTTTAGACTAGGAAGACCTGCAGGACACAGCGGGCAAAAAGGCCATCCCTGTGGACTTGGCTGTCAAGGAAGTAGTGCTTAGTGAACGTGTTCAGCGACAGCTACGTTGCTGCCTGACAAATGTCAAGGACTGGAACACCACTTTGCAACGCTGTAGTGACAGCCTTAGACCTGGGTGAAGGAGCTCTTAAGCCTGTAGGAGTCTGTTTCTGGGCCAGAGAGTAAACATTTTGCTGCAGAGGACGACCCATTGCAAGATAGTCCTCTTATGCACCGCACGACCTTTCTTTGACCCAAGGTACCTCACAAAGATTCGGTCACCCACCCGGAACTCTTTAGTGCGGTCAAGGTAGAATGACAGAGCTCTTTTTGGGTCCAGATAGTGGAAACGCTCCTCCTCTTTAGAGGGGTGCAGAGGAACATAGAAAGTGGGCAAGGTGACTGATTGCCACACGTGGAATGGTGTTACCACTTTCGGTAAGAAAGAGGCCCTATCGCGAAGCACCAACGTATCAGGGAAGATGGTCAGGTACGGAGGCTTGGATGACAGAGCCTGCAATTCCTTTACCCTCCTGGCAGAAGTTAGTGCCACTAAAAAGGTTGTTTTGATGGAAAGCAGCCAGAGGAGGCAATTGTGCAAAGGTTCGAATGGAGCACGCATCAGGAAGGTGAGAACCAAATTAAGTTCCCACTAAGGCATGATGAATGGGGCAGATAGGAACATATGTACAAGTCCCTTAAGAAATCTGTTTATGATAGGGGATTTAAATAAAGAGGGTTGGTCTGGTAGCCTAAAGAAGGCAGACAAGGCAGAAAGGAACCCTTTAAGAGTGCCCAGAGCAGAGCCCTGCTGGGCAAGGGTCAAAATAAAGAGAAGGACTTGAGAAAGGGAAGCAGAAAGAGGGTCAATAGACCATTCTGTACAATATTTTTCAAATTTCTGCCACCGGTAGGCGTACCCAGTCTTGGTAGAGGAACGTCTGGCTGCTAAAATCACTTCACAGACTTCGGGAGGAACGTCGAATGCGGTCAAATGCAGCCGCTCAATCTCCATGCAAGAAGGCGGAGAGTTGACATGTTCAGGTGGAGGACCCTCCCCTGCTGCTGTGATAGAAGATCCTCCCGAAGGGGCAGCCTGATCAGAGGATCAATGCTCAGTTGGAGACGCTTAGGATACCAGACTCTCCGTGCCAAGTCCGGAGCCACAAGAATGACTTGGGCCCGGTCGTTCCTGATCTTCTTGAGCACTATGGACAGAAGAGGTATTGGTGGAAAGGCGTACGGGAGGCCTGAGCTCCACTTGAGACTAAAAGCGCTGCAGAGTGCTGACTTGGAAACTCCAGCGCGCAAAACTGTTGACATTAGATGTTCTTGGTGGAGGTGAACAGATCTAACCAAGGCTCTTGCCACTTCTGAAAGAGATCTTGCGCCACCTTCGGAAGGAGACGCCATTCATGATCCGCTAGGCATCGACAGCTGAGTTAGTTAACCCTGGCGTTCAGGGAACCTGCCAGGTGTTGAACCACCAGGGATATGCCCTGCTGTTCCAGCCCTGTCCAGAGATGCAGGGCCTCCTGACAAAGGGTCCATGACCCCACCTGCCCTGTTTGTTGCAGTACCACAAGGCAGTGGTGTTGTCCGTGAACACCTGAACCAGCTTTCTCTTGATGGAAGGGAGAAAAGCTTTCAATTACAAGCGAATCGCTCGAAGCTCCAGCAAATTGATGTGGAGTCCAGATTCCGCCAGAGACCAGAGACCTCTGATCTCCATCTCTTCCAGATAGCCGCCCCAACCCAAGAGTGACGCATCTGTCACTACAGTGTGATCTGGTTGGGGAAGGGAGAGGAGTCTGCCTCTGACCCAATCGCGGTTGGTCAGTGTGAGAAGTTGGCCTGGTATATGCTGTTCACTAATTAAAGTGGACACCTTGCACCAGAACAATTCGACTCTTATGGTAGATAGGTTTAAGACAACCTTTATAGAAAGCTATCCTAGTGGTAGCTGTGGAGAGCAGCCTTCAGGCTAAGTCTTGAAGGAATGTAAAGCAGCTTGTTTTACCACACAATCTCTTGAATCACCAAATGAAAAGACACCACACAGGTATATATATCAAATATATATGTATTTATTATTAACAACTCTCTACTAATCTCTTTATGAGATTAGAAGTCAAGGACATATGCACAAATCAACGTTTCACAATAAGTTAAGCACAAATATGGCTGGGGCCCTAGGGGCGTACCAGACCATATACTAAAAAGAGACTTAGAAACAACGACTTGCAAAGAGACAAGGCCTAGGGCCTTCAGAAGTGCTGGGGCCTCACGAAACCACCGAAGGCAGGTAAGTAAAGGACCCACGGGGGACGCGTGCAGTGTGGATACACAGGCGCGAATCGTCGTTGACTTCAATGGGGCAAGTCGCGGTTGGAAATGAAGAGTTTTAGGGTACTTCGGGAGACCCTACAAGCAAGTCACTTACAGGGTAAGTAGTTCGAGGGCCCACACCCACAGGAGCACCGTAGTGTTGGAGTTACCACCCCCAGGGATGCCGGGTGCATAGGTGTCCTTTGGTGTCGGGTCGCGGCGTCGTTTTCAATGGAGGACAATGAAGACTTGCTGCTTGTGAAGTCCGAAGAAGTGTCCGGTGGAATCCAAGCCTGGATTCGGAAGATGGAAGACCTGAAAGCAGAGGGGACAGTGTTCAAAGTCACTTGGCAGTGACTCGGGGCAAGGAAGATGAATGCCCACCGTTGTCGCAGGGTTCAGGTCGTTCGCGGGTGCCTTGACTCTTCAGCCACGAGGTCCAGGGGGCGTCGACGACGACCAGGAGCTGGATTCGGCGTGTCCCACGATGTCTGCAGCTTACTGCGGTGTCGGTGACTCGATCGGAGCCAACAAGCCTTGGTAACAGCAAGTCTCGGGGAAAGTGCGAAGAGGCAATGGTGCAGACCAGCAAGGTCTGTGGAACTCACCCAGCGAGGGTAAGTCAGGGCAGGCCTGGAGCAACCAGGGAGCCCTTCGGTTTCTTTAGGAAGTCTTCTGGGGACCCACAAGCCGGCTGGCAAGGGATCGCGAAGACGCCTCGGGAGGATTCTCTCACAGGGGCCCACGGTCACTCGGGACGTGGTAGGCCTCTGATCTTAGGAGGGATTCCTGCTGGAGGCTGGGACCACACGTGGTCCAAAGCACAAGTTCGTGGAACGTTGTGAAGGGGTTGCACTCGACAATAGTGCACGGTACCCAGGGGTCGCGGTTCCTCGTTACTCTTGGGGTCCACTGGCCTCAGCTTCGCTGGGGACTCACGATGGCCTTTGAGAAGTCAGGAAATCCACTTCTTGGGCTGCAGGGACTTCGGACTCAGGCGGGAGCGGCGTAGTTTGCGACCGTCGTTTGTAGTTTTTGGTGCCTCCCAAGCAGGGGAGTCACTCCTTGACTCCAAGGGAGATTCTTCAGTCTTCCAAAGGTAGTGGAACGTCGAAGGTCCGGGATTCTTCTTGTAGAGCGTCGTCCAGGAAATCTGGGGTGCAATGCACAGGTTCCCCTCTTATACTAAAAGGAGGGAGGGACTAGCTCTATGACCCTACCTATGGGAGGGTCAGGGGAGTGGGTGGCTACACCCACTTCCCTTTGTCCAGTTTCGCGCCAGAGCAGGGACAGGTAGCCCCTGAGCCGGTTTGAACTAGCATATGCACAGAGGAGCCTTCTGCTCCCCCAGTGCAGGACTTCAAAGCACTTTAAGAGTGCACCCACCCAGCCCCAATACACTAAACCCTGTCTGGGAGGTGGTCACACCCCCTTGGGACAGGATATCTATTGTTGGGCTCCCTCCACTGCGAGTGTTGGTCATCAGCAGGAGGGCAGCCCAGTGTCTGTGACTGGTGTCATCCATTTTGGGATGCCAGGGCTCTGTCGGATTCTACCGCGTTTCCACGGTAGGTACATGTCTATCCCTCTAGAAGGGTGGAATGCTACCCCCGCCGCCAGGACTGGCGGGGGGGTAGTATTCCAAGGTGTTTGACACCAAACACGACATGTTTCGATGCAGCCATTCCAAAGTTAGCATTTTACCGCGAGGATATAATGCACTTAAAAGTATATGGTTTAACCGCATCCACAAACAGCACCAGAGAATGGACTCTGAGAGCTGCAGAGGGGCCCTGCTCAGGCAGAGGCACCCCCTCACATAGAAGCCAAGCACCCTGCCCTCAGGATTGATAGGGCCTGCCTTAGGGGTGACTGATAGGTTTATATGTGTGTGTAGGAGAGATATAGGGGACCTATATCTCAGTGAGGAGTGCTAGCACTTCCTCACCCAGGCTGCAGTAGCAGGCCTGTGGTGTCAGATTTAGTCTGCTTCCCAGGGGTGGCATAATACATGCTGCAGCCCCTGGTAGGCCTGTGAAGTACCTATGCCCTTGGTACCTAAGGTACCATATACTAGGGACTCATAAGGTACCACAGTATCCAATCACTAGTGCACCTAGAGTGCACTCCAAGTCGTTTAAAGAGAAAGCAGATAGGCTGGGGACCTGAATAGCAGGTTCCCAGCCAAACTAAGTCAAAAACCAACAAAACACCAGGAAAAAAGTGGGGGCAACCATGTAGTCAGATTCCACCTTCCTACAGTCAGTCACCACTGCAGGTCCTTTGCAGTTCCCTCCGAGATCTGGACCATGTCGGAGAGATTCCCCTGATACTGAACCCACTGAAACTTCGGGTCCCACTGCAGAGCCCGCATATGCCATCTGGCATGTGTCACTAGCAGGATGCAGGAGGCCATGAGGCCAAGTAGCCCCAGAGTCAGTCTCACCGAAATCCAGGATAGAGGCTGAAACATCAGTATCATACCCTGAATATCCTGGACTGGCCGCTTGGGAGGATAGGTCCGAAACTGCACTGTTTCCAGAACAGCTCCGATGAAAGGGAGTGTCTGAGAGGGAGTCAGATGCGACTTTGGCACGTTGATAGTGAACACCAGGGAAAGCAGGAGGTTCGCTGTAGTCTGGAGGTGGGAAACAACAGCTTAGGGTTAGCTCGCCTTCAACAGCCAGTCGTCGAGATAGGGAAAGACTACCAACCCTCATCTCCGCAGATGAGCTGCAACCACTGCATTCACGTTGGTGAACACCCGAGGGGCACTGGTAAGGCCAAAGGGAAGCACTGTGAAGTTTAAGTGCTTGTGGCCCACCGTGAACCGCAGGTAACGCCGATGAGCAGGCACAACGGGAATGTGAAAATAGGCGTCCTGCAAGTTCAACATTAGCATCCAGTCCCTGGGGTCTAGGGCAAACAAGACCTGAGCCAGAGTGAGCATCTTGACCTTCTCCTTTATGAGGAAGTAGTTGAGGGCTTGTAGATCTATGATAGGGCGAAGGCATTTGTCCTTTTTCGGGACCAGGAAGTAGCGGGAATAGCAACCACAGCCTATTTCTGGTGCTGGAACCCGCTCTATGGCTCCCTTGGCCAAGAGAGCCCCGACATCCTCCTTAAGTAAGGTCAGGCAGTCCTCCGTCAGCCAGTCGTAAGTCAGAGGCATGGATGGAGGGATAGTCAAAAGGTAGGCAGTAGCCCTTCCTGACTATCTGAAGAACCCACTTGTCCGATGTGATGGTTTGCCAGTTGTGGAGGTGATGGCTGATCCTGCCACCAACAGCCGCCCCTGATCCTGAAGGGCCAGACTAGGAAGGTTTAGAGGCTGCAGGGGGGGTTGAACTGATTGGACCACTGGCCGCCTGATACACAGGATCGAAAGGAGCCGCGTCCATTGTCAGGCATAAGTTGCTGAGCTCGCACGGTCTTGTGGCTGGCATGACTGAAAGCCTCTTCCGTGGCCACGAAAGGGACGGAAAACAGACTTGGCCATAGCCCACGAGTCGATAAAGTGTTCCAGGGCTAGGTCAGCCTGGTTTCTAAACCGGTGCCATCAAAGGGCATGTCCGTAAGGGACGCGTGGATATCCCCAAAAAAGCCAGAAGTCCTCAGCCAGGCGCGGCGTCGAATAGCCACCATTGATGACATTGCTCTGCCCAGCGAGTCAGTGGTGTCAAGCCCACAACGAATGGTGAACTTGGCCAATCCCACTTGGGAGAGAAAGGCCAGGGTCCCCTCTGGACCTGTGGCAGCACCTGCGCAACCGTTTCCCACAAAGAGTGGGCGTAACAGCTCAATAGGCATGCAGTGTTCACTGACTGCAATGCAAGGCTGGCGGAAGAAAAAGTCTTCTTGCCCAAACTATCCAGCCTCTTAGATTCCCTGTCCCGGGGTGCAGAAGGGAACTCACCTTGTGAGGTAGATGCCTGGACCACCAAGATCTCTGGGGTAGGGTGATTGGTGGGGATTTTCGGGTAACCCAGTGAAGGGCAATGGTGGCAGGAGATGATCCTATTCACAGGAGTCCCTGTGCTGGGCTTGGACCAGGTGCCCAGAAGGACATAAGTTAAGGCCTTATTGACAGACAGGAGGGGTTCCGAGGAGACACCTGGCTGCAGGACCTCCATCAATATGTTCGTCTTGACGTCCACCGAAGAAAGCTGAAGGTCCAGAACCTCGGCTGCCTTTCTCACCACCATAGCGTATGAAGCTCCCTCCTCCATATCCACTGTAGGGGGAAAAAGCAGGCCAGAATCCGGGGAGGTATCCAGTCCACTGGCCTCACCCAGTCCATGTCGTGCTCAGGCTGGTCTTGTAAAGGGTCCAGCGACCCATCCCAATCCTCCTCCATTCCTAGCCCCTGAAAGTAAGGCTGAGGAACCAACCTAGGAGCCGAGTGGGCCGTCAGAATCAGAATCAAATGGCACCAAACTGGCTCTGGGTCGTCGTGGATAAGGATGGGACTGGCGCCAGCGGTATCGGGAGCCTCAGTGTGGGGGCCGGCGCCGGGAAAGGTTGCAGGGGTACGACTGAATCTGGCCTGGATCCGCCACCGGATCCAGTAGGGGCTGCCAGGGCTGCCAGCGTGGAACCCGATGGAGCCCCTCCCGAGCCTCCGGGGCCCGAAGGCGCGGGGAGGGTCAGGTCGCCAAAATATAAGGCACGTGGCATCATAAAAATCTTTACGTTGGGCGGGGGTCGCTCCGGCTCCTACAAATGCACAGAAGCGCGGAGCCGACCCAGGCGTAGGATCCGCAGAACGAGGCCTAAAGCGTCGAGATTCTTCCGTCATGTCAGCCGACGGACAGGAAGAAGAGGAAGCACGCTTCGACTTCTTGTGTTTCTTGTGCCTCTCACCTGACCGACTCGACGACATTGCGCGAGGGGGATGAGGCCTTAGGACTTCCGGAGCCCTCTGGGAAGAGCGATGTGGAGACGAATGCCGGGCCGCAAGCAGCTTTAGGGACCGCTCATTCAAAGCCTTCGGAGCCATGGCCCGGCAGTCGGAGCACAACGTTGAGTCATGGTCGTGCTTAAGGCACCAGAGACAAATTAAGTGTGGATCCGTCACCGACATGCTGCGGTGACAGACGCTGCACAGTTTGAATCCAGAAGTCTTCTTCGACATCGAGGCAAAACCTATTCACAAAAAATCGTTAACAAAATGTTGAAAAAGCCTGTCAAAAAGTGACAGAGGGTAGCTCTCCTCATAGATCTACGCTAGCTGGTGCGGAAAGAAAAGAACTGACGTCAGCGTGCTGAGGTGGTGCCTATATAGGTGACGCATGCGTCACTTCCGGTGCAGATGACACCATCGTCATGCAGAGCCGCCTGAAACCACCTACCTGGCGCGCCAGGGTATTGCTCAAGCAAAAGTTTCTGGATCCAGCCTGGGATAGTCTAAGGTAAAGAATCTGCAGCTAGTTGTCTCTAACAGATAGATAAATTGTGAGAGAAGGAAGAAAAACAGAGTTAAAGGGAGTAGAAACAGAGAGAGTGGGAGGAGAAACAGAAGGTAAAGGGAAGAGAGCTGGAGAGAGAAAGGATAGCCCTTGAAAGAGAGACACTTAGGATTGCAGAAATGACAACTCAATCTGGGATAAGTGACTCTACTTCAAGTTCAGGTCAGGTTGTGACCAAGGTTCCAAGAGATCTTGTGCATGTGTATGTGAAAGATAAGAACATCTTGGAATTGTTGGTGAGCTTTGAGGTCGCTTGTAAGGTGCAGGACTTGAATAAGATGTTTAAGGCACCTGCCTTAATAGACGCACACCATTGGAAGAGACAGCCATCATTGGAAGGATGCCCGTGGCAGACAAGATGGTCTACGAGAGAATGAAAGAGGCTCTGATTCGACTGTTTGGGCTCACGCCAGCCCGGTACTATCAGAGGTTCAAACACTGCAAGAGAGCCGATGATGTTAAGTTTGAAACTTGAATTCATGAAGTATTGTGTGATTAGAATAAGTGGGCGAGAGGGATGGAGGGCAAGGACTTTCAGTGCCTTAAACTGATGGTGATAGAGCGACTCAAGAAGTGCTCTACCACACATAAGCAATACCTGTCTGATCTGACAGAAAGGGTCACTGAAGTGAGGCCTACAGGCTCAGTTCTGCAGCTGTGTGCTTAATTCACCCTTGGCCTATATCAAGTTAGAATGTACTGTTGTGAAGTGCATGTGTGTTGTATGCATGTGCTGGGTGTATGTGTGCCTGTGAATGGTACAGTACATGGAAGATTCTGAGTTCAATTTAGGGAGACCTAGCGCTAACTGGAGGAGCATTAGGTGGAAGAGAATACCCCCAACCAAGACAGATTTGTGGATGCCTGCATTCATCTGAGCTGGGTGGTACACAGACTGGAGCAAAGAGAGCCAGCTCTCCTGCACACTCCAAAGGGTGCTCTTTGATTCAGACAGAGGTCACTGGGAAGGGTCCTGCACACATATCAGGAAGGAGATAGCACTGATAAGAGAATCATAAAGAGTAGGAACGAGGCCCTGGGGTAACCTTTCGATACACATATCACTATGGCTGACATAAAGGTGTGAACCTATAGTCACTCTCATGGCATGTGTTGTGGGGCTATCAGATTTGGATTAGCTCATGCTGTGTCAGACTGCTTTCGGGAGGACGGTTATGGCAGCGGAGAGGACACTGCAAAAGGAAGCAGACACCCAACACAAACCTCAAAGACTCAGACCCCCAATCACATTTGGTATCTGGAATTGGACTATACGGAAAGCTCAAGGCCCCCAGAATTGTCAACTGTAAAGCAGCCATACAGGCTGTGCGAGGAGGAGAAACCAGGGCTGGTGGCAAAGGCCTGCCATTCTCCAAGCCTGGTGAGGGGACATCACCTCGGGACATCCAGGACCACCTGCCTTCGGAGCATGGAGCACCAGTACCTGCCTGCATGGCAAGATCAGTATGCCCCTTGAGGAAGAAGAGATTTCAGGAGGGAGCAAGGTCTATTGGGGGATCCTAGCGAGTGGATACCTGTAGCGAGGTATGGGGTAAGGGCTGCTTCACCGATCAGGCTGTTGCCTGTGTGGAGGTTCAAGTCATCACTGCTGCCCATGTGTGGAATGTGAGTCAGCAACCCGTATGCCAGAGGGGGCTACCGTGAAGTCTGTCATGCAGATTGGGCCATCACCCTTGTGCATGTATAAATTGGCGACCTCGTATAGCAGCAGATACCACTGTGAGAGGAAGTTGCTGTGGTGCCTAACGGGCATCGCCCAAGTAAGTAGCAGGTGTGGTGACCCCGTAAGCCAGAGAGCACCACCGGAAAGAGACTAGAAACATACCTTGGTTAATGCTATCGTCGCAAGAAGAGGCTGCCATGGTGACCCATGCATGCCAGAGGCCCAGCTGAGGATCAGAACCAGAAGCATTTAAACTCCCCCCCCCCCCCAACCTGTGGGGAAGACCATCACCGTCGCATCGGAGAAGCGACAAGGACACCCAGCCTATTAAACACTAGAGCCCTAACCTCAGGGGGCTCTGTGTGTTGTTTGTGTAAGCCGTATTTCACCTTGTGGTCGTAAATAAATACTCCATTTCTCACAAAAGAAAGTATGTGACTGGACAATCATTTTATGCTGCTACTGAATGCATTTTGAGTTGTGAACCTGTGTTCACCTCCTTGAATCTACCTACCCAACCCCCCTCTACCCCACATCGAGAAGCCTTGGACTGCTCGACCCGTGCTACCACTGAAAGTCAAAAGTGTTGAAGGGGCACTTGGCCCAGTTGTTTAGGATCCATAGTAGGCGGGGCCCTGAGACATGAGGAGTACAAGGCCTCAACCTCCATGGTTGGGCCCAGTAGCTCCTACTTGCCACAAGGCCCTCTGAACGGAGTTCTGACATTCACCATTAATTCTAAGCATCTCATCGTCAGTGTGTTGTCTGAAAAGGGTAAATCTGCAATCTTTAGCGGCGACTTCGGCGTTAATGAGGATAGGTGTAGCTGTGAAGAACTTCTAAGGAAGATACAGTGGCAATAAGCAGTTGCCAAAAGCTCAAATAAGTCTACTGCTGCACTAATGACCTGGCTAGAAACCAAGGATCCCTCCTCTAACATTTCCATAAATTCATCTTGCCCATGTTTTGGCAAATCCAAGACAAACAATTTCATGCTATCCCATATTTCTTTATGGTATCTACCTAGCAGGGCTGTAGCAATGAATGAATAAATTAATCTTTATTTTATAAATATGTAATAAAATATTCATCACAATAAAAGTATTAAAAACATTAAAATCACAAACATATCTGCAAGTATTCCATAAGAGCAATGCTTCAATCACACTTTCTTAAGATAGCAATAAGCATAATCTAAAAATGTAGTTAGTTTCCCGATAAATTGGCAATCTGTTGTAGAGAAACAGTATGCAACAGCCTCTTTGATAGATCTACAATTAATTACATTAAATGCTTTTTTTCAGATATTTTTTTCGTTGTTCTAGCAAACTAGGACATAAGTTTGCCCTAAGTTGGCAGGGTATGGCCAGACGTGGGTCCCTTGCTCACTTTGCCACTGGATTCAAGCTAGCCTGGCTAATGAAGGGTGTTACCCAGAAACCGGTCCCAGGATGCTGGTTTCCAGTTCAGGGAAGACCTGGCTTGGCAGTTCGGGCTGGACTGTTCCCATGAGGCACAGGGTCAAGACTGATTTGCATATAGCTGGGTCTGAACTGAGGTGGCGAAGTGAGCTAAAGAATGATGATGGATTCAACCCAGATCTGTGACTGGGGGTGAGTATCTGAAAAGTTTCAGCGCTCCATCCATCATCTCCTTGTGTTTCTTTGTTCGCCCGAAGTTGGCAGGGTATGCCCAGACGTGGGTCCCTTGCTCACTTTGCTACTGGACTCAAGCTAGCCTGGCTGATGAAGGATGTTACCCAGAAACCGGTCCCAGGATGCTTGTTTCCAGTTCAGGGAAGACCTGGCTTGGCAGTTCGGGCTGGACTGTTCCCATGAGGCACAGGGTCAAGACTGATTTGCATATAGCTGGGTCTGAACTGAAGTGGCGAAGTGAGCTAAAGAATGATGATGGATTCAACCCAGATCTGTGACTCGAGGTGAGTGTCTGAAAAGTTTCAGCGCTCCGTCCATCATCTCCTTGTGTTTGCTTTGTTCGCCCTAAGTTGGCAGGGTATGCTCAGACGTGGGTCCCTTGCTCACTTTGCCACTGGATTCAAGCTAGCCTGGCTGATGAAGGGTGTTACCCAGAAACCGGTCCCAGGATGCTTGTTTCCAGTTCAGGCAAGACCGGCTAGGTAGTTCGGACTGGACTGTCGTGTAGTTCCTATATTACCTATACAGGATCTGCGCGTTTGATGGCGGACAGATTCCGTGCACCCCCACCGGATACGTTAGCCTGTCTGTATTAGCTAGCTCACAGTGCCACTTTAATCTCCTCTTATCACAGAGAGAATAGATTCTGGCAACCTCAGAACATGACAACGCTGATCCCCCCAGGGTCGTGGAAACAATATACTACTTTTCGCTCAGTCACTCGTGCTTACTTAGTTTGTCTCAGAGAGATACACAGAATACACAGGCTGGGCGTTTCAATAAGTATTTATTGAACAGTTGTTATTCCAGTGTAGAATAGATGAGCTGCAACAACCATTAGACAGTAGCAGAGATATATGATTAGCAATACTACGAAAGTAAAGGGATGGTATAGTTCTACCATCTTGCAGAAATCATGAATATATACATGTACGTAAAACACATGATAAAAGTGCATACTCCTACGATGTCTCCCCAACTAGATGTACCTAGCATCTGTGTAGGTGTTATGCCAAGAATCCCTCTAGGATCTAGTCCACCCCATTACCTGAGAGTTTAGAGAACGTGGGACCCCGTCCTGGTCTCGAGTTGGACACCACGCGAGGGATGTTAGACCACTGCTAGCTGGAGCGTCTGCATGCAGGAACCTCAGCGTCTCTGGTCAGTGTGTCAGCCGGGAAGTCATGGTCTCCTCTCTCTTCCTAAGCAAGAAGTGTTGTATATATACCCATAGGACTGCCCAGGGGTCCTACCTTGCTGTGTTACTGTGTCGGCCTAACGGATGACGTTGGGCCTAAACTTTATACAGAGATATTATACAGGAGATGGTAATCCTACTGTTAGTCCTGCTGTGCTTCCAAGAAGCCTCATGCATAATGTATGAGAATCGAACCAGGGAAAAACCCGCGTTCTGAATGCAGTGTCATATCTAGGTAAAAGGTCAGTGCCTAAGAACCGTTATGTATGTAATGTAGGGAAGGATGTAGGTGAAAGGTAGCGATGTTACCTGCACCTATATAGCGTACCTATATGGAATATAACACCCACTCCTCTTCCGAATGGACGACATATGTAACCTATTACTGTACTACTAACATTACTAGATAGTGGTACGCACAAAGTTTAAAAAAACATCTTCTGAACTAAAATGTTAAAAAACTTCTAAAACATTTCTAAAAAAACTTTAAAACGTTTTTTTAAAAAGTTTGCAAGCCCTAGCTCTAAAAATGTCCATTGATATAGTCCGGATCACTATAAGCATTATAAAGCCATGAATGCCCAAAAAATGAAAGGAATGTCAATTTAGTTCCATAGTTCCAAATTTGAGCTTTGTTTAAAAAAGGGCGAATTTTTTCCCAGCACACGACGAGCCAAATGAGTTCAAATGTTTATGTGTCCTGGCTGGTAGACGCAACATTTTCGTTGCTTGCTTCCGCAGTAGACGACCCCTGTAGCACCTCGCAGAGCACATCAATTGAGCACAGATGTTCAACGCTGTCCACAGCCGGTGCTGGGATAGCTTGTGCAACGTCCAAAGCCTGGGTGTCAGAGGAGGAGCCGGTGTTCATACCAACAGGTGATGTTACTACCCGTGGGGGCTCAAGGAATGCCGCCATCAACATTGGGATACGCTGAGGACACTGCAGAACATGGGCCGTTATCGGGTCCAGTAAAGCATTCACGTCCGGTGGCGCACATGATGGTAGTGTCAAACAAAGGTCTAACACGCATTCTTCTCCGCAAAATAGGCCTCGGAGGATAGGTAAGATGCAGTCTATCCAGACCGGTCGAAATGACAAGAACCAAGATTCACTTAGTTCTCTTAGGCGAGGCGTGCCTAGAAGTTGTACCATGCGGTCATGGTATTTACGCTCCAGGAGTGTTCTTTCCACCGCCTTGGTGACTGGGACGTCCATTGCGTAGCAAATAGAAAACAATCAGGATACCTGCTATTACAAACAGGATCAGCGGAAGTCCTCCAAAGATGCTTCCGAATACGGAATGTATGAAGTTTGGTATAACTCCAAGTACCGTCTGAAAGGTGCCCAGAAGTCCAGAACCTATGGTCTTAAATAGGTGAACAATGCCTGTCGTATCACACATGTTAAAGAAACGATTCACCATTTCTGCGAAATGGAAAGGGCAGTTAGTATGAATGAGTGCCTGTATCTCTGCCGAAGACCTTGCAAGATGAAGATCAAAAGTCTCTCGAGCGGAGGTTAAGGGCACAGACTTCTGTAGAAGCATGGCTTTCATTCTGCTTAGAGTATCAAACAGTATTAAGGAAACAGTGAAGGCCATAACGGCGCCTCCCTGGCTGTATGTGTCGGTGGAAACAATACTTACATACAACAAGTAACCCTGGAGCTCACGGTTACCAGATATGCGATGCCCGGGAGCATGCCACAGCAGCCTTGACCGTTCAGCATCAAGTAACTCCCATTTGAAAGTAGCCTGAATGCTGGAGTAATCACTGAAGCTAGGGCAACCTTCAAATAACAGGACAGGTTTGCTACAGAACCATTACAAGCTCCGTGCAACATTATATCCTGGCATATGAGTGAACCACTTAAAGCGTTCTCGCAGTTTGTACCGCTCAGAAACACTTCTCGATCCCCACTCCGGCATCGAAATCTGTATGGTAATTCCCAAGATTCCTTAATGTATTCCTTACCCATTTCTTCATATCTGCCTGCCTGCTTTTGTTCAAGGCAATATTGAAACTGAAAAGTAGTGACCGGTAGAGTTATGTGGCCATGGATTTGCCATTCTGTAGACGGTGATTCTGCCACTGTGAATGGTAATCTATCCAGTTTTTCGATACGCAGCATTGTATATTTTACTCCTCTTTGTGCCATTTCTATTTGTTTATCTGTTAGATTGTATTCAGAAAACAGAGACGTGCTGTTGATAAAACGCCATGGCATGTAGCCTGCACGCAAAGATTGCAGCATCCAGCTTAACAACATAATAGAATGCAACTGTGATTGCCCGTGTTGTATTATGGCCAAATCTTGTTCTAGTATGTCTATCGCAGAAGATACAATGTTGCCTAAGGAATATATCCTGGAGGTTAATGTAGTTAACCCATTGTCTACCACTGCTAGAGATTTTTCTAGATTTATACGGTCTATTTCCCGTAACCTCTCTGCGGCCTCTTGTTGGAATATTTTCCAAATTTCATTGTAGACAGCATAATAGAAACGTTTCTGACGTGGCTTCCTGGGACCCATTAAAAATTCCCTAAGATCCACATCCTGTGACAGTAAGGATAAGTGTTGTTTCACCTGTGTGAGTGTTGAGGTTTTTAGCCAATCAAGGCACAACTTCCCAACACTGTAGGATGTCACTACCCCTGGATGTTGTCTTTGTACATAACGTGGATCTGGCCTATGGATATTAAACCCTTCGGTTTTACCCATGAATCTTGCTTGACAACTATTAGTGTCTGTGGGCCAAATCAACCATTTTTTCCAATCGGGGTCTGATCTGTTGTAGTGTTTGATGTCATCTACTGTAATCTCTTCCTGTGATGTTATGTTGCCTTCGGTGTGTGATGGAGTTGGCAACCGAGGTGTGTTCAAGTCTTTGCTCTTAGCTAGTCCAAGGCAAGACGTCTGTTGCACTGTCTTGTTCAAAAACATGATTTGTTGAGGGATGAGGCATGCTCTAAACAAAGCTTCTGTCAGCTGTACCTGCCATTCCCTAGTACCCCAGACTGATTTTAGGTCTATAGTGTCTTTCCATAAGTCGAAACCTTGTTCAGACAACTGGGCAATAAAGGCAGCAGAGTAAATCTGTTTGGTGTTTGTCAACATATTTTTCTGTGCTGATGTTGGTGCAACCTTATAATAGTAAGAGGCTGGGTCAGACATATTAAACCCTGAAAAATATGGAAACTTCTGTGTAAATGTTTTTGAACGACCTTTCGGTGGTGTTGGACAATGTTCCCACTAGTGGTATGTGAACACATTTCTAGTATTTGCAGATTTATGCTGAAAATGATGACCATAGTGTTGATAACCATACATATTCTCGAAATCTGATGTGCTTTCCAATGTTTTACTATTAGAAAACGCAGCAGATTTTTCCAAATCAGATAACATGTTATTAACAATTTCAAAATCCCAATCATCGGAAAATGTACTTGAGGTAATGATATCGCTCAATGATATTTTAAATAAATGAGGAATTCTTAAAATTTCAGTCGGACCAAATATATCGAAATCAACCTTGTCCCACACTATACCATCAGGTATAGGAACTGCTGTAATGTTCACTGATAACAAGTCTCTTTGTTCTCGATGAGATGATTGGTGTGGTTTTAAAAGTAAGTTCACCTTTTGGGCTGCAGAGCTTTGTCAAATGTATTTCCCATTAATAAGTATACTAAAAACTATTACCAAGCCTACCCAGAAAAGTATTCCGGTGATTATCCATAGTTCTACCCAAGGTGAGACCAGGTAAGTCTTTTTAAGAAAGTGCATAAAGTCTTTAACTTGCTGTTTGAGTGATTTTTTGGTCGCTGTCGTTTCCGGTTCGCTTGGATCCAAAGAAAATGTATCAAAGTTTATGAAGTAGCCAGAAGCAGTTCGATCAACTGTTGGTATTGCATCAGGATTTGTAGAAATCGTATTTTGCTCTTGTTGAGGCATGTTGACGTAGACATCTGTCTTTGGTCTAATAGCAATTTGATTTTGAGTTTGATTTTGAACTTCCGGTTCAAGAGGAACAAGTTCCATAGCATTGTTGCTCAGTCCTTCATTCCGTGTTGGTGGCACTTCGAACGTGATGAGTCTTTCAGTTTGAACTTCTTGGATTGTAGCGAGAGGAGGACTTCTGCTACTTTGGAGTCCACGTGGCCTACTGCTTAGTATCGGCCACATAGTGTGGTTTGATTAGGTCAATTGAGACAAATCTTTTCTCCTTTTTTCCGGCAAGAGGCGGTAGAAGTACAGTTCTTGTCCCTTCAATTGCTAGGACTGGTACAGGCTTTCGGTATGATGGCCCAAATTCTTTCTTGTCCGCTATTTTCTCTCTGACCAGAACCCGACTTTTGGGATCTAGACAGGTCTTGCCGTGACTGATTTGACTTCCCCAGTGGTGGTCTGCTTCAGATGGACATTACTTTGTTGTGTCCTGGATTCATTTAGATCCTGTAAAACAGCCAAGCGATCATGGATGTCAAAAGGCTTTTCATCCACCACTGTGCCTTCACAATCAAGATCAGGTACCCACATTCTTGTCCCAAATAGGACCTCATATGGAGTAACCCCCCCCTAGAGAACTTCTTGGCATATTGTTAAGTGCACGCTGGACTCCATACAGATGTTTTACCCAACTTTCACCCGTGCCTAATACTCTAGCTGTTAAAGATTGCTTTAAGTCTCGTTTTTTTCTCTCCACTACCGAATTTCCCTCGGGATGGTACGGAGAGGAGTACCGCAATGCTACACCCAATCCTCACATGGCCTCCTTGTAAGCCAGAGAGCTAAACGCAGGGCCCTGGTCAGAATGTAATATGCCAATTGCGTATGTCCCTATAAAGTCTCGCAAATCTTTTATAACAGTTCGAGCGTCAGCCGAGCACTGGGGCCACACCCATATGAATCTCGAGCAGGATTCCACTGCAACCATGATATACTTGTAAGCCCCATCTCTTTGTAAGGGGCCGCAGTGGTCCAAATAAACACACGCTAGTGGTTTGTCGGATATTAACAGCGGTGTCTGCGCTGGACGTGTTACGGTGGAACCTTTCATCTGCTGACAGATGTCGCATTTCAAGACAGTCTTTAGTCTGCTTTGTTAATCTAGGCCACCAATAGCGTTGTTTCAACAAAGAAACATTCGCCGTAACTCCTGCATGGGCAGAACCTATCCCTTCGTGTGCTGCTAGAATTAAACCTAACCTACGATCCATGTTTGGAATTACTCTATCCCCCACTCCAGGAATCTGAGCAAATGGAATGTTATTGGCATCTAACTTGTAGGAGTACTTGAGTGGAAACCTTTTTGGTACTGCTCCGCTGTTTTTGCGACAAGCATTGATGGCTACCATAATCTCACCGTTTATTCTCGTTTTAGAACGAGTGATTGCAGCTACGGAAGCCGTGCGTACAGCCCCATTTGCGGCTTCATCAGCCAAAGAATTCCCTGCAACGTGAACGCCATCACGCTGATGACTCCGTGTATGTATCACGTGAGCCCTTGGTAGTTCGGTTTTCAACTCCACTACCTGTTCCCATAGCATTTTATGCTTAATTGTGCCACCTTTTGCATCTTTGAACCTGTTTTGAACCCAGTACTGCAAATATTCATTGTAAGAGTGCACACAGCAAAAGGAATCGTATACAATTAGTGTGGGGAATTCCCGATCCGTATTTACTAGTGCCAGTACCAGCGCTTTTAACTCTGCCAGCTGTGCCGTGCAGTCTCCTAGAGACTGCGTTTTTGTGCAACTTGGATGGAACTTTCCATCCCGCATGCGACCTTTAACGATTGCACATGCTGCGCTATATTGATGCTTACTCCCTATGGCCGGTTGAGCAGATCCGTCAGTGTAAATGATATATTCATACTGATCTAGAGGCATTATTTCGTTTGGAAGAGGATATTCTTGTTCGTATTGCAGGAATGCTTGTGTCTTTAAATTTGGGTCATACCTGTATTCTACATCTGTTGCAGTAAGAGAATTAGCCCATTGTATCCATCTCGGATGTAAAGCTTTAGCATTAGGAACGCTTGCCTTTGTCGCAGCCTCCAAGGCTGGAACCGGAGTCACTACTATTATTCGTTCCCTCTGAGCCAGTGCTCTTTCTCTCACTACAGCAGTCTGGACTGCTGTTAGAATTTTTCTGTAGATGCGAAGCGCATCTCAGCATTTGTGTAAAAATGTGATTTGTATGCAATTGGTACTGTTTCACCTTCATTATATGTTAGATAGGTGTACCCAGATTGACCCGCAACTATACGGATCACCAGGTTGCGTACTTTTACGCGTGTCTGTAAGTGTTTGGAAGCTATCATGTCAGCTTGTAAGGAACAAAGTGTATCTGTATGTTACTGTGTCTATTGTTTTACTGAAAAATCAGGTTTTATTAAATCGTAGAAAGGTTTCACTCTTTCTGCGTAATACAAAATGTATGTTCTACCAAAATTTAAGGAATCCCAGAATTGACTGTAAATTTTTCAATGATTTTGGAGGTTGGAGCAGCGCGCATTTTTCTAAAAAATTGGCTGCCAGGCTTTTTCCTTCACTTGAAAGCTCATATCCTAAAAACAGGACACTGAGGTGGGCAATTTTTGATTTTTTAAAGTTGAATTTGTAGCCCTCAGAATCAAATCCCAAAATAATGGTATTCACTCTGTTCAAGTGTTCCTCCAGGTCATCGTCCGTTAGATAAATATCATCCACATAGGACAATGCCTCTTCATCCAAATTTTGAAGTAACTCAGTTACTCTGGCCGAAAACAACCCCGGGCTGTTCTTATACACCTGGGGGAGTCGACAAAATTGACGCTGGGTCCCTAGCTCTGAGAAGGCTGTCAGATATCTGCTTTCAGGCGCTATATTTTGGCAGAGAAATCCATTTGAGATATCAAGTGTTGTTTTATATTTTTTCCGCACAATGTTATTCATTAATGCGGCACTATGTGCATTTTGGACTGCAAATGTCTTAGTGCAATTGTTTAAATGTCTGTAATCTAAAACTAGACGATGTGTTGTCCGGTTTCATGACAGGAAACAAAGGATTGTTCATTGGTGAGGTGCAAGTTTCAATCACCCCTTGGTATTCAAGTTGATCTAAGATCTCCCTGACCTGTTTTTTAGCTTCTTGCTTTATTGGATACTGCCTCTGTGCAGTTGGAGTATTTTTTATAGGAATTATGTGGTGGGTGGAATCCTCATCCCATCCAACATGGTTTTTATATAATGCCGGAGCCTGGGCTACCGCCCACTCCTGCGCATATGTGTGTTGCTAGTGCCTGGGAATATAGTCTGAGAAGGCCAGAAGAATTACCGTTTCTCCTTTAGGGCAATCCATGACGAATGCTGGCGGCCAATCTTGTTCAGCTAATAAAATATCATAGCCAAACGTCAGGTTCTCCCAAAAGAGACCTCTTACTGTTCTACATTTGTCCCCCTCCATTTGGAGCGTTATTTCATATACTTTATGTGGGACGCTTACCCTAGTATCGGGTGTTTCCACCGTGATATAATCATTCAAGTCCACTGTCACCAGAAATTCCTTCAGGTTCTGGCGAGCTTTTGTTATTTCTGCCACACTGTCTAGCATCGTCAGAGCCCATTCCCCGTTCAGTAGTCGAGTCCTCAGAATTCTGGGCATGTCTGATCTTTAGACCTGCAACTTTCTTCTTTTTGAACTGTGGCTTTTGCTTTGGTTTCTCTTCTTTTTTAGAAGTGTAATCTTGAGTGTGCTGCTTGTCTCTGGACTTTGTACGCTCTTCTTGTCTCTCTGACCGTCCTTCCCTCTCGGAGTTTTTCGATGAACCCTGAAAGGAACGAGAGGAACGTGTATCAGTATCCTGATACCTGTCAGGTTTCCTAATATTATCCCTAACCTAAGGTTGTACCTCTTTTCGGAGGGCTCCTGTGGAGGAGATCTACCTCGGGTTTGAGATCTATTTCCTTTAAAGTCTTGTTTTTTATTGTCCCACTTCTTCTTAGTTGAAGCAGGTGTCTGCTTGGAAGTGTCCTTTTCAGGACTGCCCATCTATTGTGGTTTTAATGCTTTCCCACCCAAACTGTCTCTGCCTATTCTGCATACGCAGTTTCAATTATTTTGGGTAGTTCGTGTTCCTGTTCTAAAGGATCAACCTCCCTCAGGCATTGGCGGATAGCCACTGAAGCTGCTTCCCCCTTAATGTTAGCTAGTGTTATGGCTGATACCTGGGCATAGTTACCTAGTAACTTCATCCCTAAGTTTAGGGCAGTTTCTGCTCCGTACTCGTTTTGTATTTGTCTCAATACATCAGGTACTACTGCTAATGACAGGATACCATGAGTTCTGGTATAAATGGCAGCAAAGACTGTACCCCAAGTGGTACAATCCTCTAATTGTGGTGTTATCCCCATGGGCAAGCAGATTGTTAGCATTCTGTGTTTTTCATACAGGGTAGTATTCGGGAATACTGCCTCTAGCTGCGTTATTTTCTGAGCTACCCAGAATGGTATTTGTTCACATTTTGTGGGCATTTTACCCATTACTGCGTGTAATGTTTGTGGTGTAATATTAGTTGCTGTACCCTGAATTTGAGTTCCATTTGTTGCAAATATTGCTGGTTGGACTGTAAGTGTCCTCATGACGAATTGCGTCAAGTTCCTATAGATTTTAATTAAATCTTTATGTTGTATGAGTAAGTCTCCTGGTGGCATTGTGTCAATGTCAGGATGTGGTGTGTAGGCTGCTAATATCGGCCATGTTGCCCCTTCTCTTCCGACTGGGCCGTGTCTTATTCTTCTTCTTATGGGGTAGGGCGCCTTTAAACCAGTATAAATGTTCCTGGTATGTGAGCGGAACCTCTATATCCTCGAACGGATAATATTCTGCTGGTGCATCTCCTTCCGTGTAGGAGTGAAATGTTTTTGTTCTTGCATTTGCTGCTGGGAATGTAACCCACGAATAAAATACCTCTGTTTTGTTTGATTCGTGTGCCTCAATCACGAAAACTACTATGCCACCCCTAGCTGATAAACCATGCGCAACTAGTTTCAGGGTGACTGTATTTCTAAGGTTTGGTGCAATTTGTGTTGCGTCTGCATCGTCCTTGTCTGTGAGGGGCAGATTCTGTTGCAGTGGGTCTAATTCTGCGTTATTTCTTTCCTCAGTCATTTTGTAAAGAAGAAGTCTTTTCAAGGGAACTAAGATAAGGTGTTTTTGCACAATTTAGGAACACTGTGTCCTTCAAGCTTGATTAACCAACAGCCAATAAATAGGCTTTTTTAGCCTACTCAGCTGTGGTGGAGTTTGTGCCCACCCACTCCAGACGTCTCTGGTGTTTTGTGAGTAGGGGTCTCTGAGAATAGCACGACTGAACTACTCAGATTCTACTGTTAAATAAGTACCCAACCAACGTTGGCGGCGCCATGTCATGTAGTTCCTATATTACCTATACAGGATCTGCGCGTTTGGATAACAAACTGTGGGATTGGTGGCGGACAGATTCCGTGCACCCCCACTGGATACGTTAGCCTGTCTGTATTAGCTAGCTCACAGTGCCACTATACTCTCCTCTAATCATGGAGAGAATAGATTCTGGCAACCTCAGAACATGACAACCCTGATCCCCCAGGATCGTGGAAACAATATACTACTTTTCGCTCAGCCACTCATGCTTACTTAGTTTGTCTCAGAGAGATACACAGAATAAACAGGCTGGGCGTTTCAATAAGTATTTATTGAACAGTTGTTATTCCAGTGTAGAATAGATGAGCTGCAACAACCATTAGACAGTAGCAGAGATATATGATTAGCAATACTACGAAAGTAAAGGGATGGTATAGTTCTACCATCTTGCAGAAATCATGAATATATACATGTACATAAAAACATGATAAAAAGTGCGTACTCCTACGATGTCTCCCTAACTAGATGTACCTAAATGTACCGAGCATCTGTGTAGGTGTTATGCCAAGAATCCCTCTAGGATCTAGTCCACCCCATTACCTGAAAGTTTAGAGAATGTGGGACCCCGTCCTAGTCTCGAGTTGGACACCCCGCGAGGGATGTTAGACCACTGCTAGCTGGAGCGCCTGCATGCAGGAACCTTAGCGTCTCTGGTCAGTGTGTCAGCCGGGAAGTCACGGTCTCCTCTCTCTTCCTAAGCAAGATGTGTTGTATATATACCCATAGGTCTCCCCAGGGGTCCTACCTTGCTGTGTTACTGTGTCGACCTAAAGGATGACATTGAGCCTGAACTTTATACAGAGATATTATACAGGAGATGGTAATCCTACTGTTAGTCCTGCTGTGCTTCTAAGAAGCCTCATGCATAATGTATGAGAATCGAACCAGGGAAAAACCAGCGTTCTGAATGCAGTGTCATATCTAGGTAAAAGGTCAGTGCCTAAGAACCGTTATGTATGTAATGTAGGGAAGGATGTAGGTGAAAGGTTGCGATGTTACCTGCGCCTATATAGGGTACCTATATGGAATATAACAGGACTGTTCCCATGAGGCACAGGGTCAAGACTGATTTGCATACAGCTGGGTCTGAACTGAGGTGGCGAAGTGAGCTAAAGAATGATGATGGATTCAACCCAGATCTGTGACTTGGGGTGAGTGTCTGAAAAGTTTCAGCGCTCCGTCCATCATTTTCTTGTGTTTGCATAACTGGGACTAGGACATAAGCAAATAAAGTGCTCAATCGACTCTTCGATGTAGTTAAACAAGCGGCAGGCCTTTGAGGGTAAACAGTCAGTGGTCCAAGACCCCTCAATTTCAGCTATGGTATAAGCAGGAAGCGAAGTCTCATATATTTTTGTTTGCATCCTGGGTTCAAATTAGCGGATAAATATTCTTGATTTAATCTAGAATATCACTTTGTCGTATAATGAGCATTTCAATATTTCTGCAATATCAGTAAATCTGCAGCTCTTGAGTTCCTTCAAAGAGATTGTCTGATTAACCTCTTCCTTCTTTGAGGCACATTTATGAGATCTACAGATAGCGGTAAATTGTTTTCTGCAATTATTTTATTACCAGACGCTAGGTTCAGCCCCAGGCCCAAATCTTGATAGTTTGTTACCTCATTGTAAATCAGAGATCTCAGTGAATCTTTGTTTGCACTGTCACAGTCAGAAGTAGTTCCACAAAAGCACAGAGGTGGCAATGCCAATTTGCGAATGCACATCTATTTAACAAAATAGTCGGAAAGTCGTATGCGTGTCTATGTAGTACAATGTGGTGCTCTCAAAGCAATAAGTCTCCTTCCACCCTCAAAGAGACAAAAAACTCTAAGGAAAGGCGTCTCCGTAGAGTTTACAAATGACATGCACATTTGCCGAGGCACACAGCGATATTAGTCCATACTGTAAAATAGGCAGTGACTAATACAGTAATCAAAGGAAGTCCGTTAAGGTATTTCTTTCTCTTTATTCTCTCATTCTTTTCTTCTCAGAGGTTCATATACAAAAACACACACTGGCACCCGACACGTGTTTCGTCCAACTGACTTTTTCAAGGCTATGAGGCATAGGCAAAGAAAACCGGCACCCGAAAGCACAGCGTACCGGTAGTAGATGCGAAGACAAAGATTCTGAATGTCTGTAAAAAGACATCATATTTTGAAACAGTCATACGTTCCTTCACTATCTATGCCGGATCCCACAAATTGCGTTTGGTCAAAGTCTCCAACCGCAGTTCCCACAACGAATACCTGTGCCTGCAGATACACACACTGTAGCGTAAAGATTGAACGTTGAATCAATCTCTGGCCTGTAGCTCCAACAAAGAATGACCGTACCTGCAGGAAATCCCAATATATAATGTGGAAGTCCGTCATAGAATGAGGTTTGGCGAGCACTGTGTCTTATAAACACTTGGTGGGAATGTATAACCCAAACCTGCATACACCTTTTTAATATTTGAATAACGTTGAAAGCAGTACACGTCTGAGTGCAGTCATTGAAAACGTACTGTCGGTACCAACCGTGAATTGTCACGGTGATCCACTGATTGCAGAGCCCTGATAAGCCTGGAAGGAAAGAGAACCGGCATGCGTCCAGCCTTCGATGAGCTGAAAGCCTGCAGGAATCTGACCCCCTTCAGAAGATGTGAACACTCACAGGAGTCAGAAACAAAGGCCTGCGTGGGAAGGAGGTGACACCTCCCTCCCTGACGGGATGGGTAGTGAAGTGGCATATCAATGCAGTGAGCTTCAAAACTTAAAGCTTGCATCTGGGCTGCCCCCAAAGAAGGAAACAGCCACCCCCCAGCCCCTAGGTACATTTGCACCCGGTCTGGGGTAAAATTCGGTAGTCAAGAGGTGTACACCCCAGGCTAGCAACACCCCTAGGGTGGGCTACCTGGTCTGTTCAGCCAAGGACGGTTTCTGCCATTTTTAAAAGTGGCAGAATAGAGGGTTCTGGGTAAGAAAGGTGGCACACACTCCCGGATGTGGTCACCTCAGGGGAGGATTAGCTGCTGGGGCTAGAGGCTAATTGGCTACTTGCACCAACACCTCTAGCACCCCTAAATCCAGGATTTAAGGGGCACCCCTGGCACTAGAACCCCAGATCTGATTTGACTTGCAACAAAGGACAAAGAAGAGACAAGGGTCTGCCACTTCAGGACCTGCACAAAGAAAAGGTGCAATAACCTGCACCTGCTGCAACCACCCTGCAACTGCACCACTGTGACTCGTCCCGAACCAAAGACCGATTCCCCCAGACAGAGGGACGGTTTAAGAGTCAAAGGCAACTCCAGAATTCTAACAAGATGATCAGCACACACTGTATTCATAGACTCGAGTTAAATCATAAGAATCATTATTCTCATTCCAATTAGTTTAAAGAACTTTCATGGAGACATGTAATCAAATTTTCAAAATCCTTTATTCTGTTAAGTTCTTCAAGACGTAGTCAACGCGTTTCGTCCCTTCACGGGACTTCTTCAGGGCTTAATCACGTAATAAATTTCTAAATATGATGTATCGTCTCCGATGTATAAAGGATAAAATTCTTATTCTTATGATTTAACTCGAGTCTGTGAATACAGTGTGTGCTGATCATCTTGTTGTAATTGTATATGTGAATTTTATTCACTACTTCTGTAAAATAGGAGGTCTTTATCCCATGATTGTTGCACCACATAAACGAAATCCCAATAACATAACAGGTGCGGTACTGTGTGTCTAAGGCCTTCTTGTAAATCTTTTGCAGTCCATAGGGGAAGCACTCTCCCGGAGCCAAAGAATCACTGGCCATCGGGTCTGCCGAGGGATCCCCCAAAGGTAAATGGTCCAGTGCACAGTGGGAGACTTAGTCCTGACCTGTGTCTACCGTTTTTCCCCAGACTCCCAGACCTCGAAGTCACTCCAAGCTGAGCTTGCTGCTGCCAAGACTTGTTGGTGGCAAGTCTGGTTACCACAAACTTTGTTCGACGCTGTGCCTTGAGGGAACCCTGCAGCACCTCCAACCTACCACCTCAGTGGCCCCATTGTTGAGCTTTTGAATCTGTTTCCTCACCAGCACCATCTAAGCGGTAAAACCGTAACCCCCAGGGAGTTCCACGCAACTTGACCTGCAAGTGAAAGATTGTCACTAGTGCTTTTTCTTATCGACCGCAACGTTAAAGTTTTGCAGTAGTGAATTGCAATGATTTATTTCTCCTTCTTAAATCCATAACTCTGATTATACTCATCCGATTGGGTTTGTTTTGGTGTCTAATTTTATATAAAAATCAGCTTTATTTTTATAAACTGGTGTCAGATTTCTTTTGAGTCGTGTCAATCACCTATCGTCCATGTTTGTACTCTGAAATGTTTAACACGTGTTCCTCTTGTAAAGCCTGACTGCTCTGTGCCACTCTACCAGGACTGAGGTAGGTGATTATTAGTGTGAATCTAAAGGACCTATTTTGGGGCACTGCAAGAGTACTGCATAGTGAAGCCTAACCAGCTTCACTTCATAATACTCCACTTTCCTACAGCGGAGGATTATATTTCTTTAGTAGCTGCTTTAACATCACACACTAAGCAGGGTAAAGAGATCCGGTCCATTTAGAACTAGGTTCCTATAAATCCTGGATAACCTCTTCAGTTCTAATTTGCCCATAGGCAGCTTCACTTTAAGAAGACTGAACTCAGGAACAGCTTACAGTGGTATCTAATATATCCCCAGCACACACCACAATAGCAAGAATTCTAAAATTTTGAACTTTTGAGAACAAATTCAACACTTATATCTGTCAATGATTTGATGTGATTTGTTGCCCGGACTTCAAAATACTGACATGGGCTGAAATCCATCAATGCTCAGACGGGCCTCAACCATGTTTTGAACCAAGGTTATCTCCCAATCCCACCCAATGTGACGCACTACCTCATACGAGCATCAAGTAACTCCATTAATTGTTGCCCAGTCTATCTGGAGACGCGCCTGAGGAGGAGGAAAAAGTCCTACACAAAGAATGAGACACGCTCCTTGACCTGAAGGTTTCCTAAAAAGCACTCCTAGATTAAACCAAACCCTTGTTTAGTTAGATGTACAACTCAATTTATTTTCTTTTTAACAAATTCAGTGAAGCCTTCATCTATCAGCCACATGGCATTTAACCAAATCATTCAGGGTGACAGCCCACCCTGATCTCCAATGGGAGTGGTCAGAAATGCCCCTTGCAGGGGAATGTACTGGGAGTATGTGAGGCCGCGGCACAGGTGAGATGCTTTCAGCCATCGAAGAGCCCGAAATGTAGGGGCTACGGAAAAATGGCCTGAATGGAGGATGAAAACAGGCCTACCACTCTGGCATCTGGCAGACGGAGGTCAGTGGTTTTGCCAGCATTCGCCTCACCTCGTGTCGGATCTTAGCCATCTTCCTAGAGGAAAGGCTCAACATAGTCTCTACCAAATCGATCACAAACCCCAGAAAAGTGACTGAGCGCGAAGGGGAGAAACTTGATTTCGATTGGTTGATAACAAACCCCAGTGGCTGAAGTAGATCCACCACCATCAGTAGATGACGAGAAAGAGTATTCGGGCCTTGATCCATCAGCAGCATGTCATCCCAATACACTATCATTCGTACACTGGACACTCTCAAGTGCTCTATCACCGGCTTTAGAGCTTGGTGTAACACCAGAGGGCCGACGGCAGGCCGACAGGTAGAACTGTGAACTTGAACATTTGTCCCTGCTATTGGCACTGAAGAAACCGACAATGCAATAAATTTCCGTGAAAAAACAGGGGACAGTGTCCCACCGTTCTTGGGATACAAAAAAAAGGGGATCCCACACATTATTGGTCCTGATGAAAGCCAACGACCCTGTGCAGGTGGGCTGAAACATGTAGACCATTTTTATGATGCTCCGTTTTCACTACGTGATGTGAGGGACACATCAAAAAACCCAATATCACATCTATCTTCTTTTTAACCATACCTTTATCTAAACTTTTCATTAAAGCACTTTTTCTAGATAAGAGGTCATTTTAAGTCACGATCCACATCTGGATCTCAAATAATCTCTCGACCAAAGAGATAACCTCCTGGTGGAGGAATTAAGACCCAATGATGATGCTACCGTCGATGGCAAAGCATATACCATTGGCAGACAATAGCTGATGAGGATCCCACATAATTTTTCCCATTGAGATCCCTCCAGTTGAAACGGTTCCACTCCCTACTTTGATTTTTAGATAGAAGAGGAACAACACATTTACAGAGGATGGCAGTACCTGATTGGATATGAACTTGTTAATTTGTAATTTCATTGTTCCCTTGAGGTTATGGGAAATTAAGTTTTCTCTTGTTGTTGTTTACACTGTTAATGTGGCTGCTATTCAAATAAATGAAGAAAGAAGAGCATAATCCTCGCCTCCGGGTCCTGCCATAGAATCAGTCTAATTGAGGATCTAGGCTAACAAGACCTTCTACCTTTTTTGACTTTGATAGCCAGATTTAACCTACATGAAATGGTATTTTACAATTTCCTCAAACAAAAAAGCATAATCAGAAAACTGGGAATAAATCACCCATCTGACTTACCCGTCCTACTACACAATTTTAGGGAACTAGGTCATACGGCATTGAGAGTGTATAGAATCCTAGAAATTCTGAAATGTTACCTCAAAATAACAATTAAAGATCAAATGAGGTGCACAAGACATATCATCCAACATGCACTTACTCTCATATGCAACCTGGCAAAAGATTTAGAAATCCCCTTTTACAGCAAAAATGACTCTTCCACTCACACAGTCATGTGCCTATACACAGGGCATACTGGACACTAAACAGACTATACAAGATAGGACTACTGCAATTAGACCTATGCTGGAAGTGCAATGAAAAATACAGTGACATAGAATATATGTTCCACAAATGCAAATTTATTAGGCCACTCAGACGAAATACAGAAATGTTTACAAAAAATATTCCAAATCCACCTACATTTAGATCTACCCACCATAGCCTTAGGCATCTTTGCTCACCCACTTACTGATCTGTTTTTGAATTTGAGGGTTAAAGTAATACTTGCTGACTGGAAAACAAAGACTGGGATACCTTTTGAGAAGCGGTGGGCCTGGGTGTCTGCCACCAGAAGCACTGACAATTTAATGTTCTCCATCTCACACTCCACACAAATCAAGGAAAGTCTGGGATACCTTCGATATTTACCCCAAAAAAATCAAACCTCCCTAACTCACTCCACCCCACCTGGCACAAATACTAATCCCGCCTAATCCCTACCCAACAAGCATATCCCCAAGATTCCGTCCCATGTTAAGTTTCAACCATACTGCAGTAACTATTGTACTGCTAACGTATAAAGTGTCATTACTCTCGTTTTCATTTTATAAATAATAAGGCTACACTCACCTCATTTAGGATGCTCTAGAAAAGAACCAGTTTAAATTTGCTCTGCGCCAACGTTACTTTGGAATGAGTGGTTACTTATTATATAAGGGATTTGCAATCATGTATGCACAAGTTTATAATTCTATAAGCTATTAGTCTGCATCTCTATCCAATAATGAATTTTATATTCATATAAAGGAGTCGGTTTTAATTTTTTATATGCAAATGTGTAGTGATGAAGTCGGTAGCCAAGATTTAGTTTCATGTAGATTTATTAAGTTCAGTTACAAGTAGATGAGTTGTAGAGATGCAGCCCCACCAGGAGCAGTCTTCCTGCTGCTCAGCCCATACTCCAACTGACACACTCAAGCATCCAGGCACCCAAACATTCCATTCAAGACTCTCACACCAACATTCCATGCATCACATTCACACTGGCTGAGCAGCTAGGGAGTAAGTAACCAGATACATACAACACAGGTTACTACAAAATGTTTTTAAATACATGTTTGAGACAAATGCCTAAGGCAATGTAAAGTATGGTGTCTTACAACAGAGACACTGGGTGACTTTCCCGAGCTACAAAACTGGTTCCTACCGCCCCCTTACTAACTTTGAGAAATGGCTGCTCCGCAAAGATAGCGACAAACACCTAATTACTGAACACTATGCTCTGCTCTCTGACAGTGGCTTCACTTCTAAATCTAAGGGCCAATTACGCTGGGAGGAGGAACTGGGGCGCTCAATGTCCCCCAAAGAATGGAATGATATTTTCTACAGGGTACATCACACTGCACACAACATGGCCAGTATGGAGTTGGCCTACATGGTAGCGTCGTACTGGTATCTCACACCTGCACGTATACATAGATAGAATAAGGGGCGTTCGGAGAAATGCTGTTGGGGCTGTGGGCAGACAGGCTCTCTTCTTCCCCTCCTGTGGCATTGTTCCAAATTGGCTAGATTCTGGGAGCAGGTCCTGAAAGATGTTGACTTAGCATTCGATACTGCTATACCCCGATTCCCTGCCTATACTATCATAGGGCTACCCAACCCCCTGACCTTTCCGTTACGAATGAACCAGGGCAGGCAGATGGCTCAAGAATTAAGCGCAGCTCACCAATTAATCCTCTCGCATTGGGGGACTGAGAAAATCCCGAAACATGTCTCATGGTTTACCCGAGCGATGGAGCGTATCTCATTCACTGTCGAGGACAGAGCGGCTGCCTATCCAGACTTGTGGGCCCCCTTTATCCAAATCCTTTCGGCAGAATTCAGGGAACTGACATGCCCAAAATATTAGAAAATATTAAGCTTGCTCCTCTGGGAAGATACGGAGGCTACCTAGACCCCCTTCTTGGTAATGAGTACAGGCACGTGGCCCCTCAGAACACACCCCAGTCATACGTGATAATGTTGGGTGAATCTGGTGCGGAGGAGTGGGGGAGTGGGGGGTGAGGAATGTTGTTTTGATTACTCTTTCTTACTGTTTCCCTTTCTTTTCTTTGATGTTTAAAATGGTCCGTTCATAGATGCAGGCCTCCGGGTTGTAGGCATTTAGCTGTGTACTATCTTTCATAAGCTGATCACGCTGCCGGCCATTGGTTGTAGGCAGAAAGCTGTGTCATTGAAGTTGCGGACTCCAATAAATTGAACTGTTCCATAAAGTGTGGTGTCTTGATAAAACGAGAACAGTAGATATTTTAAGGAGCATTCCAAAATTAACAATAGAATGCTGGTGTGCATTCTGTTAATTAACTTTAATAAAGTATTATTACTACTTAACAATGACCTAGGCCCTACTTAATGTAGACGAGTCCTTCAGTGTTGTTTTGTGGTTGAGATGCAAGGAGATAAGGTATACAGGGATGTAAGAGATGTATTCACATTGTGTAAATGACCAGTACTGTTCAGCAGAAGAATAACCTTGGAATCAAACGGCATAATATGCCAGTGGAGTCAGTACCAACATTCAGGAATACTTGTTCTCAGAAATTTAAATTGATCCAAGCAATCACCTCCCAACGTAAGTGGTGCAAATACAGTGACAGACACTAGACAGGAAAGCTACAGCCCTGAAAATGTAAAAGCCAATCCATAGACCATGTAAAGTTTGATTATTACAACAAGGAAAGGGAATTCACATATTCAGTGTGCTTGGCAGTCTTCATCTGCCTTAAGATTCCTCGACAGGCATTCTGAAACAAAGCTTTCACTATACTTACTCGCCAGGTGGGAGGGGCTTAAAGGTGCAATGAGACAACATCTTTCCATACTCATGTTTCATTAAAGGAGCGCCTTGTACCCGGCCTCGATGGTCCAGCCGCCACATCGCAAGAATACCATTCTGAAAGACAGAGATGTTGTTTCAATTAACATATCTAGCAGTAGAACTTCAGAGTGTACTTGGAGGGAGTACTGTGCAATATTTACTAGAACTACAGGATAAATGATTCTGAAGAATATGTGACGCCTGGGACCAACTCAAGAGAAAATCACTTCAGCACATTTCAGTCTTCCGAATTTTGTTTTAAAAAGGTTCCTTATCATGAACAATAGACCTCCTGAATACAGTCAAAGCTGGTCTTAAAAAGTGCAATGAAAAAACATTAAACAGTATTTTGGCAAAACACAGACTTGATCCCTCACCCAGCAGCCGTTAAATGGAAAGCTGAAAGAGGTTTCCTTGCTGATGTTTTTTTTGCTTTATCCAGATATTCGTTGATGGTGCTTGTTTCTATTTCTTTTACAGTAAGTGCTGTAAACATTGAGTGAGGTTATTAATCATATTCCATGTAGACAATATAGTGGGTATGATGCGTGATATATATAGGCAGAGCATGTAAGTGTGCAATGTTATGTTATTGCGGCTAACGGAATGTCACGTGGAAAATCTCATATAGTACGTACCTTTTTCGGTCTCGCCTAGGCAGCGCTTGCGCTTTCTCTTCGAGATATAGTGTATTCAGGTATGGACTTTAAGCTCCACCCATCTTTTCAATTGGCTCCTGTTACTGTCCTTTGTAAATTGTGGCTTTTGATCAGTCAATAGGCTTAGTAGCCCCTCCTTAGTACCCCCTTTTCGCCTGTTGTAACCTCCCATGAGGACTGCCCCTGTTATCCTGTTACATGTGTTGTTACTCTAGATGTTTTAATTACAGCCTGTGAGCACTATTTTCTTAAATCACTTTCTCTCCTGCCCGCTCTCCCCCAACACTTGGCTTTTTTTAACCAGCGTGGCACGCCTCAGTTGCAATAATACCAGAGGCGCCTTTCTCTTCTGCTGTTGTAGGTAGGACACTCTCTCCCTGAATGCTTTTTTTTTTTTTTAACTTAACCAGGGTGGCACGCCTCAGCTGCAATAATGGCGGCCGCACAATTGCTTCAAAAGTAAATAAATAGAAAAAGATATGCATCCGCCATTTGCTTTCCATTTGTTTACTTTTGTAGCAATGGCAGCACCCACGCTTTAGCTTTAAACATCTTAAGCTAAAGCACAGGTGCCGCGATTGCTTCGAAAGTCAATAAATAGGAAAAAAAATGTGGCTGCACGCATTGTTTTCTATTTCTTTACTTTTGTTACAATCGCAGCACGTCCCGCTTTAGCTTTAAACATCTTAAGCTAAAGCGCTAGTTCAAAAGTAAATAAATAGAAAAACAAGCATTTGCAATGCAACAGGTCTCGCACTACTGAAAGTTTAAGCTATTGGCGTTGCATTATTATTAGCAACGCCAATAGCGCAAACTTTCTGTAATGCAAGACCTATTGCATTGCAAATGTTTGTTTAGTTGTGTATGTAGTTCCATATTCTTGATTTTGGAACAATCCTGCTCAAAGGCTTTTGTTTTGTCAGCAACACCATTTGTCAGTTCCTGTCTGTTGCCTGAGCTGGATGATCCTCTCTGTTAATGGATTTTCCATTTTGAGAATAAATTCCTCTTGAAAATTTCACTTTAGTTAATTGTGTGCTATTTTAACATTTTGGCGACCAGTTGTAGCTGAAACCTACTGACCTGGGTTTCCTAAAACCGTCCGAGGATTTTGTTTTGGAGGCAGATGTCGCTGAGCGTTTGAGATGCTGGGGGCAAATTGTGTAGCTTTTTGCTTTGGAAATGCTGTTGACTTTCAAGGACTGGAAGTCTTCCCTGAGCATATTTGTTTAGAGATTCAAGTTTATCGTCCGTTCTTCCTGCCGCGTGATGACATCAGCTGGTGGGCAGCACTACAGAAGAGACAACGCACCCTTTCTTGGCACGCTCCCTGCAAACTATTAGTCATCCCAGCATTACATGACTTCAAGGACGTAAATGTCACAACATTGGTAGCCATTTTAAAGAAGAATTTGGTTAACCATTATAGCTACAAATTTTATGGAAAACAACCCATGCGAAGCAACACGTTTGATTTAACTTTCAAGGTTGCTACATTAGTGATCCCTTATGGAAGTAGAGCAGTTGTTGATAGCTTAGGACTGCTACATTTGCACTACACAAAGATTAAAAGAAAAATTATAGGAGGTAAGCTTGTCCGGTTACTGTTTTTAAAAGGGCTTTCCAGTAGCCAGCATTAAATAAGTCACCCTGACTCTTTGCTTACTAATTAGGTTGTTGGGGATTTTGCCACAACCTCCCAACATTTACATTTTATCTAGTTTTACTGGCAACATGGCATACTCTCAACTATCTTGTGCAACCACCTCGATTTTTACAATTTCCAGGATAACCACCAATAAAAACTGGCTTTGCAATTTCGAAAATCATCTGTTGGCTACAGATGCCCCTATATGAGAACCATGCAGGAAGTAGATATCTTGTGTAGTCAATCAATCAAAAACTGTATATTTTGGGTATTAATTAGCCCATAAAACCAGACAGGCAATTTTATAAATTATGACACAAATCAATAAATATCTTTAACACAGATGTTACACGTATAAACAGTCAAGATTAAAAACATTCTCATAGAAATAAAGTAATAAAAACTACTAAAAACAGTTTTAAAAGGGAAAATAGCAGCATAAAATGGGTCGGTGGATTTGGATAAGTGCAAATTGGAAATTACAGTGCTCACTCCTCCCACATAATTACGCAGTCAGTTGAAAACAGGGGGCGAGGAGAAAGGGAAAAAACATTCACAGAGAAGATGTATGAAAATTATCAAACAAATTCAGAGTAATACACCCACCCTCTTCTGGAGTAGCCACACTACGTATAAGTATCGGCTAATGCTGAATACCAATAGCTGGCTGGTGTAAGACTGTAGGCTACGATAGGCCTCCTTGTAATGTCAAACACCCATTGAAATGTAGAGTGGTTTAAGCCATGGTCGCATGGGCCTAACATACGCAGGACAAAAAAAATAAGACAAGTTCAACATCCTCAATCCTACAGTTACAAAATACACATGCTGGTGAATCAGCACAAGGGGTTTTCCAACTATTTGTGAATTTGTTTACTGGTAGTGATCCCAGCCTGAATTTAATATACAACGTGTGAACCAAGGAGGTTGAATCATGTCCATGTACAGTTCCATAGCAGGTGTGGGCTTGAAAGATAGAAAATCATCCGCAGACCGGGGCTCCGGAAATAAAACAGGAAGGACCACCTCTGCAGACCTATGGAAAAAAGAAGCCACCTTAGGCACAAAAGTAGGGTGAGTTCTCAACACCACCCTATCCTCCAAAAATCGCAAAAACGGGGCAGACTTCAAGAAAGACCCCAATTCCCCAACACACCTGGCAGAAGCAACTGCCACCAAAAACACGACCTTTAAGGTAAAAAAACTATAAGTTCACAGACTCCAGAGGTTCAAAGGAAACCCCCTGCAAGGCTCTCAACACCAAAGAAAGATCCCATGGAGGGGGCGACAACATCAGTTTAAGGTGTCGAAAAGCCAGAAACCGCAACAATCGAGTCACCAAAGGCTCAATGCCAACAAACAGAGGACCCTGGAATGGCCGAATAGCCACCCATTGCGCCCGCAGAAAAGAATGGGCAAACCCCAGATCAAAACCCTCAGTTGAAAAATCCAGAACACTAGCCGGATCCACCCCTTCAACAGACAACCCATGGCGCAGAAACTAACCAGAAAAATCGTCCCAATGCTTAGCATAAGCCTTCAAAGAAGGACGCCTGGACTTTTGAATGAGGCCAGCCACCACCTGGGAAAAACCCCTCTGCATCAGAGATTGCCGCTCAAGAGCCAAGCCTGAAGACTCATTGATTGGAACACCGGGAAGGGAACCTGGGGACCCAACAAGGGATATGGATAAAACGGAAGCGCCCAGCCCGGATGCACCACCAACTCCATCCAACAATAGGGGAAAAAAAGGGCGGCGCCGCCAACCCCGAACCACCAGAAGCACCAAAGCCCCATCCCTCCTGATTTTCTGCAAAACCGCCGGAATCAGGGGAACCAGGGTAAACGCATACAACAGACCCTGAGGCCATGGGAAGGACATCGCATCCACCTTCCAAGCCCCCCGGCAATGCATAATCGGTCAGAAAGAATGGAGCTTGGCTTTGTCCAGAGAGGCAAACAAGTCCACTGTCGGAGACCTAACTCTCACATGCAACATCAGAAACGCCTCCGGGGTCAGAGACTGCGAACCCATGGAGAGAAACACCCTGCTGAGACAGTCCGCCACCACATTCTCCCTGCCTGGTAGGTAAATGGCAGACAGGGAGCCCAACATCGTCTCTGCCCAAGAACAAATGAACCGGCTGAGACAACTGAGGGACTGCACCCTGCAACCCCCCTGATGATTCAAGTAAGACATGACAACCTGATTGTCCGTCCGGATCTGCACATGGTGACCCACCACAAGATCTGCAAAGGCCAAGAGACCCAAGTGAACCGCCTTCAGTTTCCTGTAATTCGAAGAACAGGACATGAGGGCCCTGGACCATTTGCCCTGGACGGAAAAGTCTATCAGGGTAGCACCCCAGCCCAACAGACTGGCATTGGTCACCACCACTCGAGAAGGAACCACCAGAAACTGAAGACACCGGGAGAGATTCACCTTGTCCAACCACCACCACAGATCCACCCTGACCTGGGCAGTCACCAGCACCCCCTGACTGAAATCCTGACCACACGGTAGCCAGTAGGACAAATTATGGCTCACCACAGGGTACATATGCAAGCGAGCCCAAGGAACCATCATCAAGGAAGCAGACATCAGCTCCTGCACCCTCAACCAACCTCTAACAGGAGGACAGTCCATGGACAACAGGGCACGAATCTCTGACATCAGCGTCAATTTGCGGGCCTGGGGCAGGAAGACCTTCCCCACAGAGTCATGGAGCGAGCCCCAATGTAAGTGAGATCCTGAGTTGGCACAAGGCATGATTTCTTCAAATTCACCAGAAAGTCATGGGCCCCCAGCACTTGGCAAACCTCCTGGACATGACACTCCGCCTTAGGGAAAGAAGAGCAGAAATCAAAAGATCATCCAGATAGGGAAAAATCTTAATCCCTCTCCGATGCAACACCCCAATCAGTAAGGCCAACACATTAGTAGAGACCCAGGGAGAGGAACAAAGAACAAAAGGCAATACCTTGAACTGATAATGATGACCCAATACGCAGAAGCGTAGAAACCTTTGGTGCTCCAGATAGACCGGGACATGGAGATAAGCATCCTGCAGGTTGAGGGAAGCCAGAAAATCCCCCTGATTGATCAAGGGAAGAATCAGCTGCAGAGAGACCATGTTTAACTTGACAGGGGGAATGAACATATTCAGCCATTTTAGATCCAACACAGTTCTGAGGTCGCCGGTATGCTTCTCGACCAAAAAAAGAATGGAATAAACCCAGAGCCCCACTTGCCCTGGGGGCACCGGAACCACGGCCCCTTGTTCCACGAGACCCAGAACACCTGCCATGAGAGCACTTCGCCTCAACCCGTCCTGGGGAGAAGGCGTTACACGAAAATTGTCGGGAGGTCTCACTGAAAAACCAATGCGAAATTCCTCTGTCATCACCTGAAGGACCCACTGATCCGAAATGGAACACCTCCACCTGTCGGAAAAGAGAAACAGGTGACCCCCCACCTGGACCTTGCTCACAGTCATATAGTCAGGGTTTGGAAGTAGCAGAGGAGGCGGAAGAAGAGGCAGGGAACCGGGACTGGACAATGGAAGGAGCACCCTGGCCACGACCCTTGCCTTGAAAGGGCTGGTGAGCCCTCCCTTGCCTAGCCGGACCGAAAGCCCTCTGGGCACGAAAGAACCGTGGACGGGCCGTCTTCCTCTTGAGCCAGAAGTTTGCGATCCTCAGCAGACTTCTTAACCATATCCTCCAAAGGAGGTCCAAAGACCTTCACCCCTGAGAAAGGAATCTTCATCAACAACCCCTTCTGATTCGCATTCGCTTCCACAAACGTAATCACATCTGGCGGTGAGCAGTGACAGAAGAGCCAGTGGTAGAGGCCGCCGCCCCCCGAGAATCAAAAGAAATGTCAGATAAGAGCTGCACCTGCTGCTCCATCAGAGCTAGGGTGGGTGAAATGTCCTCGCCCTGGTCCATCAACTCAGCCAAAGACTGGATGTCCTTCAGTAAAGACTGAATAGTATATGAGGAATAGGCCGCAGCTCTAATAGCAAAATTGGAAGCCGCAAAAGTATACTTAACAGCGGCGTCCACCTTCTTATCAACAGGATCCACCAGAGAAGCATCCTCCGAAATTATAGCACCCTGTGAATTCATCCCAGCCATCAATGAATCCACTGTTACAGAACCAGGGAACGTTTCTGCAAAGTCCTGCAAAGGATAGCGCCTCGTCAAAAAACGGGGAAACCCAAAGAATAAATAGGTAAGGACACAGGTTCCTTCTTCTGATACTGAGAAAAGAAATCTGTGTCTTCCTCAGACACCCCAGTCTCAGGAAACAACAAATTAGACCGAATCTGCTGAAGGACCTCTTTCAAATCAGAACCCTGCACATAACGACCCTTCAGCTCCACATCCTCCTCCCCATTAGATCCATGCAAGAGCCCAGGATCCACCCTCGATTTTTTAGAAGGATTAACAGCTTCCCTATCCTGAAAAGCAGCAGCCACAGCAGCCTGAATCATCTGCTGAATAACAGCTAACGAAGTAAGAAGCTCTGATGTCTCCACCCACTCCAGGTTATGGGACTTATCAAGTGCTTTGCCACACAACTCCATCATGCAGCACAGCAACAACTGCCCAACTCAGGAATAAATAAACTAAATGAACCGGCAAACACCAACGCCGAAAACGTCCCAGTTGCCAGGGAAACACTCCCAAAATGCAACGCGGCGGCCGCAGGCACGTCCAGCAAGCGTGCACGCCACCTGCAAGTCGTAAATAGACCCCCAAAGCCGCCCGTGAATGGGAACATCTGCCCGCAATGTAGCCACGCCCCCACTCTAAATGAGTGAAACCAGTGGAACGAGAGACGAGGACGGACCTCGACAACTCCGAATGCTGCGAATCGCACTACCAGGGAAGGCTGGAAAGGTGAGTAACCACCTAATAGTAAGACCGCGACTCACCAGCAAGTCCGCTCAAGCAGGACAAAGCCAGAAGAGTACGCGGCAATCAGGTGCACAGCAAGCAGCCCACACACAGACAAGGTCAGAACTACGCTCCCCGTGAGTACGCTACAGCAGGACCACAACTATAGGAGCGCGAAGACACAAAACACAACATGAGGTTGCCCCAGCATGCCCAGCACACCTCGACCCCAGGGATACTAGAGTCTGCTAAAGCAGGACCTCGATCCCACTCATATAATAATCAGGAAACAGCACTTGGAGTAGTGCAGAAACAAAATAACAGGTCTTTGTAGTGAATGGTGCCTCCTTTTAGCCCATTGGTGGATGGAGGTGGGGGTCATGTTGGAGGGATGGGAGACTAGTAGGCTGCTTTTTTTTCTTGGAGTTTCTGTGGGAGCCTAAAGCTCATGTGTGAATTACTGTGGCGAGGAAGACGGACGAGGAGGTAATGGTAAGTAGATGTTTTGGTGGTAATTCTCTTGATCTATTTTCAGCACGTGTTTGGAACATACATAATGAGTAAGGAGGACGTTTTGAGGAAGGCATGATAAATTCTAATCGTTCTTCTTAAACCGATCGAATCAAGTTGTTATTTTCTTTATGGGTATCAGTGAGTAGCCTCATCCTTAATTCCATTAGATGATATAGAAGTATCCACCATATAAGGTTGATTTATGTCTGTTTTATCCTCCCTTTCAGATCTCCTTCCCCGCTGTTCCCTTCCTTACCGTCCCCTCACTTGATCACCTCAATCTTCCGTGCTATCATAGCATTCGGAATGGAGGGTCTCGAGAGGTGGATCCACTCTGAGCAACAAACAGATCCTGAGAGGTTACCAATCAACGCTTGACAGATGACAGATGGAAGGGCAATGATAACAAAGACTTATAGGGCAATCAAGAGTAGAAACATAATCAGGTGGCAAGACCATGCGATATTAGGCTTAATGATGAAGCCTGGTGCAGATAATCCTGATGATGTATCCGATATAATTATTTCTATGGTGGATGGGGTAAATGAAGGCATGAATGAGAAGGTGGCAGACAGAGAATCTTTAACGGCGGACTGATGTTTCCGCACCTCACGCTAGTTTCAAATTTATCAGAAGTCCTTGCACAGCAAGCCCTGGCATCAGCCGTCAAGTGGTGCATTTTCCCTGTCGTTGTACATGGCGAATTAGTGCTTTTTTTCGTCTTGTTCTTTTTCCCTTCTTTTTGTGTTTATTTCGTAAATTAAATGTAATTTGTGTTACTTTCAGCGCTGATGAAGTTCTCCTGGTGAGAACGAAACGCGTTGGCTGACCTTAAAACTCCAATCTCGTAAGAGTTAACCGATTGAAAATAAAGACTTTCTTTGAAACTCAATACTGACCTTCTGGACTTCGTTACTTGGCGCATGAATGAGAAGGTGGATAACATTTTAAGTAAATTCCACGGAGTTTTTCAGGAGTGAGTAGGGACTATAAGTCGTTTTGAACAAACAATTTGTGCCTGTAAAATAAAGTGTGAGCTGTTCCCTTGAGTGTGAGGAGAGAACCCTCACACTCAATGTGTGAGGGTATCATTCAGGCAATGGCCTCATCAGAAAGGGTCAGCCTAGTGGTGATTGCTCACAGTACATTTGGCAAAATTCAACTGTGCCTTGATTTACACACCCATAACAAGAATATATTGCTTGATTGTCATCCTCTACCAAAAATACATGACGTACTTACCAACTTAGGTCAGACTAAAATACTTTTTCCATATTGGATTTAAGATCCTTGTTTAATCAGATCCCACGCGCTGCTGAATCTCAGGAGTTTACCACATTTATTACATCTTTTGGGGCTTTTAAATTCTTGTGCTTCCCATTTGGGATTGCCTCTGCACCAAGTGTATTTGAGAAATTGATGGATGCATTGTTAGGCAGCACACCTGAAGTGAAAACATTCCAGGATGATTTCATTTTCGCAGAATCACATGCTGAACACAACGTTACCCTAGATAAGCTGTTGAGTATTTTCAATGAGAATGTTATTACTATGAGGCAAGATAATTGTAAATTTCTTATTAAAGAAGTTGATTATTTAAGGCATATTGTGACCTCTACTGAAATTAAAACTACATTTTCTTTCATTCAGGCAATCAAAGACGCAACACCGCCAGAAGATAAGAATGCTTTACATTCACTGTTAGGGTTGAGTAAGTACTATGCAAGCTTTGTACATGGATATTTATTTGTTGTCCAACTGTTTTGTCAATTACTTCGAAATGGAGAAAGAATTGTTTGTCAGAAGTGGTTCTTATCAAATTTAAACAGCTTATTGTAGGGGCAGCTTCTCTAAAACCTTATGTGGCAGGTGCAAGATGTATTCTCACTGTGGATGCTACTGAACAGGGGTTGGGGGAAGTCCCAGCTTAATGGATAGATGGGAAATAACAAATGATTGTTTTTGCTTCCGACTGTTTGAGATCAGCTGAGATAAATTATAGTGCTATTGAGCACAAGGCATTAGCCAGAACTTGAGCTGTTGAGAACTTGTCAAATTCACAATTTGATATTGTTACTGATCAGAAGCCATTGCTTTACTTGTTGAATGGAAATGGTACAGGGAAGGCTTCACTAAGACTTGGCAGGTTGTTGGCTTGTCTTCAGGAATACAATATTATAATTAAAATCACTCAGAGGAAGGAACTATAGGACCAAATGCTTGTCAAGGATACCTTTAGACAATGTAAAGATGGATGGAGAGCATGACGGAGTATGTGGTACCTTTATGACGAATAGTCATGGGCAGTTACACCAGTTGATTCTGGAGGTAATATTAAAAACCTTGCTCACTACAGGGATTTTCAAGGTGAGGCCATTATCTGAAGGGCTTGGGCAGACATCATGGGTAAATGATACAGGTCTGATTTGAAAGAAAATGATTAAGTTATTTTTCACAGCTGACAACACTGTAATATTATTTCTTTTCCTTTTGAGCAGTCATCAGAATTTGTCTCTTTCTCCTTTTGGGCATGTCCTGACCGGAAATAATAGTCATCCATTCAATGGAGCAAGAGTTGATACACAATTACATGAAGAAATGAAGACGGAGTAGAAGAGGCTTATGGACACACTGTTGACGACTGCAACCAGGGATTAGTGGATGGTTATGAAGTGTTGCAGATATCATTTCCTGGTTTTGAGATAAGTTATTTCTTAAGGGTTATTGCGGTTTTAATCTTAGTTAACAGCTTTTAAAGGACTGCCGGAGAAGGAATAAAGAGAAGAGAATGAAAAATTCTAGCCTCTGTATCCTTAATGGAACTGAAACTTCCCATTACGAATACTAGGACATTTGTCATTCTTATTCTGTTGCTGACTCTGTCACACATCCAATTTCCTGGGGGTCAAAATCCACACACTAAACTGCACCACTTCAGCCTTAGGCTTATAGTTTTGGATAAGAAGGGTGTTAAAACAAATGCATACAGGAACATCCATGAATCCGTGACACTAAATGGCTCTCATGTACGTTTTGTGAAAAGGCATTATATATGACAGATAAAAAGACAAGATAACTGATAGGGTCTACTTACTTAAGATAGAGAAATTAAAAGCAGGATATGTAAGCATGAACATGAATACTTCAAAAAGGTGGCATTAAATTATAACTAATCACAGAAAGAATGTGTAATAACAAGGAGTAGCAGGAGGAGTCTGCACAACAAGGAATTAAATATTAAAAACCCTGTCTGAGAAGACTGTCACTATCTTGTTCCTGATCCATTTGCTCTTTAGATTTCTGCTCCATTTGTTTAAAGACACCATCTACTTTGTTATGGACATTGTTGTTTTATCACAAAGTCTGCTGTGGATTGCCACATTGAGCATATCACAACACCCAAGTGTGGGCATGCTTATAACCTCTCATGGTGCCATCTTTTCTATTTTTAGCTAAGTTGTTCAGCTTTTCTGGTTTGAGCTTGTGTCGTTAAATACAATCTTAATTAACTGTTTGTGTTTGTCATTAACATATAGAGTGTCCTTGTGCTGGACAGGAATTCAGACCCTCAATGTGCCCTCCCACAACACCACCCATCTTTCTTGAACAATGTCCATCCTGGGGCTTTCTCCATCTCCCTCATTTAGGGCACCTATCAATAGAGCACAATGCTCCTAATATGCTGCATATACCAGACTTAGGGCCCCTCTTGAACGTCTTAAAAAAATGTTTTGAATTCTATAATTATCCGGTGTTGCATTTGCAACAAACCTAGCCTACCGCATTTATCAAGTCTGAATTCAGTGTTGCAGTAATCAAAGGGTCTGATTTTACTTCTGGCAAACACATAACATAAAACATGACATAACTCCATCAGTGACCTCCATCTCCTCTTTCAGACTATGAAACTTACCCAAGGACAAGGCAGGGGTGATTTGTTTACAGTTTCATTCAATTTTTTCCTCAGGTCAGTAATTTCGGAGGTTAGCTTGCCACACTAGTTAGTGGCAACTAGGCAACATGCTGCTTAAGGAAGCGGTGCTTGTCGCCATTCGCCCAAACCTTTTATTCTAATGAAATTAAGCTGTTAAGCTGTAACAGAACCACACAGGGACTTACAAGGTACTCAAAATTCCACTGGGCAAACAGTGAGGTAGTGGAGGAGTATGTGTGCCGGACCGAAGACAGTGGAAGGAATTGAGAGAGAAGGAAGCAGCAGCGAGGACTGGAGGCGGTGGCATAATCTCCATATGCCCTCATCTTCAATATGGAAGACATCAGAACCTAGTACAGTGGCATAGAACTTGCAGACAGCAGAAACCTCTTGCAGTGGTAAGGATTCAGCGCCAGTGGAGAAGGACCTGACTTTCCCCTCTGTTGTTCCATCTCAAGTATGGACTAGGCATCAGCTGCAGAACGGTTTGAGTGGAGGTCAATCTCCAGTGCATAGCTGTTTCCGGTGACTGTTGCCTCTGAATTATTTCTAATAGTCACTCCAGCTTTAAGGGGACTCTACAGCACAAAGAGCCTAAGCGGGAAGGCAGCCCTAGAGTTCAAACAGAATATTTGTGATTTGCTCATAACTGTGACATTAAATAGCAAGAATGGGACTTAGAAAAAGACAGCAGGAGAAGAAACTATTTGCTGACAGACCCTGGGAGGGGGAAGACTAAGGAAACAGTGGCTCTCTCTATTCTAGCCTGGAACTTAACAGAGTTTATTCTCACAAACTTGATGAGCAATGGTAATGTAAGGACACTGATGGAATTGAACCCAGCGGAAAAAGGCGTGTCCCTACACCGGGGAAAGGGTTGGGCCACCTAGAACAGCTGCTCCCGCATTCATGAGTAGGGGAGCTGTCTAAATGGGAGAAAGAAGAATCCCAGGTGGAATTAGCACTACAAAAAAATACAGGTACAAAGACCAAATCTGCCCAGAATATTGTAATCCTAACCAAAGATTATCCTTCTCATAGAGCCCTTGTACCTGGGTCAGACTGACTCCCGACCTGTCTACTATTTATTAAATAAACAAAGAAAGTACAGCCTCCGCCACAGGGACGAAACAATAGTAGGTTCAGAGGGACAGCAACTTAGTGATGCTGAAGGTCCCAAACCCATGGACTCTTTGAACCTGGTAAGATCAGGAGAGCGAGAAAGTAAAGAAAGTGAAGTAAACTCAATGATTATAGAATTAGACACAAATTACATTCAGGGAAATAAAAAGCATTACAAAGACACTTGCAGTTCCAATATGAGAGGAGTAGCTAAGCAAGAAATCAGCAGAGAGCTTGAAATTAAGGAAGTGATGCGAGAAAAATGTCCTAACAGGACAACGGATGATGTGCTGTGAGCACTTGATTATAGATCAATATCCCAAAACATGGTTAGCATTCATATTAAGTGTTAGTCTATTGTAATGAAAGAGACATAAATTGCAAATGCAAGAGTTGTTTTAGTTGAAATGGACAGACTATTCAAGTTAGTTCTGTGCTTGCAGCGGTAAATCATTCTCTACCCTGTGCTAGCAAAGCATGTTTGTCTAATCTAACTTCCACTGAGTGACTCATTTGTCCTTTGAATTAAGGTGTTGTTTCAAACTAAATTATTTATGAGCTTTTCATCCAATCTGTATGGAGAGTGCAAATATGTTATGTTTAATTCATTAGAACCTTGCTGATCTACCTTAAAAATCAGATGATCACTCAATAAATCAAACAGTAGATTTGCAGAGCGCTTCTAGTCACCCGTGAGGGTATCCAGGCGCTGGCAGGGTCCAGTTGATTAGCCGGATAGCCAGGTCATCAGGGACTTTCAGATCTCTGGAAGAGATGGGGAGGTCCAGAGATGAAGGGGTAGCTCATTCCATGTCTTCACTGCTAGGTAGGAGAAGGAGCGGCATCCGCCTCTGCTACGTCGGATGCGGGGTTGAGGGTGAGAGAAAGGAAAGAGGAGAAGAGGTTTATGGTGGGCTGATGGAAATTCAGACGGTGGTTCAAGTAGGCGGGTCGGCAGTTGTGTAGGGCCTTATATGTGTGGGTCAGGAGTTTGAACTGGCATCTTTTCTGCACAGGGAGCCAGTGGAGTTCCCTGTGGTAGGATGTGTTGTGAATTCGTCGAGGGAGATCCAGGACAAGTCTGGCTGCGGCGTTCTGTATGGTCTGTAGTTGTCAGACAAGGTGAGCTGCGATTCCTGTGTTTATAACATTGCCGTAGTCAAGTCAGCTGGAAATGAGGGCCTGGGTGATGGTGCGTTTTGAGCTTTGGGACAGCCATTTGAATATTTTACGAAGCATGCGGAAGATGAAGAAACAGGCGGAGGAGACGGAGTTGACTTGAGTCGTCATGGTTAGCTTGTTGTTTAGTATGACCCCAAGGCTCCTGGTGTGATCAGTGATGATAGGAGTAGGTCCGTGTTCTAAGGGCCACCAGGATGTGTCCCATGGGGAGCTTTCGTTTCCAAAGATCAGTACCTCTGTCTTGTCGATGTTTAGCCTCAGGCAGTTGTCCTGAATTCAGTTGGCGACATCTGTCATGCCGCAGTGGAAGTTGGTCTTGATGTTTGTGTTGTCTTTAGAGAGGGAGAGGATGAGTTGTGTGTTGTCAGCAGTGGATATGATGTTGAGATTGAGTATGTGGTGACGGCATGGGTCATTTGGGGCCCCTGAGTGGACCGAGTTCATGATGGAGACGGTGTCCTGTGGGCCAAGCTGGCTAGATTCGGTTAGTCAGATGTCTGTTGTGGTAGCGTGGTCGATGTGTTGCTTGAAGAAATAGGTGGCTTTGGGCTGGTGTTTGAAATTTTAGTAGATATTGGCGATCTTGTGGTGGAAGACGTTTGCAAGGTTGTCGCTGAGTTCCTGTGAGGGGGTAATGTTGTTTGTTGCAGCTGAGGGGTTGGAGAATTCTTTGACGATGTTGAAGAGTTCTGTGCTCTTACTGGAGCTTGACTTGGTGCGTAAGGCTAAGGCCTTTTTCTTCGATTCTCTCAACTGTCTGTGGTAGAGGTTAAGGGCGGTCTTCTGGTCGAGTCCTTGCTGGTGCGCCATCTCCTTTCCAGTTGTTTACAGAATCGTTTAGCGGTTCTGAGGTCTTTAGTGTACCAGCTAGCCTGCTTGGTGGACCCTCTGGGGGTGTTGTTGCCGATGGGAGCAAGACTGGAGAAAACTTTGTAATGTAGAAGATATGCGCATATTCCTAAAAACAAGGCAATTCATCTTTATTTAAACAAGGATATCAGAACTTTTGTAAAGAGGCGATCAATCCACCAAGGGCAGTCATTGTGAGGGTTTGAATTTCTGTGTTTAAGTTTCCCTTAATACTAAGGAGACTGTTCAAGACATTAGTTATAAAGACATATAGTATTTGAAATTGTCTTTTCATTTTGGAATGATAATCCATATTTTTAATGTATACAATTGCATGGTAATCAGATACTCTTTCTACTACAAGGAAATGCCTTGAAAACTAATTAATGTTGGTGACTATTTCTTAACCGAGGGGTAAAAGATGAGATATTGATTGCAGGTGATTTTAATATAAAATTTGAACCTAAAGAAGAGTAGAAGAGGATATTTAATGAGGGAAATACAAACTGGGGTTGCCAGAACTATCTATTGCCAAAAAAGGGCCCTTGGAACCTAAAACTGTTTTCCTAAAACATCTTTCAATTCTTTCACTGTTAATATGAAGAGGCAAACAAGCCCATACATCAGGAGATATCATGATGCTTCTGTTTGAGAAGAGGCCATTTAATGTCCCAAATCTGGAGATATATTTTATTGAAGTCCAGGAACAGTTTGTGTTGTACTTTTATCATGCACAGCATCATGCACAGTGACATACACCTCATATGACAGTCAAGAGGGAACAGCTGGCAAAGGGTGCTTTAAAGATAACATTGGCTACCAAACCGAAAAGACCCAGAGAGCTGATTGAAACAGTAGTATTGACATGCTGGGTTTGGTATGAATTGGGACAATGTCTAGAATTCCCTCAACTTTATTAGTCACTCATACCTGAGGCACTTCATGTGCCAATTGCAATGGCAGAAGATAAATAGGTAATTGTCTATCTGCAAAGTGCTGACATACAGACAAGTGGCCAACAATATATGGAAGGAACTTTATAACAAAAGAAGACCATAGATGTCAAGGGGCACAAACTACATAAAACATATTCATATTTTTACTTATGAAACACGCGCTCAGAGATATATATACCCAGCCTTCCTCTAGGGAACCACCGAGTTGACACCAAAATTATAGAGTCACAAGATACAAGGTAATGGGTGTCGAAATTATATGACTTGGTGAGACAACTACACACAAATGAAAATATTAAGGTATGGAAGATGTGGGCAGAAGACATAGGGATGGATATTTCAGAAGGGTGCTGGTCGTATTTCTTTTTTTTTATTATCATTTCTTTTTATTGATGATAATTGTACATATAACAAACACTTCACAAACAGTAACGATCATGAGTGCATCAATTGTTAACAATCCCACCCAGATTACGGAGCCTGTCAATACCGTGTATGTAATACATTCAGCAATTAATATGTTGCTACATTTGTCTACACTGGACCTTGCCCTTGTCTCCGCTGCGGCGGCTCACATATTGCTCCCCTGTAATTATTCCATTTCTCCCAGATCTGTGACCACTTGTTGGGACACCCTCTAGATTGATACACTGTCTTCTCTGTCAACATGCACCAGTCCAGATCTCTCTCCCACGCTGTAAGAGACGGAGGCTCCTGTGCCCCCCACAATCTTGCGATGTTGCGTTTTGCAATTGTCTTACTAAGAGTCACCCATATTTTTTGGGTGCTGGTTGTATTGATGTTACTAGACTGCAGATATTTCAATGAACTAAGGCACATTTTTCTACTCTATATAAGTACCACCCACTTGTAATAATACACTGCATACATTTGACCCTGCAAGTAATCTAGTCTACCATAGGCCAGAAAGTGAGTGGACATTTTCTACATATAATCTGGACTTGTTCAGGTTTACATAGATACAGGACATAGATCTTGACCAGAGTATAAAGTCACAACTTCACCACTGATAGTACTGTTGCGTGAGAGTTTCCAAAAAGAACAAGAACTTAACCGAATTAGCCATCCCAATAGCCAAGCAGTAAGTGGCCCTGGCATAGATGAAAGGCTTGTTCCCCAAGAAGACAGGCTGGCCATGAGACCTTGTACTATGTAGTGAGCAGGCAGACACCTACAACAGCCTGCAGCCTATTTACCGAAGATCACAAGATATTTGGAGGCCACTGTGAAACTACCTATCTCTTAGGGTGAGGAAGTGAGGAAGGGCTGGCACTAGCTAACAGGGTAGGATAATGGAAATATGTTTTTAAAAAAATGTATCAAGATGGTGGGATGGTCTTGAATGTTCAATAACACCATTTGCATTTATAATGATCTAGGACTTGCAATAGTATGGTGTACCAATTTATTCCCTCAAAAACAATGATGAGCCTATGGTGTCCATGAATGCAACTAATGTAATAGGTATTTGTTTTTTATTAAACAGAAGAACACAAAAATTCATACATATTAGTCATAGCATAGCATTGAATCTACAATCAAAATATGTAATCAATCGTATATAACTAAGAGAGCATAATTAGTCATTAACATAGCGATGCGTCCCCATCTTTTATTAAATTCAGCCAGAGACTCCCCCCCTTATTATTGCAATCTGAAGCTCCATTTCATTCGCTAAGTTAACCTCTTGCCACCATTCCGGGTACAATGGTGCAACATTAAACTTCCACTTCATAGCAATCAATAGTCTTGCAGCTGATAACTTATAAAAAACAAGTTGTCAACCTTTAGACCTAATAAAATATTAAGGGGTTGAATTTGACTGCAGTTAAATATATTACATTTAATTTAGCGGAGATGGCACTCCAGAATTCTCTCTAGTTTGGACAACTAACAACCACATGTAAAGTATCTGCAGCTGGGCAGAGGAATCAAGGGCATCTCTTGGTTTAGTTATACCATTTAGTGAGTTTTGTTGGAGTGATATCAACATTGTAGATTGTATGGGAGACTTGGCTCTTGAGCATGGTTGGCGTAATAATGTAACAGTTTTTTTCATAAACTGAATTTATTGATATATTAATCAAATAATCACAGTGTTACATAGTCACGTGCCTTGGTATAAGTCTGATTTTGAAGTTGCACAATACAAAAACACTGCAGGGTATATATGGTTTAAAGCATCCCACAATATTTTATCCTCTCGCTCCATATTTTCTCGTGTTTCTTGGGGCAAATCCGGGATATATTGATGGCTTCTTCCTGCGCGACGAACCAGTCCATCGCCTGCTTCCAAGAAAACAGTGCTGGAAGGAAAACTGCTTTCCAGTATCTGGCAATGTCTCTCTTGACTAGTGCCACCCTGATCTCCACCAAGGTCATGTCCCCAATTGTGTCGCTAATTCCATGCAGGACTCTTAACAGTGTTATCCCGGAGAAACAGTAATCGGTCTCCCAATCACTCTAGAGAGCATGGTGCAGATTGCTTGCCAGTAATGGGTAATCTGAGGACATCCCTACACCAGGTGATAGAAGTGAGCATGCGGTTCCGAGCAGTGACAACACGCCAATGTCACCATTGCCCCGGCGCACGAGAGCCGCACCGGTGTTCTATAAGTATATGTAGAAAAGTATGACCTGTACTCTAGGTGACATGCGGGCGTCTCTTAAGTTGGAGTAATCTAAGGGACCCACCCATTGTTCCTACTGGGATCTTGGAGATGTGAACAAGTCTGGGGAGTTAATTCTGAGGGATTTGTAGATCCAAGCAATCCACTTTCTTTCAATGGGCCTCATAAGGATTTGAGATTTCAAGGGACTACATTCAGGGACGTTTGCAAGGAAATCTTGATGTTGGTCGAGGGTGTGGCATAAATGAAGGTACCTAAAGAACTGAGACCTATGTAGGCCAAATTCCTCTTGAAGAGTCGGATAGGTTTTGATGTATGAACCCTGCCAAATATCTCACACTGGGGAAATTCCTATTTTGTCCCATCTGCTGAACTCAGATAAGGAAGAGACGTGACTCTAACATCTTACCGACCAGAGAAGGGACTCAAGTGTGATCCTTTTGTCCCATCTAGTCCATTTTGGCACTGAGTGCCAAGTCAGGAGAACCACCCTCGTGATTTCAGGGAGGTGTGAGGGGATGGGGCTTCCTTATAGCATCCCTCTAATATTGTCTCGGCCTAAGACGGCCACCTCCAACTGGAAAGCTGGATCACTCCAGCGTCTGCTCAGCCAATCATTAACCACCAGCAGGAGGGCTGCCCAGTAATAGAGATGAACATTTGCTATACCCAGCAGACCGTCCTAAGTGGACTGGGTGCATCTCCCAAAAGGGATGCGAAAGGGTTGGTTCAAACATATGAATGAACGTTTTTAAGGTTTGGAGGTTGCAAAACCCGAGTTGTGGCAGGAGCAGAAGGTAGTTTTGCATGATGTATAGCAGGTGGGGAAGCGCAATCATTTTAAACAGGGTTATGCGGCCAAGAACAGTAATAGGTAGTGCCACCCATCGGTTAAGGACTGTCGTAAGTCGGGACAGTGGGGACCGTATGTTGAGATTCCAGGTGAGACTTGGGTCAAGGGCTGTGTATATCATCAAGTAGCAGAAACTAAGTCTGCTTATTGTGACTGCCATTCTGGGATTGAATCCTGCCCTGTCCAAGGGACTAGGATTGATTTAGGCCAATTAATTTGCAGTCCCAACCCGTTGCCGTATAGGATATCTGTAACATATCAAGGATCGTAAGAGATGGTCGGGAGATGTACAAAAGAACATAGTCCGCTCATAACGCAATTCAGCCTTTGGTCACCATGCCCCAGTCAAACCCCCAGACATGGGCATCGCATCTGACCCACGCCACCAGTGGAACTATAGCCAGTGCAAAGAGAAGCTGTGATAGGGGGCATCCCTGGCAGAGCTGTGGGCTAATGCAAAGGGGGCAGAGAAAGTGCCATTAACACAGACCTGGGCTCTGGAGTTCATTCAGTAGCCGGACTAGTGATCAAAACCTGGGCCCCAGGCCCATCTTCGCCATCACCTCGTCCAGAAAGACCCAGTTGACAGAGTCAAATGCCTTCTCAAACCTAGCAGGGTGAAGAGAGCTTTGGTCCCCTAACAGTGAAAGGCGAGTCAGAGCCATGTGCACCCCGCAGAGATAGTGTCTAGTGCTCCTGTTGGGCATGAGTCCGCATTGGTCTGGGTGGATCAGGTGTGGAAGGACAACAAGTAGATGGTTGCCCAGAATTTTTGCATAAATTTTGATCTTAGAATTAATGAGGGATATGGGTGGAGGAAAGTGTGCATTGTCAACCGTACCTTGATAAAGGCTTGTAGGAAAGTGTCCTTTTTGTAAGACAGACAGACAGACACACACACACACACACACACACACACACACACACACACTTTTTGCTCCAGTGTTAATGGTTATGACTCTGATAGTGCACTGGAGCTTGCTGCCACTGTTATGGGTAAATTGGCAATCCAAATTAACAAGGACTTTACCCCCTAATAAGTCTCTAGTATATGGTACCAGTGGTACCTAGGGCATGGGTGGTAAAGGGGTCCCCAGGGCTTACAGCACTGTTTGTGCCACGCTGAGTGACCCAAATAAACTGACAGCAGGCCTGCCATTGCAGACTGCAGGAGCAGTGCAAACTGCTCAAACGTGACTTTACCCTCACCATGTGTGGCAAAGTCATTGCACTATCTCTGATATATACCAGTCACGCCTAAGGAAGGCCTCCCAGAGCCCAAGAGGCAGGGTGCATTATGTAAAAAGGTGTGGACATGTAAGTGCAAGCTTATATGACCCTATAGTGCCCTTTAGCAATAAAGGATACTGTAAGTGATAGAGGGTTCGTAGGATAACATGGGCTGGCACTCGGGCAAGCCTGAAGGCGGCAGCTCCATTATGGTACCCCCTAAATATGGCATGTTTTGAATCAAGCAATGTGCCTTCTCAGCCCTGACCTGACATGTATCTCGTGTCGAGGGTGAAGTGGCATGCATCCAGGTGGCTACCTTAGAGGCTGCCCACCTGGCAGCCCCAGCTTCTGGCTGGGAAGCCCGCGCTTCCTGTGCTTGCTGCTGCCAAGACAGGATTCTGACCTCCTGCCAAGCAGTGTGATCACTCCCAGGATTCAGGAACAAAGGCCTGGGCAGGAAGGAGGTCACACCTTCTCCCTCCCACGCAGGCTAGTGAAGTGACACATCAAGGCGGTAAGCTTCAAAGGCTGCACCACCTGTGATACACATCAGGGCTGTCTCCCAAAGGAGGAAACAGTCCTCCCTCTGCCCCAGGCACATTTGCCTGCAGGCAGGCCGGAAATTAGATAGTCAAGGAGGTGTGCATCCCCAGAAGGCTAGCCACACCTCCAGGGTGGGCCGCCCGATCTGTACACTGGAAGAAGGGTTCTGCCATTTTTAGAAGTGGCAGGATAGAGGGTTCTGGGCAGAAAAGGTGACCCACACCCCAGGATGTGTTCATCTCAGGGGCAGACTAGCTCTAAAGACTAGCAGTCCATTGGCTACTTGCTCCCACCCCCCTAAATCTAGGATTTAAGGGACACCCCTACCATCAGAACCTCAGTTCTGACCAACCTGAATCAAAGAGGACAGAAGAGACCCATGTCTGCGACAACAGGATTTGCACAAAGCAAAAGAGGGGTACCCTCCACCTCTGGCAATGCTCCTGGAACTGCCTGATCGAGGCACGTCCTAGACTATCGCATGGCCCCCAGACAGAGGGACCCCTGTGGAAGCCTGAAACACACTTAGACTCTCCTGGACTAGTAGCACTAGTCCCATGCAAACTGCAAGTAAAACAACGCTCTGCATCCGAAGAATCGCTGGCCATCGGGCCCTATGAGGGATAGCCCAAATCTAGATGGTCTAGTCCACTGTGGGAACTGTAGTCCTGCCTTCCACAACGTTACAGGCAGCTACTGCGTTCCCCTGCACCACAGGACGTCGAAGTAACTTTCTGCTCCTCTTACCACTGGCAAGGCTTGTTGGTCGCCAGTCCGGCAACCGACCCCTTTACTCAACGCTGCACCTAGAGGGAACTCCATCTGACCAAAGTCAGCAACCATCCAATTTATAAAATTAATTTGGATGCAAGCTGAATTTGGCTTGTAACATTGAAAATGATTTAAGAGAATCATTATCATAAGATCATTGAGTTTCGTAAATGAGCAATTCCTGCAAAATGCCATTTACATTGATAAAGGCATGTAAAAAAATCAGATAATTCAGCATTATCTGATGGAGGAGTATGCATAAAAAGCCAAAATGTTTAGGTATGAACAAATCTCATACTAAATCTTGCCAAGGTTGCTGAAGTCTTTAAGCCTAACTTTTAAAAGAAATATAGATCACCAAATTTCTTATTACGGTGTCTATAGATATCATTAAGTAGTGGTTGCACCCAATTGTCATTAAATTCTTTAAAATATTTTACGACTTCTCATGCTATAACTTCCAATCAGGTGAGGCCCATCAGCCTCTTTTGATCTGTAGTTTAAGTTTTTTAATAGAACCTGACAGATGTCCAAATTTGGCAGCTACATGTTCAAGGTTGCTAAAATAAGGGATTAGGGATTAGGAATGTGTGAAAATGGCAACTGCGTGTGCATACACTGGCAATTGGGAAGGAATATTTCAATTAGGGAGTGAAGTTCTAATATACTGCTCCATATATAGAGCATAGAGGCCAGGTGAGTGTGACCTCCTTAACAAGTGGCCCAAAAATGGAAATTAAGGAGGACTTGCTGCCATTGACATGAATCCGAGCTTTGGAGATCTGATACAATGTTTGAGTTAATTTAATAAAATTGCGGCGTATATTAAACAGTCAAGCAAGTTTCCAAAGGAAAGTCCAAGAGACCAGATGAAGAAATTCTTCCGCGTCCAGAAGAATAATAGCAAGAGGTTCTTGTAGTGTCTCAGTCCAGTCTAAAAACCCCTGTATTGAAATTGGTGTATGTTGTGGTGTATTGACCCATTAAGAAACCATGCTGAAATTCGTACTAAGCAGTGAAATAACACAATTAATCATGTTAGCTAGTATTTTAGAAAAGAAATATGGAATCTCCATTACACAGAGATACTGGGCGATAACATTAACAATCCAATGGATCTTCATCTATTTTCAAGAAAAAGGCTATAGTTGCTTCGTTACAAGAAGAGGAAGGATGGCAAGTTAGACTAATATCCTCAAGTACTCCCAAATATAGTGGAGATATTATTTGTGTTAGTATTTTATAGATTTCTGAGGGAATATTGACGGGACCCGGTGTTTTACAAGATGGCAAAATAGATCTAGTGAACTTGATCTACTTCATAGACAATTCAACTGACAACTTAGGAATTCCCATTCAGATGCATTTCAGTAAGATTGAATTCATTAAGGAAAGTTTGAATTTGATGAGTATTATTCTCTAGATCTTCATGGTATAGATTAGTGTAATAACATTGCTAATCCCATGTATTATGCAGGTGCTTTCTAACGGTTTGCTCGAAAAAGAAATAATTTCCCTGATTCCTCTTCCATTTTGCATATCTGGGCTTGAAATAGAAAGGCTTTCTTGTTTTACTGTATGTATGTGTGATCGGTATCCAGATGTTTTTGTCTGATCTGCTTAATATGCAAGATTATTAGCTCATCTAATTGCCTCCTAAGAGTTTCCTCTTCTTTAATCTCTACTTTTTAAATCAGATGTGCATATTATTGAGATTTGCCTTGGATACAAGCTTTCATGGAATTCCAAACCATAATGGGTGAGGCAGAATCAATATTTAATCTAATAAATTCTGAGGTTTCAATTTGAGAATACTTAATGAAATCTTCGTGATTCACTAGAAATCGAGGAACGAAACAGTGGGATGTAGCTTTAGGGACCTCATATTTTGACCAATTAAGGAGGGCTGCATAATGATCTATGAACATTAAATGATAGATCTGAGTCTGGAATTCCAGGCGGACAGAATGTTGAATAAACATAGATCTATTTATGAATAATCCCTGTGTGGTTTGGAGTAAAAAGTATTGCTTCTAATTTGTGGATTTTGCTAACTTCCGTAACCTACCAAGCCTAAAACAGACATCATATTAAAATTACTAGATCTTGTGTTTTTCAGACTTGCAGAATAGGCAGAATTAGTGGTGTCTAACTTAGGGTCTATGACACAATTAAAGTCACAAGTTAGAATGATGGATTGTTGGTAAATAGAAATTTCCAATGCAAGGTTGAAAAAAACAGGGACAATTATGGTTGGGAGTGTACAAAATCAGAAGTACAAATTTGTTGTCCATTTGAGAGTTCAACATTTCAGCTTGTACCCTCATTGCCATGCTCTATCTGATTTATAGGATTTAATCTTCAATAAGTTATTAATTATGACCTGTGATATAAAACGAGCTAACAGAATCATAAATTTTAGGTATCTGAAAGCCCCTTCTTCTTTTCCCCAGTTGCTATATAGTAGCTTGTGATTTTGTTAAGGGAGTTCCTACTGAATTTTTTAAAAAGTCAGATGTCAAATGTCACACTTCTGAATGATTCTACCTTATCTCAGTTCCTTCATAAAGCCATTGATAGTCAAAATTAACATTTGAAAAATCCTATAATAATCTGATGAATTTCATATTCAGCTGTTAATTAAAAAAATCCAAATCTTTTTATTGACATTTTCAGTAAAAGGAACAATACAAAATAGAGCACTGTTAAAAACCAAGGCATCACACTCATGAACACTTTAAACCCCCACCCCTCTGACCCTCCCCCTCTCAGTGAGATTCTCACCATTGCTTGATGGTTCTGTTATGGTCATCTGTTCGCAGACAGCAATGGTGTCTGGGGACCAAAAATATTACCTCTGTAGTCATTCCAGTTTCCCAAATTCGAACCCATTTTTTAGGGCAGCCCCAGCCTTCACAGACAACCCTTTCGGCCAGCATGCACCAGTCCATGTCGTGTTTCCAACCTTCTAAATGGGGCACTTCTTCAGCTCCCTACATTTTTGCGCTATTTCTTTTTGCAATAGCCAACAACAATGTTAACCATATATGTTCCATAAGGAGAAGGTCTGTTTCCTCCCAGACATTTAGAAGATTCAATTTCGCTGTCGGGTGAGGGATAATTCGCACACTTCGTTCAGACAATCAAATACCGCTACCCAAAAGCCCTGTATTTTTGGACATTCTTAAACTGTGTGATAAAAGGTACCTACATGGCCACAGCCCCGTCTGCAGTTGACACTGGTTATCCTAGCCATCTTGAACAACGTGGTCAGGGCGTAATACGAACAGTGAAGGATTTTTAATTGTACTAGGAGAAAACCTAAACATATGGCCACCACTCTAGTGGAGGCCGTGGCTTCCTTCCAGTCGTCATCCTCGACTCCCCCCAGAACGTGTGTCCAGTGCTCAAGTGCTCAGGTAAGTATGTCAGGTGTGTTCTGGAGTAGTTTTCTGTATGTCAGTGATGTGGCACTGCACATATATTCGTCAAGTAATCTGTCCTTCAACTGTGAGGTATCCAGTAGTACTGTTTCCCTAGGCAGTGTGGCCCTCAATGCATATCGGACCTCAAGATAACGATAAGTTTCGGTAGGTGCCAATTGGTAGTCTTGTTGTAAGTCTGTCAAGAAAACAACGTCACCCTGATGCCATAAGTCTCTCAGCCTGGAGAGGCCGATACAGATCACTTATCAAAGCCCGGTAGGCATCCTAGTGTTCCCAGCGCAGCTCAGTCACAAAGGGGTGTGGCGTGTGTGATCTTCCCTTTCCAGCCCAGGGTTCAAGTGGCTATATGCTAGATGTCAAGCACTCTTGCTCTTCGTCCCTGGAGTTTCATGCACCTGGGAGGACCATAGAGTGCTTTTAGATAATCCCGTGGCTGCAGCACTAGCCTGTTCGTCTGGTAGTCCGGCTCATCAGGGGATCCAAAGACCCAGCCGTTGATAGTGCACAACTGCGTCGCCCAGTAGTACTTTTGGATGTCCGGCAAAGCCACTCCACTATCGTACCAACCCCTCGTTAATTTATGTTTTGCAATTCGTGCTGGCTGTCATCCCACATCAGCGTTCCAATCTCACCCTCTATGGCCTTAAAGTACAATCTGTGCACAGGGTAGGGCGTATTTTGCAAACTATATAGAAAAGGGTCAGGGACGTCATTTTAAACAGGCCAGCTCTGCCCAGGAGCACCAGTGGGAGGGATCTCCAGTGTTGGACATCTCGGTTTCATCTTTGTAATGGTGGCACCAGGTTTTAGTAAAAGAACGTCAGGTTCACAGTGACATAGACCCCGAGGTAGTGGAAACCCTCAGTAACCAGTTCCACAGCGCAATCACAGGGCAATGTTTGTGGTCACCCCTATAGGTTGTATATTTATGATTTTTGCAAATTCATTATGTACTCGGAGTAGCAGCCAAATATGTGAAATATCTGCATTGATCTGTCTAATGTAAGCTCCAGGTCTGCCACACAAAGCAGGACGTCATCTGTGTATAAGGAGATTTTCCTCCCATTGTTCGGTCAAGTGCAGGCCCCGGATCAGGACGCAATGGGTTGCAATGCAAGCGCAAATAACAGAGGCAACAAGGGGCAACCTTGCTGCGTACCACGCTGCAGTTCGAAGACCCGGGACATTCCCCTCATTTACCCCTACTTGTGTGAGTGAATCAGTATGCAGAAGTTGTACCCAGTTGATAAAACATGGACTGAAGCCCCCTCTAGCCAGCACCTCAAACATATATGCCCACTCAAGAGTCAAATGCCATTTGTGCATCTAATGAGAATACTAGTGCCCGCTCCTGCATTTGGGAAGCTCTACTCAACACGTTATGGAGATGCCTCAGGTTTAGTGTGGTGCTACAATGGGGGATGAAGCCCAATTGATCTGGGTGGATCAAGATTACTTTGATGAGATGGGTGGCCAGAATCTTGGCCTCTACATTGAGGAGAAATATTGGCCTACAGGTTCTCCTTCTTAGGGATTACTACGATAGTTGCCAAACATTGGTCTCTGGGCAGTGCAACCAACTGGCAACTCTCCACAAACATTTTCAGGAGGTTTTGGGCTAGTTTAAGGCTTAGCCGTTTATAGAGTTCGATCGGTAATCCGCTGGGGCTGACTGCCCTGCCTGAAGACAACTTCCGCACTGCTGTTTCTATTCCACCTTCTGTGATCTCCTCTTCAAAGAGTGCCCGATCCAAGGTAGGTAAGGTTGACAATTGAATGTCAGCTAGAAACTCTTGTGATTCCTCCACGGTGGAAGACACCGTAGGGGAGTATAACTGAGCATAACAGGTTGCAAAGGCATCTGCCACTCTTTGTTCATCTCGCACCAACTCTCCCTCCTGCAATGCACTTCTAGCACCCAGGCGCCCGTCTGCTCACTCTTATCTCACCAGGCCAGCAATTTGCTCGCTTTATCACTGACTTCATATACACGGTGCTGCGTTGCTCTTTGACTTAAGTGAGCGTCTTCTGTTGCTATGTCCCTGTATTCATGTTGTTTTAGCACAAGTGCCTGCTAGATTTGGCACTATCCTGCTGAGTCAGATCTCTTTCAAGTGTCTGGAGCCCTCGCTGCAGCAAATCTAACTGGACTCCATCTTTTTTGTATCCTGCTATTAAGGCGAGTGCCTGCTCTCTAATTACTGCCTTGCAGGCCTCCCACAGGGTTTGGGCCAAGTCGACCGATGTTTCATTCTCAGTAAAGTAGTGCTCTGTTGATGTTTGGAGCCCCTTTTTGATCTTGGGTAGTTTAAGATACCATTGGTTGAGGGAGGCAGTGGGTTGTGATCATTTTAAAAATGTTATTCCTCGCCTCACTTCCCACTTCTCCTCGACCCGGTTACTTTCGCCACCACCTCAACCTTCCCTATTGCCAACCCTTGTTGTTGTTGTGGTGGGAGTCTGAACATTAGCAGCCCCTTTGGATATAATTTTATACCTCCCGCAATATGTGGTTGGGGCTATTCCCAATTGTCCCCTTCTATGTGAGCATAAATTATAGAATAGATTTTGACTAGTTCCTTAATAAATCAGATTAGATTGAGTAATATGATCCATATTTTCCAAAATATTTATTATCCTAAACAATGTGATCAGTAAACTAAGCCTTTATTACTCACATTACACCCATCTACCAAACATTCTCGTACTTGTTCTGGTTCTGAAAATATTCTGAAATTTACTTGCCAGATTATTCTCAGTGAGGATCTCAGCAATCAATGATACAGGAATCAAAAGGGCTTTAAACTCTGGAATAAGGGCCTTCATTTATCGATGCCTTGTAGCCTGTCTCCCAGGCCAGGTCCTGCAATATAAGGCAGGAATAGCCCTCCTGCGTAGACAATCTGTAACCCTCTTTTGCAATAGTGAGTATCTTCTCTTTAATGTTAATGTAAAACAATAACAGTACATGTTTTGCAATCCAGTTTTGGAGAGCCAAATAGTACTGCGTGTGCTCTTGCTATTGAGATATCTTGGTCAGGCCATTTGAAGGAGTATTTATCCCTCGACCCCCAATAACATAGTCTATTAGGTTTGTAGTTATCTAGGTGATAATATAAGAGTTTGATCTTTCAGTGCCTTCCATTATGCCAATCACCCGGAGGTTGGATATTTATGACCTATTTTCTAAGTTTTCATATTTGTGTGTGAGAGTGTGTGTATATGATGCTCAGTGGATTTTTGGTGCTCTTTGGTGGTGTTTTTCAAGTGCATACTTTTAGTCTCAGTATCTCTATTGACTTAGATGAAAACGGTCAATTGTTCCTCCTCTGAATGGACTTTTTGCGCTAGGGATTCACATTTGGAAGCTTGTTCCAACTGGCTTCTTTTGACTGGCTAATTTTGATCGCACAATCTCCTTCAAACTAGTTTGAAACATAGATTTAGAGGACACAGAATTTGAGGATTGTCCAGAATAGTCTTTCGACTCCTCACGACATGATTTATTAGATGCAGATTCATGTCCATTGTAACAGATTAACAATTTAATGACTTTAAGTTTGATGTCTACTTTCTTTTTTTATTTGTTTAGGTCCAAAATCTGAAAATGATTGTGACCGTTTAGCTCACAAGAAGTTACTTATTTATTTATAACGTTGTATATAGCGCGAACATGATCCCGAGGGATATCAGAGCGCTTCACAATTACGGATGATCAGGGTAAGGCAGGCGTCAAATACATATCAAAGGAAACAGTTACAACGGGTGCAACACAGCATCACAATAGTTTAAAAAAAATAAAAAAAAATTACGGGACTGGAAGAAAAGATTTAAGTAAGGGGATATAATACATCCGTACAAGAGATGAAGGTGTAAGTCCAGTATCTTCAAACAATGTGACCACATCACCGAATCTCTATTACAAAGTCACACCACAATGGTTGGCTCTACCACAATATCATTGAATCCCCACGGGTAGTACCACAATTGCTGTGTGCTCTACTCTATGTCTCCCAGGCTCTAAACAAAAGCACATGATCATCAGAGGCTCATCATACTGTCAACCCATCCCCGGTTTCTAACACATTGTCAACACTAGACCCAGACTTACTTACCATCTGTAAATATCTTTCTGGTGGAAAGCATATCTTTTTTTTTTTTTTTTAAACAAATTTTTATTGATTTTCCATTAAACAGTCGAAATGGCTAGCCATGTAATAAAAATAAAACACATAAGGCAGTGTTACATAGCATGATGTTCAGCATTGGAATACATTTCACATTGCATTTTAATATCATTATCATTACTAATATCTTTGTCATGCATCAGCTGAGATCTGTACGTTTCTTAATTAACCTTATAGTAGAAAACCAAAATGACGGACATGGTTATTAGCTAACATACCCCACCCATCTCCCTCCCCCTCTTGTTCCAGCATTACCATTATTTATGTGCATATTCTTGTGGCCTACTCTACTGTTGCGCGCTCTATAACTTTAGAGCGTGCATCAATTAACTGAATCTGTCCTTCACCGTATTTCTCACTTGTTATAACTATGCTGTGGGTTGTTACAAGTTCGGGGTGCTATCTCTAGGTTCTCACGCCGCTCCTTTAAGGGCTTCCAGCATGACATCCCATTTCATGGATATCAGATTTTTCCGCAGACCCTTGGTTTCCTCCCGCCGTATCGCGGCACTCTCGGCTCCACCCCAGCGGAGCATTTCACTATGCCAAATGTGCCCGGTAGGGGGGTTCATTGACTTCCATCGCATAGTGATGGCCCTTTTTGCTATTATTAGGGCGAGGTCCATGAATCTGAGCTGTACCTTTTGTGTGATCGAGTGTTTACATAGGCCCAGGATACATTCCTCAACTGTGTTTCCCACATTTATCTGTGTGACTGTCGATATGTGAAGTCTGATGGACTCCCAAGAACTTCGTAAGCGGGGGCATGCCCATAGCATATGAACTAAGCCAGCCTCGCCCAAATGACATCGAGGGCATTGGTGTTGTGCATGTGGGAACATCCGTTGTAGCCTTCGCGGTGTAAGGTAAGCTCTATGGAGTAGGATAGTTTGTATAAATTTAAACTTTGCATCTCTGGACACTTTTTTGGGGTATTCTAAAATTCCAGCCCATTCCTTGTCTGATAGCTCCCGTCCTATATCCTCCACCCATGTAGCTCGTAGTTCTGTGAGCTCTATCGCGGCGTGCGCCCGTATTGCCGCGTACAGCCATTTTATAAGGTGTCTCCCCCTTCCCATGTAATATAGGGCTTTAACCAATTTGTGGGTTGGGGGTTCTTGTCTCTGAGGGGCCCAATGTTTTTTGGTGTTTAGCATATCTAACCACAGATTCCTCACCTTGTGAATATTCCCCAGGCGTCAGACTGGAACCAGAACCTTTTAGAGCAGTTATCCTGCATGCAAATTTAAGCACTACCCATGTGTGCTGATGTCAGTTGCTTTCTAGGCTGTCTGCATTCTCAGTAACAAAGACTATCAGAAGGGGGCATGGCCTGATGTCGATGGAGTGAGCAGCACATCTTGCGCGCTCCGGTTGGCCGCGGGAGTTTTCAAGATGGCGGCACCCACAAAGAAGCAGTGACCAAGAAGGATGAGACCCCGCTAGGGACGACGGGAATACCTGCGGAGGCCCTTGGTCGAGGGGGGCGCCCTCCCTGTCTCTGCGGGCCTCTGCGAGACTCGTGCTGACCCGGGAGACCCCCGGGGTTGGTGCGGAGACAGGGAGAAGCAGCGGGCGCCGGCCCGCTGGAGGACCCACGTGGCTGTAATCAGGGCTGCGATCGGAGAAGGCGACGGAGAGAAGAACCGGGGCAGCGGCGCTGCGGCCCCCCCGAGACGGCGGCAACTTCTCCCTGAGGGTGAGCACGCCACTGCCACCCCCCTCGGCGAGATGAGCTGAGCGCTGCCCCAGAGCCCTTCAGTGGAGAGAGAGGAGCAGCGGAGAAGCGGCGTGTGAAGTCCCGACTGGGGAATCGGCCTGCGTCGGAGAGGACACCGCCCGACAGCTGGGGAGTGGGGTGGGACGGTGAGGCACCATGAAAGAGGTTGCAAGCAGGGCAAACTGAAGATCGCTGCCCAGAGAACAGTGAAGGTGGCTGCGGGGGGGCCCTGGGAGCAGGGGGGGCGCCCCCCCCACATGCTCAGATCTGCACTTTATGCTCCATTGTCTGGCAGCAGAAAGTAATGAAGCGAAATGCCAGCACTAGGGAAGGGGCCTAATACAGTTGTGATGGCCCTATAGTAGGGTCCGACAGGAGATTGAAGTAGGGGACCTGCGGGACGTACTGCGTGGGGTGGAGCAACCCTCCCCCACCAGCGAAGAGCCCTGCGAAGACTGTTATCTGACGCTGAGAGCCACAAAGCTGATGCAGGGGCGAGAAGCGCTGAAGCGCTGGAACTGAGGCCTGTGAACAATATATTTTTGCACAAGCCACGGTAGAAGAGACTACTCAACAGGCTCTGGCTGGGGAACTGCGTCGAGCGGCTGCGGGAGTCCTCGTGGACAAGCAGGCAGGTGGAGTGTGGTGGCGGGGCAGAGAAGACGACTGCCCCCAAGCTGGCCCTGTTCAGGAGACTCACACCCAATGAGCTACCGCTGGTAAGAGCAGCAGAGATCTACGTGGCCTGAGCCTGGCAGGACGAGGAATACTTGAGAAGCACCGGGAGAGTTGGGCCTAGACCTGAGCTGCAACCGGAGGGCGCTGACGCAGAGACTTGTCCCAAGGAGTACAGAGTCGGCGTTGACGTGGGCATAGACCTAACTGGGCCTACTTAACCTGAACGCAGTTGGTGCGGACGCAGCCACCTGAAGGATACCTGCAGGCAGAGACGAACCTCCTTGAGGCAAGAGCTGGAAGAAACGCCGTATGAGCGCACGGCGCACCAGAGGCAGTGCAGACTGGGAGGGAGTGATGGGGAAGATACCCAAAAAAAAAAGACAGAGAGGAGGCTCCAGCAGAAAAGGGGATGGAGGAGAAAGGGAGACCTCAAGCACAAGTGGAGCGCCCCAGAGACCCCACACTCCAGGACATATTGCAGGCCAACACCTCCTCCAGTGAGCGCTTGGAAGCTAAAATTGACACACTGGGCTCGGACCTGGGCATCCTTGGAGAAGACCACCGGAGGCTGGCGGAGCGAGTGACAACGAACGAGAGCCAGCTCTCAGAGACTTTGCCGGACATAGTGGCAATGAAGAAGCAGCTGACAATACTTGAAGGGAAGGTGCGCATGCTCGAATTCAGAGCGGAGGATGCCGAAAATAGATCGCGCAGGAATAACCTCCACATTCTAGGCCTGCCTGAAAGAATAGAAGGCCGCAACATGGTGGACTACCTTGAAAAATGGCTGCGTGAGGAAGTAGCACCGGAGTTAATGTCAGGCTTCTTCGCCTTAGAGAGAGCAACCGAGTACCGGCGAAACCACCCATACCAGGAGCTCTGCCCCGAGTGGTCATAGCGAAACTCCTCCATTATAGGGATAGAGACCACATTCTTGCTCAAGCAGGCCACAAGGGAGACATAACAATGGACAACTACATAGTCCGAATCTTCCCGGACTTTTCCAGGGATGTGCAACGCCAGAGGAGCTCTTTCCAGGAGGTGAAACAAAGACTGCGCCAACTGAATTATAAGTACGCAACGTAATAGGCCAAGCTGCGAGTGACCTCAGAGGGAGGAGTGGAATTTTTCAGAACCCCGTAAGAGGCCTGGGAGTGGCTAGAGAGACATGAAGGAATAGAACCGCTGCGAGAGCCCGGACAGCGGCGACGAAGGGAGAAACACTCTCGGAATAGATGGGCCGTGAGGGAGACCCTGGCCCCCACGCAAGAGGAAGTGCAATTGGAGCACCAAAATGCAATGCAAGTGGTGGCGCTGTTGAGTGGGAAAGGGAGAGACCATACGTCCCCAGAGGGCAGTGAGGCAGCAGCGGACTCTAGCTCTGAACAGGGGTCCAGTGAGTCAGAGGTGCAGAGTGTGATACTCCCGGATGTGACACCGCAGATGGCGGACGATACCGCCTAGTCCGAAAGAGATGGGGCTAGCTGCAAGCAAGACAAGAGGGACATTTGAAATGCCTGACCCACTAATAAGGTACTCGGGTTCCTATGGGGAGAACGCAACAGGGGTCCCCTGTGACCTCAGAACTGGGTGGCGGGGGCCGGGGGAGCGACGGATGGGCTTTCTCCTCTCTCGCACTTGACTGATCGAACTGCAAGGAGTCTCTTGTGGACTCACAGTTTTAGTTTGGATGGGGGGTGTTTTCCTACGTGTCCTGGGGAGTGGGAGTTCGGGGAACTGTTTCCTGTTGGTAAGGGGGGGTACACCTTGAGTTGCAATGTGTAGAGATTCAATATGCAGTAGCAGGGGAGTGCATTCTGGGGGCGGGGCCTGGATGGGAATGGGAATGGGGCTGAGACCTCTGACATTACCATATGGCTGACCTACAGAAATACAATTGCATGACGTGGAACATCAGAGGCATGCACACAATGACGAAAAGATATAAAGTCCTCTCTTACATTAGAAGATGCGGGCCCAGATAGCCTTACTACAGGAGTCGCACCTCACACAAAAAGAGGGGGCCGCTCTACAGCGGTGCTGGAGGGGCCAACTTTATTACACTACATACTCGGCATACACAAGAGGAGTTCTCATTTGATTTCAGGCAGGGGTCCCATTCCAACTAGTGGACTCATTAGTAGACCCGGAAGGTCGATACGCAGCAGTGCAGGGGCGACTGGAGGGCTGGGAACTAAACATAGTGAGTATTTACGCCCCCAATGCAGAGCAGCCAGCCTTCTTCGCCCGACTGAGCCATTGCCTGACCCCATATTTGAGTGGGGCTACCTTAATGGGGGGAGACTTTAACAGTGTGGACAACATACACATGGACAGATCCCACCCCAACTGAGAAGCTCCAAGGCAGCACGTGCCTCACATGCATTCAATACAGGGCGACAGAGCTGGGGGCTCACAGACACTTGGAGAACCTTACACCCTCGAGACAGGGACTACTTCTACTTCTCCGCGGTCCACGAAGTGCACGCGCGACTGGATGCCTTTTTGTGCACAGCTGACATACAGCGCCACGTTCTTGCTACAGAATATCTTGCGCGCACGATATCGGATCATAACCCCGTGGTCCTGTCGTTGGGATGGGCACACCCCGTGGCGTCGATTCCCACTTGGAGGCTTCGCCCAAACACCCTAGAGGACCAGGTCTTTCGGGAGGAGATCAGGGGAGAAATCACACAATATTTTGAGGATGACGCAGGGACGGCCTCCTCACAGAATACAGAATGGGACGCCTTTAAGGTGATGTTAAGAGGCCAGTGCATAGCCCGCACTACAGGGGTCAGGCGCACCCTCCTGAGGGAGGTAGAAGAGGCAGAGTCGACCCTCAGGGAACTGGAGCGTAGGAGGCCAGAACACCCAGAGCTTCACCAAACAGTGTTAGAAGCCAAAGAGGAGGTCGCGAAACAGATGGAGAGACTCAGATGTTTTGACTATAAGAAATACTTAGAGCGCACCCACGTAGAAAGGGATAAGTCAGGATCCCTCCTAGCATGGCTGGCGAACCCGGTGAGTAGGGCCCCCCACTGGTGGAAATAGAGGATGAGGCAGGAGTCAGGCATTATACGCAGGTGAGGATCAATGAGATCTTCGCTCGCTACTATGCCAGATTGTACAAGGGATCAGCATAATGTGATAGTGAGGAGGTACAGGAATATCTTGCAGGATTATAGATGAGAAGGTTGGACCCTGAGGAGTCGAAGGGCCTAGGAGCAGATATCACACAGCACGAGGTGAGGGTCGCCATCAAGTGCATGGTGCGTAACAAGACCCCGGGCACCGACAGGCCTGCCGGCCGAATTTTACGCAGCATACGTGGAGGAGCTGGCGCCTAGATTGGTCGCATTATATCAGGAGGCACGTGACGCCGGAACACTACCGGAGAGCACTAGAGAGGTTCTTATCGTCCCGGTGCCGAAGCCCGGGAAGCAGGCGCGCGACTTCACAGCCTACAGACCATTATCCATGCTGAACATGGCTTATAAATAGGCTTTCCTGTCTTCAGTTTCTATTTTTGGTAAATTCTGGTGGGGTTTTTTCCGTGTTTTCATAAGATTTCAATACCTTAAGAAAACAGTGGTTATCAGTGGTTACACATTTTCGTGCCATTAAAAACAACAGAAAAAGTGTTTTCCCGGTGTTTATGGAACTTTTTGCTTTTATTATTGCTTGCTTTCTGCACTGATAGTGCATGGGATATAGACAGTGTACGTACAGTTTAAATGAGGTCCAAATACATTTTTACAAATCAAACTTATCATAGTACACCATACAATACTTCTTCAGTGAGTCTTTGGTCATGCACGCTCGCTCTTTCCTTCCCATGTAAACTTTTATCTGTGAAAAGGCTCTCTCAACATTGGCACTTGAGACAGGTAACGCCAAAATAGCCAGTATACAATTTGCTAACTCTGGCCACTGACATATCTTTCCATGCCAATACTGGTGCACCTGAAGATAGTGAGTCCTTGCGACAGGTTCTGAAACATTTGCGTTGAACTGGGCGCATATGCCCTCAGAGTTATTGAAACGGTCAAAAATGAGGCACCACTTTTGAAACTCCGGAGAAAATTTCCCTTTACGGAAGGGATCTATAACTTGTGCAGAGTACCACAGTGAGGCTTCATTGACTTCAAATGCCATGGTTGGTGAAGGGCTATTTCTCATACATTTTAAAATAAAAGTTCCTGAATTGCTCCTCAACATTTCTTTGCTTACCAAGTGGCAAGCACTCTAACATGGAATATGTTGCAGTGCCAAAGTCACTAAAAGTGTCGCCCAGCCTACTCTCAAGGAGATGTTTCACATCTACACCTATTATGCTGAACACTTGGTAGACAAGGGTGTTTTCAGACTCTAGTTTTTTATGTCCACTACAGCAGTCATGCTTTCCTGTAAAAATCTAAGAAGGCAGTAGAGTGTACTATTTTTCTAATCACTATCAATATGTGACCAAAGATCCTCACATTTCTTGCCTTTGGCATCATCACTCAGCAAAAGTTATGTAAACGGTCGCCACATAGATAATATAGCATTCATGGCCTAGAGGACTGAGAACCACCAGCTAAGTGACACAGTTGGGATGACTCTTTCTTTGATGTGATGCAAAGCACAAAATGAGAAATATTAGCATTTTAGTTTCCGTGCATAACAAAACAGTGCTCCAGAATGGAATAAAAAGTCAATAGCATTCTTTATTAACTCTGAAGACTATAAAGATGCTTTCAGCATACCATCTAACAAGTGGCAAGGATCTCTTACAGGAAAGCACTTCAGCTCAGGTATCGATTTTGACAGGTCATGACAACTTCTTCATATATGTAGCTGAATCACTGCAAATATAAACAAAATCACTCCAATCTTTGTTGAACTTGGTAAGAAGTTTTTGCAGCAGCATTCCATGTGACACTGCTTTCCATGTTTTCCAAAAGTCTGGTGTCATGTTTTCACCAGTATCCCAGATGCTTTGTGACTGCACTCTTTTCACATATACCTGTCACTATACCTTGCATTGAATGTTTAAAGCCTGGGGTGTTTGGCAATTCACCTACTATCAATACTGACTCACTAGAAAAGGGGGCTGATGTATCAAGGGTTTTTACCCATTCTCTGTGGGTAAATGTGATGGTACATATTGGGAAAGATTCTTATGAAACCTACATTTTTCCTAACAGTGAAAGACTCAAACGTAGCCAAAAAATCAAATATGATTTTGATATTTCCTGATTCTCTACAGTTTATAAAATAAATAAACAACACCTAAAACATGCTTCCAGCCCCTGTATCTTTAGACCAAAGACCACAAAACTGAAAAAAGAAGAAACAATATTTTAGTGACATCCCTAAACAACAAAACTCAAGCAGAATAATGTTAGCCCAGTCTTTCTTACTGCTACCTTATATAACAAAGTTGCATTGTATTGGCCCCTTCAGAAAGAAATAAAAATGACTCTTTCACTCTCCTTTTCTTTTCTTTGAATGGCATTTAGTTTGTGGTTGTGCAGGGGTTTTTTCAGTGTTTATATGTTTGCACTGGTGAGGGCTATTTCCCTTCCGGTGGGGTTTTATCAGTTATTATAGGTTTAAACCTAAAACTGGACAGCCTAATTATAAAATATTAAGCAAGATATTAGCGATGCGCCTATTGCCCCACATGTCGACACTGGTCCATGCAGACCAAGCAGGGTTTATCCCGGGGCAGACCACGGCCATAAACATAAGGCGACTCCTGACTTTTATGGACTCCGAGTATGACAAGCAGGAGGCAGCGGTGTTCGCAGTGGACATCGAGAAGGCCTTTGATAGCCTTCAGTGGCCCTACCTCTACGAGGTCTTGTCTGCGCTGGGACTAGGAGGAGGCTTTCTTGCATGGGTTAGACTACTCTATGCAATCCCTACAGCCCGAGTGCGTACCGGGAAAACTATCTCACCTAGGCAGAGGGTGGAAAGGGGCATGAGGCAGGGATGCCCCCTGTCCCCGCTGCTGTTCGCCATCGCCATGGAACCCCTGGCGTGCAGGGCGAGAAGCGGCAGGACTACGGTGGCCTGCAGACAGGAGAAGTGAAACACTGTATAGCCTTGTACACAGACGACCTCCTGTTGTTTCTCAGCAACACAACCACAGAGCTGAGAGGGGCGAGGGACATGCTGGCCCAGTTTGGTGAGTTCTCTGGCCTTGAGGTTAACTGGCAAAAATCAAGACTTTACCCTATGGTGGCTAATAACTCCCCGCCGCCTGAGCTAGGGAACTTACAAAGGGAGCCTGACTGCCTGCCGTATCTTGGAGTCAAAATATACCACGGCTCAGCTGAATTGTTAGAGGGCAATATAGGCAGAGCGATACGCTCAATACGGTCCTCTATGGAGTTCTGGGGGACGTTGCCGCTCTCGGTGGCTGGACGAGTGGCAATCCTGAAAATGGTGGCACTCCCAAGGCTTCTGTATTATTTTGGTGCTCTCCCGTTGTGGATTCTGCGAGCAATATTTAAGGACCTCGATTCAATGATAGTGTCCTTTATTTGGGGGATGGGACGCAGGAGGGTAGCACTGACCACGTTGCAGCGCTCCTCGGTAGAGGGAGGTCTGGCAGTCCCCGACTTTGAAGGATATTACATAGCACCCCAGCTGTACTGGCTGATCCAATGTTTAGCAGCCATTTGAAACCAGGACAGGGAACAGCACCCGGCCGAGCCGGACGCCCTAACCCTCGCGAAGATACTACTGCCGGTGTGGAGGAATCCATCGGGAGACACGGCGGAAACCAGGGTAGTGGTGCGCTGCTGGGCCAGATATCTGAGGCGGGTGGGAGCCAGAACCCCTTATTCTCCGGACTTACCCATAACAATGTTACGTTGCCTACCTCAGGGGGAGCACTGGACAGGGCTAGAGGACTGGGAAGAAGCAGGCCTAAAAGTGATGGTGGACGTATGTCGAGACACAGAAATGCTCCCTTTTGAAGAGCTGCGAGCGACATGATTTGCCGGGGGGTCAATTTTTGAGGCATGGAGCGCTCACTAGGAGGGTTAGGAAGCACTGGGGCACGGGCAGTGCAGAGCCTCGGGCGCTGGCAGGATGCAGATATGTAGTATTATTGGCAGGAACGGTGAAAACGGTCTCATGTCTCTATAAGGCAATCAAGCAAGACATGCAGAGACCTCTGGAGCGCCTACGACTGCAGTGGGAGGAGGACTTGGTGAAACAGATCCTGGAGAAAGACTGGGACATAATACTGGAACAGACCCCGAAGGCATATAGGAAAGCGCGATTCAAATTAATACATTTTTACATACTCCACAGAGCATACCTCACCCCGTCCCGCATTAGGCAATACTTTGGAGTGGAGACTGCAGCATGCCCGAGATGCGGAGAGAGGGAAGCCCATATGATGCACATGTTCTGGGATTGCCCCACATTGAAAGCGTTTTGGGAGGAGATAAGACACACAATAGGCGACCTCATTGACAAAGAGCTACCACAAACCCCAGATCACTACTTGTTGGGATGGTTCCCGCACACGGACAAAAATAAGACGACTGGTAAGTTCCAGGACCTGGCTTACGTTCTGGCCAAGCGGGAGATAGCAAGGAACTGGAAAACACCAGGGGGACCACGCATAGGCACATGGAAAAAGGAATTGGAAAAATGGGCGGGGCGGAAGGTAGACTCCTACTCAGAGAAGCCAGACGGGGAATAGGTACAATAGACCGGGCAAGGGCATGGGAACGCCTTGTAGGCGAATTAACAGCTGACAGGCAGGGATCCAGCAGGGCAGACTACCTGCAACCGGCAGAGCAGGATCAGGAGAGGCGAACAGGCAGGCCAGGAATAAACAGTGACTCAGCACTTTGAAACAAGACGCGACCCATAAAGACCTAGCGGCACCCAGCGAGAACTCTTGCCTTAACTCAATAGCAACTGAAGGGGGGGGGGGGGGAGTTTCGCTATAGAGGGTTTTGACTATTTATATCAGAGACTAACTGTATTCAATGTATGCATAATGAACAATGTGAATGCGAACTCATGTAAGCTGAAGATGTTTTGAAAACCCAATAAAATTTGGTTGCAAAAAAACAGAGACTATCAGAAATTGGTATGACCCGTGTGCAGATCTCTGAATTGGGTCCTTTTAGATGAAAAAGAGTACAGTTCACAGAACGGGGAGGTGAGTGAGTCAGTGAGGAATCTGCAGTTAGATAAGAGTATCCACCAGAAGGATTATGTTACTTACCCTGCACTTGCATGTACTTGCATGTACTTCTGTAGATTCACATGCTCTTCAAACTCCTGCCATCTAGTGGTGGGCTCAGACGTTTTCAACTTGTTTTTCTTCAAAGAAATCATTTGAGTCATGAGGTCACAGTGCCTCCTACTCTGGCCATAAATGTGCATGGGCACCGACTCCATTGTTAGATTGTTTTTCACCCAGCGGGTGAGAGTAGGTATGAAATACTGAATAGGACAGAGTAGTGGCCATGCGTGTAGAAAAAGAAGAATGTGAAAGGGGAAAGATATCGGTAGCAAACACTGGTTTCCGAGGAGGAGGGGGGGAAGCACATGTGAATCTACAGCAGTACATGAAATGAACAGATGCTTACAAGGTAAGTAACATAATCTGTTTGTAGCATGCAGGCTTTAGATATACATGCCCTGCAAGGACTATTATACAGTCCTCCACTAAGTGGTGGCTAGCCAGTGGATGGTGCAGAGGTCAGAAAACAGTCCTGAGGACAGTTTGACCAACTCTAGCTAGCTGCCTTGCAAGAATGTCCACACAGTTATGCTTTGTGAGTTTGTGCGGAATGGACCATGTGGCAGCTTTCCAAATGTCCACTATGGTTATGTTCCCAGTAAAAGCAATAGTGGTGCCCTGATTGTAGGTAGGAGGTGGCCTAGGAAATGTAAGTAGGATTCTCTTAGCTTTATTGTTGCAGGTTTGGATTTAACAATTCACCTGGCGATTCCTGCCTTAGAAATGGCATGACCTTTAAGAGGCTGTGAGAGGGTCACAAAAAGCTGTTGTGTCTTGCAAAAGGACTAATCCTATCTATATATTAATGAGAGCAAGTATGACATCAAGTGAGTGGCATGCTCTCTCAACAACCGAGTCCGGTCATGGGAAAAAGTCAAGGAGCTCAATTTTTTGGTTAAAGTGGAATGGATAGACCACCCTTCGTAAGAGTTTAGGATTGGATTTCAGAATTACTCCATCATTGTGGACCTGGAAAAAAGGTTCCTGTAATGTAATGGCCAGTAGTCCACTGATAAGTCTAACAGACATAATGGCTACAAGGAAGGCAAATTTGCAAGAAAGAAACTGCAAAGGGCATGACTGTAGAGACTTGAAAGGCAGCCCCATATTGCTGGTAAGGACAACATTGAAATTCCAGACTGGGGCTAGAGGTACCCTTGGTAGAATGACACATTTATGCCCTTCCATGAAAGCCTTACTTACAGGTACTTTAGAAAGTGAGAAGTGTTGCCTATACTGCATACATGCAACAATAGCAGCTAGGTGTAGCCAAATGGATATGTGCGCTAACCCAGACTAATGTAAGAGGTAACAAATAATGTCCTGTACTGTAGACATAAGAGGATTGGTTTGGAGTACAGAAGTAAACACAATGCTTCCAGTTAGCAGCATAGCAGGTGTATGTAGCGGGCCTATTGGCTTCCCTGAGTATGCCCATGCACTCTTGAGGTAGGCCAAGAAAACAAAACTCTAAAACCTCATGAGCCAAATCACAAGGTTGAGTTGCTTGGTCTCTAGGTGTCTGACTTTGCTGTGATTTTGTGTGAGAAGGTCCGTCCAGTTGGGGAGCTTCTTGGGAGGGATGATAAATATCTACAGGAATGTTGAGAACCATGGTTGTCTGGCCCCGGTTGGAACCAACAGGATGAGGGTGAGAAATGTTTGCCTGAAATTCCTGACTATATAGGATATCAGTGGGAGAAGAGGAAAAGCTTATGCAAATATCCCTGACCAGTTCATCTACAGAGCACTGCCCCTGGACAGGGGGTGTGGAAGTCTGGCGACAAAGTTTGGGCATTTTACGCTTTTGTATGTAGTGAAAAGGTGCCTAGAAATAACGGACTAGGACTTGTGGGTGGAGTTCCCATTCATGGGCTTGTGGCTACGTCCTGATGAGCAGGTCTGCAAAGTTGTTATCCACTCCCGGAATATACTCTGCTTGGAGATGTATTTGGTGATGGGGAGCCTAATGCCAAATTTGCTTGCTAGGACTGACAGCTGAGGGGAGAATATGCCCCCTGATTTTGTAGGTTGAACATGGCAGTCAAGTTGTCTTTGTACACCACAAGAACTTATTTGCCATTAAGCTGTTTAAGAAGGGCTTTGAAAGCTAGATGAATGGTTAACAGTTCTAAGTGGCTGAATTAGAAACCTAGCTGATGAGCCCTGATGTGTCATGTCATTGAAATGAGCTCCCCAGATGACTTTAAGTTGCATCTGTAGTGATGGTGACCTGTGGAACTGATCAGTGAAAGGCCTGCCTCACAATAGATTGCTGCTGTTCCACCACAGCAGAGAGCAATAGGTGCTGGCTCCTATCAACACCAGATCTTCCAACTGGCCCTCTGCTTGTGATCACTGTCCTGACAGGTACTCCTGAAGCAGGCGCATATGGGGGTCTGACGTAGGGCACTATAGCAATGCCTAAAAGGTGAATTACAGTGAGAACTGGAAGTGGACAGAATGGCTGAAAAATAGGCAGAAGCTGTTGGAAGACCTGTACCCCTTCAGGGGGGATGGAGTAAGCTTTGCCTACGACTTTGTTTAGGAATGACCCTAGGAAAGGTTGGACTTGGAGCGACTCTAAGCGTGATTTGGTGGCGTTCACTGTGAACACCAGGCTGTAAAGAAGGGAAATTGTGGCCTGGGTGTCAGCTAGGCATTGTTATCCGCTGGCGCTCTTGATCAGTCAGTCGTTAATGTAGGGGAAGACATAAGTTCCTTCCTCCTGAGGTGAGCTGCTACCTCCACTAACCCCTTGGTGAAGGCTCTTGGGGGTGTGGTGATGCATAAGGGTAGATCCTTGAACTGGTAGTGTTTACCATTTACTATGAAGCATAGGTCGCACAGATCAGCCAGATGAACTGGGATGTGAATTAGGCACCCTTCAGGTCTAGTGGGGCCATGAAGTGGCCTTGTTACAGCAGAGGTATGACAACCTGTAGGGTAATCATGTGAAAATGCACAGACAGGATGAGTCTGTTACAAGGCCAAAGGTTAAGGATTGGCCTGAGGGAGCCGTCCTTTCTGAGAATGAGGGAGTAAAGAGTCAACACCTTTTTTCTGGGTTAGAATGGGCTCTATTACTCCCTTGAGTTATAGCACCTGAAAAGCCTCTTGAAGGAACATAAAATGTTCTGGGCTGAGGGGTGAGTGCGTGGTGGGATGTTTGGTGGGGTTGATATGAGCTCAAGGCAGTAGCCATGTTTGGTGATGGATAGAACACATCGATCTGTGGTGATACCTCCCAAAGGGTGAAGAAACCCCTGAAGTCTCCCCCGAAAAGTGTAGAGTGATTGGGGGAGTTGATAAGAGGCAAGTCAGTTCTTTGAGGTAGAGACTCCCTTACTGAGAGTGCCTCACTCTGAAGGAGCCCCCTGTGTAACAACTGCCACCCTGTTAGTGATAACCATGTTGCTGCCGGTGGTAGGACTGGATTGGCTCTAGGCATCCAACTCTTGCCTACTGCTTCCCGAAGGAGGCCCTGCTGGAAGAAACCTGGAGGGCACCCATTACCTGACTTTTTCGGTGTGCTCTTTTATTTTCTACTGCATAGTGTCAACCTGCAGTGTTGATCTCCGTCGAAAGGCAGGTTGACAAGGTGCTGTTGCACCTCCGGCTTGAAAATTGAACACACAAAGACAAGAGTGGTACCGGAGCATCACTAGGTTTTCAGACTTCTGGCTGAGGTGTCTGCTGAACCTAAGAAGCACCTGATGGTAGCATTGGAAATGGGGGTTTCCTCCTCAACTAATTCTTCCCCTCTCAAGCGGTCTTGGTCAGGGAGATGTTGGATGAGGCCCACCATCCCATCCAATGAGCTCTATCATACTGGGAGAGGAGGCCCACTAAATCGACAATGCACCAGTGTGTGGCTGCACCCACTGCTACTCTCTTACCTGGAGCATCGATACGCTTGCTCTCCTTGTCAGGATGCAGAGTGCTGCCCGTGGCCTGGGCTGTTACCATGTTCCTGGCAGCAGTGACCATCAGGGAGACCGGGGGGATGTGACCCCTGATGTTAAGTGGGTACAAGGGTGCCGGCCTGTATTTTATTTTTTCAAACTGGGGTGTTTCCACCCTGGATTTAACCATGTCCTTGAAGATATCAGGGACAAATTTTATCATCCCCTTGAACATAGGGAGGTATTGGAAAGAACGCTCTGCTTTGGAAAGCATCTCGACCAAAACAATCATCATCCTCAGTAGTGACATACATTTACACCTTATGGTAGGTAGGCAGGCAGGTGCTGGATAATACTGTGGTATGCCGTTGAGTCATCTGGCAGGGAGGCACTGACGGGAATGTAGTCGAGATCTGGGTACCCTTGAGGAGCCACACAATAATCTTCCTGAAGATCATCAATGGGATGCGGGTAAACCGGGGGAAGTAGGAGAGGTTGGAGGTGCAGGAGGGGGAAGGTGGAGGAGGAGGAATAGGGGCAACGTCTTATCCCTAGGCCTTTTGGAGGGCAGTGGAGACACAGAACTGTTCGCAGGTGAAACATCTTTGAAGGCAAGTCAAGAGTTTCTTAGGCAGTCTTTTTCGAAGCGAAGATCTTGCTTCTGTGTGGATGGATGATGACAAGCCACTGCCTCTCATCTAGCTCCTGTTGCTGTCTTTCGAGAATAGGCCTTTGCTTGGAGTCAGTTGTCAACAGTTTCAGCATCAATTTGAGCATCGATGGAGGTGTCGGTCTCGAAGGTTCGGCACCGATACATCCTTTTGGACTCGAGGCCTGTCTAGGTTCGGGAGCCATAGAGAAATCTCTTCTTGGCTCCAAAGATATGCTTCAGTGTCGACCAGGACCCAAGGGCAGTGGTGCACCTGGGCAGCAGCAGCAGCTTAGGAACAGGGCTCGACGCCCGTTCCCCGGAGGGGCTCCGATGCACGTCCATTTCTGGGATTTGAAAGAGGCTTGAATGTCGACTGTACTCATGCGTGGAGTGGTTTTCAGGTGAGATCCGGGGTCAACAGGCGTGGATGGAACATTCTCAGGCACCTCTACCTCCTCCAGACGTTCTTCCTCCTCGAACTCTGAGATTTCGGAACTGATGATCTCAGGACTGGGTTGGTGGGCCCTGAAGGTCAGGTGACTCACCAGATTCTTCTTCTTTGGCACAGTGAGTCTGCCTCACTGAATTTGCCCGGCGTTTAGGAGGACTTGTACATTCTACTGTGGACCCACAGTCTGTCTGATTGCTTATGCAGATTTTCTGAATGGAGAGCAAGAATTGTACCGACTCTCAATGTGCTCAGCGAGAGGCTCAAGTTACAGATGGCTCATGGGTATTTGGCATGGCAATGCGGGAATCTACTGAAGAGCATTGGTTCCATTACCTTGCGTGAATCGTCATCCTCCAAAGTCGGTCAGGCAGGCGCAGAGCCCCGAAGGGCCTCAAGGGCAGAGTGGCCCGGTCGCTCGACGATGATAAACTTGAGGAGTAGAGAGGGTGCCGTGAGAAGTGAAAAGGACTTAAAATTATTATTGGCGATGGGAAGGAAGACAACAAGCTCTGGGGCCCGCAACGGAAAACCCCAAACTCTTTGTGACTAGGAGCAACGCTGATACACATCCAAACCAGATGGCGGAGAAAAGCTATTAATAGAGTTGTCCTTATGTGCATTCATGATCAGAGAAGGAGTCACCAAGACCTTGTGACTGGAAAGACTTATTAGAAGAAAAACAAGTAGCAAATGTCTGAGCCCAACACTAAATGCCAAGCGTATACAGTGCATGTGTATCTACAGTGACAAATGCTACGAACAAATTGTTAACTAAGATAAATAAGCTGTTCTTCTGATGGATAACTTCTAAGCGCAGATTCCTCACCTTGTGAAGAGATACCAATTCAAGTCACACTGAGGCATCACAAAGGGGTTTGGTGAGAACAAATGTTGCAAACGTGTCAAAACTCTCATAACACTGATTGATTTGAATAAAGAAGACTGGTCAAGCAGCCACAAAAAAAGCCAAAACAGCTGATAAATAGTCCATAATAATGCCCACAGCAAGTTCTGCTGGGCTAGAGACAGAACAAACAATAAACCTTCAGACAACTTTGCCTGTAATGGGTCAATTGGTCCCGGGCACCACCAATCCACAAACTTGTCCCGAAGACTGGCATACACTGATTTTGTGGAGGGACGCTCCGCCGCCAAGATGACCTCAACACCCTCAGGGTAATGGTCTAAGGAGGTCAACTGTTACAGCTCAATATCCAAGCATGGAGATACAAAGTGTGCAGGCCCGGGTGCAATACCCTGCCCTGCTGCTGCGATAAAAGATCCTCATGAAGCGGCAGCTTGATCGAAAGACAGATGCTCATGCCCAGGAGTTTAGGGTACCACACTTTCCTGGCCCAATCAGGAGCCATTAGGATGTTTTTGGCCTGGTGGTTCTTGATCTTCTTCAGAACTCAAGGCAGAGAAAGCAGTGGTGGGAAGACATACAGGAGTCCTGAGCTTCACTCTAGATGGATAAATGGAAGGTATCTACGAGCAAGAGCTGCTATTGAAACGTCAGTGAGCAGAAGTGCTGACATTGCATGTTCTTGGCGGTGGCAAAAAGATTGAGGCAGGGTTCTCCCTATTGCTGGAAGATGGCCTGTGTCACCTCCCTATGTAAATTGCATTTGTGATCAGCTAGGCACCTACAACTGAATTAATCCACCTTGGCTCATAACCAGAGATATTCGGTGGTGGTCCAGCTACTTTCAGAGGCGCAGGGCCTCTCAAAACAGGACTCTGGACCCCATCCCGCCCTGATTGTTGCAGCACCACATGGTAGTCTGTGAGCACCTGCAGCAGCCTTCCTTTGATGGTAGGTAAGAAGGCTTTCAATGCCAAGAGAATTGCCCTCAACTCTAAAAGATTGATGCTAAGTTGAGTCCCTGCTGGAGTCCAGAGACATCTGATCTCCATCTCTCCCAGACTGCCTATCTAGCAGTGATGCATCCGTGACCACCGTCAGCTCTGGTTTGGGTAAGGAGAGGGGCATGCCACTAACCCAATCTCCAGTCAGCAGCCACTACTGCAGATCTTTTTCTGCACACAATGAGACAGATTTCACTGATGCTTTGCCCACTAGAATTTGCGGTCCCACTGCAGAGCCCACATGCACCATCTGGCATGTTTGGCAAAGAATGCCAACAATCCCATTAGGCTCAGAGTCATCCGCACGGAGATCCTGACAGAGCCTGAAATCTCAGGATCACAGCCTGAAATCCTGGACTCTCCATTCTGGGGAAAGGCACAAAACCATACTGTATGGGTAGCTCAGATGGACAGGAGTGTCTGAAAAGTAGTCCAATGTCAGTCAGTCAGTCAGAAATACTTTATTCGACAGCCAAGAGTCATAAAAGCATACAATATTATTAAAAGAAAATACACATTCCAGCCAAATACATAGCAATAAAATAGTCCCACATATCAATCACAATATTCATATCTAAAAACATTCATAAAAAAAGAGCCGATATCATATAAAGTGCACTGTGCTTAAGCAATAGACCAGATCCTTAATTAAATCAGGAAGGGAAAACACAATTGAGCCAACAGACAACACAAAATTACTATTACGGGAGTAATCTGTTCCTATGTCTAATGGCCCCGATTAAAAAACTTGCGACCCCGAGGCAAACCATGGGTGATGCCAGCATTTGTAAATAGAGCAGAGCTGGTCTCACTTGGACAAACTGACATTCTCTCAGTAGAGGGAGGATATGCTGCCTACGCAGGGACTCATAGTAGGTACAGAAAAACATTAGGTGCAAGGTATCCTGTTCCGAGAAGTTATCACAGGGGCAGGGTTTTAACAATTCAGATTTTGAATATCCTCTCGGGAATGCCAGCAGCCAAGGAACCATATTTAAACGAAATCTTGTTAAAACAAAACGATGGTATGGTTTATTAACATAAGATAAATATGGTTGCAGTTGCGGGCCTAGGCTCAGAGTGACATACCTTCTCACCGAGGGCTTGCCTAGCTCAGCCTCCTCCCTAAGGCATTTCCGCCTATCCACAAACTGCCGTTTAAAATTTATGATCGCAGTCTTGCCCAAAGGCTTTGGGGTCAGAAACAAATCTGGGCACCCTAGACATTTTGTTTCTTCCTTTATATATTTAAGCCAAGGGATATGCTGGGCTCTCTCTAACGCCATACAATCCAAGATTATAAGTTGATTTAGATTCGGAGGGGTTGAGTCCAGATTCTAAGCCATCGTAGCAGGGGGAAACTGCGATCTGGTCTGCAATATACCCCATCCCCAGTTCTTCATGCAGGCAGTAAACAGGAGTGGCTACAGGGACCCCAAGGAGTTTGCGCATAAAATTATTCTCTGCCACTTGTATTTCCTTTACATCTTTATAGCCCCAGATATCGCATCCATACATGGCCATAGGAATACATTTTGCAGTATAAACTTTCAAGAGTGCGGGCAGGGGTTTAGACCCTAATCTTTTGCAAAATCCATAGTGGCCCCGTTGCTCTTACCAAAATGTTCTTTTTAAGTGTTCGTTGTGCTCCCCATGTACCTTGGTCATCAAAGAGTACCCCTAAGTATGGGAAAGCGGATACTTTGGTTAATTCGTCCCCATTACAGTAAAATTTAGCCTTGGCTGCCTTTCGCGGACCAATCGTCATTGCATGAGATTTCTTAAAATTTGTTACCAAATCTAGTGAATTCATAAAATCTATAAAATAATTTAAAAGTTGTTGCAGGCCCCTTGCAGTTCTAGACAATAAGACCGCATCATCGGCATACAACAATGCGGGAATCAATTTGGCACCGGCCCTTGGCGTATCCTTACAGCATGATGTTAAAATGTCCCCCAGTTTGTGGATATATAGGGTGAATAGCAGGGGGCCAAAATGCACCCCTGCCGGACCCCCTTCCTATTGGCCAAGAATCTGTCAAGCTGCCGTCTTCATTAAACCGTACCGCAGCCGTGGTGTTAGCATGTGCAGTATACAGGAAGGAAATCAATTCAGCCTCTAGCCCTATGTCACGAAGGACCAACCACAGCTTAGACCTATTGACAAGGTCAAAAGCTGAGGTTAGATCCATAAAGGCCAGATGCAAGACACCTCCCTTGGCGTTGGTATACTTCCCGATCACCAGATGGAGATTCAGGCATTGGTCTATTGTCCCCTTTCCCTGTCTGAATCCATATTGGAGATCGGAAATAACATTAAAATGATCAAGCCAGACTGTAAGGCGTTCCAGGACTACCTTGCCCATAATTTTAGACACAGAATCTAAGAGCGAAATTGGCCTATAACAAGCCAGATCGTCACGGAGGCCCTTTTTAGGTCTCGCTCTGAAAGCCAGCGCTTCAGTGCTGGCTCTGAGCGAGACATTTTGTAGTGTGGTTGCAGAAATGCAACCACTCTTTTTGGCTAGCATCGAGTGTGCGGTTACGCGCACAAGGACGAGCGGAGGTGCCATATGGCTTTCCTCTCTCGTCATGGTGCGCGCACATCGCACACCATTTGCCAGCCTGCTTCGCAATCTCTCCTCCCTTCTCCCCTCCCTTTTCGGCTTTGATGAAGCTCCTCTGCTGCTGGCATTCCCCCTCCCTTCTCGCCCAGCCCTTCTTGTCTAACTTTCTCTCTCTCTCGCCTGCCTCTGCTGCTTGCATTCCCCCCTCCCTTCTCGCCCAGCCCTTCTTGTCTAACTTTCTCTCTCCCTCGCCTGCCTCTGCTGCTGGCATTCCCCCCTCCCTTCTCGCCCAGCCCTTCTTGTGTTCAATGTAAAGTGCCCGGCTTCTCCTTCAAATTAGGTGTGTGAAGTATCAAATGCCCGAAATGAATAAAGCATAACCGGATACGCACTGTGAACGAACGTGGGCATTTCAGGATGAGATGAAAGCACACATCTGACATGGGACTTAACAGTGGTTTGTTGGAAACAGTTCCAGCCTCTGACTACCTAAAAGTTTGTCACTTGCTGCAAAAAAAAAAACTACAATAAATGCTTGTTTATTGCTCATTCTCCTGCCAAACTCTCTGAGAATTAACCTCTCTCTCTACCTCTTCCTCTCTCTCTCTACCTCTCCCTCTCTACCTCACTGCCACTCTATCTCTGCCTCTACCCCTCTATCTCTCTACCTCTCTCTACACCTCTCTAGCTCTCTCTCTATACCTCTCCCTCTCTCCACCTCTCTCCCTCTCTCTCTCTACCTCTCTCTCTCTCTACCTCTCTCTCTCTACCTCTCTACCTCTCTCTCTCTCTACCTCTCTCTCTCTACCTCTCTACCTCTCTCTCTCTCTCTCTCTCCACCTCTCTCTGTCTACCTCTCTCTGTCTACCTCTCTCTGTCTACCTCTCTCTGTCTACCTCTCTCTGTCTACCTCACTACCTCTATACCATCTCCTTCTACCTCTCTAACTCTCTACCTATCTCTCTACCTCTCTCTCTCTACCGCTCTCTCTCTACCTCTCTCTCTACCTCTCTCTCTCTACCTCATGCCACTCTACCTCTGCCTCTACCTCTACCTCTACCTCTACCCCTCTATCTCTCTCTCTACCTCTCCCTCTTTCCACCTCTCTACCTCTCCCTCTTTCCACCTCTCTACCTCTCCCTCTTTCCACCTCTCTAACTCTCTCTCTCTCTACCTCTCTCTACCTCTCTCTCTACCTCTCTCTCTACCTCTCTCTCTACCTCTCTCTCTACCTCTCTCTCCACCTCTCTACCTCTCTCTCTATATACCTCTCTCTACCTCTCTCTCTCTACCTCTCCCTCTCTCCACCTCCCTCTCTCCACCTCTCTCTCTACCTCTCTCTCTACCTCTCTCTCTACCTCTCTCTCTACCTCTCTCTCTCTCTACCTCTCTCTCTCTCTACCTCTCTCTCTCTCTACCTCTCTCTCTCTCTACCTCACTACCACTCTACCATCTCCTTCTACCTCTCTAACCCTCTACCTCTCTCTCTACCTCTCTCTACCTCTCTACCTCTCTCTACCTCTCTACCTCTCTCTACCTCTCTCTACCTCTCTCTACCTCTCTCTCTCTACCTCTCTCCCTCTCTACCTCTCTCTCTGTACCTCTCTCTCTGTACCTCTCTCTCTGTACCTCTCTCTCTGTACCTCTCTCTCTCTGTACCTCTCTCTCTGTACCTCTCTCTGTACCTCTCTCTCTACCTACCTCTCTCTCTGCCTCTCTCTCTACCTCACTACCACTCTACCATCTCCTTCTACCTCTCTAACTCTCTACCTCTCTCCCTCTCTCTCTCTACCTCTCTTTCTACGTCTCTCTCTACCTCTCTCTCTCTCTCTCTCTCTCTACCTCTCTCTCTCTCTCTCTCTCTCTCCACCTCCCTAACTCTCTCTCTACCTCTCTCTCTCAACCTCTCTCTACCTCTCTCTATCTCACTACCACTCTATCATCTCCTTCTACCTCTCTAACTCTCTACCTATCTCTCTCTACCTCTCTCTCTCTACCTCTCTCTCTACCTCTCTCTCTACCTCTCTCTCTACCCCTCTCTCTCTACCCCTCTCTCTCTACCGCTCTCTCTCTACCGCTCTCTCTACCTCGCTCTCTACCTCTCTGCCTCTCTCTCTACCTCACTACCACTCTACCATCTCCTTCTACCTCTCTAACTCTCTACCTCTCTCTCTACCTCTCTCTCTACCTCTCTCTCTACCTCTCTCTCTACCTCTCCCTCTACCTCTCCCTCTACCTCTCCCTCTCTACCTCTCTCTCTCTCTACCTCTCTCTCTCTCTCTCTCTCTCTCTCTCTCTCTCTACCTCTCTATCTCTCTCCCGCTCTACCTCTCTCTCTCTCTCTCTACCTCTCTCTCTCTCTCTCTACCTCTCTATCTCTCTACCTCTCTCCCGCTCTACCTCTCTCTCTCTCTCTCTCTCTACCTCTCTCTCTACCTCTCTCTCTACCTCTCTCTCTCTACCTCTCTCTACCTCTCTCTCTACCTCTCTCTCTACCTCTCTCTCTCTACCTCTCTCTACCTCTCCCTCTACCTCTCTACCTCTCTCTCTCTCTCTCTACCTCTCTCTCCCTCTACCTCTCTCTCTCTCTCTCTCTACCTCTCTCTCTACCTCTCTCTCTCTCTCTACCTCTCTCTCTACCTCTCTCTCTCTACCTCTCTCTCTCTACCTCTCTCTCTCTACCTCTCTCTCTCTACCTCTCTCTCTCTACCTCTGTCCACCTCTCTACCTCTCTACCTCTGTCCACCTCTCTACCTCTCTACCTCTGTCCACCTCTCTACCTCTCTACCTCTGTCCACCTCTCTACCTCTGTCCACCTCTCTACCTCTCTCTACCTCTGTCCACCTCTCTACCTCTCTCTACCTCTGTCCACCTCTCTACCTCTGTCCACCTCTCTACCCCTCTCTACCTCTGTCCACCTCTCTACCTCTCTCTACATCTCTACATCTGTCTAGCTCTCTCTCTACCTCTATACACCTCTCTACCTCTCTCTACCTCGCTACCTCTCTCTATACTTCTCTACCTCTCTCTCTACCACTCTCTACCTCTCCCTCTCTCTCTACCTCTCCCTCTCTACCTCACTGCCACTCTACCTCTGCCTCTACCCCTGTATCTCTCTACCTCTCTCTCTCTAACTCTCTCTACCTCTCTCTCTCTAACTCTCTCTCTACCTCTCTCTCTACCCTCTCTCTCTCTCCACCTCTCTCTCTCTCCACCTCTCTCCCTCTCTACCTCTCTCTCTCTCTACCTCTCTCTCTCCACCTCTCTCCACCTCTCTCC